>JAZDUH010000174.1:6317500-6917500 GCA_036419115.1 Scarus forsteni
TTATGAAAGCAAAACTCCCATGATGCTTCAATCAAAAGCAAATCACAGGCTAAATTTGCAACCCAGAAGATGACGAGTGCACTGCATGCACCTAAAGCTGCTGAATACTCAGAACAGTATCTCACATCACGCTTGTTTGTAGCCCCATGAAGAGTCAACGACTGCTGAACAGCACTACTCTGGAGGACTACACTTACTCATCACTGACTTACTGCTGATGTCATTATCTTAGCTCACCCTGGCTGATGTATGTGCATGTGTGGGTGTCTGTGTGTGAGAGCGAGAGAGAGAGAGGGAGGGAGGGGGTTGCTTGCTGTCTGTTTCCACCAAAACCCTACAGGCAGACTGCCAACCATATTCTTCTTATGTCTCCCCCAGCGAAGCTACATTTCAACATTTCACCATCTACAGTTGAGCTGTATGTGTCTCAGCATGTAGTGCTGATGCCTCATAGTGAGAAAGCTGCTGGTCTGACTCCACAGGGTGGGGTCTTTCAGTGTGGAGTTGGTAGTGGTATAATATTTCGAGATGAAAGAAGTTCAAAGTGAATCAACAACCAAATAACAAAAAAATAAAATGATAATTAAAGGTGCTTTGAGAAGAATCTATTTGCAGCAACATTAAGACTCTGCTACCCATGAGCACGCACAGCGACTGTCGTAATGCCCCCAGATGGAATCACATTCTTCATGTGATATTTGTGAACAACAACGCAGGGCGTGCTAACAGCAGCTAGCAATAGCCTGGTCGATCGGCATGTTTTTGTCCGACTTCAACTGGAACGTAGATAAGTTGGAGATGATGTCACTCCCAGAACTGGGAGTGACATCATCTCCGACTTATCTCAGACTTATCAGCGTTACAGTTGAAGTCGAAAAAAAACATCCCGATCTCCCAGGCTATTGTTAGCACGTCCTGCGTTGTTGTTCACAAATATCACATGAAGAATGTGATTATCACTATGGCAGCATTTTTGTAAATATAAGTCTAACAATACCATGTATACAGCTGATCTAGAGCGACACACCCCAGTCAGAAGTGCAAATAAATTGATTATTACAGGAGCTAAATAACTGTTCACACTGGGGGCATCCATCTTCGACTGTCATCTGGGGGTTGGCAAGGTTTCACCGAGTTCCCAGTAGGAAATTCCGACTTTGGGGAACGTTCCAGTTGTAGTTTCCTACTCGGAACCCGGAAATTCCTACTTCTGACTACAACTGGAACGCACCAAAAGACGTGATGCTCATTATAATGTAGCTCAGACTTTCCTCAGAACTCTGCATTGCTTTTCAACTTCTTTTTTCAACAACTTACAGGATGCAAAGCGACGAGGTAATGTATCTCTTTCTAGTTACGTAGCGGTAGTTTTTGATGTGTGACAACAAGCAATTTTTGGAAAACTTATTATCGTAGTTGTAGCCGGCTATATATCGCTACTTACAGCCCGGTGCTCTAAGACATGTCCAAATAATATAAATTTGCTCTAGTTTTAATTGTCTTGTTCCTGAAGTTGAGTATCCAGGCCAGTCCAGCTCTGTCCGACCTGACCAGGAGGCTAAGGAATAGCATTTATAGATAACCTATTTTGATGCTATAAAACTCATCTTAAAGTGTGTATTACGATCAGGCATATATCTAAAAGTGAGACTTTTTTGTAATTACTTAAAAACTCCTCACAGTCCCTTTAATAACAGACTCACAAAAAAATAGCTAGAAAGTTTTCAAAGAGCACAAACCTCCACCAAGGTAGCTCACACGTTGTTGTTGCATCTAAAAGCAATATATTTATGATAAAGTTACCATCATTTAATGATTCCTTGATCCTGAAAACCCACAACTAGCATTCAGAATCATGTTGATACCTTTATTAGTTAGACAGTTACTGAGCAAAAATGATTGATGGCTAATGCTGGTTATTTGGATCACCACCAAAATCTAATCATTTTTTATTTGGGCCATTATCAACATCTCGTGAAAAATTCAGCAAATCCATGCCGTAGTTCTTGCGCAATCTTGCTAACAAACAGACAAACAAACAAACATAAGTCAGCAAAAACAAAACCTCCTTGGCAGAGGTAAATATAAGATGCCTACAGTGCATATGTCTCTATATAAATCATAAATATGGGTGTTAATATACACGCGTGTACTTGCTTATGAGGTGCATCCACCTTGAGACATAGACTCTTGATAAGACTATAAAATGTAACTTCCATGTTTGAAAAGAAGTAGGAAGGATAACATGTAAGATCCCACTATCAGCTGGGATTGGCTCCACCCCCCTGCAGCCCTGAAACAGATAAGCAGTATTGATAATGAATGGATGGATGTCTGTCTCTCTCTTTCATTGGATCCTGTGATTCATTCCCCCCTGCTGCCTATTTGTCATCTTCTCCACTTCTTCTCTGCCCTCCTCTCTCCACCTTCACCACATGCTTTCATCTCGATCATTCTTTCATCCTTTCAAGTGTGGTCTTTCTTCCTACCCTTTACCTCTCTTTATATCTTCTTCATGTCTCTCTTTTGTGTCCTCCGGTAAATGCTGATGACAGCATTTCCTATTTTCACACTGCAGAGAGTTTGAACTTCCCGGAGGGATTGCAATGAAGATGATACACTGATGAGTAAGCAGGGACTGGGACTTCCTCAGAATCTAGACCTGCATCTGTTTTGAAAAAACAGGGTTATGTGTTCTTATGTAGAAAGGGGAAAGAGCAACAGTAGGTTTAGTGTATGTTTATTCAAAGTCAAAATTCAGTGCAGGTACTCGGAGTGTCAATGATACCACTTCACTGTTTACCTAAAAGCTTCTGAGTCTGAAAGTCAAGCTGGTTTTGGTAAATACTCTACAGCCTTGTCATTATCAGCTGACCAATAAAATGATACCCTTAAGAGGCATTAAGTTTCAATTTAAAGTTTCAGAAAAGGATGAATGCTAGACATGAAATATACCAGCTATATTGATTAGGGATGCATAATATTACAGGTATATCGATAGTGGCAGATTTTGGCCTATAAGTTAATTATCTATTCCGGCCAAAATCAAATTTTAGCCAATACTTCAAGCCAATATAAACCGGCAATAATATTTATCAAAACATACAAATGTACCATCATGCTTCACCTTATCATAGCTGACTTGATAAATTTGAAAAGTAAGAGTTTCATTTTTTAAAGAATTAAATCATGTTTTATTGTTTTAGATCTGGTCAATTCCATTTTTAAAAGGCAGACACTTTCTGCTTCTGATTAAAACAAAATCCATAACTGTATCTGTGATAGTGATTAAGAAACACTGACATATACACAATAATCAGAGATAATGCATCTCTAATATTGCAATCCCCTGATCATACGTTTGTTTTGCTGTTATCTACATGTTATTTTTGACTTTCTGGCCATTTGTGAATGTGTGAGCATGCACTAAAAGGGCATGTAAAGCAGGTATCCATTATCATATCTGTCAATATATATCTGTTTTTTAAAGCTGGTTCTTCACCTTTTTATACTCCTGCTTTACATGTGGTGCTGTGACATAGTCTGTAGTGCCTTGTGCTGTCTTTGGCATTCATACTCCTGCACTGCCGTGTCCTTAAGGCTCTGTCAATGGTTTTTCAAAATACTTATCTCAAGTGTAATTTCAGTTTTCAGGTTGATTTTTAATCACACAACCATCTAGCTTGCAAAAATGGAGGTTTAACTTCTACTTTAAAAAGTAAAGGGCTATAGTAAATGTTAATAAGAGAAATAAGAACAATAAAACAGCTCAGTAGCTGTTTTGAAATTGAAAATTTGGTATCCAAATGAAATACATACATAAAAATAAATAAAGTTTAAAAAAGGGCTGTCTACTGTCTACACCCTATTGGTTTCATATATTTCATGACTGCTAGGTTATACATTTTCACAATTGCGAGCAAAAAATACCATATCTATTTTTACAGTCTGATAGGGTTATCCTGTCCCTTTAAAGGAGACATATCATGCAGATGCATGATTTAATACTTACATATAATATAATAAATTTGAAAACAAGACCTTACACCCCCTTAATTTTCAAAAAATGAGATATTGTATTTTTTCTGATATCCTAGAACGAGATTTGATGCCTCTGAAAATAGGTCATTGCGAGTTGTGCGCGAGATTTAAATCGTCGTGACGACACAAGGTACCTTTCTTTTTATTGGAGTAATCTGATAAAACACTTCCTCCTGTGTGATGTCCGTTAGCCACAAAACCGTCACCGAGAAACACATTCGTCCAGCAGCAATATATAGATCCCTAGCTCACACTCACTCATTACCAGCTCTGGCCTGTAGGGGGACTCAATACGCGGTCGCTGCTTTGAGCCTGCCGGAAAATACAGTAGAAGAAGAAGGACAGGCTGGCTCTACCCCAGATAGAACCGACCAATCAGAGCACAAAGGGCTGTGACGTTGCGAGGTGACTGTAGGTCAGCCTGGAGTGTTTCAACGAGAGCTTGATAATGGCCTAAAATGAGGATTTTGAGAACGCTATTGTGGGGCAATGAAGGAACTAAATGACTTGTACTGAGGGCAGAAATGCTTTACAGGCATCCTAGTCTGGCATAGTGAAAAGGAAAAACAAGCATGATATGTCTCCTTTAAGCTCCCTTTCCTCCCTTAGTCAAGTCTATTCTTACTGACTAACTGATTTTACCTGTGGTAATTGTCAGTTCAGCACATTTCATCACCATGTTTTCAACGGCTCTTCATTACTTCCACAGTTAATGTTCTGCAAGGCTTGTTATCATGAGCCAACTGCAACAAAACTTTCAGTGTTTTGTTTGTTTCTCATTAAATAAAGAAATACAGCCCAGAACTGACAACTGAAACTGTTAGCATCTATGCTAATCTCTGTACAGGCAGTCAGACCCTGCAGTTATCTCATTTGATGCTCACACCTCATTCTGCTTTAAACAAGCAGAATTGGGCTGATCCAGTTGCACTGCAAGGTTGACACTGTACTCCTTGGCAGCATGTGTGCAGTGGTGCATTTGTATAGTAGATAGCACTGGAGTGCATAAATTTATGCTTGTTGATTAAGATGTAAAATCATCAATAATTTGACTCTTTTGTATAGTTGCTAGCTGTGAGAGCACACTGAGCCTCCACATCCTCTTGTGCTCTGATACTGAAGCTAAATGTGTGTGTTCATGCCTATGTGAGCTGTAGTACGTGTGCTGGCAAAGGTAAACACCCGACTCATCAAGGTCTTGACAGAACCATTAACATCTCCTCCCCATTTGCCTCATCCCACACCCTTTCACATATGCTCCGTCACACACACACACACTGCTGACACTTTTTTTCCTGCCCTTTCATTGTTTATTAGCAATGCAATCCATTACAAATGTTTGGCCAAACACCCGCACTGCTTGGCCTCAATGGCACACACCTTGCATCCATCCCAGCTGCATCTCAATGACCAGCTTTGGGGAAATATCTTATCAACACGGGTGCAAAGGTTGTCCTCAAGCTTGTCAGGGTAAAATAAATGCCACAGTATGGCAGCAGAAAGAGATGACGGGATAAGAGGGAACATGAGGGTGGTAGTGTTATAAAAATAGGGAAAAAAATGAAGTTTGAAAAATAGAAGTGATGCTGAAGACTGAAAATAACAACTCAATAGAGAATGATAAGGGTATGAAAAATTGCTAAAACAACAGAGGCAGAGGACATTGGAAGGAGAGACTTACTGAATAAAACTAAAATAACACAACAGAAAGTTAAATTGAAAAGACAACACTGTGAAAAACCTAATGTCCTCACTCCAGGCCTCCCGCACTGTTGCAAGTACATTCACACAGTGGCCAAAGCTTATTCACTATCTGCTGCACACACAAATACACATGCATGACCAAACACACACATAAATACACACGGATGCTTGTGTGTAGTTTATGTAACTCTGTTTATCTACCAATTATCATGAACTCATTTAAGACACTTACATAACAGCACTTAGATATTCAACATTCAGATAATTTTTCTCACATGGGATTCGGCAAATCTGGTCTCCTGCATTACTCAGCCAAATATCTAACCACCCAAGCTGAAAGAAGTCTTTTAACAACACTAAGTGTAAATAGAGATTTACAGAGTGCCATTATGAAATAAACCTAAAACTTTATTAGTCATTAAGCAGTTTTTTTCTTTTCTTTTTTTTTAAAGAAACCAGTTTGGAAATCTTATTCTAGAGCTCATAAAATATCCATCCATCCCTCCATTATCAATATTGCATTTCCCTGTCAGAGTCATAGGGGGCTGGAGCCTCTCCCAGCAGGCTACACCAAGGAGTGGTAGTTCATCACAAAGCTGATACCGAGACCGATTGACCATGCCAATGTTAGGCGGTAAGGTCACAAAAAATGCAATACATTTAAAATGCTTTATTTTGTCTATAAGCAAACCCCTTCGTTTTGGTCCTTCCTTTTTTACCATCAACACTTATATTGATTTTATTTTTTATATTGCGGCAGACAATTGTAATGTAAGGTTTATCTACAACAAGCAGGTATTCAGTCCGTGGCATAACAGATTTAGATGCAGAAAATAAAATCAGTCCCACTGTGGTGACTAGGCCGAGATTAGCATGTTGTGCTTTAGCCTGTGATGTTTGGGGTAAACAAGATCGCTGTTGTCTTGCAAACTGCATGAATTTGCGGTTCATGTGTGATAAGAAAGAGAAGTTTTACAGTTGGCTGAATATAATCAGTCCTTTACCCAGGCCCAGCACACCTTCATTTGTGCTAACATTAGCCTGTAAGGTAGGCTAAGTTTGGGTTGTCCCACTGCGGTTAGGATGTTTTGTGTTAGCCTGTGATGTTTGTGGGAAATGAGATTGTTGTTATCTGGTAATCAGTATAAATTTGTGGTTCATGTTTGTCCAGGGCTGTAATTGGTGTGGCTTGACGCCCGTATGTGCACTGCTCTGCTCTGGTTCATTAGCATATTAAGATGACCACCTCAAAACCAGCCATTCTGAACTGAGCTGTTTTGTAAAGAACCCAGCTGTCATTTATTCATAGGCTTTATGAACTAAAGCATGTTACCAACATTCATGAAGACATCTTAGACACATGTAAAAAAGACAAGAAAAGGAGCAAAATATGGGACCTTTAACATTTTTCCTTGGATTAGAGTGTAGTCAAGGTCAGAGTCGTCATTTAAAAAACAGATATGTGGAAATGTAGGGATGGTTATATCAAGTAATTTTGACAGACAACTCCCATAAACCTGCAAACACAGAGCAGTTGTTTTGGTTCCTCTTGAGCTCACTGTATAGCTACGTGTTTGTTATGCTCCATTTAAGAATGGCCAAGAATTAACATGAACAGCTCTGAATCTAAAGCAGCCACCATAGTCAAACTAAAAAAATTGACCAACAAAAGGCATACTTTATTGAAATTTAACTGTTAACTACAACAACAAAATCAATGTAGCTTTCTCGGGATGACTAGTTCACCCCGACTTCACATAATTTACACAACAAAAGCCCCATATAAGAGTTAATATGGCCCTTTTCCCTCATTCACATGTTGCAGCACAGTGATCTCAACCCTGTAGCAGGCAGGGCCTGGCACACCTAATCAAACAGGCACACTTCAGGTGCACAAAGGGGACTGTCTCAACACAGAAAAATACAAACACATAATACTAAACAAAACACAACCAGGGTCATAACAGCATACCTTTGCTTTGAAGCACTGTACCAAAACAAAGGGGCTTGCTAGAGAAAATTAGAGGCATTATACTGTCCAGCACAGTGCACAATTACTCCCATGCTGATGTTTAACTTTTAACCCAACGCTCACAAAAATATCCAGAGCTCTTCATTGCTGTAGCTAATGTATTTACCACTGACATGTGGGTCAACTCCCCTCGAAATACCAAGCTCACTCTTTAGTGCTTCTGCTGCCACTGATGAAGACCTGTAATAGATGACTGACCAGCATAACTGCTTGTCTAAAATTATTTGAAAAGTAAAAGAAAAGCCATTCAAAGCTGTACCCCTAAAAATCTGCCTGGAAAATCCCCATTGTTCAACATCTTTAAATCTGATAGCCCAGCTTGGTGAGTATTGTCACCACTAAACAATTGCTATATTCAGCATTTAAAGCTTACCCATATCTTCATGAAGACAGCACAGTGCCTTGACTTATTCCGTGACAAAGCACTGTTGCTCCCTCTGAACAAGTACTTGAGTCCCGGTTTATTTTCAGTAGGGGGTAGAGTAATTAGGAGTCACTTCCATGATTCCCTTGGAATCCTCTGAAGTCCATCTGTCACCGTTCATAATACAAAACTGATCATCATAGACTGAAAATCTTAGTGATGGCTTTCAGAATGAGCCTTCTTAATTATCTCTTTTAATAAAAGGCCCCCTGCTACTGACTGTAGATAATAAGCCTTGAACACGAGTTCACTTGGTTAAATTTCAAATCCTTAATAGCTATAAATACCTTCCACCGTCTTTCAATTGGCTTACAGGCAGGAAAAGTCTAACTGTAAATAATCCAAGCAAAACACATAGCTTTCAAAACTCAATCATCCTTCGCTTCCTGGAGCTAAAATGTCTGTTAACAAGGCTGGCAGAATCAATAAAAAGCTGTGTTTGGGTTACGAAATAAAAATCAGGGAACAGGAAAAAAACATAAACACGTATATTTGAATCTAAATGGGCTTCATCCACTTACAGAAAGAACATTGAGCACTTGGTTCAAAGCTCTGAAGTGAAGCAGGGCAGTGATAAACATCACAGAGGAAGAAAACTTCATGCAAGGCTTTAAAAATGACAAAACAAATACTAACAGATTCCACTTCATGAAAAATGAATTATGGACAACATTCTTTTGTAGAACTGGAGACATAAAAGCATAACTGCAAAAGAAAAGTAATCTTACAGGATCATTATTCGAAACAACTGGATGATAAATGTTCACCAGTGTATGCCAATGTGGTTATAATGGCTTTTATTGTTTGGAAATTTCTCAAAAGCAGGTGATTCAGAGATGGATGTTAACCAAATGCCTTCTAGCTCCTGTACACATACACACAAGAGGAGGCATATGCACGGCTTTTTGGAGCTCCCTTTAGGATCCTGTTTTGCAGCAGTGTGAGATGACTGACAATCGCTGTCAAATTCCACTCCATTACTTGCGTGCACTCTCAGACTTACACATTTATTGATTACTGAAGTCTGCAGCTGGTGGAGGGAAGCCAGTGAAAGATGGAGGGGTAAGAGAGGAGGTATATGAACACTCTCATTAGAGAATGAAGGTGCTGGACAAGGACAGATTTTATGCACCTGCCTGCTGCCCGTATAGGAATATGCAGAGACTTACATGCCGCATATATTAAAATAAAGGCAATTTCAGCTTCTTCTTCTTGTCTCATTTTATTGACCACGTCAGAGGAGGAACAAAAACAATAGGGAAATAGGAAGAGCGGTGAAGGAAATATTCTCTTGAACCTCCCAGGACTGCACTCAAAGATGATTATTATTTAAAATCACAGGGTTTGCTCTGAGAGTACTACCACACAGATTTTTGTGTTTTCTATTTTGGGATATACTCGCATGGTTGGTGATCTGCTGTGAGACTTTCAGATTAATCTGTTGTTGCATTAACCATAAGCTGTAGATGGATAAAACTGTCAGCTCTAATGTCCAACATGTATTCAGAGGGGGGTGAGCGAAGAGCAAAGGACAAGACTGGACATGAGGGGAGAAGAAAAATAGACAAAATGAAAACAAAACATAGGAGTGGCAGTAAAAGGCAGATCGATTTCAATAAGGGAGGACAGTGAAACTCAAAACACATTTCTCACCATTCCTACAATTATAATCTAACACACACACATGAAATTGCTCATTTTTTACACTTTCATTTCCCTCTCTTTTTATATTTTCTCATTTCTCATTTAACCTCTCTGCTCATACTCCAGCGTCCTTCCGCCATCATTTTCCTCCTCTGTCTCTATTTCCTCTCTCTACCCATTTCACTTTTTCTTCATCCCTTCTCCCCTCCCTCCTCCTTCCTTTGTGAGATAATACATTTGCAGCCTGAGTAATCTATTGATTCACTGAGCCTCAGAGCCTTTTAAAATGGTATTTTTTAAAGGAAAAGAAGCTTGAATAAAACGACCCAGCAGATTTTAAGGTAAAAAAATATGGTTCTCTCCATTTTCTTTATCAATGTAAACATGTTGGCCCTTTAGAGAGGGCTGTGAGTTTTGGTAAAAAAGAAAAAGCTTCATGGTGCTTCTCTGTAGTCCTATACTGACTTTCTTCAACTCATTAGCTTGCATTCCTCTGTCTACAGCCACAGTTGAAATGCTGAGGAGAACCCAAGTAACTGGCTGGTTGTTAGAATAGAATAGACAAAAAAAGGATACATAAAAAATATGCTTTTACATGCAGAGCTTTGGGCTTTTCAGCTAGAGTTTTTCATGGTTCTTAACACACAACAATCAATGATTTGGCACAATTTGCAAAACCCTCACTTCAAGTGCCAATTGCTCGGCCCAGTTTGCCACATCCTTATCTGCATTAGACTCTGACTGTCCTTCTTTACACTCTGATGTCAATTACACATCACCTTGTTGTCAAAGCTGTACACACAATGGTCAGCTGTTGCACACACACCCCAATTGAAATCTCAAAGCATCAACCCACAACACACAGTTATACAAATCTCTAACACAATCTCTAAACACCCAAGTCTGGTGAGCAATTTTCAATCAGGAGAACTGCAGCAAAAAAGGGTCTTGAGCCTCTGCTTTGTTTGGTGAGCACTGAACAATGGACAACGACAACCAGAGAAGGAGAGGGGTAAGAGGGAGAGGACCTTTTGACTTTTTTTTTTTAATGTACATTTTCTTTAGAAATGCCGGTGCACTGAAACACTGAACATAAAACAATTATTAGCTGCATACTTGTGTGATATATTTTCCAAAAAGAAAAATGGGTTATTCTCATGAGTCATTGCCATTCACATTTTAAATGTGCGTTGCATTTCTATGATTGGGTTTTCAATTTTGCACTTCAGTGTGCTGTGAATGCTTGGTAGTGTGCAGCAAATGCTGAGCTGTGTGTATCAATTGACTGGTATGTGTGTGTCATTGGAGAATGTGGCTGTGTGTACCAAATGAGAACAAGAGTTCCATTTTGTGAACAGTTCAGAGATTTGATGGCAAAGAGTCATCTTGAAAAGGAAGTGTCAGGTTGAGCATTTTGTGTGTGAGGTTTTCAGGTCTGTGTGTGCAATTTGAAGGAATCCGTTAGTGTTTTGAGAAACGTGTGTAAAGAACTGTGAAAAACTATAAATTGATTAACATGACATGAAGGTTGTGAGTGTCCAAGGAATATGGAAATGTTAGGAAACCTTTTTTAAAGAGACAATTAATTTTCTAACATTGCTTGTTGAACATGCATGTATTGGATATTTGTTTTTGTGTGACCTTGCAGAACATTAGGTCACCTCCCTCATCACCCTCGATGGGCAGAGAATGGCAAATGACAAATCCCCTCCGGAGGGACCAGACTTTCTACTGTTAACTCAGCCATACAAGAGATTACCTTAAATGTCACTGACCCCTGTGTACTCCCTGATTGTGTATCACTGGATGTGTGTTTCTCCTCAAACACCAATAACACCTACTCATCTCATAACAGTAATCCCATTTCAAAACACAGACCTTCTTTTTTAATCTTATTATTTTCCATTATTATTTCTGCATGATTACATTCAGCCTCATAATCAAAGATGAAAAAACTAATCCTCCTGTTGAACTCTCTTCTCCCTCTCAGAGCTACCCAGAAACCTTTTCTGCAGCCCCCTTCGTTGTTGTTGTGTGCATGTGTTATTATTACTTTCTTAATCTGACAGCCAATACTGAATTTATGTATTTTCTGCTGTTTTAAACACCCCAATAAGTTTTCATCTTAATTATTATTCATTATAATATAATTTGTTAGAATTAACTGTAGCTCCTTTACAGATTACAAGTATTGTGACCATTCTTGTCTGTGATTTATATTTTATACAAGCTAGCTAATGAGATTTTGTAAAAAATGTATAGTATGGACCAACGTTTTTAAGCAAAAAAATTGATCTCTTTAAAAACAATGCTTTTTTATACCATTTATAGTGTAGCCAGTATTAAAATCACAGTTTTGGCCCTAATCTTGAAGCAGTCATTTAACTGAAAAAGCTTTTCCTTAAAACTGAACACAACAATTCAGCAAAGCAACACAAGATCTGATATAATATAGGTCAAAATTTCCATGATCCATTAAGAATGCCACATAATGAGAGATGAATGCTTACAGGTCCTTTTCAGGATTTTTTTTTTCAATTTTTTTCCTCTTGTTCAATCGTCCAGATATCCTTCTTAATCTTTTGAATTTAAGGTTTTACTCAATGATGCTATGAACAAAACAATTTGTAACAATTTGGGGGAAATTTGAAAAAGGACCGCACACTTTTTAGAAAGTAAAACTCACGATCACAAATGTAAAAATTTGTGAGAGACAATTTTTTAGACACAGTCAGAGAAAAACATTTAAATTAATAATGGATTCCGGTGACAGCCATTCATCAAATAACCATCTTCTTATTCTCTATTTGTCATCTTTCCTTCTCTTCACCTCTCTGCTGAGAAGGGGAATAAGTCTTTATCAAACCAATGGGTCTTTGTAAAAGTACTGCACTTATCCATAATTGCGGGCAATCAAAGAAACTCTGTGTTTTCTGTCAAGAGCCTGATGGTGACCATTTAGGCTGACTTGCTCTGCTCTGTGCACCTAAAAAAAACTCTCTTATTTCCATAATGTTCTCTCGTTTTTGTCTGAATCTGCAGCTGACCTTGTTCAACTCCTGTCTTTCCCACTCAGTCCACATTATTTCAGGTTTTATGAAGTGCACGTCATATTCCTTACACCTGTATCCCCTCATCACCCTTTTGTTTTTGCAGTTTTGTTTCCTTTCATCTCAATTTACAACCTTCTCACTGCAACAACCCCATCCCCCAAAACAACCTCTCTGAGAGGATATAACTGCTAAGCTGCTCCATAAAAAATACATAATGGATGTCATAGCTCACTGATGTTGCAGAACACCACATACACGTGCTTCCATCCAAGTTTGGGAATGGAAACGTTCTATTTGCTGTGCTTATGGCAGTGGAATCGAAATTTACAAAGCAGAACACATTTACACTGAGGCAAATGAGGAAATAACCATGACAATAAATCAGAGCCATCTATGTCACAAGGAGAGGAAAAAAGTGTACTGTTTTACTTTAATCTTGTAAGCTGACAACAAAAGCATATGGAGATAAGCAGAAACAGGCACAGGAAAGACAGCCAGGGCAGAGGGGATGGAGGAGAAATTTAGACAGAAGATAGAACAATCTGTAAAATGTTAGACAAAATAACAAAGGATAAAAAAACAAAGGAAGCAAAGTCAAAATAATGCATTTGGCAGGAAGCAGAGTCTATCAATTTAGCAGATGGCTGATAATAATTAGCTGATGGCAAAATCTACAACGCAATACAGCATGTTTTACTAATGCAGGATATGTAACATCCAGTGCACATATGCTCTTCAGTAAGTGCAGATGCCTTTCACACATCTTGTGGAGCAGCATAGGTAATAAAAACAGCTACAATTCACCCTGAAAAACTTTAAGGTGCCAGGAGGAGAATCTATTTCCGGCGACATTTAGACTCCGCTACCCATGAGCACGCACAGCGAATGTCGTAAAGATGTGACCCAAGCCAAAGTGTGCATTTGTTGTGATGCAAATGAATGCAGCTCGGACCTTCCTCAGAACTCTGCATTGCTTTACAACTTCTTTTTTCAACAACTTACAGGATGCAAAGCGATGAGGTAATGCATCTCTTTCTAGTTATGTAGCAGTAGCTTTTGATGTGTGACAACAAGCAATTTTTGGAAAACTTAGTATCGTAGTTTTGTAGCCGGCTATATATTGCTACTTACAGCCCAGTGCTCTAAGACATGTCCAATAATATAAATTTGTTTAGTTTTAACTGTCTTGTTCCCGAAGTTGAGTATACAGGCCAGTCCAGCCCTGTCTGACCCGACCGCGAAGGCTAAGGAATAGCATTTAAAGATAACCTATTTTGATGCTATAAAACTCATCTTAAAGTGTGTATTTCGATCAGGCATAAAAGTGAGACTTTTTTGTAATTACTGAGAAACTCCTCATAGCATAATTAAGAATTAACATCAAATAAGATCATACAGAAATCCATGTAGGGACACAACTTGGATATGTTTTATCCACGAATATATCAGTTCAAATCAACAATTGTTGCTGATTTATATTTTGACCTACTACAATGCTCTAAAAGAAAGCACGGACACTAAGAGTTGGTGCAAGTGCCTCACGCAAGTTTGCATGTTCTCCTCCTCCTTAGGTTCACTTTTGGCACACCTTCTCCTCCCATGGAATAAAAAACATGCTTGTTAGGCAAAGGGATGACTCTAAATTGCCCTTTGGTGTGGGTGAGTGTGTGAATGGTCATCTGTCCCTCGCGACTGGTCCAGGGTGTGCCCTACCTCTCGCCCAATGTGAGCTGGGATAGATTCCAGCCCCCTGAGACTCCAAAAAGGAAATGCTGCATAGGTAATGTATGGATGGATGATCAATGTTTCAAATGTGAAAAGCTTCAATTAACTTGCTCAGACGAGAAAGCCCTTTTTTGCTGTCAACATAAGGCGAGGTGACAGATGACTATAACTTCCTAGTTTAACAGCTTCATTACCCAGCTCATACTTTCACACTGGGAGTGCAGGATAATATGGTTTTCTAAGAAAATGCAATAGATTAGACATACTGCACTTTAACTCCACTTTAGATAATGTGTAGGAACTATTTTCCCTGAATCATATGTCCTGCTTCTCAATAAAATACCCTCCTCCTTCATACCAACCTTGCTTTTTATTCAAGGGTCATTTTCCTCCTACCCTGGGGCTACCCATGAAGAAGCCAACTGCCAGTCAGCACGCTTTTTTATATATTCAACCAGCTGCTTCTGTGACATTCTGCCTCCAGATCTTCACACCACAACCAGTGCCAACATAAAAGTTCTATCCAGAATTAGTGATAAGATGGCCACACTGCAGGCAGTGGGTAAGATACAGGGTTCATCCCAATGATCAAGCAACAACAATTTACAGTATTTACTATCATTATATGGTCATGTTTACCAGAGTTTTTCGTTGATCTGACTGAAAGCAGTAAAATAATGGGAAAGAGCCCAAGCCCAATGTCACAACATTGATGTATGAATTTAATATGATAAAAGAAGGTATTTTTTAAAATATAAATATTCATCAGGTGCAACTGTGTAATTACACAATAGTACAAGTCGACCCTTTCTGTCCAGATCAATACACCTAGAAGAGGCTCTGTTTTACAAAAATCAGTAATTTGGTTGACAGCTAGTTACCACATAGTTTGTGGGAAACAAGGGATGTCACACATACCATGGTGCTACTGTGTCTGAAAAAAAGTTTTTATACTGGTATTTAAGGATTTAGGCAAAGCAAATGATTTACTTAATGAACTGCAACCTATCATCTGCTTTCACACCACACGCTGTTCACATTTTAAACTAGAAAAGCATTCGGAGAGCGCAGACCTCCGCCAGCACCACAGTCCTCACCCATATTGTGATTTTTCCCATAAATATCAGTCCTACCTTTATTTCATGTAAATATTTTGATTCCTTGACCATGAAAACATACCATTAGCAATTAGTTTCATAATGATATCTATTTTAGTTCAGTAGTTATTCACAAAAATTGCATTTTTTGTCATGGCGGCTCCAGACGGTGATCTGGATCAACACCAAAATTGAATCAGTTCTTCCTTTTCCCATGCTGAACATTTGCTGAAAATTTCATCAAAATCCAATCATATCTTTTTGAGGTATTATGTTCACAGACAGACAGCCAGACAGACAAACTCTCCCAAAAACATAACCTCTTGGCGGAGGTAACCAGGATATAAACTCTGTTGAAGCCATGCTGTGGGTACACAGGAGTGCCCTGCACCCCTCTTAGTGTCCTTTGGTCACAGGCCTGTCTGCGTCATGTAGTGCTCCATCAAAAAGCTGAACAGCAATGCAAAGTCTGTTCTGCTTAAGCCTTATTCTGTGCTTGATTTGTACAGGAAACCATGGCAACTGAACATGACTGTGTATTGTTGGGGCTGATTTATGATAAGCAGGGATCGTTTATGATGCTGTTATTGCAAAGATGAACAAGGAGGAGCCATGAGAAGAGATTGAATTTATGTCTACTAATTTAGTAGAAGCAGGCGACAGGGAAGTTCAATTTTTTGGCCACTGAATCATAAAGATCACTGATAATCCAGGAAGTGGCAAAGAGGAGACATCAGAGGAGATAGAATTAAGGACTATTGAATCAGATGAGGCAGAGAATGAGTAATACCATCCCTTAGTAAACCAATCACAGAGCTTGACTGGGGTTACCTGAGGCTCTGTCGAAATCCTTACTCTGGTGCTGCAAACACATGAAGCAGGTGGGAGACCAGGACTGGTGTTTGTTCTTCAAATGAGGTGAGTAGCTACCTCCTGACAAGCTAGCTATATGTAAACACTGGACATGGAAACTGTTTTCAGCTTTGCTATTGGCCTGCAGAAAACCCCAAACAAAACAAAAAGTCTTCCTTGGGTGAATGAAAAGTAAGGGTAAAATGGGTCATGAGATTGAAATATGGATGTGACAGTTTCCATGCTGGGATGTTGTTTTGAAGAGGGAGCAGAGCCAAATGACAAAGCTTTCGACCAAACCAATTCACTAATGCTCCAACCTTCACATTAAGCTATTAACCCAAAAAGATAAAAAGAGTAGCACTGAGACAACCTACCTCTCCCAAACTTTGGGTTCAAACCCTAAATGGGTTTGGAGCCTATTTTCACACAGTCACAGATTGGCAGAGTGAGATAACTAAAAATGACTGCTCCTACTACCTTCCTTATCACTACAAAGCTGCTTAACAACACGTGTCTGCATCCTCTGGCTGGCAACACAAGGGAGAAAGAGCAGTGCATGACTCATTGAAGTTTTTGTTGTAGTGTCCAACAATGTCAAAGTGGAGGTATAAATCATTAGAGCTTAGGAGCCATTAGAGATGCAAAGTGATGCCTTAGTGTGTTTTATGTGGGAAGGTGTTTCAAACTAAAAGCTTAAAATTTCACAAATTAGTCAGACATGTCAAAAGAAAGCCCTGCAGCATCAAGGAAAGCCAAAACATTTTAATTTGTGTAAAGAAAATCATTCAAGAAGCTGTTCTGAATGCTGAATAGAAAAATTTCAATGGTATTGCACCAGTAATCCTTTAATCTCAATTATCTTGTTCTGATAATTGTGGAAAGCCAAGTTATTACAAACCCATATTTCACTGAACATGGAATGATGTATGAAACATAAATTTATACAGAACACAATGAATGACAGATCCTTTGGACCTATATTCAAGTCAATAAAATGATACATGTTAAATTGGCTTGAGCCTATTTAGAGCTTTTCCAGTCTCTTTGAATACTGAAAGCTGTGGTTGGGACGAAGCACACCGTTGAATCTTGGTAAGCAGATTTGTTTACCATTTTTGTTTTATGTGTACCATAAGTTGGCACACAGTCCAGAGTAAAACTTGGTGTATTTTGAGCTTATAATGCACCACATGTTTTCACTGGGAGACAGGTTTGGAGAACAGGCAGGTCAGTCTAGTACCTGCACGCCCCCATACCATCACTGATGATAGCTTTTGCACTTTGTGCTGATAATGCTTCTTTTCATCTTTAGCCTGGAAATCACATCCATGATTTCCAAAAACAAACAAAAATGTGAACTCTTCAGACCACCACACAATGTTTCCACTTTGTAACATATCTCAGTTCGGGCCCAAGAATGCCAGTGGTGTTTCTGGGTGTTAAGGCTTTCGCTTTAAATGGGAGAGTTTTAACCTGAACTTGTGGAGGTAGTGACAAAATGTGTTACATAACAATGGTTTTCTAACGCCAACCCAGCCTCATTAATATTGGGGTTTGTGAATCAGAACCTTAATATCATTAACCTGACACACTAGACTGGCCATTACATGCATTTCACTGGGGCTGCGTTTACACGGCGCAGAAAACAGTCAAATCCGCTAAGTTTTCGTTGCGTTTTGGCCTTGCGTTCAGATGGAAGTGCTTGCCTTTCATCTGAAAATGGAAATTTTTGAAAACAGGCTCCAAAGTGGAAAGCTTTGAATATGCTCTCAACGCAGCACCGTGTAAACCCGTATCAGAGCGTTTCAGGGCGAAACGCTGATGTCACCGCATGTGAAGTACTCTTTCACATGAAGGCTGCGCGCGCATACCAGGAACAACAACAGCTTTGGCTGTCTGCCGAGTAACGTGTGAGCCTCTTACGTTGCTTGGTTTGTTATCCGGACAAAACTATTCAGAAAGATTTGTTGTCCGAACTGATTTGTTGTCCAGAAAAGAAACTCCTGCGTCTCTGTGCATCTATTCGCCATTGTTGCTGGTGAAAAGTTTTCTTCTTCGTTCGTGTATTGTAGCAGCGCTGCCTCTCTGCAGGCCTACACAGCCATCTACTGAACTGGCATGCATACGGATTAACTCATCTCCGAGCGGCGGCGTCTGAACGCAGAAGAATTCTAAAATGCAAAAGGACAAATCTTTGCCTCCTTGAGTCAGGAGTGTCCGTATAAACGCAGCCTGAGAAAGAGCCCACAGAAAGTGTTAGCGGAGGGCAGAATATTCAAGAAGCATATCGGGCAGGTTATTGGGTGATTGTTCAGAGAACTAACATTTATTATGAGCCTCTGGATACTGATTGGGACACGCTGTTTTGGGCTCAGCACAAACATTATAGATTGGAGCTTGACAACATGGATCTGTATTATTACAGACACTGAATCAAGCTGGTCCAGCAGCTGCTCAAGGCCACAATTTCATAGTACATGCCACAACAAAGAAACTGAATCTTTCATAATATTTGTTCATTGCATATAGAGGTTCCTCTGAAGTCAAAATCATCTTTCTGATCATAGGTTTAAAAAGCTTGGGGCTTAATGCAGGCCCACAACATCTAGAACGGTACTCAAAGAGATAACTCTCTTAGATGGAGAAGCTGCTCTTTGTGGTTCACTTCAGGTAAAAAGCTTTGTTATGATTACAAAAAGCACGTCGCATTCTCCTGAAGACTGCACTTTGCAAGACACTGCTGAGAGACGTAAAGGGAAATTAACAGTATGAGAGATGTGCTGTAAAGGTTCAGTACTGTAGCTCAAAATATTTGGCAACTTATGATGAAATATGACTACAGCTACCTCCATATCTGCTGAAACACCCTGCATTCCAGCTCAACCTTCCCCTGATGGGACAGCATTGTGAGGAAACATTCTCTCTTTATTCTGTCATGTATTTCATTATATTAAAAAAGAAAGAATGAAAGCTGCAAATGCTGTTCACAGAAAACATCCAGCCTTTTAAACCAGTTTGTTAGCAACTGATGCATCACAGTGTCATTACTACGGAAGAATTTTCACATTGAAAGGCACCTGTGAATCCAACTTAATGATGGCCCTAGTTACTCCTCTAAAGAAATGCCACAGAGAGAAAAACAACAACCTTCAACATAATGGAAAGATTTGGATGTTGAGTAAAAAAGTTTGAATCTATCGAAATCAAATAAAAATGAGTGAGAGCAAAGGATCGAGATGGCAGACAGTAATACACACGATTCCATCACGGGGGAAGCATTGGCTTCACTGAATAAGGCAAGCAAAATTAAGCACAAGATGAGCACAGCCTTTTCTCTGGCCCACTCAGATTCATCCATCTTTATCTCCTCCTTCTCAGTCACGGTAAGTGATAAGAGTTGGTTCAAAATCCCAGAGCATGCAGTCGGACTGGTGGATTAGCATGCCCACTCTTCCAAATGTTCTTGCTGTTTGACTCTACCATGGGTTTATACCAAAGGCAGGAGGTAAGGTGCAGGCGAGCTGATTTAATGGCAGCTTTTTTCGGATTAAACAGGAATCTAAGGAACACTGCCAAAGGATGTGGAGATACTCTTCTGTGTGACAGTCTCTGGTGTTTAAACTCCATGTTTGTGTGTCTGAGTTCCCCAGTTTGCCTGTGTGGTGTGCTACTAAATCTCAGCTACCTTTTCCTGGCTCAGTGCATCCATCTCAAAATAGACTTCCCATGTAATGCTCAGTGTCTTTGCAATAAGCTAGAAAAAGGCAACACTTCAATAATGTTGAAAATCTTTATACACCTCAACTGGACCAGTCTGTACACAGTATTCTGTCAATGTCAGTGTCTTGCCTTGACCTCAAAATTAAATAATGCAGAGGAAGAGCAAAGCTTAGTTTGTTTTGTGTACCAATGGCGCTGCTAGCCGTAATCCTGTGTGCACTGTGCATACATATTTTAACAGTAATGACCTGTGAAGTAATCTCCACAGCCCCGCCCGTCAACTTATCTGATACATTCTTGTTGTATTGGATGTGGGAAATTGCAATGCCCAAGCACACAGTGTACATCAATTTCATGTGATTCATTAAAAAATGATGCTGTTAAGCCCACAGCCTTGTTCAAACATCATGTTATACTTCATCATTGATTGGCTCATTGTTCGGAGCAGATCAGGATGATTGGCTGTCCTTCAGGGAGAGTCTGGCCTAGACATTGCTCAATGTTGGCTTAGTATTGTTGGCCAGTTCACAATAAAATGAAGACAGGAGTTATAACGAAAAGTTCAAGTTTGTTGGAGAACTTGACATCAGAGCACCGTGGAGTTATACAACCACAGGATATTTTTATAGTTAAACTGTTCATGTGGATTTATTGCAGAGTAGTTTCAAAGAAAATGTTGCAAACAATAAGCATTCTGAACATAGAAAACTTTTTTTCCAAGACTTAACAAGGGGACATGGGGAAGGATGAGTTATAAAGTGGGAGTAATCTGAACCGTACACTGAAAATCCGGCTTAGAAGAATGACATCTCTGCTTAAACTGATACCATGAACAGGTCCTCCACTAAGCAGCAGGACAGACAGGTGGAGGACAGCAGCTACCTGCTCTGTCTGTTCATAACATTTAGTACACTGGACTAAAGATATCAACAAGTTTGTTCGAAGGAAGGATTAGTTCTGCATCTTATCCTTTATCATGGCCCTTTGCTCCAGTGAGTAGTGCCATACTTAAATTTCTGACAAATATGCTCTCCTGGACGAATGGATAGACAGATGATGGTGATCAGTGTGTGTTTATGAGGGAGGATGTTGTCACAGAGAGGCTCTGGGTTTCTAAATAAATGCTTGTGTGGTTCATTGTGGCATTCAGTGGATCTGAGCTCAGCTGCTGCTGATGTTTGTTTGTCTATTTTTAACAGTACAAATAGCAGACTAACTTTATTTCCCTCTCCTTTACTACCTGTGTATGTGTTTGCAATTTGTGCTTAAGCAAGACACTTTTAGAGTGTTATGAAAAATAGGAACCCATCTGAAAATCTGGAACTATTAAAGTCAAGAGTCTTGTGAATATGATAAAATATACAATTGTAGCAGACTTTGTTACTCGGCTGCTGATTTTATGTTGGAATAATTTGTCTCTGCAGGAACATCTGTGCCAGGGCTACTACTCAGCTGGGAAGAAAGAGCAGACTTGTTACTTGTTAAGTATATATACGTAGTAATATTTATAAACTACATCTCTCCCTTTCTCTGTCTCTCCCTGTGAATGCATATGTGGTAAGTTAGAATTACACGCTGGATTGGCATTTGTGCTTACATTAAAATTTCACCCAGTCGACACCCCTGCTGTGTACTGCGGCACTGCATCAAGCTAGAGAGATAACATGCTTTTAAACTGTATTAGGAATAAAACATATAGTGTGAATAAAATGTGCAAATCTGTCGTTTGTGTTTTTGCTTCTTGATATATTTGCCCGTACATAATGACTGTCAGAAACTAAACATATTGCCACCTATAGCAGTGAAGGCTGACATGCTCCTGCCATTAAATTCTACTGTTCCCTTATATGTTTATGCAGAGATGAGGACAGTAGTCCAGTTTGACATGCTAACAGAGCTATAATTGTAGCTAGACTTAACTGTTCACGTTAACATTCTCATTGTCTGTTATTATTTCAGTTGCATACTAATCCAATTTTAAACACATTTTTTTCAAATGAAGAACACAATGCTTCCTTATTATGGCCATTATCTTAATTGTGAGTCTATTCAAAATGTTTTTTTATGTGTTTTTTCTGTTACACACACAATCTAGCTTGATCACAAACTAGAGTTCGGAAAACAAAAGAATCCTCAGATGCCTCTGAATTAGGCAGTATGAAGCCTTCTGTGATCACACACCGTCTCACACACTTGGAGACAGTAATTCACTCCTGCCACATGCTCACTATGAATCAGAGTCTTGCCTGAGACCTTGTAAGCTGAAAATCTCCCTTGGAAGGGCTCGAGTTCACCTTTGGCTGACTTGTGCATATGACTTCCCTCATGAGAGAATTTAGTTTGAAATATGATCTTCTACGTTTACTGGGAGAAAGAAGGTTAAAAAAGAAAGGCTTGGTTTAAACAAAAGCTCTGCTGTGAAATACTAATATATCAAATGTATAGAGCATAAAGAACTGAGGCCATGTTTACAGGCTTTATCTCTGGATGTTTACTTTTCATTCTTGGAGAAAGCCTTCTGAAGTGGATGATTTAGCAGAGCTGATGGATCAAGGGTAAGGCTGTTAACATCACTAATATTGACAAAAAGGTCTCATGTGTACAAATCTTGAAAATGTCCATTTTTATATTCAGTTTATTTATTAAGTAAATAAAAATGATGGAAAATACAATCAATTTGAGCCTATCTAAATAGCTGATCTTGTTTTGGTTGATAATGAGCGCAAGCATGATTGCACATTGATTTTAGAACAACATCTGTGCCCTAATTTTAGATAATTTAACAGATGTTATTACCTTGACAAGTATCCAGTAGCCAATTTCTGAATTTTGTTGTGAAATGTCCTTTGTTTCAAACTTTGATAGCATAAATTTGGTAATAATGCCCTCTAACAATCATGGCAATAAAGGTTGTTGTATTGAATTGAACTGAATTGCATTGATTTTAATATAATTGAAAGACTGAAAGAAAAAGGCGGATAGAGAGCTAACATGGTAAGATGAAATATTTGATTCTATACTCATTCAAAAACACTTATCTGTCCTTTATAAGGTAGTATTCTTATTTTCATATCAGTAGCTTTATTATTATATCAGATTATTTAAGCTGTGTAAACTTCTGCTCCTCTTTGTTCAGTCACATTTTACTCCTTTCCTGCACTTTGTACTCCATGCCCACATGTTCCTAAAACTTCCTCAAGCTCAACACAAGTATAGACTCAGCCATGCTGAAACTATTTGACCTCATTTGAAATTCACAGCAGAGAAATTTAAGGCCTGAAACAGCTTTCCCTTGTTGATAAACACTCACTTGTGTTTGGTTATGTTTTGTCATGATTTATTGCAGATTCTCAGTAAACACGCAACCTAATGACTGCAAAATATTACAAACACTGTCAGAATTGTGTAAGACGTAACCCTTAAACACACAAGGGTATGCACACACCCAAACATAAAAAAACTCACATTCTGGAGTACATTTATTCTTTATCATTTACAGCCTAACTTTCCTGCTCATCCCTGGCACACACAACTATTGCATGATCTGAAGTCAATGATTCTGAAAAAAAAAAAAAAAATCACAAGGAAAAATCCATACATTTATCTCACAAGGCAGGACATCCTGTGTTTATTATGTGCACATATTTATGACAGGCCACTTCACATTAGCAAAGGAACATTGACTAAAGCATTTGCATGTGTGTTGTTGGTACATGGCATATCAGGACATCAATATAAGCCATTAAGATCACAGAGGATGACCGGGACTACATGAGGACACTGTCTGTCCTGAATAAGAGCAGTCATATGAGGGTCAATCTGCAAACTGCCTGTCTGATGTTATAGTTATGAATGATGACAGTGGGGCTGAAAATGATCTGCTTAGGCCAGGGTCGCTTTAATGGTGGGGTGCAGTATCATTACAACTTAAGAGAGTTAAGGACAGATCAATGCTGACAATAATTCTTTGTGCAATGAGCTGATGTTTGGCCTTAAGAGGGAATTGAAATTTAACTAAAAGGTGCTATGAGGAGAATCTATTACCGGCGACATTAAGACTCTGCTACCATGAGCACGCGCAGCGACTGTTGTAATGCTGCTTTCCAGTAACCTCGGAAAAGGAAGTGACATCATCTCCGACTTATCGGTGTTCCAGTTGAAGTTGGAAAAAACCATCCCGATCTACCAGGCTATTGTTTGCTGTTGTTAGCACGCCCTGTGTTGTTGTTCACAAATATCACATGAAGAATGTGATTATCACTATCGCAGCATTTTTGTAAATATAAGTCTAGCAATACTATGTATACAGCTGATCTAGAGCGACACACCCCAGTCAGAAGTGCAAATAAATTGACTATTACAGGAGCTAAATAACTGTTCACACTGGGGGCATCCATCTTCGATAGTAAACTGGGGGGTGGCAAGGTTTCACCGAGTTCGCAGTAGGAAATTCCGACTTCGGGGAACGTTCCAGTTGCAGTTTCCTACTCGGAACCCAGAAATTCCTACTTCTGACTACAACTAGAATGCACCAAAGACGTGGCTGAAGCCACAGCGTGTGTTTGTTGTGATAAATGCAGCTCGGACCTTCCTCAGAACTCTGCAACGCTTTACAACTTCTTTTTTCAACAACTTACAGGATGCAAAGCCACGAGGTAATGTATCTCTTTCTAGTTACGTAGCGGTAGTTTTTGATGTGTGACAACAAGCAATTTTTGGAAAACTTAGTATCATAGTTGTAGCTGGCTATATATCGCTACTTACAGCCCGGTGCTCTAAGACGTGTAATATAAATAATAAAATAATATAAATTTGCTGTAGTTTTAATTGTCTTGTTCCGGAAGTTGAGTATCCAGGCCAGTCCAGCCTGTCCGACCCGACCGGAAGGCTAAGGAATAGCATTTATAGATAACCTATTTTGATGCGATAAAACTCATCTTAAAGTGTGTATCTCGATTAGGCATATCTAAAAGGGAGACTTTTTTTAATTACTTAGAAACTCCTCACAGTCTCTTTAACTAAACAGTTACGATGCCCACACAGTGACCCCTGTGACACTGTTCTGTTACAATTATGATTTCTCTTCATTTTAATAACCACAATATGAATCTGCTGCTTTATGGTTTAACTACATGCAGCCGAGGGTCTATCAGTGTACTGAAGCCTGCGTTTGAACTGTGATTATGCTTTTATATGGATCTCCCATTAAATTTTAAAGACACGTTTTCATTGTTATTTCTGCTTTCTCAAAAGCAGCACTTAATCGGCTTTGAATACATTTTGGTTTTTAGTTGTTTGATTATGAAATCAGGAATATAGAAGAAAAAAATCCTCACTGTGTAGGCTATATCTAGTAGGGGGAAAAGGGACAAAAACACTATTAAGATGCAGCCCGTGGTTAACAATTCAAATTCATGTTTAAAAGTGGAAAGTGTTTACAAACTCTGCTGTGCATCATTAATGCAGCCGAGGAGCATTTTCAAAGAGGGTGAACTTTCATACTCATCTAAAAAAGATAATACTCCCTGTATTTAAAAGAGAAAAATATTCTAAATGGTTGTAAAGCCACCCTGTGTTTTGCCCTGGCCTTTTTTCTGGAATAACCTTTGTTTAGCACTGCAGCAAACATCACCTTGGACCCTGGGCTAGCCACCTTAAAGGGGAGTTACAACAGCACTAATGAGAAGGACTAATGCAAAACATAACATTTAAATGTAACTCAGGCAGATCCTGTGCTTTTGATGGCCACAGCTAAGGTATGGTCACACATTATGCACAGGGGGAAAAAGAAACTGGCACATGGTTAAATTTTAGAGCCAGCACCAAACTTTGGGCCAAATCCACTGGGAATGCATTTTGCCCACTATTAGCACCTTCATTTTCACACAAATAGCACCCACAAATTGTGTAATTTTAGCTCCCAGCCCTCAGAACTATTTGCTTTAATCATATGCTGGCAGAAAATGGCCACAGAGTTCAGCAGCTGTGCGCTATCTGCTCCTGTTTTGACACTTTTCATATGGTGAGTCTGTGGCTCTGCACAGAGATCATAGAGGACACAAGAAGGCGGACAGAGTCAGACAATAAACAAGGAGACGACTGTGCAGACATGCAGCCAAACTCCAGAATAAAACAACATTTTTATAAAGACAGAAAACATTACATTTGTTTTTGAAGCAGGACATGCATGTTTATGTTCAAAATGAATGCACAGGGAGAGAGAGGGATAAAGAGAGAAACAATAACAATTAGCAGTAATTTATGTTAAAGACTCACATGAACAAACGACATCCACCTGAGCACAGAGATGAAATTAAAGCAGAACTTGCACATAAAGAAACTGAAACAACACCAGGAGCGGTCTGAGGTATCATCATCACAGGACAGTTAAGCATATGATACACTTGTTAAAAAGATATCAGAACCTGATGCTTATTCAACTGTCAATAATCACTTAGAAGCTCTTTAAGGACAATGCAGTGTTAGACATCAACTGCAGGATGCAAAAAAGCTCTAAACTATTAAATTTTTAAGTCAATAGTTTATGTATCATTTATTATTTTTAATTCACTGTAAGAAAATGTGGTTTGGATCAGTGCTGACACATGACAAAATCAGCCAATATGTTCTCGTACAAGAAAATGTATACACATCTGATGGCGGATGGGGCTTCCATGGCTGTCGTGTTAACTATGTTTGTCTACATAAGTATTATGTTTTTGATCAATTGGTAGTTTAGTCAAAATTGGGTCATGCCATTTTAGGTGTGCAACTTAAGGGTTGGGAGGGAGAGAAATGAGAAGGAACAAGCATTGTGCTGATTCAGTAGCGTTACATTGCAGTACTTTAACTGCCTGCAGCAAATAGCCTGGACTTTGCAAAAACAATACTGTTTGCAACAGGACATTTTTATAAATGGAGGGATCGATTCTACACTAGCATTTAAATTTTCCATTTTTCTCCATCAGCCACGGCTCATGAGGCTGGGGAACTGTGTTTCTGCAACAGTGGTGAGCAAAACTGGAAGGTTCTAGCTCAATTCCTGTCCCTACACTGCAGACTTTAAGTACAGGTAGAGTCATGCCACATTCAGAAGTACTCTGATGACATGGCTATCGCAATCAACAATATGCAGGAAGAGGAGTACAGAGACCTGGTATTTGTGACTGAAACACAAAGAACTGCTGCTGAAAACCTCCAAGACCAAGGAGATGGTCATTGATTTTTGGAGGTCCAAGCCCCTGCTTCAGCCTGTCACAGCCAGAAGGGAGGTCACTGAAGCAGTGCAAACCTGTAAGTGCTTAGGTGTGCACCTTGACAACAAGCTGGACTGGTCCAAAAACACAGTTGCCCTGTACCTGAACAGGCAGAGCCGGCTCATGTCTTCTGATGTCTGCAGTGAAATGCTGCTTATGTTGCCAATGTTCTGCTCTATGCTGCAGCCTTCTGGGTGGCAACATGGCAGAGAGGAACATCAGGAAGCTTGGCATGATGGTGAGGAAGGCTGTCTCTGTGCTTGGCAGGAGTTTGGAGTTTGTTGGAGGCATTCTGGACAATAATAACAATCCTCTCCACAACATCCTGGAGTGATAGAGAAGCAGCAGCAGTGGTAGATTTATCTCACTGCACAGCAGGTTTGAGATGTTCAGGAGATTCTGGATTCCCATAGACATTAGACCGTATAACACCATGATTGGAGGCAGTGACTCATGACATGGACTATTTATTACAACTACTAATGCTGCTGGATATCCGAATTTCCTGAATGAAGTATCTATCTATCTATCTATCTATCTATCTATCTATCTATCTATCTATCTATCTATCTATCTATCTATCTATCTATCTATCTATCTATACGTCTTTCTATTATCCATCCATCCATCTATCTATATTTCTATCTATGTTAATGAAATTTCCACACCCTCCTGTCTTAGTCTTTCTGACAGCCAAACAGGTTAATATCATCTTCGTCATCATCTGTTCGACAGATTAGTTTGTGAGCAAGATTTACACGTCTTACCCTTCACACATAGAATGATGAGCAACATTTTCCTGTCATTTGTGCCAGTTTAGCACCAGAAAAGAGGGCAAACTCCTGGAAAATCTGGCCATTTGTTTTTCTTCTCAGAACTCCTCTCTTGAGGGGGCATTCTCAGACCAAAGATAGGATTTTTTTAGCAAAAAACTGATGGTGGGTGTCTATGATGCAGTTAAGTGTTTGAGTCTGTGTATGTGTGTGTGTCCAGCAGGGCTGAGGTAAGAGGATCCTGTGCTGTAGAGTGAGACGGGCAGCATTAGTCAGATTTGACCAACAAAGAGGCTGTGAGCACACGGCACGGGGATTAGAGCAACACTGCAGACTTTCATTAGCCTACAGGGAGGAAGGGGGACAGGAAAGGAGACAAAAAATGTGTTTGAGAGACGCTGGATTACAGTTAAAGGGGGACATCCATTAGTCAAGGGTGAGGGAATTAATGTGAAATAAAGGTGGCAGAGATAAAAGATGCAAAAGAGAGACAACTCTAAAAACATTACTGGATTAGTCCAACACCAGAGGGCTTTCATCAAATCGATGTGGGAGATATGGATGCATGGAGGGGGACTTTAAGCAAGTTAGAAAGGATGGTGGAAAATTAAATCAAATAAACAGGCATGCAGCAGTGAAGAAAGATGTGGTGGATGGAAAAAATACATAAAAAATAAGGTGTGTGGAAGACGGTCAAAGGGGCAAAACTGGGTTGGGATAATGTTTAAATGGCAAAAAGAGAAAGAAAAAATGAGCAGAGGACAGATGACAAAAAGAGAGATGATCACCAACTGAGAGGTTTAGACTTTAAACAAGTGGAAACAGGAAGGATGGTTGGAAGCAAAGGCAGAAAGTTGAAGGAGTTGGTGGGGGAATGCACTGATGTAGAACAACAAGTAGCGAGGATTAACCCCTCCACTGCACCCAAAACACACTCCACACACACACAAACACACCCAGGGCCTGGGAAGAATGCCACTGTGCCAAACTAATTAGCTTCTAACTCAACTACAGCACACAAAATGAACAGAGGCATTTAGATGGAGGACCAAGGCCAAGTCTCAGAGGTATGCTTTTGTGTCATAGTGTTATGATTGTATGGCTGTGAAATTGTGCGAGGTTGTTTGTGTGCTTGCACTTTTAGATGACTATAAAACACTAGAATGTTCATGTCAAAGAGACACTCTGACAACACCCTTTTGTTCCATTTTCTGCTCTTCCTTTTTCCAAAGTCATTCCCCTTTGCATACCCTTTATCTAAAGGCTTGCTGCATGCTAGTCTTCTTCCTAAAAGCTGTAGCTTTCTCATAGATTACATAGCTTTGACACAAACAAAATAGTGATAATTTATTAAAGGGCAGATCTGAATGCTGCCATTAGTGCAAAAACATGCACATCAAAGCTAGCGTATAAGCCTCTATTCTCCCCACTCTGCCATGTTGTGCTTTATCACTAGTGGCAGCCTTACCAGGAGACTGCCTCAGTGTCCCCACACTTTTTCCTGAGTGTTTGTTCTGAAGCTTACAAGCCAGAACAACCTCAACCTGCTCTCCACCTTCCTTTTGTGTTTCACTGGCTCAGTTTCAGAAGTCTTACAGCCGTTCTTGTACTGAACCAAAAACTTTAATTTAGTGCAGCCGAAGCCTTGGACTATTTCTGACTTTCCCTGTTATGTCTGTGTGCTGAGCCTGGACCCTGTCGTACCTCTAAAATGAGGACATCAGGATAAAAAAGAAGATAAATACAATGCAATTCCTTTAGTTAAAGGGACTGTGAGGAGTTTTTAAGTAATTACAAAAAAGTCTCACTTTCAGATATATGCCTGATCGAAGTACACACTTTAAGATGAGTTTTATAGCATCAAAATAGGTTATCTATAAATGCTATTCCTTAGCTTCGCGGTCGGGTCGGACAGGGCTGGACTGGCCTGGATACTCAACTTCGGGAACAAGACAATTAAACCTAGAGCAAATTTATATTATTCGGACATGTCTTAGAGCACCGGGCTGTAAGTAACGATATATAGCCGGCTACAAAACTATGATACTAAGTTTTCCAAAAATTGCTTGTTGTCACACATCAAAAACTACTGCTGCGTAACTAGAAAGAGATACATTACCTCGTCACTTTGCATCCTGTAAGTTGTTGAAAAAAGAAGTTGTAAAGCAATGCGGAGTTCTGAGGAAGGTCCGAGCTTCATTTAGCACAACAAACACATGCTTTGGCTTAAGTCACGTCTTTGGTGCGTTTCAGTTGTAGTCAGAAGTAGGAATTTCTGAGTTCCGAGTAGGAAACTGCAACTGGAACGTCCCCTGAAGTCGGAATTTCCTACTGGGAACTCAGTGAAGATGGATGCCCCCAGTGTGAACAGTTATTTAGCTTCTGTAATAATACATTTATTTGCACTTCTGACTGGGGTGTGTCGCTCTAGATCAGCTGTATACATAGTATTGTTAGACTTATATTTACAAAAATGCTGCCATAGTGATAATCACATTCTTCATGTGATATTTGTGAACAACAACGCAGGGCGTGCTAACAACAGCTAACAATAGCCTGGTAGATCGTCATGTTTTTTTTCTGACTTCAACTGGAACGCCGACAAGTCGTGGATGATGTCACTCCCAGTTCCGAGGTTACTGGAACACAGCATTACGACAGCTGCCGCTCGTGCTCATGGGTAGCAGTCTTTATGTCTTCGGAAATAGATTCTCCTCATACCACCTTTAACTTCCTGCATATTCATATTATTCTTTGAACTTATCAGTAAATGTTGACACAAATACATGTTACTTCTACCCCAGCTTACCACCTGACAGTAAATGTCAGTATACAGCAGGTATGATATGAGTGCTGCTTTATTTATTAATGTCATATCAATATATCTACAATGTTATTAAATATGATAAACACAAAGTCCAGGATTAACCAATGCATTGAGAGGAATTTGTATACATGCACTTTAAAGGAGATGTCAGAATCAGGGACTGCTCACAAAAGAGCCCTCAGGCATATTTTGGTTTGTTGCCTTGTCAATGTCTGTCAAGTGAACTGGCATCTCCCTGAAACCAGTCCAAAACGTCTTACTCTTTTTGTCCTGGGACTTGAATCAGCAACCCAAAGTTTATGATACAAGTCCCAAATGAGTGAACTTATGCAGAGAAAGGTGGTAAATAGAATCAGAGGCAACTGATGCAAATAATATAATGATGATGCAGAAAACAGTAAAACAGCAATTTATGGTGCCAAAGTCTGCAGAAAAGCAGCTCAATAATGTTGCCATCAAAGTACCAAAGGCAATAGATAGATAGAAGTCAGCCAAACACTAAATCAATTTCAGTTTTGCACTTGAATACTTGCTGTCTTCCTTCTTAAAAAAAAAAAAAAGCAAAACAAAACAAAACACTTTATATTCATGGTGTGTCAATGAAGTGAAGTTGTTGGATCATAGGAAATATCTCAATAGAAGTAATACATAAATAAAAGTGCATTAGAAAACTTGTGATAAAGTGTTTAAATCGTTTTGCCATGGTGCATTACATTATAATGTTGTGTACCCTGAAACTTATAGTGTAAGTAAATACAGAGGAATTGTGCTGCCATACAAGCCAGCTACTCTTTGTTGACCACACAGTGAAAGAAAACACAAAAACATCTTCAATGCTGCATGAGAAACATCTGATGTAATCATCTGAAAGTGTTTTTTTTTCACTTTATTTTCTATATTAATGCCAAGGATTTTTATGTGTTAAAGAGGAATGGAGAGTGCATTTGATTAAAAGCAATTTGCATTTTAATTTTCTTTGGGGTTTTTATACAAAACTTTTTCTGTTAATGCCTGTTATATAAGGTGATATATAATTTTATTTTATATTTAAACTCTTAACTCAGTGACAACAAATTATGAGGAAAAAAATGGCTATTTTCTGTAATTCTTCTAAAAATGCTACCTTTTACTGCATTTTACTTAACAATAGAGGATAGTGTTTTGGACTCTGACTATGATCAATGTGCTGTTGTATTTTTGGGGGGATCCAAGCATGTGTTTAATGTCGTATTCATGTCATTTTAACAATCTTACACTCCATTTCACTTATTGTTATACCTAAATTTGGATTAAAATGGACATTTAGTGCATTGTTTCTCCAGCAAATAAAGCCAAAGGTTCCTGTTCCTTAGTCAGCACTATCTCCTCATTGTGTTACTGAATAACATAGAAAACAATTTCTTAATGCTTCTTAATCCGTCAAAAGGTTTTAGGATAAAACTGCCTGACTCGATGTAGGGACATATAGTAGGAGCTACTTTAAAAAAGCCTGAACCTACAAATGGGAAAGAGGATTACAGGGACCACCCTTCAGACAGGTAAAATATGCTGTATGAACTCTGTGACATTTCGTCTGGTTTTGTGAGCCTACACAGCATCTTTCTTTGCTTTCATGCACTTGAGTAAAATACAGCAGGCTTTGAGAGGGAACATATTTGAAGTGCAATACCATGATGAACTACTACTAAATAAATTATTAAATAAAAAAAGGCATTTCAGGAGCAGCCCAGTCTGTGTTGACAGGTTTAAATAGACTAAAGCTCACTTCGGGGTGTTAATTATAAAAGTAGTGAAAACACATTGTATCTTAATTGTTTCCCTACAAACTAATTCACTGGGGTCGGCAACCTGTAAATTGTTCTTTAAAATTTGCATTCTGGGTTTGGTTTGCAAATAAAAGGCGAAGTCCTGTTCCCATTGTGTTCCAGACACATAGTGGCTGAGGGACAACATCACTGATTATTTCATGAATATTTTAAATAAATCATTTCCTTTCCTCCATAAGAGGTTGTTTTTAGTGTTTGGGGGACAAAGGACAAAGCTTCACTAAAGCTAAACTTTATGTGACTCAGTTAAACACAATATTAACCCATCTTAACACCGAGTCAAATCAAGAGTAAGACAACTGAAGTAATACAAACATAATTAAGAAAGAACACTCAGAAATACAAAAATACATCTGTTGGAAAATCATCTCAGTTGACCTTAGATCAAATTGAAATAGAAAAAAAAAACACATCGACAATAGCTCCAGAGAGGGAGAGGGTCTGGGCTGATAATTTCATGCACTTAATTATAAGATTCCCAAGGACTCACAGACTGGGTACTTAGACTAATCCCCAATGGCATGATTCTAAAGAAGTTCATCTATCGTTTTAAAATCTTGACTCTGTTTTGCATCAGTTTGTTTTTTTAGTTTTTTCTCAAATTCGCCGATTCAACATCCGGTTGATGGAGGGGTGCACTAAACCTGGACCTCCCAATCTCCCCAAGTATACATAAAAGACCTAAGAGCTGCCTTTTAATGAAAGATGTGGTGGATGGAATTACATCTACTGGCTGTACTTGGTTTGAAGAGCCCATATTCTGCTATTTTGAGATTTATCTGCCCTTTCCTGTGTTGTAACATTTTTCCTCTATGTGATAGAACACTTACAACAAAACAAATAATCCACAGTATTAAGACCTCTCCCTCTCCCCCCTCTTGCCCCAGTCAGTTAATCCTGTTGACTCAAAGTAGCAGGCCCATTGCCTAGCAAAGGCATTACAATGAATGCAGAGTTGTTGATAATATGATGCCAAGCTGGGACAGAAAAGGCCAAAAAACACAGTGCAGACTTGTTAACCTATTAGAGTGGACTGGGCCGATGTGGGGGAGGGAGTCTTAAAGAGGTTGAACCTCAAACAGAGCGCTGCAGACACAATGCAGCACTTTCAGGGTAGTATTTAAACACAAGAGGGTTTAGTCATTGTGAACGTGCACGAGCACAAAATGAGCATAAAAAGCTGATTGAATGGAAATATGTCCTCTTTAAGTATGCCACTGTCAGACTTAATTTGATAAAGTAAGTTGTCTAACCTTGACAAAAAAGTCATCTGATCCAGAGTAAAACACTGACAATCAGCCATGCACACTTAGCCGGGATAATGCTGCCCTGATCTGACAGCCAGACAGAAGCACCAGAGCAGATGTTGTCTGTTTGTGGTGTCCCATCAGAGAAAATTGTTTCCATTTGTCATTGATTATTGGGTTTTAATTATGCTTTGACACAGCTGATAGGCAATTCAATCTTTATCTTGGAAACTAACCTAACTAAATTACTAAGATATCCTCGTTTTTAGAAATGGTTGAAAATGAAAATATGAAAACAAAAGGAAAAACCAAATAGAGCACTAAATTAAAGCATTACAACAGAACTTACTTCATGACTCTTTCTACTTCACTGACTCTAAGAGCAACTCAAGCTCCTTCTTGTTTGTATTCTATTTTTCTGTCTTTAATTGCTGGGGTGAAACATGAAACCTTACGACACACCTTTCATCTTGTGTGCATGATCTGCCAAGGTAATGTAGCAATACACCACTGTTCAGCTGATGCTTTGACTGCACAGCCAGATGTTGTCTTTGTCATAATGTGTTTTTAATCACCATACTTGAAGTCAGATGCCAGCAGGCAGTTTCCAATCCGATTTGCATCACTTGTTTCCCCTCATCTCTCCTTAACAGCTGAAAGGGTTGTGGGCATCAATCACTCTTAACTAGCCATGCTGTCAAACATTCCCCTCACCAGCTTCGAGGAACCCTCTGCCTCTGATGTGCAACAGGGCCCAACAAAAATCCACATTTTCAGGATTTTATGTCTGGCTTTTAAACACATAACAGCTCAGCATGATAGACATTTGGTTAGAGCGTGTCTGTGATCATCCTGAAGCTAAAACAGTTCATCAAAATCTATTGTTTTGAAATATCTATTGAATATGTTTTGATGAAAAAAGATAAAAATGTGCATGGCATGAAAACAGTAAATGATTTTTCTTACATAAAGCCAATCAGACATCCCTCGCTAAAGGCTGATTTGAATGCTACACCATTGCTGAAAACCTATACCTACATCACTTAAAACTGAACATGTACAACAAGGCTAACCATCTTGAGTCCTGCTGTTTGACTGACAAGGTCATGCAAGTTGTATCCTCATTGAGATTCACATGGGTCTACACGGAGACCAAAACATTTTCGTATTGAGAACATTCTTTGTACAAACAGCATTGTTTCAAGAAATGTTTGTCCGGATAAACTGAAAAAGCTGCAGTATATCTGCCAGGTCTGTAAGTGAGGCTGTAACACTGCCGCAGACAGACACTAAATCAGAGATTTAGAAGAAGACATGGAGCATGAAACATAAAAAAACACTGGTATATGCTCTTCTTTGCGTCCTCTTGTTGCTAGAAGATTTTGCTGTTAAAGCCAAAAAAGCCCAGTAGCTTCTCCAGCACGAGTGCAACATTGTATTCTGTCCTTGTTTATGTTGTTATCAGGGTGCACACATGTGGTTAAATGCTAAAGCTTTATGTATTTATTGTCCACGCAGAAACACTCATCCAGTGATTTCAGGTTTATACACTCCTGGGACCAGTTTCCAAAAATGTGTGTTTTCAGGTTCCCAAAATGCCTGATTCGTGTGGACAAAACACCTATATGACAAAAACATGCTGTTTTCAACGGCCCCTCAAAATCCAATTTACAAAAGAGTGTACAACAGTTACAAAAGCAGATCAACGCAAAACCCCAGCATTTAAGAGCAGATCATCATCAATGCATCTACAACCAGAAGTATCTACCTCTGCACTCTTTTTGTCTTATAGAGGTCCTCTGTCATGTGGAGGAGACCTGAAAAAACATACCAAAGGGCAAACAAAACACTATAATAATACTTAAAGAAAAATACAACCTCTTCTATTTTTGTGGCATTGATTCAAGAAGGTGTTGATAACATTTCTTAGATATGTTGGCCCATATCTACATGATAGCGTCACACAATCGCTGTAGGTTTGTTGGTCACACAACCAAGTTGTGAATCTCCTGTTCTTCCTAAGCATTGGATTGAGATCTGGTGACTATCTGGAGCACAGTAAACTCATTTTTATGTTCAATAAACCAGTTTAAGATGTCATGAGCTTTGGGCCATTTGGTTGGTAGAAGCCACAAGATGGGGACAGGAAGGTCAGCAACATTAGCCAGGTGAGCCGTGGCATTTACACAAAGCTCAGTTGTTATTGAGAGGCCAGAGGTGTGCCTAGAACATGTCCCCCACATCATATCACCACTAGTTGATGTACAAATTAACAAGCAGTTGAACATGTGACCTAAATGCACTGGCAAATATGGCAATGTGCATGTACTCTATTCAGTATGGTCATCTTAGACCACATATTATATATGGCCTTTAGCTTATGCAGCACTTCACTAGTGACTAACAACCCAAAGCACTTTTTACACAGCATTGCCCAAGCTAACCATGTTCACCATATTGACAGACTGATGGCAGAGGATGTTGAAGTGTCAGCCGTTCTTAACTAATCTTATTTATACATGTGTTGAGACCAAATGGACTCAGGCCTGTGAGCATGTGCATAACCCTGAGCTGTGGTGTTGGGAGAGGAGAGAACAAAGGACAATAATACCCCAAGCACCCACAGGTGCCTAACACTTAAATGTGAGATTGGGAATGTCCACATTCATTGGATTAAACCCCAGGGGACTCCACAGAGCAGGGTAGAGCACTCTCATCCCATTGCCCTTTGCTGCTCATGTAAGACCAGCCGTGGTTCTAGAGGGCGACCCTTCTCTGCCTTTCAGCAATTCAGTTTGCCAAGCGATTGCTCCCCACCTCTGGATTCACTCCAACCCTCCATTTCAAGTCCTGGAGCCAAGCGAGTTAATCAGCTTGTAGAAAGGACAATGTTGATTCCCAGTCCGCTCATCCCTGAACCCATCCGACAAAGCATTATGGCATCACTTGCCTAGCATTGGACCTGGTAACTACACATATGTTGCTCCAAGAAGAGTAACACCTTTGTCTCATCGTCAGTGACTCCTGCTGCCTCTCTGGCTAATCTGCCCTCATCCTAAATAAAGGACCTCCTGGGTCTGGACTCTTTCCCCAATCGAACATGGGCATAGTGACTCACAGTAAAAGGCCATAGTCTGGACAGAATTAGCTTTCAGGAAGTTGTTTTAGCCAGTGTTTGCTTAGTTGGTGGTTATAGCTTCTGCAATTGGTTTTATTGTTGCTGGACTGCTGCATTGAGAAATCTACATACAAGGTTGCTTTGTCCCGAACAACCATCTTAGCAGGCCACATAATGAAGCACAGGTAAGTGCTGCCATCCAGTTTTGCCCCTTCTATCTTGATTATTCTCTCTAACACTAACAGGCACACGCATACTGCTTTTGTTGTTGCTTTGTTTTGTTCGTACTTCAGTTTTATACATTATTCGTTTGATTCAGTGTCACAGTCAATGCTGCTTTGCTCAATAAATTACCTTATACCAACTTTGGTCTATAACTTTTTCTTTCAGGAACATTTTGTCAAGAAAAGGCACACAAGCAGTTAAATGAATTAGTCTTATTTTACTTTAATAACCTTTTTTGAATTTAGCTCTGATGGGGGCTCTTCCTGACTTTCCACAGGGAGAGTTGAAGCCCTGAGCAGGAACAGCACACATCTGTCCTCCACACAGTTTACAAGGAACTCATGAGGCAGGGAGAGAAGCAACAAAATGCCCCCAGAACAAGCATCAGTGTCAGCTGTCTTTGATGGAACCAGAGAAAAGCACAAAGGAGGAGGTGGGGCGGAGGAGGGTTGCAAAGCAGCTTGCAGCAGGAGCAGTAAAGAGTAGGCAAGTCAGAGCCATTTAGTTTATGTGATCTAAATGCATTTAGCCAATGGCAGCTTTGCAATCAGCTGGCTATCAGTAGTAGCGGGCTAGCTTTCTATCAGCTGTTTAACAATAGAATGTTGGCTTGTTACCAATCTTGACTTTGAGTCCTGCAAGGACATAACCATGCTCCCTTTAGAAATATTTTTATTTAAAATAAAAAATATTTGCTAATCGCTAAAATGTTGTACATCAAATTCCACCACTTTCACACACCACTGATGTCATAAGATAGGATCCAGGATACTGACTAGCATTCAGCCGATACATTGGTCGATTATGGCCCTTTTAAAATATTCAACATCGGCGAGAGTTTTTGCCAATGTAGTGCCGATATATACTGAATTTCTTATAAAACAGTAAGCACTGTTAGGCGTCCAAGCTGTGCAGAATGATGACCTAACGAAAGATGGCGATGCACGTTGTTGTACAGGCTCTGAGCTCTCTACTGATTCTGTGCGTATGGGTGATAGAGTGTATGGGGCAAAACTCACATACACTCACACAGAGTGGCTGAATGTTGTTTCTGCCTGTAAGTCCATCATAACGAGCAATTTTCAGCGCTCATATAATATACCACTGGACACAATGAAACCACCAGGCTCTCTGCTCAGCTACAGAAGCAGCCTCACAGACCGACGTTGAACAGACAAATTGGATCTTCTGATGACAGGGTATCAGCTTATTTGTGACTGTTCTGTGTTGGTTGAAACCTGGCTAACTATGCTAGAGTTAGCATAGCTCCCTCGGAGCCCTACAACTTCATCAGCTTGCTGGCGAGGGACTCATCCAGGGGACCCTTCATTGGGGCTGGGAACTTTAATCAGGCCTGTTTAAAGAACTCCTTGCATTATGTGCAGTTTCTGACAAAATATTTTGATTCCCTCTCACGTTACCTCATGTGTACAATGAACAAGTGGTTCTACCTGCAATAAAACCTACATCTTATACATTAATGATGACTGAGAGGCAGATGTGACAAGATGGAGTTCTTAATTCATCTATATATTTTAAATAAGGTTAGTCATTTTATTTTGCAGGAATTGGCAGCAGTTTGCCCATGATTTTATTTTGTACAGAGAGTACAGAGTAGAAAATTTAAGAGGCTTATGGAAAGAATGTTGTTGCTTTCCTCTCACGATGGCCTATTTACAACTTTGTAAAAGTTGTTCTACCTGTACTATAACCTACCTTCTTATTATTTTCATCAACCAAAAGTACAATATAAAGAGGACTCTTTTGAAGGTTTAATAATTATTTTCCCAGAGGTTTAATGCTATTCTGCAAGTTTTTGGACTTGAAAATTCATTTGTGTTGTAAAGTTAAACAAATGCTTGGGAACAAAGTATTGTAAAACAGTAAAATGTTGTGCATGTAATTCATAAATTCATTGTTGTTAGGTTTTTGGGACCAATTTAAAAAAATATATAGATTTTTATTATTATTTTTATTAATAGGCTGATTATTCATTAATCTGTATTTTTTTCTTCCAAAAATCAGTATTGGCATCAGCTTCAAAAAAATCAATATCCATTGATCAATAATCCATTGATCAAGGAAACTTACTTATATTTGTTTTGGAGAGTTTTTGTGCTCTATAATGGAATTTATAGTAGTCTGTCACAGCAAATGGTTTCCTTTCTGTCTTTTCATCTTTCAAATACAGATGTGGCTCATCAAGATCATGCTTTAGTGTTCACTCACTAGGATCTTACCTCCTCTCATGGGTAAAGTCAAAGCTAGTAAAAACTGATAATTCTATAGGAAGACAAAAAGAATCCCTGCAAGAAACTAAATTATACTTTTTAATAAAATCTGTCATCTTTGTAACAGCTGCTTTACTTCTTTGCTATCACAATGTAAACTTGATTTTGTAAAAATATTAGAAAAAGAAAAAAAAATCAGTGCAAAGATACTGTATAGATACATTTTCTCTACTTTTCCTACAACACAGCACTGAATTTAAATCACTGCATGGATGTAATACTGATTTTCTATGCCATGAACAAACAGCTAATGGTAACTGTTTCTTCACTCTTTGTGAAGAATACCTAAGAAAGTCCAGACAGATGTTGAAAATGACAGAATCCTAAAAAATCTGGCCCTGAGGCAGTCTGATAAACATTAACAACCTACATGATGATTAATATTTCTCAAACATCAAGTATGAAACCACAAAATCCTGTGAAGTGGATATGAAAAGACTGAAATTCATTTATGTAAGATACTTGCAAGACTTCTTCTTAATACCAATACAGCATGACCTTGCATGGACCCACCAATCAATAACAGACATATTCAATCGAGCAGCATGTGAATTCTTACATCAGGCACATTAAAATTTGCACTCCTCTAACTTTCAACCCCTTGGTTCTTGTATCCTTTCTTCTCTGTTGGTCATTTAGGTCCCTCTCCTCCCTCCTGTGCTCCCTTCCTCTCTTCACCGGCCTCTTCAAAGGTAAGAGGCCGTCGGCAGGACTTCAGTAGGAGAACCACGCCATCAGACATGTCAGCACCTCCATCACACACACACACGTGTCAGCACTTCAGCAACACACACACAAACACACATGTGCATGTCAGCACCTTTATCACAGACACATGCACCCACAAACTGGCTCACATGTCATTAGGGAAGTCCACATGGCTCGTATAAAAGCTTGTCCAGCAGGAAGGGAGTGGGGTAGAGAGGAAATAGTGGGGAGGGGGGAGTAAAGAAAGTGTCAGTGTAAAGAAATAAGATAAGAGGGGGAAGGTTAAGGAGAGAGGTGAAGAGGGAATTGATGAAGCAGTGGGTAGGGGGAATATGTAGAGGAGGCAGAGCATTGAGGAGGATGAGGAGGGATGAATGCAGAAGAGTTCTTACCAGTGCCGGTCACAAGGGAATTTCAGCAGCCATCTTTGAGGGTGTTCTGTGTGCAAGTGTATGTGCTCACTAAATCGTTTCCTCCTGTGCAGCTCTGTGCCTGTTTTTACTGGCACAGTTCCAACACCTTTCACATACAAACTACCTGTCGTTGTTCTCTGGACTGGTTTCTTTCCCTCTATCTGACTCTCATACATGTTCTGACTCTCCCATCTCTCTTTTATTTCCCAACAATGTTCTCTTTTAGTCCATTTATCCTCCATCCCGTGTTTCTACTTGCACTCTTAATTCTTCCTGTCTCTCTGCTTATTGCCAGTTTTGTTTTTGCTGGCCCCGTCTTAAATGCCATAAGGTTACTCAATTTTAACAAAATTACGGCTTTGCCTCTGTTTGGAGATAGTGGGGAAGAGAGAGTGGAGAGTGGGGTAAAATGAGGAAAATAAGCTAAAGTGAGAGGAGAGCAAAGAATGAGAGAATGATATTTTTGGCAGATATAGTCAAAAGATAGAAATAGCCTATGGAACCTAGGGAGATGGATGGAGTGGGAGAACAAAGTTGCCAGGTTGGCACAGTTAAAGTAGCAACCAGGTTGATATAAAACAAGCCTGAAATAAGCAAACCTCAGCTATACACACATATGGCCCTTTTCCACTAGCTCGCCTTGGTCCTACTCTATTCGATTTGCAGCGTGTTTCCACTAGCCTGGTACCTCCTAAAACAAGCTAGTTTTAGTACCTACTCCGCTCTGGTTCCAAGCAAGCAGAATCGATACTAAAAGGTGACATCACCAACTGCCGGCTACTGATTGGTCAGACAATGTCGTCATTGATGAGTCATGAGCGCGACAACCTAGCATGCTAGCGGTAGCTACCGTTAGCTTACCCTCATACGTCTTTTCTTTGCAACTCGATTGCTCTCGTCCTCGGCTTCATTCTGTTGTATAGCTTCCAAAACTCTCTTGGCTTCTCAAGGGGTATTTCTTCTTACCACCTGCAGCCTTCTCCTGCTTTCCTTTTTTACTCAGTTTGTGACAAAAAGCCATAGATTGTTGTGTCGCGCTCAAAATGATGTCACCGCAGATTCGCTCAGCTAATGGAAAAGCAGCACAAGGCGAGTAGAGTAGAGCCGGGTAGAGTCGAGTCGAGAAGAGTAGGGATAATGGAAAAGGGCCAATGGACTCACACAACTCACACACATTTATATTTACAGTGTTTAGCAAATTGAGACCAACAGCAATTGTGTCACAGCTGTCCTAAAGTAACAGCATTAGTTACTGTCAAAATCATTTTATTGTTGTTGTAATGGTTAATATACCAGTATTAGAAGCCCCTGAACTCTGATTGACTGTTTAAATGATTGGTGATCTGATATATATGTAAGATAATAAATATGTATGCAGCTCTTTTATTTCCATGTACATTAAATTTTGATTTAAAAGTGATATTTTTTCTTCTTTGGCTCTTAATTTACATACCCAACATCATTTCTTTGGAGGTGGAACATCCCTCTCTATATATGCGGACCCGCTGAGAGGTTTATGGGACGTAAGCCCACAGTTTCTATGAAATCTAATTGCCTGTTGTTGGTCTACCACAGACAGTCTAACCTTGATTTAAGTTTTATGTTGATCCTCAACTGTTGTATTATGGTCAAGTCAAGGTATAAAGAGTAATAGGTAAGATATGAATAAAATTAATCCAACCTTTAAGGACTTGTTTTTGGTGGACACATCCCTTTCTACATTTACACTTATATTTCTGTTTAGAGTTGTAGAAATGATTATCTACTTTCTTAATTAAGTTTGTATTGATAAAGGAGCATCAGGGTTTGGGTTTGGGAGCAGACCGAGCCCAAAGAGGCCAGTGCTTTTTTGGTGCTGATTTAAGCAACTTAAAAAAAAGGGGGGGAAGAAGAGGAAAAAGAAGCCCAAAGTTGCTTAAAACAACTAGACCTGGCAGCGCTGGGAGGAAAACAGAGTTACCTGATATAAGCCAGATGGAAGAATGAGAGAGAAGTTATTGAAATGGTCTGAGGAGGGGTGATAACATGGAGAAATATGGGGTGATACGAGATCACAGAGAGACCAACGCTACTTGTAGGAAGCTGGATTCCACACAAAAAGTGATGAGTTCTTATAGAAAAAAAAGACAGACATAGCGTGAGATAGCAGTCGAGAAAGGGAAAGAGTGGTTTAGGGAGAGAAGTCTATACTTGGATCAATGGACAGCCTGTCCTCTGCAGTGTCTGCATTTCCTCAGGCTCACTCACACAATAAGGCCCTCTTACTAAGCTCAGGAGAGAGTCTGTATGTGCCATTTCCTTGCATGTTTGGGAGGGAGAGAATTTTATTTTGGGAGAAAATGACTTTGTTGCAGTATTGCATCTCCTAAATATCTGAGGTCAATGGTCAGACTTTGATCTCATAAAGTATTCAGTTAATAGTTTCCTTTTTCTTTTATCTCAGACATGTATTCTTTTAAAAAAGGAAACTATAAGATACTGAAGACATAATGAACACTATTTAATCTTAAAATATTCATTTATCAAAAGAATAAGAAAATCAAGAGGATAATGTGAATCACTACATTAAGTTTTACATGCACAGTAGTGTGTCTCCTCCATGTGATGGAACACCTTCATGTATCAAAATAAATATTTTGCAGCATTAAGACCTCTCAATCTCCCCTTTTTTCCAGTGGCAGCAGCTGCCTAATCATCTTGTTTACTCCCCCCCATTTGTTGGTCATCGGCTTAAGCCCATTGACACATCGTAGCAAGTCAACTGCAGAGCGCAGACATTAGAATGAAGGCAGAGTTGTTGATATTATGACAGCAGTGAAATGTACCATAACGTGCACCTGTCAACCAATCAGAGTTGACTGGGTGAAAATGGAGAGGGGATCCTTAAAGAGGCAGGAGCTCACACATATAGAGAACAAAGCCCCATTATGGATAGTCTGTATGAGAAAGTTTAATTGTAATTGCGAACATAAACGAGTAGTCAACAGGATGAACATATAAGCCCATTACTTGTTTTGCCTCGACTTTTTATTCTTTTTCAATGCCTGTTTCTGAAAAAATAAACAAATAAAAACACAACTTCACAACAAAGAATCCATGGGAACCCCATGAAGTTTTTTTTTGTTTTTTTTGTTTTTTTAAAGTCAGTTTAAAAATGCTAATAATCACAAAACCGCATACTTAATGGATGCACAGATGGAATTTATGGTTTTTCTTTCAAATAGACTTGTTGGCAATAGAACTACACATGCATATCTCTGCTAAAAGAAAAAATAGCTTAACTTTGAAATGATTAAACACGTCTAAAACTAACTCTCCAGCATGGAAGGTAGCAGTGTGTTTTATGAGAGAAAATGCAAATTATAAAAAATGGAGATAACAGGTTTGTGCCTGACAGCAGTGAAATTTAATAACACAGGCAGCTGCAGTAATCACACATTCTGACATGGACTTGGGTCGGAGTGGTTTGAAATCAGTTTTCTTGAAAGAAAGGCAAAATCAAGATTGGTTCTAATATAGCCAGATCTGTTTATTTCACACTAATTTAAAATGATGAATAGTGAGAGCAGACATTTTTTATGTGAAATTTGGCTAATCTGTAGCTGAATAAATGGAATCGGATCAAACTTAAATACCTCATTTTCTGAGAATACTGTGAACATTTTTCATATTTGAAGCACGAGTAAGAACAGGAATGTAACAGTCCATTAAAAACAATCACTAATAATCAAAATGACGATAATTGGGACAAACCCTGATGAAGGTTTTGACTGTATTTGTCTTTTTAGTTACCTCCGCCAAGGAGGTTATGTTTTCGGGAGAGTTTGTTTATCTGTCTGTCTGTGAACAAAATAACTCAAAAAGTAATGGATGGATTTTGATGAAATTTTCAGGAAATGTTCAGCATGAGAAAAGGAAGAACTGATTCGATTTTGGTGTTGATCCGGATCAGCGTCTGGCCGCCATGATGAAAAATGGGATTTCTGTGAATAACTACTGAATTAAAATAGATATCATTATGAATCGAATTGCTAAAGGTATGTTTTCATGGTCGAGGAATCTAAATATTTAGATGAACTAAAGGTAAGACTAATATTGATGGTGAAAATCACAATATGGGCAAGGACTGTGGCGCTGGCGGAGGTCTGCGCTCTCTGAGTGCTTTTCTAGTTTTGTTTAGTTTTTGTTCTTTTTGGTATTATTTTCTTGTGTTTCCTGGGTTTTCTTTGCCATTTATTTGTTAAATAAAAAGGCTTTTGTTGTATCCTTTCTATGTTTCTGTTTATCATTGTTGAGTTTAGTTTCTGGTGTCACGTCTTGCTTTACTTCCTATAATAAAAACCCTGACTTAACTCAACTGTGTCTTGTCTCCTTCGCCTGTGTAATTTGTCTTGTCTGTGCCTCGTCAATCTCTCTTGTTTCTCCCCAGTGTAAATAAAGTCTGTGATTTTCTGTTTTAGTCTGCCTTTTATCATCTTAGCAGTTACCCATACCTCTTAATGCCACAATTGATTCCTTGTTCAAAACTTTTCCACTGTTTTGGTATATATTGGTTTGGACATTTGAGGCAAGCAGTTTTGTTTGAAAAGTTTTTGTTCCCTTATTTGATTAAATCAGTCCTTATCAACATCAACATTTAGGTCCAGCTTTTATATTTATTCTGGTTCAATTGTGATTTAACTACTCACAAGTGGATCCAGAAGATTTCTATTAAACTTGAGCAGTTAGCATGCACTGCAAATCAAGTGGCCTTTTCCCCTTGGTACAGTGTCAGAAGGAGATGTGTACATCATGTCTCAAAAATAAGTCATCAAGCTTTTTCTTTGGTAGCCTTTTTGTTGGACCCCATCTTCAGAGACTGGGCAACTCCCCAAAACCTCAGCCATGTGGCCACAGCAGCCACTGTATCTGAATCCAAGGTCCTTTGAGCCATAGCCTCCTGGCTTCCAAGAGCTCCTCCGACTTGTTCAAGCAGAGCGCCAACTGCCCCCCTGTACATGTTAGGGGAGAACTCCATCTGCCACCTGGCTCCATGGAGCATCTTCTGCTTCATGTCCCTGTTTCAGCACAGTGCTGTGAACCACCAGGTCCATCAGGGTACTTTCTGCATCCTTTCCCTGTTCCAGCAGAGTGCCTTTCACCTGCTGTTTCTGTTCTGGCAGAGCAGTATCTGCCTTCAGTCCCAACAAAGCACTGTCTGCCGTGTCCTGCCAAAGCAGCATTGTCTTCCTTTCACTGTTACAGCAGAACAGAGTCTGCGTGTTGTCCCTGCTCCAGCTGTCTGCCACCAGTCCCTGTTCTGACAGACTGGCATCTGTCACATAGCTCTGTTCAAGTAGATCACACAAATTTAAGTCACTGTCCCAACTAAGTGCTAACATCCACCTGTTTGGCCAAACACCATTGCATTGGTCATCCTCGTCCCCTGGTTCCAGGTCCAGACCAGCAGACTCAGTGCTTTTAGTCTGCAGACCAACAGACTCTTTGCCTCCATTCTGTGCACTGGCACACTCCTGATTCCTTAGCCCCCATTTGTCGACAGGCAACGTCCTTGCTCCCACTCATCAGCACTGTAGCTTTTTGTCTTCTCTTGGTCCTCCATCCACGGACTATCAGACTCCCCTGGTCCACATACCCACCCACGGGGATGTGGTTGTAGATGTGGTGTGCTTTAGTCCAAGGAAGAAGCCAATACATTTGGTTGCTGATCCAACTCGGATTGATGTCACAAAAACCCATTTAGGTTTATAACAGCAAATCCCATTCATTTATGGCATCATGGGAATTGTAGTTTATTTGCAAACTGACATCTAGATTTTTTTGCCAATGTCACCACATTTCCCACCTTCCCTTGCAATGCAAGGGGAGGAGTTCTGCTGTGTCTGCTGTGTCTACTCTGTCTCGCAGAGGCACGATGCATTGAACAGCCAATCAGCAGTGATTCTGCTCACAGACCTAGTGGGGATGAGGAAGAAATTGCCACAGGAGAAAGTCCCGCACTGTTCCTGGGGCCTTGGTTTCTAAGATAAATTAAGGCAGCAGGCTCTCCTGAAATTGTAATGAGTATCCCAGTCCTCGATAAGTCACAACTACTAGTAGCATCACTGGTAGCCAATTAACATTATAGAAACATACGCAGCAGCCCTGCTAGTCCAGAGTCCCTCCAGACGTGTCTCATAATCACTCAAAACAAGGCTGTTGATAATGTTAATATGGAAAAAGTCCATCATAACAGAAGTCTGTATATGTGTGAGTGTAAAACCCTAACCCCCCAATTCAACATACAGCTTTGCTGTAACCAACAGGCCGGTGACATCGCCTGCTGGAAGAGCCAAGGCATCCACAACATCAACATCTGTGCAAGCAGCAGCAAATCAGTTTAATCAACAAGTTATAAGACCCACTACTAACTAGGTCACTTGTTAAATGATGTTTAAATAAACAATAATTGCACTTTTTTGCAGATGAATATCTTTCATTCCAAAGTGTGCCTTTAAAATAAATATAGGACTATATATAGGACTGGGTGGAACTTAGCTGCTCGGTGGAGGTCTGTGCTCTCTGAGTGCTTTTCTAGTTTACTATAATTTGGGGCCATTAAAATGTTTTTTAATCATAGTTAAAAATTATGGATTATTTCAATAGTTGAATTTCTAACAAAAAAATGTGAAAAACTGTCTGCTTAATTCAGTTATTATCAGCACAGACTGATAGAAAAACAAATCAACAAAAAATGTAATTAATTAGGCATACTAATGATACAACAGCTGTGGTTCAAGGTACTAAACAGGTTAAAAAACAGCTTTGAAAATCAGTGATGATTTTTAAACAGACAGGCGCACATAACATGCAGGGGAAGTAAATTAGGAAGACAGAAAATGAGAGACCACACATAACTAGGTGTCAGAAATTACTTCTGCTTACAGCCTGCAGATTTTGTTTTTTTTTCATGTAAAAAATACTCACAAGGGATACTAAGCAAACAGCTCCGCAAGTAAACTAAATAAGTAAAACACTTTGGCAATCAATGACTCATGTAAAACATGGGAGTTCAACCATGGAGCAAAGATGAACAAGCTTTCATGTAAAGAAATGCACCAAATATTTTTATATAATCACATCAGACCAGGATCCATATATAACAGAGTTTAACAGGGTGCAGACACACACTGTAAGTGTATTGGTTTAACTCAACCACTCGATCACAGAACTAATACTGCAGCTGAATGTTTCTTTGCTGCCCTCAGAGAGAACTACGCTGACAAATTGTTCTTGAGTTCAACAACAAACAGCTGTTTTATCATTTAAGAAAACATATGAACATCTTGTGCACCTTTCATTTAGTCACAACTAGGGCTGCAACAAGGAATCGATACAATTGATAACATTAGATCAACTGTTGAGCAGAGTATTGGGAAGCAATCAGTCAGCTTGAGCTGTTAAAGTAGGCTTTATTAATCTTTAATATAGTCTATAACAATAATTGGACTGACAATTCTCAGATATACTAGGAAATCACCCACATCTTTGATGTAGGGAAAGTCATCAGCAATCTCAAATAGTTCCTTAATAATGAAACTCGAACAGAACTTCAATTTTGCTTTCATGTACGAGACATGAAGATGGAAAACATCAGTGGTAGGCTGTAAAAAAAATCATTGAGCCCCTCACTCTGACTCATAAATACAAGCAGAATAGGCAAGGAGGCTGCACACACCACACACACACAATCTCAGAATAAAGAGCCACAAATGAGAAGTCAGCATGACAAGGTATTATGTCTATCATATTATCAATAACACTTTAAGGCCAAATCGTACCTTAAGATATGAAACCTCCTGAATATGTTACACCTACTGTTTATCCGTGACAAACTCCAAAGATTTTAGCATGTTAATATGTCTGGGATTATAATGTTAGCAGCAGGCTGACAAACATTAAAAAACACAATATTTCCCCTAGTGTGCATCTTATGAGTCCATCAAAATACAAAAACAAGAGAAGAAAAAGGTGTAGCCATGGTATGAGTCTGTGTGTCCAATGCTGAGGATAATCTGACCATCAGTGAGTGGCAAAAATCTGTATGACATCATATCACCACCTTACTCTTTCACAGTATCTCATCCTACTCCATAATCAAGCCTTTTATTCACAAACAGCATGGGCATCAGTATGATAATAAAGAAGAGTATATGTTTAGGTGACTGAAATAGGCTCCAACTGCTGAATTAAAGGGATACAACTACTTTTTTTTTTTTGTTTGTTTTGTTTCTTGCTTCACTCCTGAGTCAATGACAAGCAGATAGACAAAATTATTTTGATTGAGTGTGCAGTAACAAAGAAGAGACAAACAGAGCTCACCTACCACTCACAATGGGTAGCATTTGCCAGCCTCTGCCTACAGTCATCAGATAAACTCTCCAGCAACTCTAAAAAGTCCTGTGTGCTTGTTGCGCTTTTTTGATGCATTTTGTTACATTATCTCTTTTTAGATGATGTTTAGCACTATATGTAATTTAGCAAAAGAAAAAAACTCAACCGAGGGGGCATGAGTAAACCACCGGACATGCTTGTAAGTAGGTCAACTACACAAAGCCTTTGTTTACAAGTAGAAGAAGATTGACACTAAGGCTGACTTTGTAAGCAAGGACAAAGTTGTTTTCTTTTAGTATTTAGTTTAATATGTAGTTCTTTCAAAACTTGCTAATAAAGTGCTAATCTTAGTCTTAGTATCTCAATCAATCTTTATTTGTATAGTGCCAATTCAAAGCAATTGTTATCTCAAGACACTTTACAATATAGCATAAAACTCTTCATTTTATAGATACACATATATGCATAGATACATTTATACATATAAAAATACACATCAACACATCTACACAAATATATCAATCCAACACCCAACATGAATCCATATAGCCAATCATGAATCCCTCCATCATGGAGACAAGAAAAAACCTTCTGTTAAGCAGCAGGAAATCTTGAATGTGGATCCCAGTCTCATGATGAACAGCAAATCCACACGATGCTGTGATGGGTGTGAGGGTAAAGGAAGGGAGGTAAGAGGAGACAAGTGGACTAGAGTAAAAACTAAAGTTAGTGACAAATCCATGAACCATAGACCTGTCGTCATCATGAGTTAAGAGTTGCTTCAGAGTTTTACTGATAGATGCAGGTTGACACTAGTGCATGTAAAGAGGCAAAAGAATGGTGTCTAGCTGCTTGTCATGGACTCAGAACTGAGGCAAGAAATGAAAATAAAAACACTGTTGGCGTATCCCTTTATAGTAATACTGCGGGCAATCATTCTGGTTTGTAAGTTTAGGTTTTGACATACAATTTCAAATCATTTTAACAGACAGCCAAAAATGCTTGTTTTCAAATTATGATAGAAGGAGGTTGAATTTTCTTGTATTTCTGATTCATCAATTTATCAAAAAATATCAGCCAACAAATGAATGACAATAATCATCCTTAGTCAAGCCCAAGTAAATTTATTATTGAGTAATTTTGTAGGAACTTGATGCTATTTCTCATGTAACACAGAAGATAATCTGAAATGCACATGTCTCTCTACAGCACAGCAGGTTCGGGCATGTGCCTTCACAGCAAGACATTTTATGGTTTGACTCCCTGTGTTGACCGGAGCCTTTCTGTAAGAGGTTGGGTTGACTCTCTGAGTCGGTGGGCACTCTGGTTTCCGCATACAGACTGAACACTTGCTCATTATGCTAACTGGTGACCTTTAAATTCCCCTTAGGTGTAAATGTGAGTGTGAATGGTTATTTGTCTCTACATGTCCCTTCAACTGCTGACCCCCTTTCGCCCAAACAGCTGGGATAAGCTTCAACCCCCCTCCACACCCCTAACGGGATAAGCGCTATGGATGATGGATGGTTGGATAGTCTAACACTGTAAAACTTCAGACAGGCCTTTAACAATTGTACATGGCTTCAGTTTATTTTTGGAGGCCAGGGATTTTCACAGAGTGACAGCAAATTGCTCGTGGGTTGCAAGGGTATAAAATCACAAAGCTGTGTGATACTCTGGGCCAGCGCAGGGATATGAGGCTTGCAGGTGTGTGTATGTGTGAGAGAGAGAGAGACAGAGACAAAGGGATGGGGTAAGAATATTAGCAGTGAGGTCTGTGCATGTGTCCTCCAGCAGCCATGATGTATTTGTGAAACCCGACCCTTTTCCTCCCCTGTGAGCCCTAACCTTGAGTCAGGCAGGACGAGCAGGTTCTAGAGTCAGATTCTGTTATGAATGAGGCTGCAGATCTTTATTACTGAGTATCTCAATTTATGAGGTTTCTTCATGTGTGCTTTTTTGTAAGTGTCATTTTGGTTTATTTTTAAGAAAACAAAGCAATCTGTGTATTCTTGACTCATTTTATATTAACTGAAAAATAAATCAAATAATGAAAAACTGATTGGTTCGCTTTTGAATCTGAAACAAAGAAATGCCTTGTTTTCTTCACTTTCATTTCAGGTTCTGATTGATGATACATAGTGGAAAACAGGGCACTTGATAAGAGTTCGATTTTAATATCAAAATTGCCCTTTTCCTGTCGCGAGTTGAAAAACACAAGTATGAAAGCAGAAAACTATTTCTGGGTCTCCGATGCTCACATGTAAATATTTCCCTTCTGTCAGAGAACATTCCTGTGTTGCTTAAACAACAAACAGACACATCAGTATTTAAGTTTTCAAGTCCTTCTGACTCTTAATGTCTGAAAAATGGGCTGGGTTCAAGCTATCAGAGGGAAAAGAGACAAACTTTGAGTGTTCTTCATGATAGCACTTGTGTTAGCGGCCACAGTGAGGACATCTACAGAACACAGAGAAGGTGACTGATCCTTCAAGGTAGTGGTGTGTGATATGACGATATTAAATCGTTAAGGATTATAACGTGGGGATGATCTCATGAAGCAGAAAGATCGTCAGATCATCTGTGTGGGCACAGAGACTTTGACGCGCACCCGACTAACCACATTATCGTAGCACATCACGCACAGTGCATGGCGGGATCTCCTGTTTGGTTTTGTAGCGTGAAGCCATGGTGGAAAGAGAAAAGGAGATAAAAGCTTGAAGATGTCTGAACAAAACCTGTTCCAAGCAGCTGTTTTATTCACTTAGATTATAGACATTACAGTTAGATAACATTTGTTCTAAATTGTTGCACTTTAAGAGATAACCAGTAACTTAAGTTTGCGTTTATATTTGACCCTTTTCAATAAGCTATTTGGTGTGTTTAGCTTTTTATGTTACAAAAGTGCACTCTATTGCTGTTTATTACCTTTTATGATTAAATTTATTGCACATTTTTATAAAAACTGCACTATTTAAATTAAAACATGTTAAAAAAGTTTCTTTGGCTTAAATTGTCATTTTTTTCTTCTAGGGTTTTACATGTTTATATGTTAAACATAGGGGGAAAATGGTCAAACATGCAAATTAGTCTAGAAAATCAAAGAATTGTGATAAAATCGTGATTTTATAGTTAAAAAATCGTGATATGATATTTTTGCCATATCGCCCACCCCTATTTCAAGGTCTTCATGGAGTGAATGGAAAGGGATCTAAAGCCTGGCTTTACTAGTCAATTTTTCTATTATTTCATTTTTGATTTTCAATTAAAAACCAAATGAACAAAGAATACACGGTTCAAAAAGGTTTCAGTTTGATTTAATTGTCTTTGTTTTCTTTATGCTCAAGTCCCTGAATGTTTACTAACTGCTTTAATTTAAAAAAAGGAAATAATTAAAAAATCTAACACGACTTCTGGCAGGAAATACAAAATAAAAGTGTCATCTGAATTCATCAAAAAGCAAGTACCAATATTCATTATTAAGGGGAAAAAACTCTTACACTGGATGCATATAAGGTAAAAAAAAAAATGTGCTTCATTAAAAATGTCTCCCATTTAAAAAGAAATAGTGACATTTGACTCTGACTCCTCCTGTGCTCTTATTGACTATCCTCCCTTTTGATCAGAGTCATCCGATGATTCACGTCCCTTACTCGAGCTGAAAACACTGATGTCCTTGTCTAGCCTCGATCAGATAAAGCATTAGTGGAATAAAGTTTCATTTTATGCTCCAGCCTCATTGTAACAAAACTGTGTTATGCCTTGGAGTCATTTCTTTCATTAAGGAACCTGGGTCATTATTGGCCCCACTATAATGAAACTCACATTTGAAATTATTCATTCATCTTGGGATGAAATGCACTGCAGAAAGATAATTACAGTGATGATATTCACAGATAAGTCAAGGATGAACAGATTACTTTTTTCTTCCATTTTTCAGTTTATTTTCTTCTGCTCCTCTGTGGCCCCAAACCTACTGCAATCTGTCTCCGTTAAGGTTTTAAAGTGTTTGTCAGCTGGTGATTTAAAAAAGAGTCAGAGGAAGAAAGAGAATAAGATAAAAAGAGATTAAAGTAGATTAGAAAATATGAAAAGGTATAAAAATAGACTCCTGGGAGGAAAAACGGTAAATCATTTACAGACATGTGCAGAGAGAGGTCAGTGAGTTTAAACCTTTATCATTGGTGTCAAGTCATTTCTTTTAGCTGATCAAGTATAAAGTTCAGTTTCTCACCTATTTGATGTTTTGTTTTGCTAAATTATGCATCAAAATGGATTTCATAAGGCCCCTTTACTTCTGTTGTTTTAAAGAGGAGTTGCCCCTGCATTGCACTTCCACTCCCACAGATTGAAGATTGAAATTCTATTTGAGTCCAGGAGTCATAAAAGTGCTTGGACCTGAGGTAATGTGAGGATGACAGGAAACAGAAGCCATTACAGTCTTGCACTAAGAAAAAGGACATACAGGTGACAGAGCAAGATTTACTTTTATGGCATTTTTCCTGCACTGTTAATTACTATTTACAACGTCATGGGTCCCCAAACTCCTTGGCTGGTATCCCCAACGTAGTTCCATTGACAGTAAATCAATCTGAATTTGTCTAGAATAAATTCATAACAAATGTTATCCCAAGACACTTTATAATAGAGCAGGAGGAAGCCATACTTTTCATTTTACAGATACAGGGGTAGTATCCATCCTGGAAGGGCCAAAGGGACTAAAATAAGAATTTATGATAGCGACAAACTCATGGATACCCAGACCATAAATCTGCCCTCATCATAGTTACCTCCACCAAGGTTATGTTATTGTCGGCATCTGTTTGTTTCTCTGTTAGCAACATAACTTAAAAGTTATGGATGGATTTGGATGAAATTTTCAGGAAATGTACGGATTGGGACAAGGAACAAGTGATTCGATTTTGGGAGTGATCTGGATCACCGTCTGGATCCAGGAATTTTTTGAAGGATTCTTTAACACTGCAAGGTAGGAAGATTTTTGGTATTTGTGCATATCACTCCATCAAAAATAGTCAGAGCATTTGGGGAAAAAAAATGCAGGACAAGTTTCCAACAGGTTCTGCAAGATATCAAAGGCTGATCTGGATCCCGGCAAAATTCCGGATTCTCTGATCCAGAACAAGAAAAATTTAGATATCCTTAGAATTTTAGCCATAGCAATGGAACAAATAAAGGCATAGACTTGCAACAAATGCCAAAATATAGCCAAGACACTGTGGAATCTGGAGTGTTCAATTGGATTTGTTGTATCTTCAAACACTTTGGAGATCCAGAAGAAAACCGCCATGATTAAAAATGCGATTTCCGTGAATGACTACAGAACTAAAATATATATCATTATGAATCCAATTGCTAATGATATGTTTTTATGGTCAAGGAATTTAAATATGTAGATGAAATAGAGGTAGGACTAATATTTAAGATGAAAATCAAAATATGGGTGAGGACTGTGGTGCTGGCGGAGGTCTGCGCTCTCAAGTGCTTTTCTAGTTGTCTCTGTCGAATACAAAGTTTTTTAGGTTAGCCCATTTTCAGGAGGGTCTTCATGTCTACATGGTTGTAAATATATATATTTTTACATATGCATAATCAATAACAACTGCAGATAGGAGGTAATGCTAATACTTTTTTAAAGAATTTCTGGGGGGCATTTTGTGCCTTTAGTGATAGGACAGAGAGGAAGTGGATAGGCTTGTGAAGGGGGAGAGAGAGTGGGGGAGGACACTCTGCAAACTGGCCACAGGCTGGATTTGAACTCAGGTTGACAGATGCGTGTATATAGGTTGTGTCTGGTTGCTAACGACTCCGCCAAACCAGCTACCCAAGGGCATTCTAATATTAACTCTAACATCTGTAATGACTTTACACTGGAGAACAGCATCGGGCTGAACTGCTGTGTAATCGGGTTTAATGGCAGTCTAGAAGCATGAATTTATGTTAAATGATGTCATGTCTGTTTATGGTTGATGCAGGATAAAGCACATGGAGTCAAGCAGGACCACAGCAGCAGGTCATCCATGATTGTCTGTCAATGTCATACTAATACAGTATATGTGTGCTAGGTGCAGGAACTACCATGTATTTAGTTTTGTTGATCACTCTGAAATGAATATCAAGAACAGCGATGATAAAGGAAATGGGCTAAAGGAAAGGCCAAATATTTGTAATTGTAGTCATTAACTGTGGATCTCTACTGTCCTTGTATTTGTGAGTAAAATCTTGAATAGCAGATAGGAGCATTCTTTAACCAGCCTCCCACCTCGGGAATTTAGACATAACAAAAAACACAACACCCTGACAAAAGCAACATTATTTCAAATTAAAATTAAAAGTATGAAGGGCCAGAAAGACATCCCCATTGATTTTAGAGAAGCAAGGGGATGTTTGTGTGAGTCTGACCCTGAAATTAACATTATCCTGTGTAAACTGTAATTTGAATCTGAAGAGGAGAGCCTGTAATGCTCCCCCTGAGCTCCATTTTTATAACAACTGTTGTACTTCACATTTTCAAATACACACAAAGGGGGTTGTTGGACAATGGCATTTTAGGTCATCAAATGTTTGGTCAATTGTTTTAGGATGGGTTCTCTCAATATTAAGCATCTACATCATCTTCAGGTTTAAAGCTAGTAGTAGCATCTCCTCAGGGCTCCGCCTAACGCCCCCCGCCCCCGCTCACATGCACGCGCGCGGCTGATATATCCAGAACACTGATTCAACTCCAAACCCTCAGCACAAGGTGTTTGTTTTACACTACACCAAGTCAGTCCTCCGACATTCTCCACATAGCTGTCAAATCTCCCGTTTTGGCCATGAAACTACCGTATTTTCTGTATTTTATCCTCTTTCCCAACGTCCTCCTGTATCAGTATTCTCCCGTAAATCTCCTGTGTGATGATATAATAATAAAAACATTCCTCTGCCTCTCCAAACTGAACTCTGTCTCTAGCCTGAAGGGGCGGTAATGCTCCAAAATGATGGATGCCAACCGCCGTAAAACCGAAGAAGAAGAAAAGGCCTCACTAGAACGTCCACCTGCAGGTGGCAGCTATCGCGAGATTAGAGCAGCAGAACAAACTTAGAAAAACAAAGAGTTTGTTTTATATTTCTTGTAAATCTGTCTTAAAATGTGAGGGATACTGGAGCTTGGTTGGGGTTGTGGGACGGCTCACGGCGGGCTTCCCTTATTTTCAAAGACAAAACTTGAAAGGTAAGCATTCTCCCGCGGACTCTGATATCTATGAGCTTGGCTCGCGCACTGAGTCTGAGCACGCCGGGAAAATGCACGCGCAGTAGGCGGGCAGAATGGCGACGGGATTTGATTGGTTTAAAAACAGGTATCCCGGCATGATTATTGGTTGGTGTTTTCCCTGTTTTACTCCTGCTGTAGATAGCGGATATTTTTCGCTCTGTTTTAAGAACAATTGTTTGATTAGGATGGGTTCCAGTATTCAATATTAAGCATCTTCAGGTTTAATGGTTCTAAGTACTGTTAGCTAGGTCTGGTTGTACGCTCTACCATCAACCAGAAGGTGGAAGATTCGAGCCCAGCTCTGAAGGTCACATGTCAATGATTCCTTGGGCAATACACTTAACCCCAGGCTGCTCCCAGAGCTTCATAAGTTGTGTTTAAATGGGTATAACAGAGATGATGTTAGCTACTACTGATGGACAACTTACTCAGAAACTCAGAGGCATCTGTAAAGGAGCCAGAGAGTGGATGGGTGTGAATGGGTGGACGTGACATGCAGTGAAAAAGCGCTTTGAGGATTCATAAAGACCAGAAAAGAGCGTTAAAAGCTCAAGTCCATTTACCATCCAAACACAAAGATCAGTTATCAGGTCAGGTTTTCTTTTCTGTCATGAAAAGATGCAGGACATGGGTGCACTCCGTAATACATTTGACATGCACAGCTACTCAAACACTTTCTCTCTTTACCCTCCACTTGATCTTTTCTTCTCCTCTTTCTCCTCTCATATTTTTCCATTAACAACATTCATTTTCACTCTCCTCTCCTCCATTCCCACCTTGCCTGAGATTTTTCTACCCTCATTTATCTCATCATTTTTTGTTACTTGCCTCTTCCTCTCTCTCTTCCACTTATTTCTGTTTTTTCTGTCTGTTTCTTTCTACTATGTCTTTCTCCTTCTCCCCTTTGTGCTGGGTGTCCTGTTCCCTCTCTCTCTGGGAGTAGCAGACCTTCTGACGGCTTAGTATTGATCCCTGTATCACTCCCCGTTGCTATCTCTCCTTCCCTTGCTCTCCCCCTCTATTTCTAACACACAGAAATGCTAACACACATGCATTAGGGTGACAAGATAAAAGGGTTTGTATGCCCTGAGGCAACTCCTGCTAAACATGAGACCGCAGGCTCTCAGGTCTACAGTGTATGTTTCAAAAAACAGGAACGCTTAACAAACAGGCTTGAACACATTCGGAAATCTCTGACTGGAGCGGACCATTAATTTGCACAAAATTAACTCACAAAAAGTTCATTTTTTACCTGAAGTAAAGTTCTGCTTGGAACAAAATATAGTGTTTGAGAGTAACAATGGTCAGAGCAGCTTTTGCATCAAAAGCTTAAGGCAACACACACCCACATCCCTTTCTGTATAATGGTGCTATTTATAATTCTTGCCTTCAAGGGGGACACTTTTCCCTAACAGGGAATACTATCTTGTTTTCTCTGAAAGATTGTTTCCACAGTCCTGTCTTTAGGATTGGAGTCAAGGGGTAGTCTGGTTGGCTTGTAAATGCACATGATATGGAAAAAGCTGGCTTTAATTTCAATATTTAATCAGAGGCTCATCCTCATTATTTTAAAAATAGCTAAATCAGCATAAGGGCTTCCATATGTTTAAAAAAATTGCTAATTTTAAACTGAGTGATTATCATAACCGCCCTGGCATGTGCCACATTTTGACAAGCTGTAGAAAACATAGCGGCAGTAATAAAAACATCACGAAATTATCCTTTTAAAGCCTGTTGAAGCAAACTTTATTCATGCCTCTATTTGATCAATATGATCAACAACTTACTAAAAAAATGAATAAGATCAAATAAATGATTAAATGTCCTCAAACAGATTATCAGTAACCAAAAACACCTAGAGATAAATAAAAAAAAAATTGTGTAAAATTATATTGAAAATTGATTTTTGAGATTTCATTTGAAAGTGACAAACATTTCAGCTGCAAAAAATAACATATTCCAGCTATAATTTGTGTTTGCATGCATTAAAGGGTGGCATTCATAGAGTATTAAGTATGATGTTGTTATTGTTTACATTTTTTATTGCTATCTCTATTACTATATATATATATATATATATATATATATATATATATATATATATATATATATATATATATATATATATATATATATATATATATATATATATATATATATATATATATATATATATATATATATATATATATATATATATATATATATATATATATATATATATATTTGTTCTCCTGTTCTCTGTATCCACACCCTTTTCATTCCCTTTTCTTATTCTTACAAATATTTAGCTTTTCTTTTGGTCCTCATGGACTCATTTTATGTTGCAGAGTTCTTGTATTGTCTGGGTTCTTATGAAAAATAAAAAGGGCCTTCGATTCATGGCCTGGAGTAACTGGGGATCGCACCGGTGCATGTCGGTTTGCACCTTCTTCAGGTCATGGTCACACACTGAGTCACTACTCTCTCTTGTGTGTTGCTGTATCTTGGTTGGTGAGGGCTGCTGCACATTGGTGTGGTTTTTTGTGTGTCTCAGGCCCCATGAGGTCCTGAGGTTTTTGTGTTCAGTGACTGGGTCTGGATTGCTGTGCCTAGTACTTGGTTTTTAGGTATTCCTCAGGTTTTGTGAAATGTTCTCTATCCCATAAGAAACGTTAGTCTGAAAGACACCAGAAGCGCTGATGCTCTCCTCTTAGGTGCTTTTAGTGCTTGTGTCTTTTTGCCTTTGTGTTTGTCTGTAAGGGATCTTTGATGTAAATTGAGCTTTTTTTGTTTGGGTTTATGTTAATTCCTTTTTTGCTTCAGCTCTTGTGCTTTGCAGTCTGTACTCTCATCTCTGTATGCTAGAAAACCTCTCTTTTGAAAATGCTATTCAAATGAAGTTATTATTATGAGCAGAAGTAGTATTGGTATGATTAGTATTAAAAGCACCTGTAAAGCAATGATAAATAAAGGCCATAAAATTAAAGCCTCCAGCAGCATTCAGTCCTATATCGTATCCAATGCATTCCAAAGCTAACAAGGCTGTCAGCAATCGATACCTGGCATGAGAAACAATGTGACTTTCATCTGCTGTGGCCACATCAATCACAGTTTACCATTAGCTCATTTCTAGACACCACCCCAGACTTCTCACTCCAACAATCCCATTACCATCCCTACAACGCTCCTCTGCCGTTTTCCCTCTCCTCCTTCCTTACCCTCTCTGTCTTTCCTCTCCCATCGCTGGCAGCTCAGCGGATGCCCCTTGTCACAGCTCCTATTTCAGCCTTCTAAAATTTCCTAATTGATCGCAATTAGAGCCACAAAGGAAAGTGTGTTTGTATGTGTGTGTGGGTGAGTGTGTGTGCATGTGTGTGTGGGTGTGTTTGTGATAGTGTGTGTTGAGGGGTGGAGCCACAGAGATGAGAAAGACAGTTTACATATACAGTGTGAAACAAAACAAGGATAACTAGAAAAGCAATCAGAGAGCGCAGACCTCCGCCAACGCCACAGTCCTCACCCACATTGTGATTTTTACCCTAAATATTAGTCCTACCTTTATTTCATCTAAACATTTAGATTCCTTGACCATGAAAACATACCATTAGCAACTGGATTCATAATGATATCTTTTTTAGTTCAGTCGTTATTCACCAAAATCACATTTTTCGTCATGGCGGATCCAGATGCTGACCTGGATCAACACCAAAATTGAATCACTTCTTCCTTTTCTCAAGCTGAACATTTCCTAAAAATGTCATCAAAATCCATCCATTACTTTTTGAGTTATTTTGTTCACAGACAGGCAGACAGACAGACTCTCCTGAAAACATAACCTCCTTGGCTCAGGTAATAAAAAAGGGAGAGAGGGAGGGACTTGTTTCATAACAAGTTCAGAGGAGAGATCTGAACAATTCATGCAAAGCAGAACCTGGCTATGCCAATAACTCTCATATTCAACAATTTTAAAACAGCACTTTGTTACTTTATTTTACCAGGAAGTCCCATTCCCATAGAAGATCTCTTTTACACGAGATACCTAGCCAGTGTAGCCGCCAACACAAAATTAAAACACACATTAAAGGATAAACAGTACAACAGTTCAACGATTCAAATCAATTAAACAGGTGAGCGAGCGAGTTTATAAAGGGCTTTTTTACATCAGTCTGGTCAAATCCGTCGTGAAGCTACCTTGTTAGCAAGAGGAGGCTAACCCTCTTGGGCAAACTTTTCATCCATGTCAAGTCTCTTGAAAATTAAGAGAAAGCATGGCTCCACAGAGGTGCTCTGTGTACATTTTTATTTTATTTTTTTCTGTGAGACATGGCCCAGATAGAGCCCCCAACAAGACCACAACACAGGCGGGCTACATGCTACTCAGGGCTAACCACAGTGCTACGGGATGTGGTAAGACACAGTTAAGTTTGACTGTGGGGGAGGAACAGCTACCCTCGTTAAACAGTCCTGGAGTACCATCGACATGGTAATATTCAAGTCTTGCTCCAAACATGTGGACTACATTACGGTAAAGTGTAGACCGTTCTATTCATCAAGGGAACTGCGGTGCATTATATTGGGTACAGTGTACCACCCCACCCACCCCTCTGCTAATGAGGATAGCGCACTCGAAGAACTGCAGTAAATTATCTCTACGCATGAGAACTCATATCCAGATGGTGGTTCTTTGGGGACTTTGATCGTTGTAACCTCTGGAAAAGCATCCCTACACTCCACCAGTTTGTTAATCTCCCCTCATGGGGTAACAATATCCTTGACCATTGCTACTGCAACATCTGGAATGTCACACAGCAGTTCCCGAACCTAATTTTAGAAACTCTGATCACTTAGCTGTCCTGTTATGGCCTACTCACACACAGGCTTAAGAACAGTGTACCAATGTGTCAAGAACTCCACGTCCAATCCAAGTCCAAAAATTACTTTATTCCATTTCAACTAAGATGTCGCAGAACTGATATTTTGCCTTAATCCACAGACCTCTACACTAAAAGTCAACCACAATATACCAATGTTTGGCTTTGTTTGAAGGATATTTATCTACTGGATCACATATTGAATAAATCATATAACCAGATAACCTAAGCATGTTAGTAGATGAATGAGTACACTTCTCATTGGTATATTTTTGTTTTTATGACAAGCCTCAGCAAATGAATAAATAATTTAAAAAAAATTTAGTTTAAAAAAAACCATCAGCATTAGCAAATGGTGGAAGCTGAATTTCTCTTTTAAACATCAGGACTGGCATCATCCATCTTGCATTCACGTATTAAAACTATGTCATACATACCAAAAATCTCTCTCTTATCCACTCATCAACAATAATGATAAAAAAACATTAACGTATGTTTAAGTTGTAAGCCATATCTTTAAATTGAAAAACAAAAAATACTCAAGGTATTGCGTTTTTACTTAAGATAAATGTAAACAGGATAATAATTTTGAATATTGTGCACACTCCCACACAACGCCAAGTACATGAGTGCATTTATTTCTGGGAAAATTAAATTAACTGACAGAAAAATGGCATAGAAGTCATCCCTAATTAAGTGGTGACTTCCAGATGTTAAGTTCTTCATATAAATTCATCATAAAATATTAAATCTGGCTCTTTGTGACGTTGGGCAGTAATGTGCAATACAAAATGCACTTTATATTTCTGTGCAATGATGAGCAATGTATAATATAATGAGGATCTGAGCTCCCACCTGAGCACTTTAGCATTATGGCTCTTCAACTGGCACCCAAGCACTTTATAATTCATTGTGTTTAATTTCCTCAGTCTCCCTGTTCTTGGTTTGTCATAATTTGGACTGAACATCATTTAGGTTGTCTACTGTCTATTTATGTATGTTGCCTGTTTTTAATATGCTCTGTGGGTTTAACTCCTGTTCATTTTACTTTTTTTTCTGTTGACACCAGCCTGCCATTGGGACTGGGGATGGAAATAAGCCACTTGGCTATGATCCCATAATTACATGTATATGCCCATCAATGCATACTGCCCCACTTAGAAAAAAAAGAAAATCTCATATGTTGAATCAGAGACTACAGTTTGAAAAGTGAAGCTCCCACAGCTGATGTGGCTGGTGAACATGCTGTAAGTACAGGAAGTGATGCGCCTGAAACCCTGAGAGACAGAGACAAAGAGCAAAGGATTTGTAACAGAGATAAAGATGCAGATCACTACACATGAAGAATATTGACGGTGCCAAAGCTGATTCTGTCCTCCTCATGTCACTGATCCCTGCTTTCCTCTCATTTAAATTCCACACCAATGTCACTGCGATCCACGCCTAACCCCCCGTTACCAGGCAAATACATACTCACAAACACAGACTTTGGAGTCCACATGCATTGACCTCCAGCAGCAGCCAGGGCCATTTGAGGGAGCCAGGCTCACACACTTCTACTAATCCCTATCAGTGGGTACACACACACAATGTTTGCTAGAAAGATAGGCTCAAGTTTCCCCAGACTGCAGATGTCAATGTGACCCTCGCCATGCTAACATGGGTGTGGAATAGCAAGCAGCTTGTCACCAAGCATCCAGAGTCTTGTCAGCTACTCAAGACAAGGCAGACTAGTGTAGCGCTCACTTGTGCACTGTCAACATGTACAGCCCTACCATAATCTGATAACAAAAAGAAAGGAGGACAGGGGTTTGTCAGCAAAAGTATCTCACAAAGGAGACATATTGCTCTTCAGCAGCTCATCCTGCAATGCAGCGTAGCATCTTTTCAACATAGACAGGAAACAGCTGGGCTAACTCGTCTCCTTGGCTTGTTTTTGTTTTTGTCAGCACTTCTAAGACGGCAAACAGTGCTCATCTAAATAATGCCTTGTCAATGTGTAAAATGTTGACTTCACCTGAAATGATGCGACATACAGTGAGATAAAGTAAGTGATGTCATGTCAGCAAGAACAATAACAGTGTTGTGTTATCTTTTGCATTATCTTGCCCATGTCCACAAAACTGGATCGGAGATGGTAGCCAGTGATACTTGCAATGTTGCCCTGATGTTGGATAAACTATCCCAGAGCTAAGTCTTTACAGCCTGTAGAGTCCTACATGGTTTCGTTTCTATGCATGATGTTGTAATGGCCTTCAATAAAAATGGTCAAGGCTGTTATGAATAGTTTATTATTCAAGGATTCATCAGATATAAAGTTTCCCTGATGTGGAAAATAAATCAGCTGAAGTAATTTTCATTGCTGTGAAAAGATTGTAGAAAAAATAATGAAATATATGATTTGTAGTGTACAGTTCTTTACTTCTTTATTTTCCCCCACTAACTTATTTTGGTTTATAAATGAATTGGTTTAAGAGTTATTTTAAAAAGCATCAGAGTCCAACACAAGGTTACCTTTTAACAAACAACACATGTTGACATTTAAGCTCAAGTGTGTTCTGCCTTGAATCTATTATGGCAGACACACTATTTGGAGAACCGATCCTGAAGCCTTTGTATAAGTCTACATTCAGCTACCTCACACACTGACTGACTTGAACATTTATAGCATGACCTTACTCTTAAATATGATCAGGGCCAAAAAGCATTTGCCAAATAAATAAGGGTCTGGAAAGAGTGATACGCAAGTTATTCTCAATGTGAAAAAGAAAATGCTGTGCATTGCACGAACTGCAAGAGACAGTAAAAAGGAGTAAAGGAAACTGACTGTATATCTTTAAGGGGTGTCTTCAGCAAGGCCACCCTAAGGGATCAAAACACAAGGTGTCACGTTACTGATGACCCTACTCACGGGCAGTGGGTGCATATGCTTGTGCAAGTGTACATGTCATGATGATGTCTACAAAGGGATGAGCCGACCTGCATGCCAACAGGACCAGTGCAAAAAAGTTAGATAGATAGACAGATAGATAGACAGATAGATAGACAGATAGATAGATAGATAGATAGATAGATAGATAGATAGATAGATAGATAGATAGATAGATAGATAGATAGATAGACAGACACCTAAAGCTTCTGTGGGTTTGTATTCTTGGTCATGGGGAAAGCAAATAATATTTACATTCCCTGGATATGGGACAGGCTGCCTCAGAGTAAAGCCCCATACCTCTCTAAAATCTCATTTTATTTTTACCTTTATCTATTAATTTCTTATTAAAGTTGTTGTCATGCATGTATTCTAAAATATTTACTATGTTCAGTTTCAGTAATTTTCTGTTTAAATATCAGTAGGCCTCATTAAACTTTAGCTTCAGGTTGCTGTGTACACATACTTCTAGTGTTCAAAGCATTGCGACAGGCAGGGGCTGTCCTGTGAGAAACCCAGTAGCCCTGTGCTGTCACTGTGAATGCATGACTGTGGCCTGCGTGGAATCTAGGATCAGTCTACGTGTGTGTCCTTTCCATCAATGAATTTCCTGTATTGGAGCACACACTCGGTGGCTGTGGTGTCGGGTGTGACGGTATGTATTTGCATGGCCATATTTCTAAAGTTTTGGTATCTGACTGTCGAAGGGTGCACGACGCTGGCATTTCTAGACAGGGGAATTCTATCTGCCTCAATGGGGTCTTTTGGGATGTGTGATACGTGTTCATGCATGAACACATATCACACATCCCACTGCTGACACTTGCATGTCACCACAGCAACCAGATACAGCCAGAGAAATGCTACTGACAGAGAAGCAAAGACCACCGTACCAGACGGCCAAGCACACATAGGGAGATCCAAGAACATGAATTTACAAGATTCTAAAAGCATTCTCAAATAAAAGAAGTAACAAGACTTGAAGTACCAGAAGTCTGAGAGAACTAATCAGTCTGTTTTTTCTCAAATTATCTATAATTACCATCAAATATCACAGAAGGTCTCGATCATGATTTTCTATCATGAAATACAGAGTATTTAACTGATGCAGTATTTATTTTTAGAATTATTGCATTGTAAATCACATCATATCATCGTCATCGCATATCAGTCAGACATGTCTCATTGTGTTGGGTTGGTCACACACGATGATCACAACTGAGGCAATCCTAAAATGTAGCAGGAGGCAAATTGTATGTGATGGTGAAACAAATGTGTGAAATGCTGCAGGTTCACTGACTGCACATTGTTACAAAAATGAAGAAAAAACAGAGAGAGATAGCAACATTCTGTCTGTCTTCTGTGGAATAACAGGTTTGACATAATCCTGCTGTTTGACAGTAAGGAGAACAAAGCAGAAAACAAATTTGAAATGTATCTAGACGAAAAAAGAGAAATACCAAATGCCTGATTTGTAGTGTGTTCGAACACATGCAAAGCCCCCACCCCAGACACACACACACACACACGCACACACATTACTGCTACAAACATGCACACACACTCACACAAAATGCCCCCTCAAATCAGAACCAAACTCACCTTAGACCAGGAAAAACTGTCAGCCCAATCCTCCTCTTCACCCTGTCAAAAACAGCCTAGAGTTAGTCACAGCATCAGTAGAAGTTAAGAAATGGATTTGAGTTCAGTCTTCAGTCATTTTCTATACCCCTTTATCCCTTTCAGGGTTGAGGGGGGGGCTGGAGCCTATCCCAGCTGTCATTGGGCAAGAGGCGGGGTCGCCAGTCGATTGCAGGGCCACATGGAGAGACCGACAACCATTCACGCTCACACTCACACCTAAGGGCAATTTAGTGTCACCAGTTAACCTAATGAGCATGTTTTTGGTCTGTGGAAGGTAGCCGGAGTGCCCGGAAAGAACCCACGCATGCACGGGAAGAACATGCAAACTTCACACAGAAAGGCCCCTGTCCAACCTGGGAATCAAACCGGGAACCTTCTTGCTGTGAGGCACGCGCACCATCTGCTGTGCCACCGTGCCGCCCTGGATTTGAGTTAAATAATGCAAAAATCTGCACAGAGAAAAGGTTTTATAGAAAAATGTAAAGTTTAAAGTGTTTGGAAAGGCCCATTCACATACCACTGCAAATTAGAAGACATTGACCAACATTCAGAAATCAAGATCTTGTTGAAAGTAAGCTCGTGGGGTCAGTTTTGCTGTGTTCAACACAGGTCACTGTATCAAAAACAGAGAGACATATTGTGTGCCATTTCCAGATGATCCCTGACAAATTGAGGACAGATTTCAACGGTGTGCAAAAAATAGATCTCAACCTTGAGGAACTTTGGCCTAGTGCAGTTGAATGTGTACAAACATATTGAGATGCTACTCAAGGAATGTCATATACAGTGAGTGTTAATGCCATTTCACCAAGCAAAGCTGCAGTTGGTCTCAGTTCTCTGACACCATGCTAAGGGAACAAAAGACATCTATCCACAGAAGGAAGCTTAAAGTCATTCAAACAGGAGGAAGCAGCTGAACTCCACAGCTATTGTACTTGAAATACCTGCAGCAAGGCCCTGATGTTCACCAGCATATAGGTAAATGAAGCAGTGCCAGAGCTAGGCAACAAAAGCAGGGTTCCAAATTCTGGGTCGACTTTACAATAGAGTTGGATCAAATGGTGGACATTTTTAACGTTTAAAATTCAATTACACCCAACAAACACTAGAGTTGCTTAACTGATGTTAACAGCTCCGCATGACCTGACTTAGCTTGAAGCAGCTTGACATATTTTTCTGTACATCAGCAAAACTTTGCCAAAACATAAATGTGTGAATAAGGCTTTGAATCTACAGCCACAGTCATGCCATCGATATCATTTAAACACTGGGTGTGGTAACATGGCCTTGAGTACCCTAGCCGTCATTAGGATTTTGGGTGTAACGTTTTGTGTTTAGATTTCGAGTTGCAATACTCTCATTTCAATCAATCTTTAATTGCACAGCACCAAGTCATAAAAGGGTGTCTCAAGTCTGTACAGGGGCATAGGTCAACGACATAATGAATTGTGTTTATTTCTTTCCATAGAAACCAGGTTTAACACACAGGTGAAGTACAAACCAGGTTTCTTGGCCTGCATCTCAAATGCCCAATCATTAATATGATCACAGTCAAGATACTACTTATTACCTAAGTCCATGAGAGACAGGCATTGGGAAAAAAAAACAATAATAGTATTTGAAAAAATTCTATATCTGCTTCAAATTATGAAAATGCCTAAAGGGCCATCGATTGATACCACACCAGTGTAAAAGCAGAAGATACTTTAATTATTTTATCCACCTCATATCTAATAATTCAAAACATAAGCGTTCACATTTATTTGTCTACACCCTAAATCTTTCTTTTCCTCCACCTGGTCCCTATTCTCTCTATTTCACATGTAACTAAACACTTAGAGGAGCACACACCAAAACACACCAGGTCGCTTCGCGATAGCTCAGCACACCCTGCAAATCAGCAAAATTATCTGTAAGTGAAATTGCTCTTACCACACTCAAATCATACCTGTCACAAAGAGGTAAGGAACTGGATGAAAAAGCTGCAGACTCTGAATCTCTCACTAATAAATGATGTTGCAACAGTTTACATCTATCAAAAATTAACCAAAAGAAAGACCAATGACCAGCAGTGGACAGAGTTCACCACAACAAAAAATAAACAAAAATCTGCACTTATTTCCTTTGAAAAGGAAAAGCAGATGTCGAGCTTTGTTTAGAGCATGTCATACATTGTGTACTGAGGCTGAATCTGGTGCCATAATTCAGAAAATTGACAAATTATTCATTCTTTTGTATTGTTTAGCTTTTCTGTGCCTTTGTATATGAGGCATCGATAAACAGACAAGCTAATAAAAAAATTAAAAAAAACAGTCTCTTATTACACAAAGAACTATTTCTTTTAGCTGTCATATTAAACACCCATATTTAGAGAGGGAATTGTACTTTATATTGTACTTCTATTATCATCATCAGACGTTCAAACTGCAGAGAGTAGCTACAGCAGCAAACACTTGTTATCAAGCTGGGGAAGAATCCAGGGTAAAGGGTTGTAACCCATAATGGCAACAACTGGACAGCATGCCCTCTACTCAGCCAACAAAGCTCAACTGAACTATGACTTTGAGATGCTTCACTGAAGTCCTATTCTGGTCCTGTCTTCAAGATTTCCACAGCAAAAAGAATGGCAAGGACATGGACAACATGATCTAATCAACTACCAGTGCAGTGAGTGCAGCCAGTCAACACCATTGGCATTTTCCCCACTGTTTAAACACAATGGGGAGGGTCCATGCCACCACTTCCACCACATGCTTTAGGTTTTAAGAGAGAGCCTTACAGCTGAGGTTATGATCTCTTTGGGGAGCAGACGGTCAATGATGATCAGTTTTATCATCCACTGCCTGATGTATCCACAGCAGGCTGGTATTGTCCAATACTGTGTATCACCAAAAGACTCAGCTCTGGTACTCAATGTTATAAAGAGGATGGAGCAGCTCTCTGTAGAGGGCATCATTCACACTCTTTGAGCTGGAGGCACATGCTGACTCTCTGTGGCTCCCCATCTAGTTTTGATTTTGTGGAAGTTATCACCTCTGCTCAAGAACCGTCCATGCTGTGTTTTGATCCACACTGGATGCAGCTGTGGAGTACAGACCACTGTCCGACCCAAAGAAAGCAAAGGGACAGCAAAAGAAGCAGGCTGTTTTTTAATAACTTCTTTTAATCAACCTTGTGCAGAAGTCTTACAGAAATGAAGGAAGCATTAAAATTTCTGTTGCATATAAAGCACCCCATTCATAAATAATAAATGAATCATCATGAAAGTATTGGTGATTCAATGAAGACTTTTTAAATATTTTGTAAGAAATATAAAAAAAACAGTCCTACTTCACAGAATAAGCAATCCATTTGGGAGTTATATTCAAGTGTATTTCAGGATAATCCAATTATTTCTCACCATCTGTAATTGATCCTTAATTATGTCCCCAAACATCTTAGTATTTTGGCCATTTTATTTTGTCTACTAAAGGACAACAGGTGGGATGTGATGAGTCAACCAGATGTTTTTTTTTTTTGTGTGTGTGTAACAGTCTGGTTTAGTAAAACACTGAGCATAACATACTATAATACAACCACTATGTAGCAGTTTGCCCTGATACATATCAAATAACTTATTGAATGTCAGTGTAAGTGTCACTGAACCCTCTGTGAGTTGTTAAAAAAGGAAACTGTATTTGACTAAATAAATGACTGTTATCTCCCTAACCAGACTAACCGTTGACTAAACCACCTATTAGTTGTCAAATTGAGCTGTTTTTCCATATGAACAAACCAGTATTTTCACTCTGTTAATGGCTGCAAGTCAACCATCCAAGTTATTTGTTATGTCAAATTTCTTAATCAGGCTACATACAAAAAGGATTAAAACAGAAACGCCTTATATTTACACAACTGGCTGAGGTGGTAGCATCAGCAACAATTTAAGCCTCTTTCACCCATGAGCAACACCTGTGGGCGAATCTCCTACACCAACCTTAGTCAGCTCTCACTTGCTCAAGTTTTTATGAAAAAACCTGATGATAACTCTGCTTTAAAAAGATCTGTCCCGTGTGTGTGTCAAGGACTTTAATCTGTTACCTCAAGGGGAGCTGCAGCACCTGCTTTCTAATTGGCCTACACTACCATAAAGCTAACAGAAAGAGAATCAAAGCAGCTTGGAAAGCTAAACAGCTATCTTCCTGGCCTTTGCAGCTTCATGATAAAAATGGCTTCAATCCAATTTTAGAAAACTAGCAAATAACCTTCAACAGAAGTGGGTCACACTTGCCTCAAAATTCAAAATGACAGAAGTGGCTCTATTTTCAGTCTTTGTCAGCTTCATAGGCATAGAGACCAAGACTGGCAATGACCCCAGCTTTATTAGCCAGAGTTGTAATTCATTAATGACACTCTCCAAAAACAGAAGACGTGTTAACAACAGGAAACAGTCAAAATCACTACAGATACTGAGAATCAGAACCTCATGCTCAAACCTCAAACCTTGTGGGGACAGAAAAGCACTCCTTCAAGAGAAACCCACTTGTTACAGGTGTTATTCTTCTATTGATTGTATGACCAAAGTCTCCATAAAGATAGTACAGTGCAGAGTTTACAGTCATGACAATCATCCCACAAATCAACATTCATAACCTCCTAAAATAAAGGCTAAAGCCCTGCTGCTGAGTGCATAGAAGAATGTGGACATTTACCAGCTCTAGGTCATGTTTCAGGATATGGCTGGACAAAATTTATCTTATTGTCCAGCAAGAAAATCAGTCAGAACATGTACTGTTCATGATGAGCTGAGTAAACTCATTAGCAAAGACAGACTTTTTTGAAATTTCAAACACTGGTGGTCATGTGGAGCCTTACACATGTTCGGGGATTATGGAGACCGAAGGGGGACTTGTCAACAACTTTGGTACTGAGTTCATAGGTGGAACAATTCTGCTACTACCTAAAAGGCAATAAGACATCTGATCAAGCATGAAATACAATTACCAGTTTTGCAGCATCAACCCCATTTGAAGACAGTAACGACTAAAATCCCCAGGATTAACCCTATTGCCAAAATCCTCCTCCTGTCAAGCAGAGGCCTTCACAGTGTGCACCAGCCTAATGGACTCTGCAAGAAACCACATGCTGGGCATCATGACTTTGGCTGGGCCACTGATGGAGAGGATTGCCTTGGGGCAGGCTACAAATCAGGCAGCTAACATCAGTGTCTTTAAGGCCAGCATTATCCAAAATAGGCAAGCTTCATTCTTGATATATAGCAAGAACAAAATTCAGATCAAAGAGAAGTGAGAATGTCATGCTCCAAACCTAAATCGACAAAATTCCATCACATGAATATCTAGGGATGATCTTGGATACCAAGAGTTTCATGAGACAGACCTTAATAATATAATTAAACATTAAATGATCTTGAAGACAGTTGAGTAACAGGCAGTCAAATACTTGGGTTACCACCTTACCTTTATGGTTACCACAAAGCCACCTTTCTAATACCAGACAGCAGACTGTAAAGCATTTTTCTTCCTACAACACTTGACAAAAAAGATTAGACATAAGAAAAAAAAAAGTCAACTTAATCCAGAGAACGTTTGAACCAGATCCAGCTCAACCACTTACAGGAATCCCAGTCCTGCTGTTTATCATCCCTCAAACCAGTTATTGGTAGTGATGTATCCTTAATGATATGTTTATCGGAGCTCAGTACTCCTGTCAGAGCTCTGATTTGATTCACAAAGAACAAGCCGCAGTTATTGCAGACATGTGGCAAAAGCTGCATGTGTCCAGTGTCTTCTGGGAACACTGAGACTTCCTTGGATCTTTCTGGTTTGAGGACAATACCCTGAAGAAGCAAGTCAAAGAGCAGCAGTGGCACTGCCTCAGGCGTGAAGGCCTCAGTCTCCAGCACTGATGCTTGTATGATTTTCAGTCACAGCTCTTTCTTGTGCCCTTCAGTCTTTTTTTAATTGTGCAGCAGTTTTTGAAGTCACGTTTTTTTTTAAACTCACTGTGGTCAGTAATTGAAATCTAACATATTCCCATTTGAAAGAGATGATTTAATGACCAACAAAACAAGACTGTAGTCCTTATTCTGGTAACAAACAAAATCAACACTTTTCTCAGCTGCATCCAGTACCATCATCTTTAATGTGTTTCTCCGCTGTTCCCCTATAGCCTTTTATCCCTCCTTAAAGTTCTATTTTAGCTGATGATAGTTTTCTAATTGCTGTTTGCTGACTGCACAACTGCTTGATAACTAAAACTCTATTTGTTACTTAATTTGGGAAATAACTGTGCATGTATGTGCTTGCAGAGGTCTACCTGATGAAGGTGAAGGCTTTAAGCATCATCCACTTGTGTCTTTACTCATCCTTAAGGTGCGTTCACACCCAACACGACTTGGTGATCGAGATCATATTGCCCACCCAAGTCCTGGCGACTGTCCATAGCTCATTTTGTCCCCATTGCGTAGTGACATCACGCCTGCCTGTGTTTCATTGCAATCATATTTAACTCTGCCAGGAAGTCATGTTATTGCCGGCATCTGTTTGTTCTTTTGTTGGTTAGTTTGTTTGTTTGTGTCTCTGTTAGAAACATACCCCAAAAAGTTATGGACATATTTCACTGACATTTTCAGGAAATGTTCGGATTGGGACAAGGAACACATGATTAGATTTTGGGAGTGATCCAGATCACCATCTGGATCTGCCATGACAAAAAAATGTGATATTCGTGAATAACTACTGAACTAAAATAGATATCATTATGAATCTACTTGCTAATGGTATGTTTTCATGGTCAAAGAATCTAAATATTTAGATGAAGTAAAGGTATGATTAATATTTAAGGTGAAAATCACAATATGGGAGAGGACTGTGGCGCTGGCGGAGGTCTGTGCTCCCCGAGTGCTTTTCTAGTATATCATATAATAGCATGTTTTTGCTGACATTATTCCAACTGGAACCTTTTCACTCACCTACCAACCACAAAACACTGCAGCACCATCGTGTGTAAAATCTCTGCAGTCTAGGCGAAACTAATGTACTAACTAACTAATGTTTCCCACACGGACAGGGACTGTCACTCTGTCAACAGGAATAAAAACATCACAACATCGGTACAATCACAAAAAGTTCATATTTTTCATCTTTGGCAACCGAGTGCCGCAACCTCCATAGTTTCCATCAACAAGGGAACAATGATATGTCTCCAAAAACGCGATCAAGTCACCCAGATTGTGTCCGTCGCATCACGTGAGATCTGGTTGCGCCTAGTTGCTGCTGATTGCTGCTGAACATTGACTTTACTCTCTCTCTCCACATCTGCTTTTGCCCCTTTTGTTTGTTCCTGTACTCGTTTCTGGCTCTTGTCTTGTAGGTAGCCTGGGATCCTTGGTGGAGACTTCCTGCTGCTGTGGAGCCACGAAGCCTCAAAAACTACAATTATAGACATGACACATAGTTGGCCATTTTATTAGGAACATTCCATTCCCATTATCATTACAGCTGTTCATGTAGATATTAGCATGATCTCCCTATCCATGATCAATACTTCTACAGTATCTATTTTTTATTACCACATAGGCATGAGGTCCCTCTTGAAAATGGGATGGCCTTTAACACATTTATACTTAATGGAGACAAATATGGTTGGGATGCGCTTGTGGTCTGGGTATCCATGAGTTCGCCACTACGATAAATTCTTATTTTCAGTAAGAATATCATTGGTTATACTACTATAAAATGATCACCACTACCATTCAGACATGAGGACCCTCCTGAAAATGAGATGTAGCATCTCAAGAGGCTGACCTCTAATAAATCAGACGACAGGTCTGTGTTCATGAACCTGTCCCTAACTTTAGTTCTTTTCCAGTCCACTTGTCTCCTCTTACCTCCCTTCCTTTGCCCTCACACCCATCACAGCATCGTGTGGATTTGCTTGCTTAACAGAAGGTTTTTTCTTGCCGCCATGATGGAGGGATTCATGATTGGCTATATGGATTCATGTTGGGTGTTGGATGTATATATTTGTATATGTGTATCTTTATATGTATATATGTATCCATGCATAAGTGTATCCACAAAATGAAGAGTTTTTGCCCTACTGTAAAGTGTCTTGAGATAACACTTGTTATGAATTGGCGCTATACAAATAAAGATTGATTGATTGATTACATGGAGAGTGGTTGCTGAGGTCACCCAAGTCATATTTAGTTTGAGCATACCTTTAGAGGTATGATTTAGAGACAGAGCACTATGATGGTGCTCTTGTGTGCACAGCAGAACTCCCTCTTTAATGTCGCGAAGTGTAGCTTGGAAGGATGGTGCTACACTACTCGATCAATAAAGTAATGTTTCGATAAGCTGTTAGCTGTTAGACTCAGATTAAAACAACTCTACAAAAGCTACTGGAAAATGAAGTTCAGCTATTTGCAGTGATGCTACTGTCCATCACTGATTGGTCTGAACAAATCATTTGATCAATAGGCAGCATAATCAGCTTGAATTTGATAGTCTTTATTTAATTATTGTCAATGGACGTCCAGTTTTTAGCAATCTATTGAAAACCTTTATGGATTAGCCTCTCTTTTCTACCATGGTTAAAGATTTTTATTCTCTTGGGATTTCTTATATTGAGTCAGTTTCTTGCGAAATATCAGAAACTGAAAAGCTATCTCTTTTTCCCAAACCTGCTTGACAAGGTAAAAGGTTTGACAGACCGAGAGATGTGGTGATGCTGCTATGAACGAACACTGCAGAACATTTTATCACATGACGCATCATCTTCGAGAAGCTCTCATTCTCTTCTTGTTTGTTCCTTCTCTTTGTGTTGCTGCCACTGTCTCAATTCTCCCAACTCTCTCTCTGTGCCTAGGCACACTCACACAAACATTGTTCTCTTGTTTTCTCCTGCTTCCAGACCTTGTCACCAGCTGTACTTTTCCAATTCAGTAGCTCCTCAGCTCTCTAGATGACACAGAGATATTTCACACCAGCAAAGAAAACACAAATTCTAGACATAAAACAAAACAGAAAAAGGTTCAGGAAAAAAAAAAAAACAGTAATTCAGCAAAAAGACATGCCATTGCCCTTTGTATATTCCAGATAAGGATCTGGGCAGTGTTAGAATTAATAATGGAGAGAACAAAACAATAAATATACAAGAAAGAGGGTAAAAGAAGAAGAAGCTATACAGACATTACAAGAGAAAACCAAGACTGATGAAAGGGGATGGTAAAAACATATATCAAAAATGGTGTGTTCTGTATTTTGTCTTCGTAAGACCAAAACAACAAAGGGTCACACAACTGCCTCAGTCTTTAAAACCTCAGATTTATCATTGTTGAGGACAGCAGATCATATCACACCAAACAGTGTTTTACTGCTTTATTGAAAGCCAAGTTGTAGCTGAATTTTAAAGTGTGGTAGGTCCTGATTCAGGATGTGCGGTTGCCTACAGACAAGGCAAAATACACTTTCTTTAAATGTTAGTTTAGTAACAAAGGGAAGACAGGTAGATTTACATTTATCAGATGTTAATAGTCAAAATGTGTCTCAGCTTGGGAGTCAAATGAATAAAATAACATGTTCATTTAGGGTCTAAGATTTTTGATTTTCTAAATAAAGTAGTGGTGCACTGTTACAAGACAGTAATCTGAAGACAATCCTCATTCGTGGGAGAGCACCTACAGTGCCCCCTCTTTGCAGTTTTGTATGTATTTACTTAAAATATCAACACAGCTACAAATCTGAAACATGATGTTTGTGCAAAACAGGTCACTGGAGTTCAATGATAACACATTTAAGCAATACCTCTCGCACAGTTTGAAGTCCCAGATGTTTAACATTGCAACCTTTTTCGGTCAGCACATCAGATGGGAGATTTTCTCTAGAAAATCTACTTTTTACACCTTTACTTTGGAATTTGTACCCAAGAATCTGAGGATCCTGCATTTCTATTTTAAGATGAAAACATGTTTTTATTGTGAAAGTAAGAAAAGAACACCAACTCAAGAAACCAATATTAATCTTAACCCCTGAATAAAGCACTTGCATAGCGTAAACATAAATAGCTTAAGGTAAATTAACAAAGCATTTATTACAAAGAGCAAATTACTCAAACATGTCCACTTAGCTATCTGACAGATCTTTAAGAGCTCATATTTTTCCTTAAACCAAGTTTATATATATTCTTTTTGACTGCTACTAGAGTATGTCCAAAATCACTACTGTTCAAAAACCCTCTACTTGTACTATGTACTGACTACTTTTGAGTCTGAGACTTTCTTTAAAGCCCTCCTCCCCCAGGTTGGCCCAGTCTTCTGATTGATTTACAGGTCTATTATGTGGCAATAGGTCAGTTCAGCTCTGCTTGGCTCATGCTGTCAACAACTCTGCATTGATTCTACTGTCCTTGCTCTGCAATGGACTTGCTACCACGAGCCAATGGGCTTTAACTAATTATGTAACAGTGGTAAGATGTCACACTGGTATGTCTATTGGGGGGCCTGGGGAACAAGACATTTTGGATCAAGAAGTCAAGGAGAAGTCCTGCTGCTGCAGCCTTTCTATCTTGTTCATGAAGAGCTCTATTACATGGAGACATGTTAAAGACAACAAAGGGCCCCATCAGCTCAAAAAGCAAGTTAAATGTCACAATGCACAACATGTGACTTATTATCAGTCACCTTTGTAGACAGAAAAGCAATAACATAAAATGAATGCAATCAAAAAAAAATACTCTGGAGTTAATTTTGGAACTTGATACACCTGATTTTTAACTAATTAACCGTTGATTCAAATCTTCAGTCTGCCTGTTACTGTTGCCATCTAAAGACGTAACACCTTCAACCTCAGTGAAAAAGTAGATTCTCCAATTATTTGAAGCTACGAAAAAACAGGAGCAACATAATACAAGGCTGCGATGATGGTGGAAACATTCACCTCAAAGATACAACAATTAAGCCCATCAACTTTCTCCGTCTACTCAATGAACAAATTAGTGGATGTAAAAAATATCAAGAAGAGGGGTTTAAGAGAAATGATAGAAATAAAGTACTATGCCGTATTGCTACCAGTCTATGAAAAATCCTCCACTGAGTTAAATATTTATCATGGTCATCGGTCATTATTCTATCATTTTTCTTCTATATCAATAAAGTGTAGCGAAGAAATACAACAGTCCTTAACATGGAAATTGCAGCCTTCCGTGAGCTAACACTCATTGAAATCATGAAATCTGAATAAAAGGAAAACAACTTTAACATGATACATTTTCCAAAGCTAGGATAATATGCACAGATACTCGGGTATGATTGTGAAAGGCATCCTTATTAACAGTGAACTTGGGCAATGCAAAATGAAAGAATGAACTTCAATAACCAGAACCTTAAGGACCACTTGAACATGTCCAATCTTGCAGGAAATCATAATCTTTCTTGTAAAAAAGCAAATGAAAAAGGGCCTCCATTCAGCACATTCACTTAAACAGGTGCCTACCTGTTAATGTGATCTCTCTGACACTGCTTTTCTTTTCTAAGCTCTATTACCTGGGGTTCACTTTATCTGAAAATAGGAGTGAAGATATTCAGTTTGTGAAAAACTTCAGACATGGCCTTGCTTGCTCCATGTGTGGAAGCAAAAATCCTCAGCAGAGCCAGTTGGGCTTTAAACTGCTTAACCACAATGAAGCTGTTCAGCAGGTAAAGGTTCAGCTCCCATGACTGCTGTGATTTCAATAACTTTGTGCAATTTGTCAGTCACACACAGTGTTGAACTTTCAGAAAGTGAGTCTGACACACGGAGTCCACAGGCTTCCTTTTAGCATGCCAGTTATTGAGCCTTTGCCCTGAAGTCTTCCACTAAAGTCTTTTCCACGACCTCAGTGCCTTCAACAAGAGACACATCAGAGAGATGCATGAAACAAATCAGAGGAAAAAATAATGAAGAGATACAAAGTGTCTATTTATCTTCAGAGTCACACAATGTTTCTTTTGTTAGTGATGAAGGAAAAGGGAGATAACTAACTGTCATTGGAAGAAAGTCACTTTTGAGAAGAAAAGCAGTAACATTTTAAAAAGTAATAGGGTAACGCAAATTCAAATTTGAAAAAAATATGTAAGTATTTGGGGGAAATAAGTATTACAAGTAGGGGTGGGAGAAAAAATTGATTCACATAAGTATCTTTTTTATCGTAGTATATTTTTACAGTAGTATATTTTTTGTTTGAGGATTTTAAAATTGATTTGTTTGTTCAAAAATTGTTTTTTTTTTCCAAATTTAGATGCTTCATTTTAGTCTGTGTTCGTAAGTCTCTCTTAAATGCAATCCAGGCTTTTGAAGAGAGAGTATAAACAGCTGGTTAAAATGTATTGCTGAATAAATCCTAAAAACGGATTCACAAGTGGCGTGTATTTTTCCTTATACAGTCTGTAGGCATCATCATTGTCCACCTTTTTCACTGGTGTTAAAAAAGCTAACTAAAGACTGCAAAAATTGATGATATCGTAAATTCGCAATTTAAATTTAATCAGCACCTAAAAAAACGTAAAAAATCGAATCATGAGAAAAGCATATCATCCCAGCTTTAATTACAAGTGACATAATGATAATAATAATAATAATAATAATAATAATATTTTTTTAGCAGTAGCAGTAGTAGTAGTAGTAATAGTAGCAGTATTAGTCGAAGTAGTAGTGGCCTTTAATTATTCTTTTTTCTGTCATTTTCACTGATGTTTATTTTATTTAATTTTTTGTTCATGTATGTAAACAGCTGAAAGTTTCTGTAGGAGTACATATTCAATAAATGCTAATAAAGGAAAAAAGAAAAGATGTTGGTCTCTTTATTTGATCTGATAATATACACCTGTATATAACGACCAACCAGCAGTCTAATAGAAAAAAACTAATCCACTTTTACATGCACATTGTTTGTCTTTAAAACTGAACATTGATAATTCCATTTGCTTGGTAACAATAACTGGAATGTTGTTCACTCAAACACAGAGCTAGTAAATACTAAGCCGTATATAAACATCTGTTGATTCAACTATAATTCAAAAAACATGTTTTAGCTGACAGGCCGGTCCCTGCTCTGTCATAGTGCAACAGGAAAAAAAAGATTGACCCTGGAAAAACATTTATTGAAGATAATAGTTTGAGATCCCTTCGATTTGAGATGTTGGGATATGGAAAGATTGATAGCGAGGCCAAACGGATCAATACCAAGAAGGATCAAACAGCAAAAGCAGCAAAGGAAGTGATAACAGGAGAACAAAGGAGCAAAATCAGACTAAAACGGGCTCAACCTTCTCTGAAATGGTGGGTGGGAGCTTTGAGGGGTTGAGACAGCACAAAGGGAGGGCACAGTGAGACGGTGTGAAATTGACATGAAAATGGAGGGACGCTTGGGGAAAAGCCAGCCTGCTGTGACACCTGAGGTTTTGTGTGGGTTTTGGGTAGGTTGGCTTGGCAAGATAAGATAACTGCCACCTTATCGCTCACTGTCAGACTGCTAACACACACAAACTGACATATCAACACATGTGGCTCACACTCAATTTCCATTGGCCAGGGAGCAGCAGACTTGGGCAAATCACTACTGGAAGATTGGCAGGCAAGTGTTGAGTGCCATGACTGGAACAACGTTGTGTCTGTGTATTAGGACTGTCACCTTATACTAGATATTTGAATATCCATTTCAGCTTAGGGGTAAAAAAAATCTGAACTCAAACTGTAAAAAAACATTGAAACTGGAAGTAAACAGCTCAACAGTACATTAAGACACCTGAAACAGTGAACCCCCAATCCCAACAGAGGCACTCTTGCTGCTCTCTTGACCTCAGTAGACACCTCAAGAAAATGGAGAATGAGTCCAGTATGTGCAAAGCAGCTTGCTTACTCCCATCCATGACTACAACCCATGAGGTGATGAAGGAGTGTTTGTCCCGTGTGACTGCATCCTCCTCAACAGGCCTCAGAGCAGAGACTAAAACATCTATCACGGAGATGATTGCAAGTTTCATATGCAAGGACACAATATCCAGTGTGGCGTCAATAAAGGTACATACAGATGCAGCTCCTTCAATTTTCCCCTCCCAGCCAAATGCCAGCCAAGTTCAATGCAGTTACCAGCCAACCTCCAGCCACTGGGAGTCTAAACTAGTTGCTTAGTAGCATTTTCAATGCAAATCAAAATGTAAATTTTTGTATTCTATGAAATATGGGGGTAAAGGTAACATCTTTATCACAAAATTGCATGGAATCTAATTGGGACCATTGGTGTAGGCAGGTCTGAGCTTGTTCCTGTAACGGACCAGCCAAGACTCAACCAAGGAAATTGGGGAAAATTCAAGTGGCTCCATCTGTACATATATTAAGGTATTTTTGTATGAGTAAATTGTATGACTAATAAGCCCATTGTAAAAAGATACGGGGGCTTTAACTGTGAGAAGGTTCACCTAAACACAGCTATAAATGTCCATCACTCTCACAATCTCCAAAGCTTTTGTTATTTACAGCCCAATAAAATGTGTCCTTATAAGGGGATATGTTTCATTCTAGTAACATGATTATTTTTATTATTGTTATATTTACTGGTATTATCACTTCCATCTATGAGGTTATGCTTTGCCAGAGTTTTATTGTCTGTTTTTCCTCAGCAAGTTACAGTAACAACAAAAAAGTTAAAAATAGATTTTGAAGAAATTTTCAGAGATTATTAGTCACCGCACAAGGACAAAACAATAAGAGTTTGGTGATCCCAATCTGAATGCCCAGGATATTGTGAGGGATTAGTTAATAGTGCAAGGAAGTGCAGTTCTCCACAATTTTGATGAAAACTTGGCTAAAAATGTCAGAAATGTCTTGGCAGGAAATTGGGCTTATGTAGTAATAAAAATAAATACATAATAATAAAATTATAATAAGGATAATTCCCCATCACGCCTTTGGCAAAGAGTCAAGAGTAAGGATTAGATTTTAATACCCTGGTTAATCTGGCCTGTATGCACTGATGGCCAGTCTAACGATTCAATGGTCATCTACAATCGTAAATGTTAATTAACAGCCCTTGCTGCTGGACGTTCATTTCCTGCAGCAGCCATAAGGGACAGATCATAAAAGAGGGGGGTGCATCGAGCATGTAGACATGTGAGTGTGTGTGCTTGTTTGTTGTGTCTACGAATGTGCTTTTTGTGCAATGCTGCATCATGTGTAACAATGTGTAAATGTCTACATGTTCCAAGGACACAGAGTGTCCCAAAGGCTCCTCTGTCCTTAATAAGCTGTCAGCACAAGCCATAACTAGCTTGTGTCACACCATGACACCACTATAAAACTGCATGAGGACAAAGACACAGAAAGGTCATGGCGCTACAAATTTAAGGTGTACAAATGTACAAGAAAGTCACTCGAGGGCGGTAAAGCTGTGACACTTTAGAAAGTAATGAGAGACGCACCAAATAGAAACTAATATTTTTCAAAATGTTCTTTTTTGGGAAATAAGATAAGTCATTTCTCATATTCAGGATGCTCATGGCATCATTACATTACAATACTGCATTGGATGATCATAGTATGAAAGTTCCTTTTATTCTTGCGGCTGCTTGTGTCATTGTGATCCATGAAACTGTTTCATTTACAAAGGCAGAAGCAGAGATGTATGATCATAACTTGCATTTTATCATTTGATTTAAACTGTCATCATCGCCTCTTATTCTCCAGAGCCTTAATACTTTTCATCAGTTTCCCCTCTTTAATGGAAATGTCCAGAGAATTTGATTCTCTTCAATTATTCCTATTTATCTTTAATTTCTCTTTTTCTCTCTCTTTTACCAACATTTATTTGATATCATTTTTACATGCAGAGACAGCAAGTGATGGAACTTCTGCATATAAGTGCATGATTTAATATTTGATATGCACTGTGTAAGAAAATATAACTGGCTTATTGTTAATTGATGATTAACAAATAAAATGCATGAATTAAATCAGCATGTCAGCATGAAAAACATCGTCTGAGACAGGGGGAAACAGACGGATGCAATATGAGTCTGTAACTGATCATCTCAGGGGTCAGAAAGAGTTCAGATGAATAAATTGGAGCAGCACACGTCTTTGTTCTGCAATCTAATTTCATACACTGAACACCCAGAGAGGAAAAGGAGAACAGAGTGTTTGACTTTCATTAAAGAGAAATATGAACTTAATTCTGCAGTTTTAACTTGTGTGTCAATTTGTACTTATAAACAAGACATTTTAGAGTTTTAATTACAAATAAACATATGCTGCCTTTTAATTTAGCCTATCTCAGCGGTCATTGGGCGAGAGGCGGGGTACACCCTGAACTGGTCACCAACCAATGGAAAGGTAACACAGAGAGATGGACAGACATGCATGCTACAGTACCTAAGGAAAATCTGGAGACACACATCAACCTAATGAGGAGGATTTTTGTCAACAGGAGGAAGTCAGAGTGCGCGGCTAGAACCGGCGCATGCACAAGAAGAGCATGCAACTCCAAGAAAAAGTTCCTGCTCAGCAATCGAAACAGAGACCTTCTTACTTGTGGCATGTGCACTATCTGCTGTGCTACTATGCTGCACGGGGATTCCTTAATGTCTAATTTATAAAAAAATAGTTCAGGGGTGCTGGTTTGGTGGAGTGGTTAGCAACCATGCACATCCCATGTACATGTGTCTGCCGGTCCGGGTTCGAATCCCACCTGTGACCAGTTGGCAGAGTGTCTTCCCCTACTCTCTGAACCCCTTTCCCAAGCCTATCTATCTATCTATCTATCTATCTATCTATCTATCTATCTATCTATCTATCTATCTATCTACTGAAACTGAACATAGCAAATGTTTTAAAATACAAAAATGATGACAACTTTATTAAGAAATTAATAAAAAAAGATAAAAATAAAATGAGATTTTAGCAAGGTATGGGGCTTTACTCTGAGGCAGCCCGCCCCATGTTCAGGGAATGTAAATATTATTTGTTTTCCCCATGACCAAGAATACAAACCCACAGAAGCTTTAGGTATCTGATGAAAATAATAATCTATCTATCTATCTATCTATCTATCTATCTATCTATCTATCTATCTATCTATCTATCTATCTATCTATACCCTGATTAGTCAGGGCCTTGACAACAATTAAGAATTATGTCATAGTTTTCCCATTTTGGTTATGTAAAGAGTAGAAGAGTCAGATAACATAAAAAAACTTCAGAAGAAAATGTTTCCTTGTACTTTTAGTCTGAAGCGGGGTTTTTTTCCTCAAGTATGTTTGCAGCAAGAAACCACTAATGTAAAATCAAGAGAGTAGTTTTAACACAGATAAAATTGTCATTTTCTGTTTGAATTTGCAAAGTAAAAGGCTTAAAGATGCAAAACCAAATGTACTACTTTCTTTTTTATGTTGTCATAAACAAATTGCCTCTGGGTCATGGGCTACTGCCTCTTGGCTTTTGAAGTGTAAAATTATCTTGTGGGTTTTAAAAACTCTAATAATTTCATTTAAAAGGTTGTGAAAGCATTCAGTGACAACCAACCATAACTTTCACCTCTGTCCAGATCTATCCATCAATCCGTCGGTTCATCTGTGCATCATATCACAATGTTTGTTTGTTTGTTTGTTTTGTTCTATCTGTATTTCTGGTTATGAAAAGCAGAGCTATTCGAGATAATCCATACCTGTGTTTACATCTCAATGTTGATGCATTAATCGATACAGTAAACAAGTCTGGCTCTGTTCTTTCTCCCATCCTCTCTTTCCTCTCCTCAGTCTGAATGTGTTGTTGGGTCCCATGAAGGTAAGCTTACACTTTCCTCCTTCCCAAATCCCCCTTCCCAAACAGAGATAGTAGAAAAGCCCCCATGTCAGAGTCATCAGTTCAGTGGTTTTAATTAAACGCTCACTGTTGAGCTGGGGAATGTTTCCATTCCTCATATAGGAAAGACAAAAAAAAATAAAGAAAAAAAATATAAAAATGGATGACACAGGCCATGAATAAAAACAGAGATACAAAACAAAACAGCTGAAAGACACATCAGTACAGATTGATCTACATGATGATCTAAATATCTCTGTTTACTGTACATAATGACCAACATGATGATCACCTCTTCTCCAAAAAGGTTTCTTTGGCTTTTAAATAACTCAAAGTTGTTGGGTCCCATGAAGGTGTTTTACACTCCCCTTTTCCTCTATCTCCTAAATCCCCCCCTTCCCAAACAGATAGTAGAAAAGCCCCCATGTCAGAGTCACAGTTCAGTGGTTTCTAATTAAACGTTCACTGTTGGAGCTTGGGCAGAATGTTTCATATAGACCCATCAGGGAGAAATAAAAAAGGCAGAGGAAAATAAAGGATGGAAAGACACACAGGCCATGAGAAAACAGAGATACAAACAGCGTCTCTGGAGGTCTTTATCCATCCAGTATATGATTATCTAAATATTGATCAAACTGTCGAATACTGATGCAGATTCTCCAACATGTTTCACCTCTTCTCCAAAAGGTTTCTTTGGCTTTTAAGGACTGAAGTTTTAAACCCAAGTAAGCCTTTTGGAGGAGAGCTGAAACATGTTAAATAACCTAAACCAGCCATCTTATCACTAGGATCAAGATTTGAAAGGTTATGAAGAGAAAAAGAAGCATGTAGCATGTAGCTTTAGATCCATTTAATAGATGTCATCCATAGATCTTTTTAAAAAGGTATGCCATTATGTTTTTTTTGTTTTTGTGTCTTGCCTAACTTCCAAGTGCATGACAAGCCGATAAACTCCACTCTTTTGACTATGTGTGAAGTAAAAGTGAAGAAACAACTGCCAATTAGCTCAGCTCAAACACTGAGAATCAATGGGTAGCATTAGCTTGCCTCTGCCTACAGCATCTGTAGTTGGTCCTGTGTGCTTTATGTGACTATTTTTTTAATGCACTGTAAGATCTATTTTGAGACTAAGACCAGTACTTGATGTAATTTTCGAAACAAATACATTATTAACTGCTTCACTGCCTCAGTAAGGTTATGGGTCTTCTTGAGCCCCAAAGAAAACATCCTTGTCCTCTCTTATAATGCCGGACATAATCAGATGTACCAATCCTCTTCTACCTGTAAACAGAGATTTTGTTTTGTTGACCTACTTACATGAACGCAGGTGACAGTTTGTGCATCTACCCTGCACTTCAGTTTCAAATGTATTTCCTTTGAAAGTTCTATTTAGCGCTAATCTTAGTTTAAAAATAGATAACATAACACAATGTTGTAATAAATTTTCATAACAAGCACACAGGATTGTTTAGAGTTGTTGCAGAGTTTATCTGATGACTGTAGGCAGAGGTGGGCTAATGCTACCCATTGACTCTCAGTGTTTGAGCTAAGCTAATTAGAGGTTGGAGAGCTCTGCCTGGCACTTTCTTGCAACTGCACTGGAAGCGGAAAGGACGGTATCTATCTGCTTGCCATGGACTAGCAAGGCAAGACATGAAAAAAAAAAAAGTTGGCATATCCCTTTATTGACTTTCATAAATTACAGAAGATCAAAATTATGGGAGTGCAATTAACAGAATGGTGGGCATAAGAGTGTGTTAGAGTGTGATGGTTAGAGCAAAAAAATTAATTTAGAGAATCATCTGTACTATTATTCTAAGTTAACATTTGTTTATAGTGCAAAGAAAATTCCTCCAGAGGTTTGAGAGCAGAAAAAAGGTCCACAATCAGAACAGAAGCAAAAAACAAGACAAAAAATAAAACACAAAACCAGTCTTTTCTATTTCAAGGGTGTTGCAGCAGCACTTGAGTTTCACTTGGACAATCATTTTGTTCCATCTGCTCAGAGCCCGCAAGCTCCCAGACCTCCCAATTTGGAAGAGTGAACCAGAACCGCCTAAAGGGGAGACTGGGGATGTTTTTATCTTTTTTTAAGAGGTGAGACCAAGTCATCATCATACAAATCTCAAGTATGTCTCAAGTCTTTGGTCTCAAGTTCCAAGCGCCAGGTCAAAAGTCTTGTTAAAGTTTCAAGGCCTAACAAGTCATGACAGATATTAATCCACTGAGACGTTTTTAATCAATAACATGAAGCTTAGCAAAAAGTCAAGCAGGGGGACCTATACATTATTTCAGTCCTCTTATTAATTTGATTTGATTTTTATTTTTCTCCAACAAGCACATGCATAAAAACAAACAGTAAGTGTAAAGGGAAAAAATGACACACCATGACAAAGTGCAAGTTCGATAAGGGGTTGAAGGAAGCAAAGCTTATCAAGTTCAGCCCCCCTCTTGCGCTGTCATATGATTTTTAGGAAACATGCTACGTTATTCATAGTTCAAATGATCTAGAATATTAAAACATTCAACTTTCACCATGGCAACAAAATAAATTCTTTAAAAACAGAGCAATAATAACCCACACTGCCTACCTGCACAGGTGATTCAAATCATCAGCTGATTAGGGATGTACACTCCCTTAAAGGATAAGTTCGGTTTCTGCAGCTTTCACATTGTTTATAGAATGAAGTAGAACAATATACTCACCCAGAAGGCTTTCCTGATCCAAACAGTGCTTCGGGAGATATTTAGATCCAAAATCGAGCGGCGGACATCCGTATAATGGTAGCACATAGGGCATACAGCGCTGCTCCTAAAACTGCATTAATCGTCCAAAAACTCATTAGTTTCACCAATACTTCATCATGGTCCGCTCACGCTACTCCTCCATTACAGTCTGTGTCACTCCAGACATGTTGTGTGACTGTGCTGACCTCTGAACTGAAGAAGAAGAGCGCTTGCCTCCGCACATGCGCAGTGCAGCTCATTGTTTCAGGGGAAGACAGCCGGCTACACAACAACTTTCTTCTTCCAGTTTTGTGCAAAATGGACGAATATCTATTGGATGAAGATGTTGTGGAGGAGAACTTTGAATATGATGGGTGTCCTTACAGTTTCGAGCCAGAGTTTACAGATGAGGAGCTCATCGAAAGGAGGACGCGGAGGCAGCGCTCCAGAGAGTACTGCGCATGTGCGGAGGCAAGCACTCTTCTTCTTCAGTTCAGAGGTCGGCACAGTTACAAAAATATGTCTGGGGTGACACAGACTGTAATGGAGGAGTAGCCCAAGTGGACCATAATGGAATATTGGTGAAACTAATGAGTTTTTGGGCGATTAATGCAGTTTTAGGAGCGGCGCTGTATGCCCTATGTGCTACCATTATATCGGTGTCCGCTGCTCGATTTTGGATCTAAATATCTCCCGAAGCACTGTTTGGATCAGGAAAGCCTTCTGGGTGAGTATATTGTTCTAGTTCATTCTATAAACAATGTGAAAGCTGTAGAAACCAAACTTTTCCTTTAAGCACTGAGCCAACCAGATTCTGTCGCCACCTCCTCAGCCTGCTGCGGTCATATCTTAAATTGTGTCTTTTCTCCTTCACAGTCAGCGTTGTGGTGTTATGCTGTGTGATTAAGGCAAACCTCCTCGACCCCAGGCACCTCTGGTTGTCTCATCAGTGTCCAGGTCCAAGAGAATTCTTGCCCTTCACCTCAGAAGTCTACTCCTCATCTTTTCCTGTATTTCCCCCCGCCACCTATTTGGACTTAGGGGAGTATCCAAGCTCACATTTGGCTTCAGTACTCCTGAAGTACAAGACATCACGTCTGAGTCTAATTGCCAAAGAGATCCTAACCACAGAGACATTGCACATTTGCAGTCAAACCAACTTGTATAATACTGTATTTTTTATTTTAACACACATTGTTTTGCTTTTAATTGAGCTCTAATTTTCAAGTAGGTATTGTACATGAGTTCAAGCAAACACTTAAAATACAACGTCTTGCCAGCATTGTGATTACAATACATCTGATACAAAAGCCAAAATATTCTTTCTCTGCAAAACATTCCTGCCAAACTTATGTAATTCTTATTAAACTGACTGTTAATCTGATCTCAACAGATATTGTGGATCTTAATTAGTTAAACTTTGTGTAATTCTCAAATGTTACCACTCACTGGTAAGCACGGGGAGCTGCCATCTTGTGAGCAAGGGGAACACAAAACAGCGGTGATGTGACTGGTTGAAGGCATCAGCATGTTGGTAGCTGCTGTCTGATTGGTCAGTTCACTACAACTGAGCATGCTGAGAAATGAAGTAACTGCACATGCGTGAAGCAAAAGATTTTTCCACATCCGCTGATGGAGAGAAGGTTATGTATTTGTTGTGAAAATACTGAAACTTCATTTACTAAAACTATGAAAGAAGGTATTTTTTGACTTGTCTGAGAGAGTAAAGTTCGGGCAAAACTTGGCCGTGTGTTATAGTCTATTCGAATATAGTATTTTTCAGGCAAAAATCATGATAATATGGGGTGTACGTTATAATCAAGAAATTACAGTGAATAATTGTTCACTCAGATTTGGTCTCTCCTGATTGAACATTTTATACATGGCAAAGTAGAATTACATGACAGTTTGACTGAACTCAATCCCACAAAGGACAGTATGGTGTTACACTCAGAAATAGTTTTGACATTGTATCTTAATGCTTAGTTCTGAACTTAATGGAAGCTGGAAGGTTCATCCAAAGCCAGCTCTAGGCGAGGGCCTCAATACATGGTAAGTACATGTAGAGGGGGGTTAGGGTTAGGGTTTTGTTTTTTCACTTTTATACTTTTCTGATAAGCTGTGTGCTTTTTTTATTTTCGACCTGTGCTTGCAATGCTTGCTGGAATCCTAATTTACAAAGGAGTCTTCTCAAGTGATACATTTTCAATCTAATCTAATCTAAATTCAAATCTCTTGGCCATGAGAACTTCCACATATACTTCCATATATAAATGAATATAAAATAGTTAAAATGATTATCTTAGGCCCCATCCACACGAAGCCAAACCGAAGTCTAAACGCATACGTTTTTTGCCAAATCTGCGTATCATCCATATGAAGACTGCGTTTTGGGGGTCTGTAAACAATCACTTTTGAAACCAGGTTCCAGAGTGGAAAGATTTTGAAATGCCGTATACGCAGCTCTGTGATTACTGGCTCTCCGTAACTTTTCAGATACACTTACATCATAGTTTCATATCGTCATTGACACGCATGCGCCACGTGGCAACGACAACAACAATGGCAGCGTACGGTGTAGCATATGTGCTGATGAAGCTAGAGACCCTACTATCCCTGTTGCAGCAAAATCTCCTTCTTCTCAATCACCACCAAGTTGAACAAACAATTATCGAGGACACATTACGGCACTTTATGATCACTTTATCACAATCTCTTTTTACAGCTTTTGCCGCAAGTGCGCATGCCCACTGTTTTTTCGTCTGTTTCCGCTTGTTTCTGTCATATTGTTACAGCGCCCCTAGAGGTCTAGCATGTGTTTTACAGCGTCTTCATGAGTATCAAGTGCATTCATGTAGACGCACATATTTTCTGAGACGGCTCCGTCTTTATGACGATCGTTTTGGAAACTGTTAAGCGTTTTGTCTTCGTGTGGATGGGGCCTAAGAGTCTTCCTTGATTGTCCTATAAATCCATCATATTCCTGAAGACAAATTCCTTCAAAAAATATGCCAAATCCTAATCCAGTTATTTATTCAGAATCTTTTGGGTTTAACATTTCTTGGTGTATCAGTTATTTAAAGGAGCCTCTGACCTTGCAGCACATGTGAAGGTGCCACACTCATGCACCCCCAGGATGGTGTGCACACATGCTCGCTCTGCCTCTTCTTGGGGCTCTTAAATGACTGGTGTCATTAATGTTGGTGAGCAGTTGCCAGCTGTAATTTCTCCCATGATCACCAGACCATCTGGTTGCCTGACCCCTCTCTGTCTCTTTTAACTTTATGCTTTCCCTTTTTCATGCTGGTTTTCCCCTACAGTGATTCTGTTTCACCTTTTTATGCCCATTATCTCTTTCTTCTTTTCCCAACTTCGACCTCTTCCCCTGATATCTATTTGTCTGATGCACTTGTGTCTTAGAATTCCTTTTGTTCAATTTCACTGTCCTATAACCTGTTGTCCTTGGCAGGATTTGCCATCTTCCTGATACAAAACATCAGTGATGTACACTGACTTTATTTGAAGTGTTCTGGATTTCATTTTGTTTCAATGTCTGCATCCCTTTAAAATTGGGCTGATTATTCCTTTATCCTTGCCTAGGAGGTTATCTTATCACCAGGGTCCATCTGTTTGTCTCTTTGTTTGCTTGTTTTTTTGTTTGTCTGTTATCAAGATTATTCAAAAACTACTGGATGGATTCCAATGAGAATTTTATCAGAGGTGCGGTTTGGTCCAAGAAAGAGGTTTTTACATTTTGGTGCTGATCTGATCCAGAGTGATGTCACAAAAAACATTGAAGTTTATGATGAAGTCCCATTACTTAACACTGGACAGTATTTTGTCTTACCAATGCACCATCCGATTGGTTCCACTCTCTGATTACATGCAGAGCCACAGCACACCGAACGGACAATCAGTACTGAAAGCTGTGCATCTAGTTCTACTCTCAGACACTGCTGAGAAGAGGACATGTTTTGCAGAGGGAGAAAGACCGGAGCTGTTCCTGGAGCCTTGGTTTCTTAGATAAATTAAGCAGCAGGCTCTCCTGAAATTGTAATGAACATCCCAGTCCTCTACAGCTCGCATCTACAAGCAACATCACTAGTAGCCCATTAACATTATAGAAACATACACAGCAGCTCTGTTCGCTCAGAGTCCCTCCAGATGTGCCCCACAATCACTGAAAACAAGGTTGCTGATGATGTCAATACAGAAATTGTCAACCATAGCAGAAGTCTGTGTGTGTGTGAGTAAAACCTAACCCCCAAATTCCACACAGAGCGAACATGCCACGCACCAAAGCGCCATGGTTTTGTTTTGACTGACAGGCTGTTGACATCGCCCACTGGAAGCACCGCAGCATGTACAACACCAAAAGCTGCTGGTCAAAGACCAGAAAAAGCACGATACAAGCTAAACTCCATTTCAGATTTACATTATAAAAAAATCCAGAAATTCCACTGACTTTTACCTCCCCGTTAAATCCAATTTAGATGTATTCAAATCCAAAAAATATTGGTGATTCAGGGATTTAAAAGTATACAAGAGCAGAGATTGCAAATATTGAACACTATTTAAATTAGATACATCATCAGTGGGGAATTTTGTGATTCTTTCAAGGAATTAGTGTCACGTCTGATCAAATCATTTTAAAGTATATAAATTTTTCAAAACTTAAGAGGTTATGCATAACAGAGCCTTAACACTAATCCCCTCAGCTTGTCATAACCTCTAATACTTCTATCAACAAACTTTCATGATTAATATGAAATAAAACTCCAGAGAACCACACTGGAGGCTGGTATTGCAGAAAAGTCCGAAAACTGAAGTCATCAACATGCCGTGGCAGTTGAATTGAAAGATATATAAATATATTTTAAAATAAAAGCTAACATTTTTGAAGTTATTTCACACATTGTTATTTTCTGTTGTAAAGACTGTGCAATCATTATTTGTATTTCTGATAAAAGCTTGAATTGCCACCTCAAGTTAGAAACTGTCTTCATTTGAAGCAGAACATGTTCTTTGTCGTCAGCGACTCTAGCGATGAGTGTGTATTGCAGACAATTACTTCCTCTATTGCAAACAGAATAATACTATTTATAATCATAATAACTGGCATGTTTTGAAGGGTCACAGTTTGTACAGCCAGCATGCGAGCTGTCAAACTCTACCCCTCTGTTTGAGCTTGCATGTTTCTGAAAAGTGGAGCAGGAATGAGAAGGAGGGGATGCAGAGGCCATAGACACGTTAGCATGAAAACTATTAAATAGTACATTGGCATAACATGGTTTAGGTTTGACATCAACCATGTGCATGTGTTTGTAAGGACAAATCAGTGAGTTGCATGGTAACACAAGGTCATGATCATTAAAGAAACTGCATCCTCCATTACCTCACATAAAAACCAGGACCTTGGTTTGAAAAAATGAAGAGCACCAGCCCTTAGATCTGTGAAGATCTCTATTGGAGCAGACTGTTAGACTGACGTCTGTGTGGTTTGTTTTAGATAAAGAATCATAATCATACTAGACAGCACTCGGAGAGCACAAACCTATGTCAAGGTAGCTCACATATTGCTCTTACATTCATAGCAATAGTTTCATGAAAAATGTTACCATCATAACATGATTCCTTGACCCCACAACCCAAATCTAGCTATTAAAATCATGTTGTTATCATTATTAGTTAGACAGTTATTGAGCAAAACTGATCATTCGCTGATGGTGGTTACCTGGATCACCACCAAACACATTCAGTGATTGAAAACTCATCTTTGAGATAGACTACCCAAAATAAAATAAAATTAAACAAAGTCCTGCTTTTCTGTATTAAATAAAATGATTTTCATTACTTATTCAACATGTGGAACTTTTGAAGCACATGACTTTTGTTGTCTGTTCCCCCTTTTTCCTTATGCACATATCTTCAGTTTCAGCTGCACCTGTAATGATGTATATCTGAGCAGAGACCTTCATGTTTCAATAACATATATCATTACCGACTTAAGCAAGAGAGGAAGCATAAGGGAACAACGGGGGGGCTGGGTTTGGTTGTTGGATCAGTGATTTGGCTCTGAGTTCATTACTTTCAGTGTCCACAGATCCGTTTGAAGTCAGTAATGACGTGTGCTTTGACTTGCAGTACTGTTCAACATTACAGCATTTAATGAACACAACAGTACTACTAGAGTTAAACTGCCCATGGCACGAGGAAAACGAACATTAAGTGTCGTCTACATTGTTTGTCAAAAATTATCTTCTCTCAGTCTTCCTCTCTGCACCAGTGTTGGCTCTCCTGAGATTCTCCTCTTGTTTCTCAAGGTAAAAACTCTCTCTCTGTCTTCCCTGCACGCAGAGTTGGCCCTTCAAAGCTTCTCCTCTTGTTTCTCTTGGTAAAACTCTATTTTTTTTGTATTCTTTTTGTTTTACAGGCACACAGTGTCTGCTCTACCTCATTCCTCCTCTTGTTTCTCCACCTGTTATTATCTCCTTGCTCGCTCTTTTCTGTACTTCCACATTCACTCACAGTGTAAAGGATTTGTCCAGCAGAGAAGCATCACCTGTGAGTAACAAAAAGAAGATAAAAGCTGCACCATAAAAACAGATGATCGACTGAATGAAAATATCAGATTATTCTAACATCAACCCTACAAATTTCTCTATAGAAAAAATTTCTTTACTCCACTTCTGACATGTTTTGGTGAGATTTTGTTTTAAGAGCGGCCCACGTTCTGAAGAGCAGTAGCTCCTGATTGGGCAATAGTAAATGTTGTGACAGAACAATCATCCAATCACTTGCCAGATATGCTTTTGACAGTTTCTGCCCTCACTAAGCACTTTCTATGGGCTCTTTCTCAGATGGACAAGTGAAATTTATTGAATGGTCCATCTAGTGCAGGGGTGTCCAAACTTTTTATATCGGGGGCCACATAAAGAGAAATGCATGGACAACTGAGCCACTTGCTGCACCTCACTTTTACTGTTATTAAGCTTAAGTTTTAAGGGTTAAGGGGTGGGTTATCACCTGTCGAGGGGCCCTTGTAACCCTGAGCGATCACTGGATTCACCAGAATGACCTTCTGAACAGCAGATATGGGAGAAACTGATGGTGTATCTTCAATGTCAGACACAAAACAAGAGCAAACGGCAAGAATGTTGGTGCTTGAAGATGAATATTGCTGTATTCCTTTAAACTGAGACCTTGTGATGAAGTAAATATGGCAGAAAATTTGTATGGTTGATGGTATTTGCTGCTGTAATCAAAATGTCTTTATTCATTCAACTGTTTCAGGGGGCCAATTCAAAATGGGCAGCAGGCCGCATTTGGCCCCCAGGCCAAAACTTATTCCCACACCACTTTATTTATCCCACTGTTATCACTGTGCGTGTGTGTGTGTAATGGGGGTGAAAAAGTGTTAGCTTGAAATCTTATTTTGCTGTTTCTACGCCATCTTTGATCGCCACAGTGGATTTCTTGCCTTGTGCAGTCTCTCAATACATGTCTGTAAGTGTCTGTCGGACTATATTCATGTGAGACAGCTCTGAGTCCGTGAATGCCAACAGCCCACAGAATGGTCTAAATTAATGACCTTCTCTATTGCACCTGAGCATTACGCAGAGCAAGAAAAAGCTTTGTAACTCAAGTTAAGACTGTAAATTGAAATGGCACTGCTGTCCTTCAGCAAATTCACTGCATCGTATTCTTACGTCAGAATAAGAGGCAGACACAAAGCCTCATCACAAATAATTTCCACACAAAAAATACTAATCACGAACAGGGTCATGATAGAAATGATTGAGAACCACAGCTTTAACCTTAGAACAAGCCCAAAGTGTTCAGTTTGCCACTTTGGGCTTGTTCTTTCTGTAAAATGCTCACACACAGACTGTGTCAGTCAGGGGGTGTGTTCCTGAAGTGCAGTTGTTTATTTTGGCTTTCTTTGCTCTCTGTGTGAACTTGTTTTTCTCAGTCTTTACTCATTTTCAATGATACACGATGGGCTGTCCAACCACACAGAACAGTGTGTGGACCAGTGGCGGCTGCTGGTCAGTCAAGGAGGGGAAGCTAATTTTTTTCCGGCCTACATCATAAATTTGTTTATTTATTTAAATGTAGATTCTGCCCTCCGTTCGTTTTCAAGAAAATGATCTGTGACCCTGTCGTACCAACTAGGTGTCTTTTCCAGGGATTTTACCAGTGTTCTCTCAATGGCCAGCAGAGCTAGACTGCTTAAACGGTCTTGGCCCATTGTGTTGCGGATGTAAGACTTGAGCCGCTTTAAACAGGAGAAGCTCCTCTCCAGAACAACTGAATGTAAAACTTAGAGGGTTTTCCGATGGAGGGTTTTACTTCAAGATCGCTGATTGGCTTATTTCACTGTCAATCAAAAAGGGATTTGGCCTCAGACAGATCATCCAATAATCATGCAGAAGCCAAGCGTCCAGGCCAGTCCACTGCCTCATAGACCCCCAGAGACGCTGAGTGTCCGATGGGCGGGACAAAGCCCAGCGTTTATCCAATGACCGTCCAGTTTCCACAGTGGAACAACCCACTCTACGCTTCCCCATCGAAGTCAGAAGACGCTCAGCGTCCGACTGTGTTAAAGCGCTGAGACGCTGCGGGATGAATGAGAAGGAAGTCGCACCAGTTACCTGTGATAAGTAGCTGATTCTGAACGAAAGATGAAGGTATTCTAGCGCATATTTAGTCAATGAAATGTACACACAACAGTACATATCACCACTTTTTTGGGGACATTTAGGGGAAGCTGAGCTTCCCTTGCAGTCTTAGAGCAATCGCCACTGGTGTGAACATACCCACTTCTGTATTCCAGCTCTGTTTTAAGGGATGAAGATGAAGTGGACAAAATTAAATTTAAAAGAATGTGGGGAAAAGACAGAGCCTTCTTTGGTTAAAAATACATTCCTAAAAATCTTGGAATTTGATTTTTTTTTGTACAATAACCATGGAAATAAATCCAATTGAATGGAAAGTAAGTTTTAACTCTGTCCTATTCAGCTGGGTATTTTAGCAACTTTATAGTACAAATTGTATCCTGAAACAGAACGGGGTGTCAGTGGTGCAGTTTGATGTGCTGGTAATTGAAAGGTTGCAGGCTCAATCCCAGTCCGAGCAGTTCCACTGTCATGTGTTCTGGGCAAGACGCTTAATCTGAAGTTGCTCCTACTGCTGCGCTGGTGATGTGTAAGTGAATATGAAAGGGAGTGAAAGTGTTAGATGGTGTAGCTGAGCTACATTCATAGAAACTCGGAACCATCAGCAAGTTACTTTGAGAGTGATTTGATGTAAATGTGTGGAAGTGACCTGCTGTGTCAAGCTGTTTGAGCAGTCAAGGAGACTAAAAAAGCGCTATACAAGCTCAAGTTCAATCGTCATTTTACAGAGGCCATGGATAGGGTTAAAAAAAAAAGGTGGAATATAGACTTTCTATTTAAGTTAACGCAGAAAGACATGTTTTGAAGAATCCCACAACTTCAGATGCATCTATTTAAGGTCTTAAGAAATCTTAGAAGATATTTAACACTTTGAATTTGTGCTGCATCATGTAGTTTGGCTTTTACTGGCATCTTTTGAGCAGCTTCAATTTTCCCTCCCAGCCAAATGCTAGCTGACTTCCTTCCAGTTACCAATTAGCAAAATTACAATTATGTGATAAACATGTAACTCTTATGAGTCGTAAGAGTAAAACGTTAATCACATAATTGCATGGGATCGAATTACAACCATTAGGGTGGGCAGGTCTGAGCACTCTCCTGTCATGGATCAGCTAAGAGTCTCCCGAGGAAATTGGGGAAAGTTTAAGTTGTTCTATCTCTTCATTTTACAACTGCGCCTAAAGTTGATATTACAGCTTTGGGGAAATATGGTACACATATCAACAAGGTGTACATGATGATATCTTATTGTATGGATTTTTTTCATTGTGCATCCTACCCCTCATTAGGTGCGGAGGCAAGTTAATTATGGAGTCAATCTGATATCAATTCTCAGGCAAGCAGCAGTTGTAAATTCATACAACAGTGAATTCATCAAATTTACAGATTTAAAATTTGAACCATGCAACACTCATGCCGCAATACTTATAACTTACAGTCCTTCATGTTTATGGTTTTTGTGATTTATGTTAATTAGACTAGCTTTCATTATTCTCCTGCTCTCATGTTTACTCCTGTCTGCCATCACTGCCTATGAAAGAGCAAGCACCTTTAAAAAAGATCATTTAAAATGAATTTTCTTTATGGAAATCTAATTAAACAATAGAAATTAACTGAAATTTTCCACTAAAGGATCATTATGCATCATAATGAAGAGTTGCATGCTTATTTACATGAATATCTTGGTATGTTTTAACATGCCTGTGACCATGTAGTGTTGGATGAAATAAAAAATATAACCAGAAACAAGAAGCCCTTTTAAAAAAATCAGGCACTAAATGTAAGAAGGTTTTACTTTAAATGTCAATAACAGCTTCTCTAAAGAGGGTGATATGTTTGCAGCATGGCTGATATATTTCTACTGTATATTGTGACTAATATGTCAGTAAAAACAGCCATGTACGTCATTTCTTTCAGTCAGAACCAACTCCACCTGACATTTGGTATTGCTCTGCTGTTTCTGAAATTATAAACTTATTGCCTGCCCATGCTTTTTCATGTACTCACCTCACCTCTACTTGATTTATGACTATGGTTTGTCCTACGAAGGAAATGTGTAGGTACCTGCTAACTTGATATAGAGCAGCAAGGACGCTCTTGATATTTTGAAGTAACTTTTATCATTATCATGGAGAGAAAACAATGCTTTTTTGGCTAATCTTAACCCTTTAAGGCCCAAGACCATAGATTATAGCCAGAAAATTCTAATTTTTTGGAGCTGAAATGTTTGTCTCACTTTCTGCTAAAATCCTAAAAATATAAAAATGTCCATTAAATTCAACATGTAGATTTTTTGTATCTCATTTAATACATTAGGTGTTTTGGCAACTGATAATCCATTTGAGGACATTTTTATCATCTATCTGATTGTATTTAGATGTTTTTTTTGTAATTCGTTGATCATATTGAGCAGATAGAAGTATTATAAAAGTATGATTCAATTGGCTTTGTAGGGTAAAAAGTATTTTGAAAAGCAAAGATCTAGCCCTGACTCCAGTTTCAAAGAAATTCATATTCTTCTTATTTCTTTGGGAAAATGAGAAATGTTAAAAAGACCAAATAAAAAACAGCAACAAATCAGAATATTAATCTTTGCATGTTCATTTAACTATGGATTAGGACTGGAGACACTGGAGTATCCTTAACAAATTAGCACCCCTTTAGCTAATCATGATAAATTCCACTATGGTTATATCTCAAAAAGTCCATCTCAAAAAATATCACTTATTGTTAATATTCAAGTTGCGAAAAGACTGAACGATGTCCAAGTCTCTAATGCTGTGAGGAAAGAATGTTTTTAACAAGTGGTGGAGTTCGTAGGTGATGATTCCTTTTAAAGTTCAAGAGATAATATTATTGGAAAACACCAAAACTGTGCAAAATCAACACCTTCCCTCACAGCCTGTCCAGTGTAACTTCCATTTAAAAGACTTATCCTCAGCAGCTCACAACAAGAAGCTTGAGGTCATATTACTGAGTAGATAACCAGATCTAATTGCTTACGATAATGTGGAAGTCCGGTCTACACTTTTATTAACAGTTTATTTGGAAGGGATACTGAGCATTAACGAACATTAGTATATAAAACAAATACAAATATGCCAGAGCAAGCATAACTGTGAATTTGCATCCATAGTCCCTCGTCAGGTTACAAACAGAAGTCTTTTTGGCTGCTATCCATGAGTTTTATGCCATAATGGAGAGCTTCCACAGATATCTAGGTATAACTATCAGTGATGTACAGTGTCTGTGAAAAAAGTATGAGCTAATCTTTAATAAACAAACACATAAGTAAAATAATCTAAGCCTGCAAACACACATAAACACTGATGTGAAAACACACCCACACATTCAAGACAAGACATATGCAGCTCGAGCAGTTGAGCATAACCAAAGGGCTTTGGTATGGATTCATACTTCAGCTAAACATCCTTAACTTTTGTTAACAATATGGACGCCTCAAGCCTTGTTAGTTCCTGCACTAAGAACATTCAGTTATTCCTCACAGACGCTTTCCCTCTTGTTGAAGAGCTCATCTGAGCACATTGCTGCATGATTATGTCTGACCAAGAGCCTCCACTAGTAGTTAATTTAAAGGATTTTTAACTCAACAAGAAGTTAATGCTGGTTATAGCAGATTTAACTCCACTAGTAGTAAATTTAAAGGCTTAAGACACCAGTAGCAAAGAAACATGAAAAACACACTTACTTGAGAAATTTTGCAGGATTTCTTCAGCTTTGTTCCAATTTAATGTGATTTATAAAAAAGGTATCAAATTGTTCAAAACATTAGGATATCCTTTCACTTTTGAAAATTGTCATCTTAACATTGATTTTATTTCCCCAACTATGTGAACAAAACACTGTTGGTGCACGCATTTCTCCTTCTTTCTCACATCTTCAGTTGCTCACATAAAAACAAGTAATTTGATACTTCCTTGACTCAGAGAGACAGAATATGCGGGACCATATAATGTCCATGACCAATAATGCATCAGGAATGTGTTGTGAGGAAATCGAGGGATTTGTTATGGAGAGGGAAACTGCACGTGTGGCAGGAAATTAACTGACTGTTAAACATGCCTTCACAGTGAAATTCTATCCACTACTCACACATGCATGTGCATAGACATTCACAAATGTACATTTGCTTTCTCAAAAACACATGTGAACTAAATGTCTACAGCCACACTGGGCCAAATGTTCTTAACTGTGTGCAACAACCGTTATATGTGCCTCAAAGCAAATGTGCTTTTTTGGCAGTTTCTTTAGTTGTTTATAGACAGAATAAAATTAAACCCTTGCTGTAAGTGTAAGTGACATGCACAGGCTAAACGGGAGTCTTATAAAGAAAGAAAAATAGTTGATAAACACTGCAGTGGCAAAAATCTCTTTAAGATTGAGATTATTATTATTACCTTCTAACCAAACCAAACCGAATCATGTTAATATCTCCCTGTATCATCATTTTAGTGTAACAGATTGTCTTAAATGTGCCTATCACAATGCTAATATTACCACTTCTAAAATGATGATGCAAAATTTGCAGATCAGGTGGAACTCAATCAATAATGTGTAAATAAAGAGCCAAACTCACCAAAATTGACAAATAATAAGTCCAACCCAAAAAAAATCTGCCAAAGCAAGCTGAAGACCTCTGATATTAAAAATATCACTATGACAGGATAATTTCAGATAATGGCAATGCCAATAATAATACAGGAAATAAAAGTGAATTAAAACACATATCTCTAATGAGCAGCATCCCAGTGAAACAGATGGCGTGTCCAGCTGGTGCTTGGACCACACTCTTAATCCACCAGGCATCCATTCACTGGCCATAGAACTGTGACTCTTCAGGCAATATTTACAGGCTCTAACCAGATCTTTTCTTTCCAGGGTTTATTTTATAGGAATGCTAGTTATGTCAGATTGCTAGAAGACATAATGAATATGTGACATAGCTGCTCTTTCGAGGAGAAATTTCAATTATTTAATTTGATGTATTAATCAAGAAGCATTTCCATATTCTAATGCAGACTAATAAGTCACAAAAGCACACGCACACAAAAGCTAATAATAAATCCTGTAACTCTAGCACAAGCCAGCTCCAGGAAACAAGCATACAGAACTTTGTGCAATATTAAACCCAAGAATAACACTGTGTGACACTCCACTGATTTCCAGCCAGCTCTGTATCCTGTAATTTAACATTGCAAATGAAGTGTTTCATTGCCCTTAGTGTTTCTGTCACGAAAATTCCCCTCCCATGTCGTCCTAAACCTCGTCCCAGCAGTCGTTTTTGTCAAGCTAACTTGCTTTGATGCTTCTCAAATTACCTGCACCTCTGATTTTTTTTTTCCTGTCCCTGCCGGCAGCAATGCCCTCAGCAATGCCCACTGAAGGTCAAGACTATGGTGGGGGCGCAGCTGGTATCAAAACATCTCTTTTGAAATCAGCTTAAGATGAAGACACACAGCGCTGCTAGCTACACGAATGTGGATACACAATTGCCACCACGGGTCCAATGCATCGGTTCAGCGTGGAGGTGGTGCACATCATCCAGAATTAACATGACACAGACACAAGCTGTAGTCTAAACAGGATCAGGGTGGTGGCAGAGGAGAGCAGGAACAGCTACAGAAGAAAATATAAAAGACAAACTGCTAAATCAAGACCTCAGTTATCAACATATAAAGTGTGTTAATAAGACTGCACAGGCAAAAACATGGCTGCTAACCCTGCTAATGATGGATAAAGTCTCTTTTAGAAGTCTAGAATACTTTTCAGACATATTCCAGTAGTGACTTAGTTAATAAATGACTTTCATTTGACTCTGTCCACAGCTGTGTTTGTATTAGCATAGTTTCTTTGGCTGTATTTTCTCACATTAAGCTCCTGATTGTTTCTTGATTCAAAGCCTCACTAAGAAGGTTTAGAGAGGACGCTCTGTTTTAATAGAGCTTTATCACGTATTAATAATGTTAGCTGAAAGTCACCAGTTAACTGACCAGTTAATCAGTTTACAGTCACAAAATAAATCATAACACAGAGACAGTTTTGACAGTAATAGAGAAATACATCATAGAACAGGGGTGCGAACAGTGCGTATGATGAGGTTTAAGTCCCAAAAGCCCATCTGATAATGACATTAATAAGAATCAGTAGTTGCCTACAGCCTGAGGTCTTTAATGGCCCTTTAGTGATATCAACCATGCCATGCAAGAAAACCTCCCACCACACTACCAGTGGACAAAAAAGCAAACACAAAACACAAAACTGAAGGTATAGCTCAGGCCTCACGCTGCCTGCAGGTGCTGCAAAAGTTAGTGAGACTGTCATGTGCACGTCATGAGAGCTTCATTTGAGCTAAGAATCACGCAATCATGGATATGAACTAAAGTCACTAAAAGGCCTTTGCATCCCTGTGCATGTTTGGTGTGTTGCAGCACTAAAGTTTGTGCTTCATAAAGGTACTCAAAGGGTGTTAACAGCTTTCACATTGTTTATAGAATGAAGTAGAACAATATACTCACCCAGAAGGCTTTCCTGATCCAAACAGTGCTTCGGGAGATATTTAGATCCAAAATCGAGCGGCGGACATCCGTATAATGGTAGCACATAGGGCATGTATAGCGCCGTTCCTAAAACTGCATTAATCGTCCAAAAACTCATTAGTTTCACCAATTTTTCATTATGGTCCGCTCACGCTACTCCTCCATGACAGTCCATGTCGCTCCAGACATGTTTTGTGACTGTGCTGACCTCTGAACTGAAGACTGCTCTCTGGCCAGCTGTTCTTCTCTTTGCCTCCGTGTCCTCCTTTCGATGAGCTCCTCATCTGTATACTCTGGCTCGAAACTGTAAGGACACCCATCATATTCAAAGTTCTCCACAACATCTTCATCTGATAGATATTAGTCCATTTTGCACAAAACTGGAAGGAGAAAGTTGTTGTGTAGCCGGCGGTCTTCCCCTGAAACAATGAGCCGCACAGCGCAGGTGCGGAGCAAGCGCTCTTCTTCTTCAGTTCAGAGGTCAGTACAGTCACAAAACATGTCTGGAGTGACACAGACTGTCTTGGAGGAGTAGCCCGAACGGACCATAATGAAAAATTGGTGAAACTAATGAGTTTTTGGACGATTAATGCAGCTTTAGGAGCGGCGCTATACATGCCCCGTGAGCTACCATTATACGGATGTCAGACGCTCGATTTTGGATCTAAATATCTCCCCAAGCACTGTTTGGATCAGGAAAGCCTTCTGGGTGAGTATATTGATCTACTTCATTCTATAAACAATGTGAAAGCTGTAGAAACCGAACTTATCCTTCAAGTTCTCAAAAGGCAGTCATTCAACTACTAAAACCAGGAGTGAATTGAATGTAATCTGATGTAGTATTGACAGTCACGCTAGGGGACAGTGTAAGTTAAGGATGTGGCAAATTATGCAAATCTGATTTTGTTATCATGAGGAGTTCCCTTTATTTAAAATGTGTCTGTCATGATACATGCAAAATCAATGCTAGCATTTATGGTGATTAATTACAATATTGTACAACTGAGCTTTAAGCTAAGCAAAAAAAAAACATGTGGATGATCTAGTCCTGTGAGGCCTCATTTAATCAGAGCTCATCTGTTTAAAAATGAATGCAAGACCCCTGATTTACACTATATTAAACATCCAATGAAATTGTGTAGAAATACATTTTCTGTCAATAATTAACTTGAGTAAAAAAGTAAGCACTAATGTAAGGACTAATGTGTAAACGGCTTCAGCTGTCGTCTTTCAGAAAAGTCAGAATGGTATACCAACTAAAAAAAATCACTGAAAAGAACTGGATTTCCCATCACTGTCGAAGGCTGTTTGAGTAAAACAACGTGAAGGAGTTGCTATGTCCAGAACCTCTGATTTATACTGAACAACATAACATTGATGTGTATGTTCTCATAATATTGTATAAATCATTTTAAAGTCTACTTTAAAACACTCAAACTTAACAAAGATTGAGGTAATTTTAAGTTTCAGAGGGTATTCCATTGGCAATTATTCTTGATAACAACTGTGCCGTCAAGTGACAGATAGGCTCACAGCAGCATCGTTATTTCTTACTCTCCACTTTGCTGGTTATTAAACACACCAACACATCAGACACACACACACACTCACACTATGTAGGACTTTATGGTCTTCTTGTTCACACACACATACATGTTTGTTTGCTGGAAATGAATCATTGGTGTGGTCATACACATGCTCGTTTGTCATGGATATAGGACTCCTGCTCACAGACACACATGCACTTGTGTGTGTGCTGCTCTTTTGTCGTGTTCATGTGTGTTCATGTGTGTTCATGTACACATCTGTAGATCATGCATGCTTTAAGAATCACAACATTTCTGGAATCAAAAACTTTAGGATGCATACATCATATTTTTTAATTTACAAATAAAAGGAGTTTTAAAACAATAATGCACATTTGTGTCTGTAAATCCAGGTGCAGGGTTGACTGACAAACCTGCTGCAGTGTTTACTGTTAACACGTGTGCACATGTGTGTGCACGTCTGTGTTAAACCCCTGAAAGGCTCAGAAATGGGCACTTGATGTCTGGCACAGTCAATCTAATGAGCACAAATCTACAAGTAGTGCACGCACCTGGAATATAAGTGACGTGTGTGCAGGTGTTCATAAACTTTGACTCTTTCTTTCAGGCCACTGTAGGGCCTTAAAGAGCTTGAACTTTAACCTGTCACATGTTAAAACAAGGATTTTAGAGTGTTCAGATTTAACAGGAGGCTAGAGGGCTAATGTTGACTGTTTTTGTGTGATTGTCTCTCCAGGCACGGACCACTTCAAGCTTTGAAAGAAGAGGAATAGTACGTTTTGATCACGGTCTATGACTCAGTTTCAGCTCAATGACAGCACAGTCTCTGGAAAAAAAGGATCCCAGCTTTCAAAAGGAAACCTATCTGCTCACAAACATGGTTTAAAGACAGGAAAACTCAAAAAATGTTTGGGTTGTTATAACATGCTGTTGAATTAACTAATTATTTTCAAGAACAACAATGATAACAGTAATAATAATGATCCATCCATTCACTTCTGGTTGTATAAATATAGAGATACACATATACTAATCAGAGTATCATAAATAAATAGATAATAAATAGATAATATTAAGCATGTCTAAGTCAACATCATACAAATAACACTCAAGCCAGACAATTAAAAGTTGGCCTTGTGTGTTAGTCAGTGTCAATTAGAGCTGCAGCTATCGATTCTTTTTGTAATCGATTACTCTATCAAATATTTTGGTGATTAATCGAGTAATCGGATAACAGTTACATTGAGCTCACTGCTATTTTTTTTTTTACATTGAATCACTACACATTACTATTAGTAGTAACACCCAAAACAGAAAAGCCAGGTCACTTAAATTAACAACTTATTTTTCTTATTTTGAACATTCTGAGCATAAATGGGATCTCAAAATCAAAATCTATACTTTTATTTTTACTCTGGGCTATATCTTGCTTTTTTCAGTATTTTTTTTAAGTTTGGTTATTTTTAGTTTATTTGTATTCATGCTTGTCTCTTTTTGCTAAATTATTGCCTTTACCACTGTACCATATTGATGATCTTATTTTGCTTACTTTATTTCTAGGACCAAATATTATCATACTTAGATACTAAGATAATTTAACTAGCTAATGTACATTTCTATAACATATGAAAGAATTCCCTACACCTGCTTCCTCTACTCACTGTCAGTGTTTCCTGTTCTACTCTCTGCAATCAAATTAAATGTAAAGTTAATGGATGTGAAATGTATGTGAACAAAATACACATGATTCAGGGCAAGTAGCCTCCGCATTGATTTACGTTCTGAGGTAGGTTATTTACTAGCCCATATCTCAGTTATTGATCACATTAGCTGCTTCTGTTGATATATCATGAGTGTCATCCTGTTGTGTCGCTCTGAGGACGCACAGACCGGATGTTTACTGTTGACGAGCTGCAGCAGTGACGAAGTGCTATCATGCTAAGCTACGTGCTAAGCTAACTCCATTTGACATCAGACACACTGCACTGTGTTTTCTTTTCATCCCTTCTTGTAGTGACCACACACTTGGGACACTCTCTGCCATTTCTTCTGCAAACTCTCTCTTTTCTGTCCCTCTCTTTTCTCTTCCTTCATGAGTTTACAAGCCGCGCAGCAGCGGAGGTAGCAGGCGCGTTGTGCCACAGAAATGACCGTCCGTGTCAAACACCGTGCGCTGTATAGTAGTCCATATATATATTTTATATGTATGACTATATATTAAACGAGGCTTCGAGGCACACAATTTGCCTCGAAGAGATTTTGTAATCAGTAAATCGAGATTATTCGAGAAATCATTTCAACTCTAGTGTCAATGCCTGAACTTTTGCATGATTTGCTGCGTTGCCTTCATTCACAGCACCTTCACGCAAAAGCACTACATCAAGGTTCTGTTATATTTACATCCAGAGACATTCACATTAATCTCACAGGGCCATAAAATCTCTGTCAATTCACGCTATGTGTCTTGGATGAGCGTGACATGGTGCGTGTCTCCTCATGCACACAAAGGCAGAGACGCTCACTCGCAACGTTCCTGTCTCCCACTCCACGCCTCATTCTCTCTAATATCACGCCTCTCTTATTACCTCTGGAGACGGAACAAAAAGGGATCAACTCATTCCCCCATTCTATCTCCAGGATGTTTACAGAGGGGGGAATATTACGCCTTGAAACTGCAGTGTGAATTGGGCTATGATGTAGCTTATGTGGCAGAGATAACTTGATTTTTGTAAACATGTTCAATCATTTTAAAAGCATCACATTTACTCTCTTGCATAGAAGGATTTTTGTGCTGTGCTATGTGACTGTGACAGTGTGTGAGTGCATGTGACAGCATGACTGTTGACAGGGTGTATTTGATGTCTTCTTAGCCACAGGTGCAGAGGGATGCTGACAATGCCAACAGAGAGAAACACTGTATGAGAATGTGTTTATCCATCTCTTTCTATTTCAACACACACACACACTCACTCACATACGTTTACAGACACACAACCAGGGGAACTGAAAGAGACAAACAAAAACATCACACAGCTCCACAAACTCACAGCCACTACGGCGCAGATGCACACAGAGACTAAAAGGCCTACAAACAGACAATAAAGATGAATGCACAAAATCAGGGACACACATGCACCTGGGAGGAGTTTTGGGAGCGCAGGCAACATGCCAAGGTAAACAGAGAAAAGTGCCAGCCTTTTCTTTTTTTGTGAGAGTGTGTGTAGGAGGAGGCTTATGACGGTGACAGCTTTTTACTGGGTGTTAGTCGGAGCTGAAGATTTGTGCTGCTTAGCCATTGACTGTCACCTTGTACTCCATATTTGAACATCCGCTGGAACAAGGGGGTAAAAGTCCATACTCGAACTGTAAGTTTAAATAGTAAATATATTTATACATAATGTAGAAGAACATGATATAAATTATGTCAGAGGCACGTTCAGGCACTTGGAGCAGTGATGATCTAACAGAGGCTGCTCCCAGTGCAATCCAACCATCCATTAATCTCTTGGCCTGAACAACAGGAAGTACCTGTGCAGGAAGGGACAGAGCAGACTGTACTTCCTGAGGAGGCTGCATTCATTTCAAGCAGAAATTAGTGTGCAGGGACACAGTTGTGAATATTTATGTGTATGTGTGTGTATGAACAATACGTGCATAACATCTGCATTGGTCCGTATCAAATCGCTTGGAAAAGGGGTGGGAAGTAATACGTTTACTTCCTCCCTCTACTTTTTGAATATGCTGACTAGATGTTGTCTTGTTTTGTTTTTTCTTTTGTCTTTGATGGTAATTTTAATTAATTTCATATCCAAAATAAATGACCAAAATAAATAAACAAAAGTAACTGCTGTAGGAAACTCCTAAGGATGTTTTACCAGTCTGTGGTAGCAAGCGTCCTTTTCTACTTGGTGGTATGCTGGGGGGCAGCACATTAAAGAAGGACGCATCCAGGATGCAGAAATTAATCAGGCAGGCCAGCTCTGCGGTCAACATGAACCTGGACTCTCTGGTGACGGTGGCAGAGAAGAGGACACTGGACAAACTGCTGGACATTTTGGATGAAGCCAGTCACACTTTGCACACCATCATCAGCAATCAGAGGAGCCTGTTCAGCCCAAGACTGCTCCTTTCCAAGTGCAGGATCAACAAACTGAGAAACTCTGTTGATCCCTCAGGCCATCAGACTGTACAACTCCTCACTGGGGGGATGAGGAGTTATAGGAAGGCAGAGGATGGGGAGGGGCATTATCCAGTCAGTAGCCATGTTTTTTTATATATTTATTGTATTTATTTATAGTTTTGTTCATACATATATATATATATATTTTTTTTTTCAAATAGCTACGATAATCCCAATTTCCCCAAATGAGTTTACCAAAGGGCTTAATAAAGTTCTGCCTAATCTAATCTAATTTAAACCTATCTAATATAAATTAATCTAACATGCACCTTGAGAAAATACAGTACAGGCAAAGCCATTCTGTGGAAACATTTTGGGCTCCACACTGCCAATGACACAATAAAACAAAGACCTGGCTGTTGTTCAATTTTACTTAAAGCAGCTGACCCTCTCCTCTTCCACCTCCTGCTAGACACATGGAAAAATGACATCACAGAGAAGACTGCAAGATTAAGATTTGTATGCAGGGACATGCGGCCCACCGTTTTGGCCTTGGAAGAAGTAAGCAGTAAAATGATCTGATGGAAATGCCTCTCATGTCCGTGTTGCAGTCCGGCTGCTGGTGGTGGTGCTGGGAGGGGGTGTTGAATATATTCAGTCATTAGAACGGATGTTTAACCATTGTCTGAGTTTGATTTCGGGGAAAAGTGACAGGCATACTTGATGGATGCTTATTATTTGAGACAGTGAGCATGTTCAATGAGGGATCAGCTTTTTTCCAGTAAAATTCTAATTAATAATAGGTATCCAGGGACTATAATGACTGACAAGGGCTTTAAATACTTAAACATAGATACTTTTAAGCATTAAGCCAATCTTGCCTTTTCCTGTGTTTTTATCCTTATAATCCCTATTTTTAATGCAAGAAAAAATAAACGAAGAATTACTCTGGTATTCTCTGTAGAACTCAAGGATTTTAAAACTTGTCACAAGCTTATAAAAGCCCCAAGGCAAGACAAAAAAGGCAAAAGATGCTTATATTCAGAGCTTAATGAAATTGTATTTTTATTGATATATAAATTTCAATGTACACAACAATAATAGTTAAATACTTGTTACATTTGATGCAACTTCATCTTTGACTAGAAAGAAAAATGTATTATGAATTTGGTTACATGTCTAGAAAGACGTAAGTGTTCAAATGACTTAAAAAGACAGAATTTAAATAGTGCATAAAGTGGTTTTAAAAGCAAAGTAAACATGTCTAATGTTTTTTTTCATTTTATTTTATGTTTTTTTTGTTTTGTTTGTTTATTTATTTTGAATAAGATAGGAGTGGTTTAAACCAGTAGTTCCCAAATGGGGATCAGGACCTTCATGGCAATGTGTTGCAAAATGCTTTTGAAAAAAGTTGTAAGGAGAAGTTTATGCTGAAATTTAATGCACAAAAGTTAATATGTAAAAATTAAGATTAACACTTGACACAAATAATATTTAAGGATACTGTGCTATGGGGACTGTCCTTGCTAGTGTAATTTTTGAGGGCCACAGGCTAAAAGTTTGGAGACACCGGATTTAAGCAATGGTGAATGATAAGTTTGGGCAGTAGTGTGGGGGTAACAATTCTTTGTGGGAGTCTACTAGATGTAGGTGAGGTCCACTAAAGGCTACCAGCACCTGATTATTCACCAAACTCTTTTCCTCATGAATATTTTTTTTTGACATCTTCTTTGTCTTTAATTCTGGCAGAAGAAGCAGTCCTTTACCCTCCAAGTCTGTTTCTTTCATTTACATGACATTTTATCTCCCACTATGTCTTTTCTTTTTATGCTGTTTCCTCCTGCTTTTCTGTCTTTACCCCCCTCTCTCTCTCTGTTGCGGCTGGCCAGTAAAAGATGTTCTTAATATCATTAGACAGACTTCCTCCAGCCTTGCACCCGGCCCACTCCCTTTCAGCCATAATCAAGCATGCACACTAACTATCAAAGGAGACACTGCTAATAAACTACCGCAGCCAAGCAGAAAAACACACATAGACTCCTGAAAATAAATCACGGTTGAGTAAAGTGCAATGAAATAAATGTATGTTGATGCATGCTGGGGCTGAGGGGAAGGTAGAGGGCTGGGGGGTGGGGGGGGGGTATCCAGACTACACTAATAAAGTGTACTTAACTAAAGAAGATAGAAGGATTGCACAGTTAAATGCAAACATGCCACTTCAGTACACTAAACTAATTTTGGTTGAGGGATATGGACACTAGCAGCCTTTGCTAATGAAGTGCAGTCTGATAGAGGCAAATACTATCAGTTTAGATGCTTTAAATAAAGCAGGTGGGATGTGGGGGCAGGAGCAGCTTCCTGTTACTCGGAAGCCTTTTGCTGTAAATCATGACTAAAAAAAGGACAACACATTGTCAGCTCAATAGCATGAATGTGTTTTCTCCTGACAACTCAATGCCTCAGTGTATATATCACCAGTTAAGCACAGTCTAAAGGGAATACATGATGCAATACTTCCAGCACAGAGCAATACATTTAATGAAGAAAAAGCATGGAGGGAGGCCAATAGCATAAGACTGCTAATAGAGCATGCAGCAAAAAAAAGCAAAGATCCTTATGCAAGGAGAGGCAATTATCTGACTAAATGAAAGGATTTGTTGTCAAGTGTACACAGTCATTGAATTTACAAGATTAGATAGGCCTGGTTTAAGGAGTCACATCCTTTATTACCGACTTTTGAAATGAGGAAATGAGGTGGGAAACATTTCGCATAAATGAAATGTCTATTCATTTCACTTTGTGGCTCATTAAACTGGGTCAATGTCAAACTATGATTTAAATGGTTCTTGACTTTTTGAATCACAGGAACTTACAATTCTGTCTGTTAGCTAGTTCTGAGTTCTGAGCTAGAAATGAATCACGCCATCAAGCTTCAAAGTCTGCAGTGAAACTTGCATGAGTGAAATGACAGAAGAAAACTTGATTATAGTGTGCTTGCTTTCATTTGTCTCCTAAACAAAAGAGCTTTACAACAGCTTCTTAACTGATTGAAACATTTGATCATGACTTCCCATTTTTGCCCTGAAAGATGATGCATGTTGTTTCCCCATCTCAGCAATCTCTTTTTTGATATAAGGAATACTAACACACAAAGCAAAAAAAAAGTACATCTGCTGAGGAATGGGCAAAATTCTAGCTGTAAACAGCAACAAACAATGTCAACATTTGATGATTTATTAATTATCATGTCTAATGTGCCAATCTGCCATAAAGATGAGCAAGCATGGATCCACGGAAGTACAAATATGGCTCAAAAAAAAGAGAAGGACGTCAAGGCAGTCTTGTATCTGCAGAAAAGAACAAACTCGTTATCAGTTCATTTTTATATTAGATTAATTCAGTCCTCTTTTAGTTCATTTCCATGCACTTCTGCCTGGGGATCAGGCTTTAACAGATTAAAAGTCTACTGCCCTGAAACGTTTAGCTTACCACTGTGTGTCTCTGGGTTAAAAAAAAAAAAAAAGCACACACACAAAAAACTTTACAAGGCAACAAGCAATTACATATATTAACACCAGAAGTGCTGCAAGAGCACAAACTTCTGCCAAGGCATATCCAACGGGCAAGTTATTGGCAAAATGTGGGACACTGCCCTGTCTGACACAGTAAACAAATCATTGGATCCCCATAAGGACTCAGATAACCACCAAAATCTAATCACTTGTCCCTTGTGCCATGACTGAGATTCCCTGAAGATGTAATTAAAATCAGTCAAGGACTTCTTCACGGGTGAATCCAGGCTAGTTCTACTGCCAAGTACAAAAGGTCTGAGACAAATATGATCCAGCTTGGCTGAGAAAGGAAATATTTCTCTGGCTTTATTTTTGCTGAAATAATTCAAATGCAATATTGTTCTAGACTTGGTCTTTTGACATACAGTATGTACAAATCCTGCATAAGTAATGATAATCAAGGTTTCCTCTAGTTGTTGGTCAGATTTGAAGTTGATTGAATGATTGCCATCGGATCAGTGAATCCCAGAATGACCCCTGGTTGTGGCAAAAATAGGCCCAAATTTAACCTTTGACCTAACATGTGTTCCCTGTTGACATTTTACCATGACGTCAGGAGATTTTTTTTTTAAGTCTCAGAGCAGGGCTGGGCGATATGGCCTAGAAATAAAATCCGATTTTTTTCTACAACACTCGATTTACGATTTTAATTTATTTTTCCTTTCCTATAAGAAACAAAACTCCCAGTGACATAAAAATGAAACAAATTAAGTTTTGCCTTTATGTTGTCTTAATGTTTCCCTCTTAAAGTCAAAGTCTGGGTCATACAAGGTTGACTATGTAGTATAAACGTAGGCAGGTTTGTCTACATAAACATTAATAGGCTGGGGTATTTTTACAGTATTAGCAGGAAACTCTGTGATCAATATTTAATCTACTTAAATAACAAATACCAGCCTATAAAAGTGCTTGTGCTAACCCTACAAGGCCGACCATCATGGGTTTTTTTTCAAAAATTGGAACTACTTACAATTGGACTAAGGCAAGAAAAAATCTCGAATTTTATTTTTTCAAATCTTCTGCAGAAAATAATTTGAATTAATCGATATCTGAGAGTGTCAAACGTGTACAAAGTTTCAGTTTTTTTGCACATGACTTGTCAGGGAGGTTGTTCTTCAAAACTCAGTAAGTGGCGTTATTGAGCTAGCTCCATTATCTTTGACTCAAGACCATTAAAACATTTTCACCACACATGACCCCCAAAGATATACTGGGTTTTCACACATGTTAAAGCCCTCAAAAATAAAACAAGGCATAAAAATGAAGAACAATAAGCTCCTTAGTGGGGACCTGTCTTTATGCTCAGGTCCTAAAAGAGACATGTAAATGCTTTTTAATTGTTAATTTAATTGTGAATAATTAGACAGTAAGGTAAAAAACACTTTGCGCCCATATTTAGATTTCATTTAAGAAAATTACTGTGTTACAGTTATTGAAATGTAACTACATCCCAGAATTGTAAACATTTCAAGCACAGAGGAAGTGATGTTATATCTTAGGAAAGAAAATTAGATCATGTAAAAATCAGTTCAGTGTCTGTGTGACACGATCAGGGACATGTTAGCAAAAGCTGAGAGGAAGCTTGGATTTCCCTCGGCTTATTTCGTGGCACACACTCAAGGGGTTTTGCATAATGTAGTTATTACAAAGCTGCATGATTGTGAATGCACTCTAAATGTGATAAATGTTCATTGTTCCCGCATGTTACCGTGTCTGGTGCTCTTCAGTTATCAATGGATCAACATTTTTCCCTTAGATGGGCATTTTTCATGCATTTCTTGGGACTTTTACATGTATAGTGTGACTTTAACATGTATGCACCTCCATGCAAAACTGTAAAAATGCACTTAAAAAAAAATGGGATTGCCCTCACTGGCCTCACCCATGTGTAGCTACATACTTCCCCACACTTTGTTGCAGCTGTATCTCTTTTTGCTTTGTAGGTTCCTTCATATTCTGCCAAAAAGAGCCTGTCTTTTGTCTTTTCAGTGTTGTTTTATGTCAGTGGGCCAAAACTTTGGCAAAGAGAAAGGTTACCGTTTTTGAACTCTTGCCCTCAAAGGTGTGTTGATCGATTGACAGCTGACAGAAGCTGGGTGGTAGGCCTCTCCTGTGTTTACCCCAGCTGTTAGATTAGAGTTAAGTTTAAGAAAGGCAGTTGTGTTGTACCTCGGAAAACCTGATCCAATCACATGTGTGACACTGCTAAATGTGCAGGTTGCAAGATAAGTGATGGAAATACAAAGCAGTCACACACAAAGCTGGGTGGAGAAAGCATTGTCAGCTCTAGTGTCTGCAGTGTGGCTTGGACAGAACCTCTGGCTCATTATATAAATACATTTACCTGTAAATAATCCACTCACAAAACAGGAAGGACGACACTGCAGGGGCCAGGCCGTGTCTATCGATTACCGGATCTGGATGAACACAAATAGTGTAGGCCTATGTGCTAACACAGTGGAAGCTTGGTTCACAGACTAAATTTAGAATTCCTGCCTAATAAATACAGATGTTCTCATTTTATGCTACAGATGCATGTGTATCATAGTACATCATGTTTTCCCTCCACCTGTAGATTTGTATCTCCCTCTCTCTCTCTCTCTCTCCATATATATATATATGTATATGTGTATATATATATATATATATATATATATATATATATATATATATATATATATATATATATATATATATATACATATATATATATATATATATATATATATATATATATATATATATATATATATATATATATATATATATATATATGTATTTGTACTGTATATATAGTACTGATCCAGATTGTGGTTGCAAGGGGCTGGAGCCAATCATTGTCATTAGTGGTGGGATACATGTACACTTTAGAGGCAGACGACCAGGGACACGAACACTGAACAGAACTTGAACAATTAACCTTACAAGCAGCAAGTCTGTTTCTCTCCTTTCCTCCCTTGTTTGGTTTAATCAGAAAAAGAGGCAGAAGCTAAACTCTTTTGTTTCTTGAGCTGCAAGAAGAGTACTGGGCCGACTGTAGAGCTCAGCCAGTGTGCAATGTATATAAATGTATCGATACATGAACATGCACACACACACACACACACACACGTAAATAACTGACCACACTCAAATAAACGAATAACTAAGTAAAACTATTTAAGTTCAGGAGAGTATCAATTTTCACTGAAGTAAAGCTGATAGCCACAGACAGTTAACAATTTAATTCACGAAATTGAATAATTCCAGACCTTGATCCATGTTTAAAGACATCTCAGGAGTTTTAAGAAATGAGATGTAAGAATTTATATTCTTCACGTCCCTTTTAAACTTAAGAATCAAAGTGTTCAGAGAGCGCAAAAATCCTCCAAGGCCATTCTGACATTCTTTACCGAGTTATTCTGGAAATCTGCCCTGAGGTGCAACTTTAACAATCGTTGCAAGATCTACATCCAGATTTGGATCACCACCAAAATCAAATATTTTCTTCCTTGTGCCATGACCAAAATTGGCTGACGTTGTAAAACCTTTGTGAGGTATCCTGCCGACAAACGAACAAAAAACTCAGACAGCAAAACCATCTACCTCCTACGTGAACCACAAATATACAATGACAGGATGATCGTTTATTAGATTATCAAAATCATTACACGCTCTGTTCTCCCCAAACTGCAACTTCCAGCCCTTCCAGCAGAGGAGAAACTAGTCCAGTGCAGATGTCTGCCATGCTTGCAAGGCAGCTTAATTGGAGCCAAATCTTAACAAAATCTTGTCATGTTTTCACACCCTTAGGTGAATTTAGATAAAAGACGCCAGCAAGTAGAATATCTAACTAAAGAGAGAGGGAGCAAGTTGGTTGAGAAGCAGAGAGCGTGGGAGGTTAGCTGCGAGCAGTGGCTTTCTAATGTCTTTGCTCCTGTTTGTGAGCTTGTTTTATATCAAGTCTTGATACTCCTTTGTTTTGCAAAGGAATGTTATGTGCCTCTGATGTGTGTATGTGCACACAAATAAAATTCACTAAAACACTCTTCCTTTTCACAGCAGCTTTTGGTTGATCTTCCCCCTTTTTTCCCTATCCTCTCTCATCTGTGACTTCTTGTGAAATAAAACAACAGATTCTTCAACCTTTTCCCACTTAACCTGAACCTAACTAAATTCAGGCTTGAACATACCCAAGTAATAGTTAACAATTACCTAAAAAGCTAAAATCTGTCAATGTGTCTGGTAGTTGTTGAATTGCAGCTGGGTTGAATTTCACTTGTGTCAAAGCGTTTCACTTCATCCATGCTTCTTTGATTACTGACACTCACTGGCTTACATGTGCATAAGTCAGGCCCTGGTAACTGCTTAAATAGAAAATACGACTGAAGTCTTGCCCCTGTCCCAATATTCAGGATCAGGGGAGCATGTATTTAACCAAACGATTCATGTCTGCCTCTACAACAAGTGTAAGCTATGAGTACCCTTCTACAGTCACCATGGAGTAGATCTTATCCCCGTAAACCATGCTGACATCTTAGTATCAGCTTTCCAGCTTTGTGTCGAACATATGATCAAACGTATAGCTATGCATGTCTTATACAACCTATGCTTACTTTTACAACAAAGATGTTAACACTCTCCTCACTTATTGGTAAATATGCTTGATTTTTGAGCATCTAAACTAAAATTTAAATATAGATTTATTTATAAAATGAAGTTTGGCACTGACCAAATTTTCTGTAAAGTGTCTTGAGATCACATTGATTATGATTTGGTGACTTACAAATAAAGATTCATAGACTCAATAATTCAATCTGAAATCACATAAGGGGTGGCACTGCAGGTCGAATGCTTGAAAATTGCTGGTTCGAACCCATGTCAGTCAGTTCTGTGTGGAGTTTGCATGTTCCTCGTGCGCATGAGTGGGTGTTCTCCGGGCACTCCAGCTTCCTACCATACCCCTAGGTGTGGGTGAGTGTGTAAATGGTTGTCTGTCTCTCAATGTGGCTCTGCAATCGGCTGGCAACTGTTTAGGATGTACCTCCACCTCTCACCCAATGTCAGCTGGGATAGGCTCCAACTCTCTGTGACCCTGAAATGAATAATTTGCTCAAAATAGCTACTTTTGCCAGCACTTAGCATTTATGCTAATACCAAGCTTTAATGCTAATATGCTAAGCCCTTGCAAATGTTTAATTTCAGGGTCAAACCCCAGCACAGAGACTGTAGAGACTTACAGACTGCCTCATCCAGTCTAGTCCAAACACACAAAGAGCCATTGAGCTTCAACAGCATTAAGAATATTAGTCAAACCTAAAGGAACTTAGCATAGGACATGCAAACATGAGTTTTAAAAGTCTAGTTTTAGTGGACCAACAAAAACATTTGACTTTCATGCACTGCATAAACATACCGACTGATTTAGATCAACGCTATGGCAATCTCCCATCAGATTGTGATTGTGTTCCATCATTACAATCTCATTAACATGCTCAAAATAGCACAACAGCTGCTGTCAAAAATGTGATCTGTCATTCCTACATCACCAGCTACACGTTCAACATTTGCTTAAATTCTGTTCTTGACTGAAAATGTGCTGCACAACACAACCCTCACTTGCTCTCCAGAGACTGTTTTGCCTCCTGCAGTCTCGTCTGTATCCTATCAAACCCTTTCTTCCATTTTATAGACTTTGCGTACATTGCAACAGAGCCCTCCCCAAACATACAGTACATATCCCACGCCCCCAACCTTACCTACGCCCTCCCAACCAAAGCCCCTCCAGGAATCAGGGAACATCTGTCTGAGGATGTTTGCCTTGGCAGTTGAGTATGATAAAGGAAATATTATCCAAGCTTCTGCAGTCTGAGCATTGCAGGGTGGATGTGGCTGATGAGAGGCAAAAAAGGGAACATCAAAATGGAACATAGGTCTGAGATAGAGAGGTTTGAGAGAGAGGCAGCATTACAAACAAAGGGATGGAGATGGAGAAAAGGAAAATGAATGACTGTATTGGATAAATATATGGTTAATTTAGAAATAAAAAAGGGGAATTAGGGAACAGTCCAAATTAAAAGTACATTGATACATGTTTATTAATGCTGTGGTTGAACTCATTAAGTTTTCCTGCAAAGTGGCTCCAAATTAAGTTAACCTGGAGTTGCTTCCAGCCTACAGCCAGTTCTGGTCTTGCCTTAATTTGTATGCCCTGTTTGTTGTTCTTTCAGAAAAGGTGTTGTGATGACGCTGACATTCTGTCTCTCTGCTTTCAGACTCTCAATGTGCATGTTGATGGCTTTTTGCCTCTCTGTGTTCTCTGACAGCAAGCGCAGCTTTCCTGTCTGTATTTCTTTGCCTGGGTTCCCTTTTCATCTTTTGCATATTCTGCTTGTTAATCATTACTGTCTATAGTCCTCTCTGCCTGTCTGCCCTCATCTGCCTGCCTGTGTCATTCCTATTTGTACCCCTTTCTCTATCTGTCTAGCTGTCTTTCCCTCCATTAAACTCTTTCTGTCAGGCTCTCCACCCCCCACCCCTCTTTTCCTCTCCTCCTAACCTTCCATCTCTCCCCCCTCTCCACCACCAACTAGGCATGAAAATGGAGCTCCATTAGGAGTGCCTGGGCTAAGCCCAGTCTGACACACACTGCTTTGATCAGCTATGAGCTAGGCTAAACACCCTGCTAAACTCTTGGTCCAAGGCAGGGTTGTTAAGGAGGAAAAAATTCGGAGGGAGAAAGCAAAGGATGAGATGGTGGTATCAAAACAAAAAATCAAGTTGGCACAGAGACAGAATGAAATGTATTTACTGCATACTGGAGTTGTCCTTATACGTGATCCCTTCACCCTGTTATCTGTCACATTTCTTTATATACTTTCATAATAATTTTTCACTGCCTCTCCCAAACTCTTGTAACTAACATCTCCAACAACAACTGCAGGTGCAAAAGCACAAGTTCAAGACAAAAATGCAAAGGCATTAACAGCTCATATTAGGAAGTTTCTCTGCAGCATCTTTCCTCGAGGACACCTGTGCTGTCTTGTCACTTTAACACTTTAGTCATTTGTTCAAAACTAAACACAAACATACAAGGAAAAAGACCAGCCCCAAAGAAGGAGAAGACCTCCAAAACTGACAACAGCAAAAAAGCCACAGATTTCCACACTGAGGCAGGCAGATACTAAACCAGCAGCAGCAAAAGAACACAAAGCTCCGGCTCTTCTCCCAAGGAGAGAAGAGAAAAGGGATTTCCGCTCAGTGCTAATCAATCAGGCCATGATAATGGCTCCCATGCCTAGCTGTCGACTAGAGGGGTCAAGGCATCCCATGACCCAGCACCCAAGGCCTGGGGGCCAAAGCTCCTTTCAGAAAAGCACCCCAGGACAGACTCCCTAGGCTAATTGTCCGAGCCAGTGTCAGCTTTTTCAATACCCCCTTTACCCCCCACCCCAATCCTTCTACTTTCTTGTTCACTCCTCTCTTATTCCTTTCCCCTTCCTCCCTCCTCACAGCAGCGTCCACAGCGATCCTCTCCCTCCACACACTGATGAATCTCATATGTTTACCAGCATGTTATCACCAATATAACAAGAGGGAGAAAATGAGATTAAAAGCATAATAATGAATGAGAAAATACATATAGTGTAAAGGGTTCATCCATAAATCCAAACGGCTGCATTAACAGCTGAAAGTTTCCACAAAGATGGAGCAGTGTGAAATTGCACACAGTGGAGGAGCATGTCAGAGAGATCCATGGTGTCAATAGAGGAGGGAGAGTCCAAAGGTAGGATGACAAGCCCCACAGAGAGGACAGACAGAAAGACAGATAAAGAAACAGATGGAGGACACTGAGATTGTCCTCGAGATTTTTCATATCTTTAAAAAAAAAAAGTGCCATATCCTATCCCATCCCATCTGCATGTTAATAGGTTTCCATAAATCGCGGTGTCAGTAGCGCGTGCCATGGAGACTATTCACCAGGATGGTTGACTACCATAATGCAGATGGCATACAATACAAAACAAAATAAATACAGAGGAGGGGGTGCTACAGATGCAAGCACACAGAGGAGCACAGGAGTCTGAAGCAAACCCCACTTAAGACCCTCGCAATGGCATTCTTCTCATTCCAAGCGCACGCCGCGCGTTCACAACATTAGGTCTCACAGACAGCGGCTCAGATTGATGGAGAGGTATCATGATAAAGCATAACGCTCCGCATCCCCACTATCACCTCTCCTCCTTCTCCTCAAAGCCCCCTCCACTCTCCTCCTCTGTGTCACTGTCGTATCCTCGTTTCACGGTGCTGAAGAATGAGGTCCAAAAATCAAGAGGAAAAATATGAAAATGAATTGGCTACTCACTGGAAGCCTCCTTTCTCTTTTTTTCTGTGTTTTCTGTTCTGTCACTCCCTATCCTCTTCTTCACTGTTGCGAGGGGAGTGTCTATCCCGACGTGTGTGTGGTGTCAGTCCGACTGAGGAAAGTTGCAGGCTGCGTGCATGAGCATATGAGTGCATGCGTGAAAGAGAAAAGGAGAGAAGGATCGTGCGCCCCTGTCTCTGTGTCTCCACTGCCCTGAGTGAGAGAGCGGGGCTGTTTTAAACAGGCTGCTCTCCCCATGTGACCAGCCCAGCCACAGGCAGGAATACATTACTGAGACACTCACACGGACACACACACACGCTCACTGTCCCTGACTTCACCCACACAGCGTTCACAGTGCACCCCCAAGCGGCCACTGAAGGCAGTGAACAAATCACATCACAAAGAGTACCTGTCCAAATACGTACACACTCCACTGATGATTCTGTTAAGATTTTTTCGTCATAGTTTTCATCAACAACTTATTATTCCCCCGACGAAAACTACACAGTAACTATCAAAAACCAGTGCACATGGACAAAAACTCAAACTAAATGAACTGACATTTTCATCAACAAATAGACAAAAATGTTTGACCGAGACTAAATACAATCGGACCTAATTTCGTCATGTACAAACCCAAAACCAGTGAAGTTGGCACGTTGTGTAAATTGTGAATAAAAACAGAATGCAATGATTTGCAAATCCCTTTCAACCTATATTCAATTGAATACACAGCAAAGACAAGATATTCAATGTTCGAACTGGTAAACTTTGTAATTTTTTGTAAATATTAGCTCATTTGGAATTTGATGCCTGCAACATGTTTCAAAAAAGCTGGCACAAGTGGCAAAAAAGATTGAGAAAGTTGAGGAATGCTCATCAAACACTTATTTGGAACATCCCACAGGTGAACAGGCTAATTGGGAACAGGTGGGTGCCATGATTGGGTATAAAAGCAGCTTCCCTGAAATGCTCAGTCATTCACAAACAAGGATGGGGCGAGGGTCACCACTTTGTGAACAAATGCGTGAGCAAACTGTCCAACAGTTTAAGAACAACATTTCTCAACCAGCTATTGCAAGGAATTTAGGGATTTCATCATCTACGATCCGTAATATCATCAAAAGGTTCAGAGAATCTGGAGAAATTACTGCACGTAAGCGGCAAGGCCCAAAACCAACATTGACTGCCCATGACCTTTGATCCCTCAGGTGGTACTTCATCAAAAACCGGCATCACTGTGTAAAGGATATCACCACATGGGCTCAGGAACACTTCAGAAAACCACTGTCAGTAACTACAGTTCGTCTACATCTGTAAGTGCAAGTTAAAACTCTACTATGCAAAGCCAAAGCCATTTATCAACAATACCCAGAAATGCCACCTGCTTCGCTGGGCCCGAGCTCATCTAAGATGGACTGATGCAAAGTGGAAAAGTGTTCTGTGGTCTGACGAGTCCACATTTCAAAGTGTTTTTGGAAACTGTGGTCGTCGTGTCCTACGGACCAAAGAGGAAAAGAACCATCCGGACTGTTATAGGCGCAAAGTTCAAAAGCCAGCATCTGTGATGGTATGGGGGTGTATTAGTGCCCAAGGCATGGGTAACTTGCACATCTGTGAAGGCACCATTATTGCTGAAAGGTACATACAGGTTTTGGAGCAACATATGTTGCCATCCAAGCAACGTCTTTTTCATGGACGCCCCTGCTTATTTCAGCAAGACAATGCCAAGCCACATTCTGCACGTGTTACAACAGTGTGACTTCGTAGTAAAAGAGTGAGGGTACTAGACTGGCCTGCCTGTAGTCCAGACCTGTCCCCCGTTGAAAATGTGTGGCGCATTATGAAGCGTAAAATACAACAACTTAATACAACAACAATACAACTTAAGCTGAACATCAAGCAAGAATGGGAAAGAATTCCACTTGAAAAGCTTCAAAAATTGGTCTCCTCAGTTCCCAAACGTTTACTGAGTGTTGTTAATAGGAAAGGCGATGTAACACAGTGGTAAAAATGCCCCTGTGCCAACTTTTTTGCAAGGTGTTGCTTCCATTAAATTCTAAGTTGATGATTATTTGCAAAAGAAAATAAAGTTTCTCAGTTCGAACATTAAATATCTTGTCTTTGCTGTGTATTCAATTGAATATAAGTTGAAAAGGATTTGCAAATCATTGTATTCTGTTTTATTTACAATTTACACAACGTGCCAGCTTCACTGGTTTTGGGTTGTAGAAAGTTGGGACAAGTTGGGAATATATCTAATCACAGCTGTTTGGTTGTGTGGAAATGTTTGATGAGTTCAGAGGGACATCCAATCACAGCTGCCTTAGCTTAGTGGTAGGCTAACTTGTGGAGTGATCCAATCAGAATTACTCTCTTTATGAATTGGTAAATTCATGTAGAGCAGGTTCACTGTTTGTTGTCATTTCTGGTAATATAACTGAGATGAGTTATTAGAAATTTCATTTTATCCAAGTGTAAACATGAGCTAAGAAATTAAAGAAAACCTAAAAATGCCTTAGACTTCACATCCAAGTCGACTAAATTTACAGCAGATTTTGTTGACCAAAATGGGAAATTTCATCTACAAAAACTTGACTTAAATTAAAACAATTTAGATTACTAAATTTTGTTTAAAACTAAACGAAATTTTAGGCAATTGAATAAAACTAAAACAAAAATAAAAGTGCTGTCAAAATCAACACTGCACACACATGGAGCACATAAATAGACATACGGGTGTAGGGGTCCGTAAATATGTCTTTAAACTTCACATACAAAAAAACTAAGCTGTATCTGTTTTTATCAAAGCAAGGCAGGCAAGGCAACTTTATTCATAAAACCGGTTCATACAAAAAGCAATTAACAGTACTTCACAGCGATAAAAAACAATGAATATTGCATTAACAGCATTAAAGATATGCATTATTCAATATTAGCACAATAAGGTACAAATCATTGGAGAATGTCAAGGTAAAAATGAGAAATAAATCATAATAAAAGATTTAAAGAAAACTTGATACCTTGGACAATTTCTTTAATCAATGTACTCATTTGTCAAATGTGCCAAAAGTAATATAAATCCATCATTTTCTCCACTTAAATGAGTCAGTCCTTTAAAACTGATTTAGCTTGAAATATACAAGTTATGAAACAGGACAAAACAGTAAATGATTTATTTCCTGGTTTTCGTTGACTAAGGTTATTTTATACTACTTCAGTCTGAAATCTACATGTAAAATATGAATCACATTTTGGGGGATATTAAAGGGAAACTCCGGTTTTTTGACACCTGGACCTTATTTTTAGGTTTGTGCATGCTCATATACTCACTCAGACAAACATCGTGCAGCTCAGAGTCCTTCAGAAGTTATTTAGATCCAACCGATGTATAGCCGCACTTAGCGGGGGCCACGGCAATGGAGCTTCAGCGCGGGACATAATCTCTGCAAAATCGTTCATTTCGGCTATATTTTTTCATCCATCACCAGTGTTATCATAAAGTCAGCTCGTCTACCGTCTTCAGGTGGGTCAGCTGACCTGGTAAACAAACTTTGATGACGTCATAGCCACGACACAAAGGTACAGCTGACTTACTTTCAGCCGGCATTGCTGAGTGACATGGCAGAATATTTATCTGATGCCGAAGAGTCAGACTACGACGACCGGTTTGAGTCTCAGTACACGGACGAGGAGCTCCATGAAAGAAGAATGTGGAGGGAGACAAACAGCTGGCTCGAGAACAACAAACAGAAGCACGTCCACGACTCAATGCTAACTGGTGGTGCGCTTGTGGACAGTGTTCGCCTATAGCAACAGAAGAGGAGTGTGTTTGCTGCTCAGAGTAAGGACTTGAGACCGGCTGACACGCGTATGGATCTATCCAGGAATATATGTCTGACTACTCTGGAGGATTTCCCTGCAATGACAAACCGGGCTGTGGTAGAGACGAGCGATTTTGCAGAGATTATGTCCCGCACTGAAGCTCCGTTGCCGTGGCCCCGGCGAAGTGCGGCTAAATCGGTTGGATCTAAATAACTTCTGAAGGACTCTGAGCTGCACGATGTTTGTCTGAGTGAGTATATGAGCATGCACAAACCTAAAAATAAGGTCCAGGTGTCAAAAAAACGGTGTTTCCCTTTAACCAGTTCAGAGCCAGTATGTTAACACAACTCCACAATGCTTTTTCATTGCAAGAAAAATCATAAAATCCATTTTAATGAGTATTTGATGACTACTATTGTTTGAGATGGGTCAGTGATTGGCAGCAACATTGATTATGATGTAGTGATTATTTTTTCTTTCTTTGCTTTAATATTTTTTATTTTGCAGACATTCTTGCAGGAAGCCGCTAAAAAGTGTAAGTAATACAGCATAGTTTGAAAAAAAAAAACATTATCTCACAGACGAAAACAAAAATCAGAAATTAAAGTTAGTTGTCCAAAATTAAAAATGAATGCAGGAATGCGGAAGTTTGTTTCAAGTTTAATGTAAGATTTAAAATTTCATTGTGAAGGTTTTTCAATGGGAGATGTTTTATTGTTATTTTCTTTGATTTCAGGAACAAATGAGTTGGGTTCTTTTGTAACATAGCAATTTAAGACTAATTTAGGAAAATAAAAAGACAACTCTAAAAATGATCAATACATTGTTTATACTGGCATTCAACACAGCCAAAATGACTTGAACAGAATGAATGGCAGAAAGTGTCCTTAGGGGTAAACAGAACAGAGGACATAAAATAAAAAACAAAATAAAAGGAAAATAAGAAGAGGCTGAACATATTGGGAGTCTGTCGTGAATAAAATGTTTTCAGACCTTTTAACAGACTTCACAGATGAAGAGAGTCTTCAGTTCTTTGGAAGTTTATTTAATGGGTGAAGCGTAGAAACTAAAAGCTTCCTCACTATTGAGTCCTGACCCTGGAGAAAGAGACTAAACCTGTCCCAGAGGATCTGAGGGGTCTGGATGACTCATCAGGGACTAAAGATCTAAAAGGAGGCCCAAGATCATCGGCTGTTTTAGAAACCAAGAGAGGGATTCTAAAATCTAGCCTTTGACTCACAGGAAGCCAGATTTAGCAATCCCAGGTATGGTGTGATCGATGTGATGTTCCTTTTGGTGTTGGTGGGGACTCGAGCAGCATGGATTTAATATTCAGACCTGATTAAACAGTGTGACCATGTTTCTCTGAGTCTTCTTTTAGGTCATAAATCTCTAATCCTTGACATGATTTTAAAATGGTATAGAGCTGATTTTGTAACCATTAAGTTAAGGTCTTAGTCCATAATCACACTAAGATTTGGGGCTTGATTGGTCGGTTATAGACTTTGAGTCTGTCACCTTCTGGGCCAAAGATGATCATTTTCAGTTTTCTTTTTATTTCTATTACGCACGTCCATTCATTTATCTACAAAAAAGTTCATATTAAGGCTATTTAACAATGAGATTCCACAAAATAACCTTTAATGCTAAAAAAAAAAGCATTGTCACAAAAAATTTAGACAATATTCTCTCATTTATATGTTTTGCTGTACCAAAAAACTTTATAAAGTATTTGAGACCATCAGAGCAACAGACTATAAGGTATTTGAGAAAGGGCAGAACCTTTCAAATGTCTGACAGGTGATTGGACAATCGTTCTGTCAATCACATTTATAAGCTACTCAGATAGCAGGCAGGCACTGCAGCAATGCAAAGTACAAAACATAAGCTCAAACTGAAGAAGAAGAAGAAGAATCACTTTATTAATCCCTTGCGGGAAATTCAATTCTTTACACTCTGTTGTTGAACATGCTTTTACATACATAGGTTTTGAAGTATACATGCACATGCACAAACAAGCCCTTTGATCATGCACTAATGGAGAGATGTCAGAGTGACGGCTTGCTGCCTCCGGAAGAAGCGCTTCCGAGCAGTGTTGGGGTTCAGTGCCTTGCTTAAGGGCACTTTGGCAGTGCTCAGGAAGTCCGATGGCACCTCTCTAGCTTCCAAACCAACTTCCAAACATGGTTTGGTCAGGATTCGAACCGGCCCCTCTTCGGAAACCCATCCTGAAACCAGAACAGAATAAGTCAAATAAAATGTTGATATATGAACAGTAAAACAAGAAAACAAGAAAAAGGGCATATTGTAAAGTATTGGACATGCATGCTAAACCTGATCATGTAACTAAGAATGCTCCATTGGTGTCTCATGAGAAAATGTATTTTGAAGATACTTCTGTTTGTCAGGACTATGGCACACTGCCTGTGCATCTCTATTCTTCATAATAAAGCAGCCAGTGCAGCCCCCACACTCTGTGTGTAAGGGACGGTTAATCCACAGCTGGTGGATTAATGTTCAGGAACGTTAGCCTCATATCGCTTCCCTTGTGGTTCCTGAATAAAATAAGATGCCCACTGAAAGTCATTTCTCATAAGACTAATACCCAAGAGGGCATTCTTTCCTGCTATTGCAAGCGCCATTCACAACATCAGCTAAATGCAGCACCTTTGTTGCATCAAGGCCTAATGGCACGTGAGTATGTGTGTGTGAGTTTGTGTTTTCCAAAGCAGCAGGGCTCAGTTTTCTACCTCATGTTCTAATTACAGGCTCCATGGTTACCTGCATTTTTTCACATGTTTCCAGTTAGCTAAGATGCACTGAAGAGAGTGTGTCTAGTTGCTTTATTTTTATATTTTCCCCAAGAGTTATGATAGTTTTAATATAACTTTATTTTTTGTGATTTGGCACTGATCTGAATGATCTCATGTGACTAAGGTTGGATTCACACTACAAGCCAAAAAGGTCAGTACTGGATTTTTTTTTCAGCTTTTTTCCCAAAACATTTATTGTTACTTGGTGAAATCTGATATTTTCATATCAGAGTATCGCCACGCTCAGGTAGGATTCAAATCAGATTCTGGCTGTGACCTTAGTCTAAGAAGTCAAAATTACAATTAATTCATTGTGATAGACAGTGGTTTTGGAATGAGTGAAAAAAAAATAGATATGAAACATAGGCTATCTGTTCAACTTAAATTAATGCTGCTGTAGTGACGAATGTAGGAGCAACTGACAGAAATGTGAATATGCCTGCCCCCCTGGTACTAATTGATGAAAATGGCAATATTACACTGTACTGCACTTTCATATTTATCCATCCTCCATATATATTGCTATAACTGCATTCTTACACTGTCAATGCACTGTCAATACACTTATTCAACATTGTGAATACCCCATACTGTTTGTTGCTACTGGATGGTCATTGTTTCTCCATTTTGTTTTGTTTATTATATGTCACCCTTGCTTTGTCCGAAACTTTGTGTAATTCTTGAACCCAGTGCATGCTACCCGTGTACTTGCCCGGTACTGCTGCAATACCTGAATTTCCCCTCTGGAGATCAATAAGGATTATCTTATCTGATAAGAATAATTCAATAAATTGATAACTGGTAAACACCAAGTAGCCACACATACTTACAAAGTGTCTAACAATGTTACAATTAAAGACATAAAAAACAAGCAAAACATAAATTATGTGTAACTGTGAGAGCTGTCAAACATCTGCTGCCATATGTCTGCTTTAAAATCATCAAACATCCACAGAAAAATTTTCAGTTTCCCTTTATCAGTAAGATGTCTTACAGGTTATGACCCCAGATTTGACATAGTTTTGATGGTATGTGGAGATACAACATTCATCAATATTAACTTTTAAGTTCTGAATGTACCTGGAAATAGTAACTAAGCCTGATTTTGTGCACCATATGCTGAAATTTTCCGTAAGCTAAAGATTGTTTGGTGTGAAGTCTCTGGTGTTTCCTCACGTTAGGCTCTGTTTTTTACATTTAAGAGCATGGCTCGAGGAAGAACAAGATGGTTTGTTTATAATGCTAAATCTGCGTTAGTATGATCTGTGTGTGAAACTACTGTTGGTAAAGGTATTCTTTAAATCTAATTCCTCTCTAAAAAAGTTAGCTAGTTTGAGCTAGTTTCTGTTGATTAGCCACCAAGAGCATGCTAAGGGTTGTACTCATGTAAGCTTTGGGTTACAATATGTGAACATTAATGCAGCCCCTTGTATTTTTTTTTTGCATATATTCTTCTATTATTGACAGAGCTGTATTTTATTTTCTGACAGCTCCTATGGTTTTATGAGGATTCAACAAAAGGGACGGAATTGTGTTAATAACAAAAGTCAATTGAAGGCTTCATGAAAAGCCTTCAATTGATCAGAGTGAATGATGCTTCATGAAACATCATTCACTCTGATCATTAAAGTTTTCAGATAGAGTTGATCAGATATTCTTTAAACTTTATACAGGATGCTTCCTTTCTGAAAAATGTCATGTTGCTGTTTGTAACATTTTGGTATGGGAGGGTGTTGATGTTTTAAGGTAGGAGGAAAAGATGCAAGTGAAAGACGTAGGATGGACAAAGCTCTGTGATGAGAAACCCTTACCTCAAAATTCTGCACTTTAATAATGAAAAATTAAAATCACTGGTATCATGAGTTTTTCAGTAAACAAAGCCAAATATTTCTGCTGTTTTATAAACTTAAAAAGTATCTCAACTTTCTTTATCAAGTTTTATTATTTAAAGTTGGGCTAATTTCTTAACAAAAGTTTGAAAAAATAAAAACAGTTTAAGGTCAGGTGTGGTCAGACAAGGTCAGGTCAAGGTCCGAGCTCAGGGTTCATACAAAGACAAACCACCATTGAGTGTTAGGGTGTTTTCACACCAACCATATTTAGTGCGCACCAAAGAGGTTTTGGCCCAGTGTTTGGTACGTTAGTATCAATGTGGATGCAACTACCGCACTTTGGTGGGCACCAAATCAGCCGGTCTGAGACCTCCATGAAGGGGTGGTCTCGATCCGCTCCATCTCCCGACATTTGGTGTGATTTCACTGGTGTGAAACAAAGTGGTCCGAACCGATCTACTTTAGATGCATTACTTCCTGTTAATCCCGCGGTTGAATCTTTTTCTTACTCAATTTGTCGATTTGTTTATTCTGGTTGAGGATTACAATGATTTACGAGGGTCCAGAAGGTCACTGATGCTGTGTTAAACACGATAGAAAAACACATTTGAAGGAAAATGTAGAAGAGAACGAAACGTTAACACTGGTTGTTTGGTGTAGGAAATGGTTACCATGGTAGCCTCTTCCTCATTCTCCTCCGTAGCAGGTTTGGTAACGTGCATACTGCCCCCTGCTGTTTCAAACTGAGTAAATACACAAGTAGGCCCGGACATGGTTCGATGTTGCAAGTGTGAATACAAGCCAGCAGGGGACGGGGAGGGGGGCGAACCACGCCGCAGCACGGTTCGAAACAAGTGGACCTAATGTGAAAACACCCTTAGACTGTGGTAAACCAATACACATGATAAAAACATACTGAAACTTGTCTGTGCATGAATCCCACCTGAGATTGTCGTTAAAATTTGTTCATTTGAGATTTTAGTCAAAACTCAAAAATTTGTGGGGACTGTTACCTTTAAATTGTGAGTTTTCTGGATGTTTTTGTGTTTGTATAGTGTGTGATGAAGAAGGTAAGGTCATTTTGGTCATAAGTTCACACAGGGGAGTGCAAATGGGTCATACAAATAATCTAATTACAGTACTTTGCCCATTCTAACTTTCCATTTCTCCAACTGACCTATAAGTCATTTCTGCTCTGCGATGCTGAAGGTTCTGTCAACTCCATTGGTGCTTATCATTTGTATTTTTTTTGTCCTTCCTGTTTCCTTAATCCTGTTGTTCCTTCGCATCATAGCTCCTCTCTGTGAAAAATTGAACGAGAGAACAAAAAAGAGACACAAGGCCAGAAGAGGCACATAAATGAAAAATCCTCCACTTCCTCAGTCTGAGTCTGGTGCTGATGATGAACTAATCAGCTGATTGGCCTTCAAAAACAAACACAAACACCCTCCGTTACAGATAATAGTAAAACCTTGCACCAGTTCCAACAACTATTTAAAAGAATAGCTTTTTTTTTTTACAAATTCAACAATGCTGACCTTGAATTTTAGTCATTTAAAGTGATGATTTTAATGATTCTTTGTTCTTATAACCCATGTGAAAAAAATGAACAAACATCCAACAATAATAATGTGCCACCTCATAAAACAGGAGTTAATCAGAAATAAATCATCCTTTATAAAGTTTGAAGTGTACAAGGTCAATACTGCCAGAAAATACACATTACAATTTACCAAATGCTGTGCCTCAAAGCCAATCACAATGCATCTTAAGCTAAAAGACTTCCGCTGAGGATTTTCTGGTTTTCTCTTGCTCTGAGCTCCTCCAGAATACTCTTCTATTTTCAATCCACACTGGAATAAGAAGATCCTTCAACATGTTGGAGGGAGAATCACTTTCGAGTCAAGGAGAGGGGATGTGAGAAAGGAGAAATTATGTAATGAGAAGCACTCACTGAATTCAGCTGGAGGAAGCAAGGGTGTAGGAGAGAGGATGCTTCTGGAAAAGCTCTGAAGAAGTCTTCAGAGATACAAGGTGAAAGGTTAGGAGTCATGGCACCTGATCAAAATGCCACAGCATCACATCATTACTTTCTTTTCCATACAGGTCTCCCAATGTTCATCTAACACTCCTAAAACTTAAAAGGTACTGTGAGTAGTTTCTAAGTAATTACAAAAAAGTCTCACTTTTAAATATATGCCTGATCGAAATACACACTTTAAGATGAGTTTTATAGCATCAAAATAGGTTATCTATAAATGCTATTCCTTAGCTTTGCAGTTGGGTTGGACAGGGCTGGACTGGCCTGGATACTCAACTTCGGGAACAAGACAATTAAAACTAGAGCAAATTTATATTATTCGGACACGTCTTAGAGCACCGGGCTGTAAGTAGCGATATATAGACGGCTACAAAACTACGATACAAAGTTTTCCATAAATTGCTTGTTGTCACACATCAAAAACTAACGCTACGTAACTAGAAAGAGATACATCACCTCGTCGCTTTGCATCCTGTAAGTTGTTGAAAAAAGAAGTTGTAAAGCGTTGCAGAGTTCTGAGGAAGGTCCAAGCTGCATTTTTATTAGAATCACAACAAACACACGCTTTGGCTTGGGTCACGTCTTTTGGTGCGTTCCAGTTGTAGTCAGAAGTAGGAATTTCCGGGTTCCGAGTAGGAAACTGCAACTGGAACGTTCCCCAAAGTCTGAATTTCCAACTGGGAACTCGGTGAAACCTCGCCACCCCCGAGTTGACAATCGAAGATGGATGCCCCCAGTGTGAACAGTTATTTAGCTCCTGTAATAATCTATTAATTTGCACTTCTGACTGGGGTGTGTCGCTCTAGATCAGCTGTATACATGGTATTGATAGACTTATATATATAAAAATGCTGCCATAGTGATAATCACATTCTTCATGTGATAAGATAAGTCCGAGATGATGTCACTCCCAGTTCCGAGGTTACTGGAACGCAGCATTACGACAGTCGCCGCGTGTGCTCATGGGTAGCAGAGTCTTTGTGTTGCTGGTGATAGATTCCCCTCATAGCACCTTTAGTACAAGGTGATTATTTCTCCTGAGATAAATGAACTTTAGATGAAACAAGGGTTAGTCCATTTTGAACATCAGACAAAAATATCAGTAAATGATTAAATTCATGACTTAAAGTTTTTAATTCTCAAAATTCATGCTCTGTGGAAATGAAAATTATCCTTACATAACATACAGTGTGTAAAAACATCAGGATGTTTGTTAATCATTTCTGACTCAAGATTTTGATGTGGAGCTGAGCACCCTGTTGATTTGACCTGATTCTGCTTAGACTGACGATGTGAAGTGAAGGATTTTGCATTTTCTCAGGTTTTTAAAATATAATTTAACCTTTATTTAACCAGGTTTGTCCCACTGGGGTCAACAGATCTTTTTATCGAGGGAGACCTGACTAAGAATGGCAGCCATACGGCTTCATCAAAAGTCATTCAAACCCATATCATACAAAAGTACAACTACAGTGAGGCAATTTTCTCTTTCCATTTCTTGCTGGGAGGAACTAAGACGTGAGATAATTAAGCACGTGAAGAAAGAAAGATGGACAAATAATGTTCTGAGAAAAAGCCAAGAAGAATCCTTAATCTTTTTTTCCTCCATCCATGTCATGATAAATAAATCCATCCATCAGCAAGGGCGTAGGTTTGATTTTGACATTGGTGGGGACATAAAAGTACACCAAGATGGCACCTCTGGAAGTTAATGTGTTTTGCATTTATGACTGTTTTTAGTGCCATGCAGAGCTAATCAAACAAACAAGCAAACTATCATCTCCTGTACGTTCCTTGACAAAAATATATAGATGCATGACATGAACAGTGGGACAATTTGGAATGAATCAGAAATTTTGATGGTATGGTAATAGTCTGATAAATATATAACCAAAACGAAAAGGGACCACTGATAAGTGTATTCCCCAACAAAATAAATGTATAAAGTCATGTTTTTAATCCAAGGTTTTAGTGTATTTTTTCCCCACAAACATTTATTGTTGGTCTTTAACAGTTGCTGCCTTTCAATACACAAATAATATATGGATAATAAATAAAGTAATCAAAATGTGTATCTCTTTGGCGTTAAATATAAGCATTTTTTGCTGAAAACATTATATACTACACTTGTGTTTTGTGTCAGGGACCATGTGGTAGTGGCATAACATTGATAGGGACGTGCCCCTAGCGTCCCTACCCAATTCTACGCCCCTGCTCATCAGTCCCACATGCAAAAAATCAAGGGGCTAAAATGTGCTGGTTTATTAGATTGCTACAAAATCAGTGCTACAGTCCTTGTCGTGATATATTCGACAAAATAACTCCTCTGTTTGACCTGTCAGATATTTGTCTGGAATGTCAAAAATCCTACTGACATAAAACCAAATGGGAATTTAGAAAATTCAAGTACAAGGTCAAACCAAAGGTCCCTACAAACAGCAACAATCCCATTGGAAAGTCTTTCAAAAGGCAGTCTTTCATTAAGAGATGTGTGTAAATTTACAATATATTGCAGAAATACAAAACTGAACATTCATTCATTTTCTATACCGCTTATCCCTGTCAGGGTGGGGGCTCTGGAGACTATCCCAGCTGTCATTGGTGAGAGGCCAGGTACACCCTGAACTGGTTGTCAGTTAATCACAGGGCCACATAAAGAGACAGACAACCACTCCAGGGGTGTAGAATTGGGTAGGGACGCCAGGGACACGTCATATCAATATTATGCTACTACCCTATGGTCCTTGACATTAAATACAAGCATAGCATATAACGTTAAAACTAAAAAAATGCTTATATTAAATGCCAAAGAGATACATGTTTTGACTATTTTATTTATTATCCATATATTATTGCTTAAGACCAACAATAAAAGTTTGTGGGAAAAAAATACAATAAAACTTCAGGTAAAACATGACTTTATACATTCATATTGTTGGGGTAAACACTTATCAGTAGTCCTTTTTGGTTTTGGTTATATATTTATATATAACCATACCATCAAAATTTCTGATCGATCCCAAATTGTCCCACTGTTCATATGTCATGCATCAATATATTTTCTGTAAAGGAACAGACAGTAGAGCTTTAGGAGGAGAGGCTGGAGGTAAAGTACTTACTGGTAGAATCGTTTTTTCTGAATATGATAGTTTGCTTGTTTGTTTGATTAGCTCTACATGACATTAAAAAACAGTCGTGAATGCAAAACACATCAACTTCCAGGGAGCCATCTTGGTGCACTTTTATGTCCCCACCAATGTCAAAATCAAACCTACGCCCTTGAACCATTCACACTCACACTCATACCTAAGAGCAATTTAGAGCCTCCAATTAACCTAATGAGCATGTTTTTGGTCTGTGGGAGGAAGCCAGAGTGCCTGGAGAGAACCCACGGGAGGAACATGCAAAGTTCACACAGAAAGGCCCTGTCTGACCTGGGGACCAACTGGAGACCTTCTTGCTGTGAGACACGTGCACAACCTGCTGCACCACTGTGCCTCAAAACTGAAAATCGTTACACTAATTAAATACTTGTGTTTAAAGAGAGAATCTGAAACATGTAACAGTTGACAAAAACATCAAAATGAAAGAAAAGTCTTGTTCTGAACAAAATCCATCATTCAATTATCTTCTCTGCTTATCAGATTAATAAAGTGAAGTTGATGTTCCTCGAGAGAAATGTGCTTCTAATAACAAACTCTAATAACGGTAACATATATGAAGACATTATGATGTGCAGCATATTTTAATGAAGTATTATGGATATATCACTTTTCCTTAGATTTTAAAAAAGTCCCAACATGAACCTAATACCTGATATAAACCTTTAATAATCCAGATGATGATTTTGATATTTATAGCAACACTGTGTTGCAAGGAGGATGCACATTGTTGTCAATATGTCATTCCAAAATAAATATTAGTGATATAAGTTAATATTATTATTTCCTGGGCAAGAGGCGAGTATACCCTGAACCCGTTGCAGGGCTGCATAGCGAAATGGACAGCCATTCACACTCACACCTAAGGGCAATATAGAGTCAGCAGTCAACCTTATGAACATGTTTTTGGTCTGTTGGAGGAAGCCAGAGTGCTGGAGAGGAACCAACGCATGCATGGGAGAGCACACAAACCCCACACATAAAGACCCTCCACAACCCAGGAATCAAACCTGTGACCCTCTTCCTGTGAGGTCACCGCGCTGCCCTTGTTCTGAAAGCAATATTTAATATATAAGTTTGTACAACTGAAACAAACTAAATAATATTTCCTAATAATATTTCAAAGAAAGAGCAGCATGACTGACGCTTTGTTGATTGAACAGGTAATGCATTCAGCTGTACCTTGGGAGAAAGCTGGAGCTAATCTAAGCCTGTAAATACTGAGTAAAAAAGGAACAAAGGAAATAATCATTTTATCATTACAATCAGAGAAAACAATTTCCTCTGTATCTGCACTGTGAATACTGCATGCTGGAAAGGTAAAGCAGAGCTGCTGATGCTGCTTCAACATTAAAATAATCTATTAATGTGAAGGAGCAAAGGAAAGATAAAGGAAATGCTTTAGAATGTAAATCCCATCATTGTATGTGAGATACAGAAAATATAACTGCAGGTAGTATTCTCTCAATTTTGCCGGTTTAGGAGCGACTTTTTGACACAAATCAAATATCTTTTGGTTTATTTCTCAGGTTTCCATGATGCAATTTTTCTTTTCTCTATTGGGCCTTATCTTTGACAAGTTGGCATGTTTCAGAAAAAGCTGAACAACCACAAAACCAATACAAACTCAACTTAAAGCTAAACATTTCTATGAAATATATACTTAATAAACTTCACGGAAAACTAATGAATTTAAAAAGAAGTCAGAACAAAACATAACAAATCTGCAAGGAACAACATTTTTTTTAAATAATGTGAACTTTATATCACTAATTGATAATTTAGTATGACATATTGACAACAATTTGCCTCTTCCTTGTAACACAGTTTCAATTCTGAGCTTGAATGCTCTAGATATCAAAATCATCATCTGGATTATTAAAGTTTTGATAAGGTATTAGGTTCATGTTGGAACTTTTGAAAATCTAATGAAAAGTGATATTTTCATAATACCTCATAAAATATGTGCTGCTTATAATAATGTCTTCCTATGTGTTACAGTTATTAAAGTTTGTTATTAAAAGCACATTTTTCTAGGAACTTGGACTTTACTTTATTAATTGTCCCTTTGAAGGCGATTTGGTGTGTAGCAGTTAATCACAAACTCTCAAAATACGACAGTAAAACATCACAAAAAACAATCAGATTATAAAACACTGGACACAAAAATATCAAAAACAAACAAAGACATAAGATCAGATAATGAAAAACAGGTTTTCATCATTTTGAATCACAAAAAGACAGAGTTAGAACAAACAAAAAAATAAATCAAATATGGAGCCAACTGGAATGTCTTACTCGGATTAATCACAGACCTATTGGGGAAAAAGTAACTTTGGTAAATTGGTGACTCAGACATAACCCAGAAGTGCTCTTAGCTGTCAAAAATCAGAAAATGGTCTTCTTCAAAGCTCTGCATAAACTTTACAGATCTGGAGTCTGTTTTCAATATTTATCTCAGATTAATATTGGCCTGCCTGGCTCTCTAAGCCGGCATCACACATCACAGGTCAATATCCTGTTATGTGTTCAGGGACAAGCCTCAGACTAAGAGAGCACAGAGTACAACTGGGAACCAAAATATATTACATACTGTTCTGGTATGAAGATACGCAAACACACATCCAGATGCAGCCAAATGCTCAAACCATAAGCAACACATGAAGGTCTAAAATGAAATATACCAGAGACAAGATGAAACATCTGAAGAAGAAACACGGGCCTTTCTGAAGATGAAAGAATATTTTAATCAGGATGTTTTAAAGATAATAAAATGCAGAAAGAGCCTGAAGTCAACCACAACTCGAGAGCTTCACACATGCCAGGGAGAGAGCCTGGCTGCGGGGGAATGTGTCAACACCAGGCCCCTGTCTGAGGAGATTCAGGCCTCAGCCGGAGATGAAGCGAAGCCTGCCCTCCACGCAGCCTCGCAGCCTCATGTCTCACCCTGATAACCCTGCCTGTGACTGCGTGGTGATGTGTGGACACTGTTATTAAGAGTGCATCCATCTCCGAGTCTCTGAGTCACTGCGCTTTTTTTTTGTATTTGAGTGAGCTGGTATAAGCAAGTGCCTCCCTCATGCCGTCTCTTGAGCATGTGTTTGTGGTTTGTAAGTGTTTGTGTCTATGTGTTATGTGTGTGTCTCACCACACTACCCTCCCTCATATCCCTTAGTCTTGGTTCTGTGGTCCAGATTTCATTAGAGGCCCTCGGGCTTCCCATCCGCCATCTGAAACTAATCCTTTTGCTTCCTTTAACATGCATCAGACAATTAATGTCAGTTTTTGGTTTCGAGCAGCTAAGATGTTGAAGGAAGTGCCTTAGTTAGGAGAGGAGAAACTGGACCGATGTCAGGGAGAGTTAGGCGATGTGAACTAAAATTAAGACTGATTTCTCCATTCTCCCAAAGAGATCATGTGTTTGAGCATATGTCGATCTATGAGTGTGATAACACTAAACATTATTAACAGATTTTGATTAAATGTTCAGGGAAAGTTGGTCATGGTGTAAGGAAGAGGCGATAACATTTTTATCTTGGTTGGGATCTGAATGCAGATTCAGGAAGTCTTTAATGGATTGTGCGAGAGATTGTTTTCCATGTTTTTGCTTATAACTTGGGTCAAGTGGGGTACACACGTAAAGATTATCGGTCTGTTTTTGTCCCAACTTTCCCCCTTACCAAATTTCAGATCATTTTTTGTTGTAGAAAATTAATCTATAAGATTATCCTGTGATTTGAGGTGTGTTTAGAGTGTTTTCGGGAGAGTTTGTCTGTCTGTCAATCGGTTATGGGACCGGCAATCGTAAACATTAAACATGTTGAATATTTACAGCCTAAAATCTTCATGTATGTGGAGAAAGACAATGACTCCCAAGTCATGACTGTGAATTGTGACATGAGATGAATGTAGCCAATCAAGAAGCAAGATGACTGAGGAACAAGGAAGCAGGCGTAAATATAAACAAGCATGAAACATAAAGGCCTCATCCGCATGGAGACAAACCGAGGTCTAAACACATACATATTTTGCCAAATCTGCGTATGATCCATACGAAGACGGCATTTTGGGGGTCTTTAAACGATCATTTTTGGAACCAGGTTCCCGAGTGGAAAGATTTTCAAATGCCATACATGCAGCTCCGTGATTACTGGCTCTCCGCAACTTTTCAGATACGCTTACGCCATAGTTTCATATCTTCATTGACACGCATGCCCCAAGTGCGCATACCCACTGTTTTTGCGTCTGTTTCCGCTTGTTACCTCCACCAAGGAGGTTATGTTTTCGGGAGAGTTTGTCTGTCTGTCTGTGAACAAAATAACTCAAAAAGTTATGGATGCATTTTGATGAAATTTTCAGGAAATGTTCAGCATGGGAAAAGGAAGAACTGATTCAATGTTGGTGTTGATACGGATCACCGTCTGGATCCGCCATAAGGAAAAATGCGATTTTCGTGAACAACTACTGAACTAAAATAGATATCATTATGAAATCTTTTGCTAATGGTATGTTTTTATGGTCAAGGAATCTGAATATTTACATGAAATAAAGGTAGGACTAATTTTTATGGTAAAAATCACTATATGAGAGAGGACTGAGGGGCTGGCGGAGGTCTGCGCTCTCCGAGTGCTTTTCTAGTTTCCGTCATGTCGTTACAGCACCCGTCGAGGTCTGGAATGTGTTTTACAGCGTTTTCATGCGTATCGAGTGCATTCATGTAGATGCACACAATTTCTGAGACACCTTCCACTTTTTTGAAACTGTTAAACATTTTGTCTTCGTGTGGATGGGGCCAAAGTTTGGTGGACCAGAAAAATGGAAGACCAGCTCATGGGTTCATGCTGTTCCCCGTTTTTGCTTTTTTGTTTTGTTTTGTTTTTTTTTGAGTCTTTTCTTTTTTTTAATTCAGGATTTTTCCATCAAAATTAGTCCCTAGACCACCATCATTCTCTCCTCTTGTATGTCCTCTTCTAGCTACATTTCTTCTGCTTCATTTTTGTTGGATCACATTTGATCACACAGGATTTCTGTCTTGGAGGACAACATTCTAGATCAGTGGTGGGACAGAATCATTTTGTGTGTGGTGTGCAGTGTTGACATTATCGATCAAATATTTTCTTATGTGTGAAGATTGTCAGAAATGCCTTTGTGGAGGGTTTTTTGCCCCATGTGCACTTCTTGTTATGTACTTTCCATACAGTCAAATCTGTTACAATTTACAGAAGAAAGGCAGGACTTAACTAAAAAGTCTTTAAACAGCATCAAACAGAAAGCCACTACAAAACTGATAAAAAAAAAAAACTCAAAACACAAGAGAAGGGAACTTACACAAAACCACTGTGGACCACAAGGAAGCAGAGGACACAGCAGGGAGGACTGAGTAGAAGTTACTGGGAACAGGCAGGTTACACGCAGGGCACATTTAGGACAAATAACCCCGAGGATCAGACACACAGAGACTTTCTAACAGCAGGAGGCAATCAAACACAGGTGAGACAGTCACACAGGTGGACACAGTCAGGGGAATGAGGGCTGAACTAGACACACTAAGGATCAGGGAGGGAATGAACTGACATATAAATCACAGAAAACAAGCCATGGTTAAGTCTTTGTTTGAGATTTTAGCAGAAAATGCAAAACGGCAGAATTTGACAGAAAACTTCCAGAGAAAATAAAAAATTTCGTTGAGTGAATTGTTGCCTGGCTCGGTAGTCAGAATGGTCTTTAAAGTGGTCTGATCAATCAAACCTGAGCTCTTTCTGTATCATTTGTAAAATTTGAAAAGTGTTTTCTTCGACTTCACCTGTTTCACATAATTTTGAAGCACAACTTGCTGCGGTGATTTTCTGATTTGCTCTGTCAGGAAAGAGAGCAGAGGATGAGCCAGTATCTTACATCACACTGAAAATGCAGTGTTTAAGTTTAAATTACAATATGTTATCCTGTTATTAGCAAGATGTCATTTTATTTAAATATAAAAACATGTTTTTTTATCCAAAAATATACCAACTTACATATTAGTTTCACCCAAAAATATGACATATAAATAAATAATTCCTGGTTACCTCTGCCAAGGAGGTTATGTTTTGCCGGTAGTGTTTGTTTTGTGTTTTTTGCTTCTCTGTCAGCAACATAACTCAAAAAGTTATAGACAGATTTCGATTAAATTTTCAGGAAACGTCCAGATTGAGACGAAGAACAAATGATTAGATTTTGGGAGTGATCCGGATCACCATCTGGATCCAGGAATTTTTTAGGAGGATTCTTTAACATTGAGACATAGGACCATTTTCTGCATTTGTGCATATTTCTATGTTTTCATGGTCAAGGAATCTAAATATTTAGATTACACAAAGGCAGGACTGATACATATGGTGAAAATCACAATATGGGTGAGGACTGTGGAGCTGGCAGAAGTCTGCACTCTCATTGTTCAGTTTTCCTCGGCAAAATGTAATTTTCTTTTGGTTTGTTGCCAATTTCAGTAATTGACTGTATAGACATTTTACAGTAATAGCTGGAGATATTACGGTAAAATGCTGTTAATCTTTCAGAAATCAGTATGCTTGCCCTCAGTCACTTGCTGTTTACAGTATTTTACCATATATATTATTTTTTTTACAGTATAGTTAACATAAATATATTATGGTAAAATACTGTTGATTTTACAAAAATCACTTACAGTGTTCATAACTTGATTAATGGCTGTTTAGCAAAAGCAGATGATCAGGTCACTGCTCCAGTTTGATTTTAGCACCCTGTGCTGCAATTCCAAACACATGCCCTGCTAACTGTGAAATATATTCAGCCTGTAGATTATCATTTTAATTAATCCTGCTTACTTGGTCGTGTAATTTAAACATTTGCTGGGTTTGCTATGGCGATAGACAGAAGTCAATAGAGGATAATGACTTAAGGATGATGGGCTGTTACAGGAAGACTGAAACAAGAAGCTGTGTCAGTGGGTTTGTGTAAAGACAGGTGGCTAACTGTGTGCACATCAGTCACATGCATGTACATAAATAATTCTTTCTCTGCACTGAGACCTGAAAATGCCAGAGGAATAAACAGGTTAAACTGTGATATAATAGGAAGTAAACATTTAGTGCAGATCTACTTCATCACCTTTTCTAAGAAGAAATACAAATTTTGTCTCCTTTTCTGCCTTTATTGAAATGACAGTTGAAGAGATGGAAATGCTGGGATTGGAGCAAGGGTTCTCAAATGGCCCCAGGGCAAGTGTAAGTGTACCTTGAAATTAAAACCACTTCAAGAGTTTTAAATTACTCAGGATGTAACTTTTTGATACATTTGTAAATGAACTGTTCATTAGACTTATAGTTGTTTGTTACACTTTCTATGCAGTTGTAGATAAATGTTTATCAGACTATATAACTTGCATTACAGAAGTTTTTCATGTGCCTTTAGATTTTTGCATGGTTTGAGGTCTGACTTTGAAACATTTGAAACATAATGGATTTGAAAGGTTGGGGTGCACATCACAGCTGTTAAGGGAAGTTAAGAATATAAAAATAAACTGATGTTTTTGTGTAACTTAAAATGTATTTTTGGTGACAATCAGGCCAAATAAAAGACAAAATGTGAATATTTATGTAATTTGGTGTATTTGTTCCTAAAGAATCAGTTCTCACTTGTGCCTGATCAGCTGTAAAATCATCACAAACACATCGCTTTGCAGAGTCAAAGGCTGCGGTCGAAAAGTCATTTTTTTGTAGGAAGGTTCCTAACAGAGTGAAATGAACCAGAAGTAGTTCGTGATTAGAGCTGTTTGAATAGTTTAAATGCTTAGGAAAGATGGCTCAGTGGTTCAATATCAATAATGTGTACACTATTAGATTGTGGTCTTAACAATTTATGCCTTTCTTTCATTCAGTTTCCATTTATTTTCATGCACTGATTGGTGTCCATGTTGCTAATTACTATTGACATTTTTTAAAAAACCTCACTTCAACATCAGTTATGTTCAGAATTTTACCAGGTTATTATGTTCAATGTTGTCTGAAAAGAACAACATTGTCATGATACATGATGCGTCTTTTTAGTCCACCTTTGGAAAATTGTAGTTTTACCGGAGCGGTAACATCCGCCGTCACATGATGACGTAGTGTAGTAAAAGTGTAGTCGGATTCTCTCTGCACAGCAGTTTTCCTTTCCTAAGTCCTTCTGAATTCTCCTTTCTCCTTTCCTTAACCTCATGACGTTTTCCATCAGGGTTAAGGAAGAGTAGATAGGAAAGGGCTTAGGAAGTAACTATTCCACCGCAGCCAAAGACTTTGCATGCCGATTAAAATTATTTTTCCTCAACCCTTAGTCATCTGTCTTGTTTCCTGCATTTTTCATGGCTCTCTGGTGGGATGGTAGGAGGGAGTAAGACCAAGGACACATGAGATCAAGCCATGACCAATGCCATGGGTCTTGGGATGTGACTATTGCACAGGTGCATGTTGTAGTTTTGATGGAAAAAAGGTTACATTGTTCAATCCTACTTTTAATTATCTCCTATGTATTTAAGTTTCTTATTTCACCTTCAGTTCATTCAGATAAAGTTTTTAAATTATCTCCTGAACATCAGAAATTTGTGTCATCTGCAAACAAAATAAATAGTAACAACTTAAAAATTCCACAAATGTCATTGACAAATAAAATAAAATAAAATAAAAAGTTTAGGCCCCAAAACCGAACCTTGTGGACCCCACATTTAATCTTTAAACATTCAGATGTATTACCAGAAAAATAGATATACTGTTGTCTGTCATGTTAATAGCTAGTTATCCAGTTTAGAACGAGTCCTCTTACACCATATGTATTCAACTTAGCAATTAAAATCGAGTGATCTAATGCATCGAATGCCTTCTTTAGGTCAATGAATACCCCTACTGGACATTCCCTCTGTCAATTGCTTTTGTAATTTTTTCCATTATTTCTATCATTGCCAGAGCAGCTAGCAGATAACACCCTGTTTGTCCAAAAACCATAATGACTCTCACTTAATATATTGTTTTTTGATGAAAATAAGTAGTTTTTGAACAAACAACCTTAAAAGCACTTCTGAAAACTGGAAAAGTAACGAGCCCGGTCTATCATTGTTGAAGATGTGTTTATCTCCTCTCTCTGAGATAAGTTCCAGTTCCTGTTTTGATCGTTTATTGTGGGGGTTTTTTAGGTTTTCCTGTTGCTAAACGTTGTGGAAAACATTTGTAAAACATAAATGTTTCACTTTTGTCCAATGCAATGCCAATGATATCCAGTGGTAGAACATGTTTGTCAGTCCTAACAGTTCTTAATCCTCAGAGAAGTCTGAAGGACATGGGATGGTCCTTAATAGGGCTGGCACGATTCACTTTTCTCCCGATTCGATTTATTGCGATTTTTTAGGTGACGGTTCAATTTAAATTGGGATTCTACGATATTGCCGATTTTTGCAATCTTTAGTTAGCTTTTTTAACACCAACGAAAAAGATGAACAATGATGATGCCTCCAGACTATATCAGGAAAAATACACATCACATGTGAGTCAGTTTTTAGGATTTATACAGCAATATATTTTAACCAGCTGTTTATACTCTCTCTTTTCAAAAGCCTGGATTGCATATAAAAGTGGCTTATTAACTCTTTAGGCACCAGAGTTTTTTCAAGAAAATATTCAATTCGGCTATCAGGATTAAAAAAGGCTATAGTTTCAAAGTGGTTAGTTTTCCCAGCCATCATCATCACTGTAATGTACGGGCCGAGCATGAACGCCTCTGCTGCCTTCCCTGTGCTTTTTACCCCCGGCTTCTCCCTCATCTGCCCAGAGCTTCGCGGTCTTTCTCATTCCCGCTAACACTGTCACTTTTCGCGGTGTTTTGAGCTTCCCTGCATTCCAGACCAGTCCCCTCCTCGGCACTCATCGATTACTTCCACCCTGATCACGGAGAAGCAAAGCATCGGCCTCGGTATGTGCTGCTTGGGGATTGCAATGGCGCGCAGACCCGCTCCCGCTGCGCACACACGCGCCGCCAGTTTCGTCCCCCCTGGACAACTGACTGTCATCCTCAGAGAGTAAATATTCTTCAGACTCAGAGTCAGCCAGTACTTGAGAAAGTACTCTCAGCATCGTGAGTACTCTTACTCACTCTATCACTCTGTGCGTGTCTCTCTTTTCCTCTCTCTCTCTGCTATGCTCTACAGACTTGCATCCCTCGGTCCGGTGTGTGTGTTTCAAAATAAATATGTACGCCAAAACTTTGAATAGAAACCTGTCACCTGTCCTCTATCTGCTGGTGAAAAGTAGTAACACTATTCAGCACTATTTTAACAGCTATGGCCCATTTTTATTCAGCAATGTCGTTTGCCGCAATTTTGCGACTTTATCGTGTAAAGAGTTTGGGGGGGGGGGGGGGGGGGGGGCATTTTTGAACCAAAAAATCGGCAGACAAAATATCGCGATACTTATGTGAATCGATTTTTTCTCCCACTCCTAGTCCTTAACATGGCAAGTCAGAAAGGAGAAGGCAGATTATTCAATGTCCTGACTGATCACACAAGAACATGACAGTGTTGTTAGTTCACAGGGCAACACAGCTTTTGAGTTATAAGAGAGAGCATCTGTGTGTTTCACATACACACAGAAGGACCCAAAGGCAGGCACATATGCCGCTGTGCTCCCTGCAGACTCCACAAGTTTTACTTTCACCTCTCTTTCTCTTGTAGTACCCCCTCCAGAATCAGATCAGACATGGGGTCAGCTCACCCCCCATTCACCTCGGTGACTCAGTGAACGTCAAAAGCCAGAGGTATAAGTGTTACGGCTTGGATCGAGGAAATCGTCCACGGGTGGCTGAGGAGTTTTGGCAGTTGGTCAATTTTCAGCCAGAACCTGCAGATACGTCCAAGTCTTCTCAGTGAGATACTGAATCCTTCGCACGCACAACAGGCAAACAGAGCCAATGTGCTAAATGTGCTAAATCAAAGCCTTAAATGAGCACACTCACATTTTTCATGAACTGACCACATCTTTGCAAATCTTGGCTGAAACAAGATCATAGTTCTCTCTGGAGGGATCAGGAGGTTCAAGCTCTGGACAATGCATTTGTGAGTTAGTGCACAATCTAGATAGATAGATAGATAGATAGATAGATAGATAGATAGATAGATAGATAGATATTTTATGTCTATTCTTTCAAAAAAATCAAGTGAGAAAATCAGTTTAATCACATTTGTGAAAGGTTACATCAGTGTTTTTTTTTGTTAACATCCTCACTTTATCGTTCCTCATCCTTAACAGCAAACAGATTGTGTCATTTAGCTCTGATGTGTTGGTTGTATTTGATAATATATAGTAATTATAGTTTGTCCTGCTGAGGGAGAGAGAGTTGTCTAACAGTTTTGTCTGGTTAATGAGAAGATTTTACGTTTGGACAGTTTTTCATTTTTACAGTCATTCAAGTAAATGGCTGGATGTCCATTAGCCCTTCATTAGTGGGGACTCTTTAACACCACCCTTTGGTTTGGTTCAAAGGTCAAATCACCAAAAACTTGCTCTTTAGCCCCCCATGGTCAGATTGTTCCTTCACACATGTGTGCCATTACACATATTTTGGCCTTGAAACACATCACAGACCACATGTTAGCTGGATTAGATTAGTGCTGTGATGTGGCCTCTTTTCTTTTTGAGAATAAAATGAGTTCACTTCTGAAATGTCATATGTTTATGGCTTGACATTTAGCTTTGAAGAGGTCATTACCTTAAATTAGGTTCCTACATTTATTATGGATGACTGGTATATTCACAATCACAAATGTATAAAAAGTCTATTTTAATATACAGTCCCTGATAGTGCTGTCTCATCTTTTTTTTTTTATATCTGAAATGCTCTGTTAGAGCTCCTACCTGTTAAAGGCTTCCTTCACCTGTGGGCCAGTCTATTCTGATTGGTTTACAGGTCTAGTCTGTTATGATCAGTCAGCTTAGTGCTGCTTGGCACAATTTTATCAACAACTCTGCACTGATTCTAACACCTGCACTCTGCAATGAGCTTGCTATAGTTAAGCCAGTGGGCTAAAACCAGAGGTGGAAAGAGTGTTGGAAATGTGTACTCAAGTGCAAGTGCAATTACATTGCTTAAACTGTACTCAATTTCAAGTTAAAGTACTGGGGCTCTAATTTCGTGGTGCAGCGCAGGGGGCGCAAGCCTGGCGCACCCCGCGCAATGTTAATTTCGTCCGGCGCACCGCCGTGCGCTGCCAATTTGACAATTTGGTAGACCGTCTGCGCAGAGGTGGGTGTGACGGCGCACCAAGGGGAAGTGATGGCGCACCAGGGGGAGGTGTCGGCAGATTCATGTTGGCGCAGTGACAGTTTAGTGCCAAAAACAGTGCAGAAAGTGCGCTGAAAGCTCGCCAGCTGCAACCTGGTCTAACCTCGGCGGAGGGCGGAGCGCACCCTCCGCAGCTGTAATTTGGTGACAAGCGCACATGTGCGCATGCCTCAGAGGCAGGTTTCCAGAGTGTCAGGCACATTTTAATGCAATAAACAATCACAGCAATCACTATTTAATGTAACAGTCTGAACCAGCAGATACATTTGTATCTATATTAACCTTCCCGTCACATCTGATGTCGGATTAAAGCCGTTTGTCATAATGGAAACTTAACTTGATGGCAGCTGGAAGTTTGATGCACATCTTACAAGTCAACAATAAACAGCCTTAACATCTGATACTGAGTATATATCTGGCTTCTCTCATTTCATAAACTTCAAAGTAAAAAAGGGGAAAAAAGATGAAAAAAAGGAGAGAAAATAAATGTATGTCACTCAGGATTTACCTGTTATTTCCCATATTCCTCTATTTTAGTCTTTATTTTTAACGTGCTCTAAAAAGATGGAGAGCATTATTGCAAGGAGGATGAGGAGGAGACACCGGGAGAGCATACAGTTTATCACTAAAGGCTCTGCTATTTGGCGATGACAAACCAGGAGTGCAGGTGGATCACAAGCATTATGAATGGATAAGCCAGCTGTGGTGTAACTGTCTCTTATTTTTTTTACTCCTATTAATGACAAAGGAACAGGTTACATCTGTCCCGGGAGCTGGCCAACACGGTGACGCGCCCCGCTGTTCATTCTCATGCTGAAGGGACAGCGTCTCCACTGCTGGGTCTTTCCAGCACACTGTTTCCGCGGTGGCGGGGATAATTCAGACCAATCAGACGCTGCACCTCAGCCGCAGCGCATTTAAAGGCGAGGAGAGGCGCTCATTTGATTGGTGAAAACAGCGATTAATCACTCACGTCTATTCTCCTCCTATTTTGACATTTGCGCGGAGAGGCAGAGACGTGGGCGTGGACGCGCAACCTCTGCGCCCCTCTGCGCCTTGAGTGCGCCTCTCTTGGCACTGCAGGAAACTTGCAAAGTGCGCAGGTCACACCCAGTCCACGCGGCGAAGGCCGGCGCAGGCAGGTGCGCCTGCGCTTGCGCCTGGTCTACGAAATTAGAGCCCCTGGTGTTAAAATATATACTTAAAAGTACAAAGTACTCTTCTCAAAAACTACTCAGAGTATTAATTACTTTTTAACGACAGATGTTTAATCATCAATAGGCATTCGAGTCGATTCACCTGTATTAAATATCTACATAAAGCACATTTCTCAGACCTGCAACCTTTCCAATTAAAAGAGTCATCTGGAGCCATAAAACTCACTTGAAACTCAAAGTGAAGACAGAATCTCCTGTTGACTTTACATTATTATAATAGTATTAGATCTATAAGCAACCTGATCTATAAGAAAAGCATACCACCAGAGACAAGTGCTCTATAACTGGTCAAATTGTTTATGTTGCTTAACTTGGCATTATTGTTATGCCATATCAAAGACATTAATTAATTTAGAACTAAAATGACAACAATGGTGTATTTACTTTGATATTACGGCTCGTCAACAAAAATAACAGTCAATGAATACAAGCCTGTGCTATCACTGTTATTATTGTCTTGTTGTTACTTAGTGTTTTATATAAAAACTAGGAAAGCACTCGGAGAGCGCAGACCTCAGCCAAGCAGCACAGTTCCCAGACAGTGATCCAAATCAACACCAAAATTGAATCAGTTCTTCCTTTTCCCATGCTGAACATTTCCTGAAAATTTCATCAAAATCCATCCATAACTTTTTGAGTTATTTTGTTCACAGACAGACAAACACACAAACAAAGTCTCCTGAAAACTTTAGTTCTTGCTTTAGTCCACTTGTCTCCTCTTACCTCCCTTTCGTCACCCACACGCCCAACACAGCATTGTGTGGATTTGCTGTTCATCATGAGACTGGGATCCACATTCAAGATTTCCTGCCGCTTAACAGAAGGTTTTTTTCTTGCCGCCATGATGGAGGGATTCATGATTGGCTATATTGATTCATGTTGGGTGTTAGATTCATATATTTGTGTATGTGTAGATGTGTATTTTTATATGTATAAATGTATCTATACATATATGTGTATCTATAAGATGAAGAGTTTTATGCTTTATTGTAAAGTGTCTTGAGATAACACTTGTTTTAAATTGGCCTATCTCCAATTTAGTTCCCTATCTCCTAATGATAAAGAATCCTTTGAACAATTCCTGGATCCAGACGGTGATCCAAATCACTGGTCAAGTCTTAAGTCCTCTCTGTTGTATTTGATGATGATGATATTTTTGTCCTCCATATTTTTATCCTCCACCCCCAACCTCCCCAGTGATACACTGATAATTACTATCAGAACTATCACTTATCAATTTACATATTCATAATGACAAGGTGAATTTGCAGCACCAAGGTAATACCTTGAAATAAGTGACAAAAAAAAAACATGAACCTGTTGAGTCTGATCATGTTATGTTGAAACAGAGAAAGCTTTGGCCTTTAAGAAACATACGTTTTGTTACAGTGACATTGCTGACTGAGGGGTTTTACCGCTGTAATGACTGAGTTTACTGTTTTAACCTTGAGGGCCAGAGTCATCCATACTGCAGATTACAAGGTGTTTTCTGAACTGCTGAGCAAGACATTCACAGCCTGCAGGATCAAAGGGGCTCCTAAGTTCAGATCAGTGTTCAGCTACATTTGCATTAATACCTTTCACTTCAAACGATGAGGCGCCACATGTGTTGAAACTGTGTGCTTGGAATAAATGAGTCATCCTGACCTTCACTGCTGAAATCAATTCATTTAACAACTTCTAACCATACTATGAATTGATGATTAAGAATTAATTCATATCAACTCAAGATATACACTCCTAATGAAAATACAGGACTAGTTGGATAATTGCAAGAATTTGCATTTTGCGCTGTTGGGTTTTAAGAAGATTCTAAGTTGAGCTTCAAAATGCAAAAAGAAGAAAAGAGATAATTTTGAATAGGCAATTTACTGAATACTGTATCATAACTCAAACATGCTTTCATCAGCTAATCAAATGTTTTAAATTACAGTCTTTAAAAGCCAAAATCTGTGCCCAAACTGTGATTCCATGTCATTCTCTGTCAAGTATTTACTCTGTCATGACCTCCTGATGGCAGAGGCAGAAAAGCTTTCTGTTTTTGAACGCAGTCAGATAGCTGAGCTGCATAAGCAAGGCACCATCACTGTTGAAGTTGGACAAAGTAAGACAGTCTTCTTGCATTTCTTCAAAGATCCTGAAGGTTATTAAACAAAAATATCAAGTGGTGGACCCGAAAGAAATTTGCCCCGGCTGAGTTGGAGGTTCTGATTGGCTGACCGTTAAGATACAGGACAACCCATGAGACCATCAGTGGTGCCGACTGCAGCCACCAAAAATCTCTTCAAAGCCCACGTCTCCTTCAATAAGATAACATAACATGTTTAACTTTGAAGGGACGCCATCGCAGCTCACAATGCCCGCCTGACAAACAGCTTCTTTATCATGTCACTCTTTTGGTCCATCCTGCTGTTCCCCTGATCAAGTCCAATTGAAACCATTTTGGGATGGATGGCAAGGACAGTTTCCTAATATGGACATCCAGTTCCAGACAGTGGATTCCCTCAGTGGAGCCATTTTTAACACTTAAAGCAACAATCCTACGAGCCTCCTAGAAACACTTGCATCAAGCATGGCGAATCCCATTTTTGAAGTTACAGTATCAACAAGAAAGGTGGAGATACTCCTTATGTGTCCTTTGAGGACATTTTTATTTATGTTTTAAGGGGTTTTAGGGTGTTTTGGGCTGTGGTCTGAACCTTTTGATCAACTGATAGACAGCATATTTCAGTCTAATTGATGTTTTCATTAAATTTCTTCCTCAATTTTTGTTATCTCTTGCTCCCACTTCTTCTATTTTGCCTTTTGCAGTTCTACTTATAACCTTCTTTAGACCCAACAGAACTGCTTGTGGCATGATAACAACTCTGTGGCTGTGTCTGAAATGGCATACTAACGTGACGTCAAAATGAGAATGTAGAACGTTCACATTAGATAGTATGAAAAGATTGAGCGTGCGGGAAATACCCACATGTATACTATATCGGAAAAAAATTAAAGTATGCGAGGTGGGCATACTAAACACACTAAAATGCCCCATAATGCATTGCGAGCACCATAATGTATTGCATGCGAAAATGGATGACTTTCCCGGGCCCATGGTTATTTCCATAATGCCGAAATGAAATTTGTATCTGTGCATTTTATGGCTCAAATGACCACATTTTGGTATTCTACGTGGTGACTTTCCTAAAATGCTCTCTAAACTTTCAAGCGTGGTGAATCAACAGAGATATTTGATGGCCTGGTGTGCTTCCGATTTTTGTCGCTGGAGGTTTAAAATGCATCATGGGAAACTTAGTAGGATACTGCAGTGTGAATGGCTGGCATTCTAATCAGACTTATAGTATGTAGTATGTAGTACGTTAGTATGCCATTTTGAACACAGCCTATGTTTAAATTTCTTCTTCTCCTTTTATTTTCCAGCAGACTAGATGCAGCTAAGGTGTATGCTGCCCTCTACAGAACTTTAACGCTGATAAGTCAACACATACATTTAGCTTTCACCTCAACTTTGGTCTTTAAAAGCATCAGGAAGGAAGGGGAAGTGACATATGCCGTCAAGCAGTCAAAGCAGTAAAAATCTGTAGTTTTTTAGTGTGGAGGGGTTCCTGTTATTAGCCTCTAAGTTACATGATGCCAGTGAGGGTGATAGAGACCCCTTCAGACCATGACAGAGGAGTCATTCAACCTATAAGGTGATGTACCATCACAATTACTTTAGAAATATCATATTAGGGTGGAAAAACTACATAGTGCTGCTTTTAACATCAAAGTTCTGTTATATCAAAGCATTTCTCTGAGCATAGATTAATGTTATGTTTTATAATTTTGAACATGTTTGGTCATCCTGTTAGCTTTAGTTATCAGTTATGGGCAGTAGCATCACCATAAGTACCATCATTAGTAGCTTAATTACATTTTCCTGTTGCTTGGTTGCTGAGTTATTTTATTGATCAAATGTCTCAACAGGTAACATGCAGAGCAGCAACGACTGCTGTCTCGCTGTTGAGAAACAGTCTCAGTTAGAGATGTGAGCAAACACACGGGCGTGTGGCTGTAGTGGACAGCATGTTTCCACATGACAGTGGCAGCCCTGTTTAATCTTTGACACCTCCAGTGTCCGTGCTGCTGCCGAACTCAAGAGCCGAACTCAGGGACCTGCACTCAGTTGACTCATGAAATTAATCAGAAAATAGAACGTATTAAGTTTATCGTGTACAATCATCCATGTAATCTGTAATGATCAGCCAGCAATCAGTCAGTCATTAACAACTGTGAAGAGAGGAGAGAAGAGGAGCACAATTAATGAGGAAACAGAGGAGATGTTGATTTCAGATTAGGGGAGAACCTATGAGGCAAGATAAGTGGCCTCATGTTATTATTGGGACCTTTATGAGCTTGTTTTGTGTTTATTTAACTGTGTGCTGATTGTTTATCAGTCAGTTTATCCACAAAACATGATTTTGACTGTTAGAATTTATTCAGTTTTATTATCACATTATTAAGGGACAAGCATATTTAACCCCCATGATTGAGGACATCAGGCTGTTGTTTAATTACATTCATCAAATGGAAGTATGGTTGATTTTTGTATCTGTTTATAATTATTTTTTTCTAAAATGGATGTAAGTGATTAAATAAGTAAATAAGGTTTAGTAATACAGAACATTACAGGAGCAGAAGTGCTCAGTAACATACATATTTGAAAAGCGGTTAAAGAAATGTAATAAAATAAAATATGATATAAATCAGTAAAATTAACAGAACAGTCCAGCAAAAATTTGCAAAAATAGTGGTTGTGTGTAATAATTACGGTGGCAATAGGAAAAATATCAGCACATCATAATGGTTAGACATGTTCTCACAACAGATTTCAGTGGGACAAAGATGGGCAATACATAAAAATCAACTGTAATATATCAACAAAATATATTCCACATTTTTATACATCTTCTCAGTGTAAAGTTAATGCTATTGTCAAAATAAACACGGAGGAGAAGAAAAAGGGGAAATAAAAAACATTTTAACAGAAAATGTTTTTATTAATCTATTTCACTTTTCTTCACTTCCCCCCACAACCCTCATATTAAAATCCTTGCGAACTACAACAAGGGATAACATCCAAATTAAATCAAACACATACCAATTTAAATGAGCAAAAGATAAACCCAATTCAAAAAATTGGGAATACAAATCAAAATACTTGGGAAAAGAGCAGAACACCAAAGAAACAGAGGATTGTGCTTACTTTTTGCCTTCAGGGAAAAGGTTTGAATGCTTGAATCAAAATGAGTAAGGTATGTAATATATCAAATCCAAGAAGGACTGATTTTAAGTCTGCATGGCCCTGAATTTGATTTGTAGATCCTACAAACACAGTATTAAGAGTCCTGTCTGTAGAAGGAAAGCTACGAGAACATTTAAGAACAACTAGTCTCTGCTTCTCCTGTTTCTCGCTCACAGGTTCAATGATTAAATTCCCCTCAGAATATCCCATGTGAGGCTCAACCCAATAGACAAGACAGCCTTCAGGGATTTTCTCCATTCAGAACTGCAACAAAGATAAAAACAATGATGAGTTTTAGACAGAGCTAAATAGTAAAAGCTTCTTCAGACAGTAAGACCTTCCCATGTTTGAAAGTTTGAGTTTGAATGTTTAGGAAAGGATTCAAATAGTTTATCCCCAAATAATAAAAATATACAAAACACTTACATAAAACATTGTTAGAATATGTGTAATTTGAGCAATTCGTTTTGCTTTTAGGCTTTGACAGCAGTAATAATCAAAATAGGGAACAAACAACATTCTTTCTTTTGTCTTATTTTGGGTTTTAACAAGTGCTTTGGAAGAAAAATGGATTTAATAACAACATTAAGTAAAGTCTCCAAGGCTAGAAGGCTGTGTCACTCCTCAAAAGTCTGAGATACAACTGCAAAAACAACATAAGTAATAATTTAATATGTCTGTTAAAGGGACTGTGAGGAGTTTCTAAGTAATTACAAAAAAGTCTCACTTTTAGGTATATGCCTGATTGAAATACACACTTTAAGATGAGTTTTGTAGCATCTAAATAGGTTATCTATAAATGCTACTCCTTAGCCTCCCGGTCGGGTCAGACAGGGCTGGACTGGCCTGGATACTCAACTTCAGGAACAAGACAATTAAAACTAGAGCAAATTTATATTATTTCATTATTTATATCACACGTCTTAGAGCACCGGGCTGTAAGTAGTGATATATAGCCGACTACAAAACTATGATACTAAGTTTTCCAAAAATTGCTTGTTGTCACACATCAAAAACTACCGCTATGTAACTAGAAAGAGATACATTACCTCGTCGCTTTGCATCCTGAAAGTTGTTGAAAGAAGAAGTTGGAAAGCAATGCAGAGTTCTGAGCAAGGTCCAAGATGCTTCACAACAAACACACGCTTTGGATAGCACACGTCTTGTGCTATCCGTCTTGTTCGTTCTAGTTGTAGTCAGAAGTAGGAATTTTGAGTTCCAAGTAGGAAACTGCAACTGGAACGTCCCGTAAAGTCAGAATTTCCTACTGGGAACTCAGTGAAACCTCGCCAACCCCGAGTTGACAATCGAAGATGGATGCCCCCAGTGTGAACAGTTATTTAGCTCCTGTAATAATCAATTTATTTGCACTTCTGACTGGGGTGTGTCGCTCTAGATCAGCTGTATACATAGTATTGTTAGACTTATATTTACAAAAATGCTGCCATAGTGATAATCACATTCTTCATGTGATATTTGTGAACAACAACGCAGGCATGCTAACAACAGCTAACAATAGCCTGGTAGATCGGCTTGTTTTTTCCGACTTCAACTGAAACGCTGATAACTTTGAGATGATGTCACTCCCAGTTCATGTTACTGGAAACATTACGACGCCGCGCGTGCTCATGGGTAGCAGAGTCTTTTACGTTGCCGGTAATAGATTCTCCTCACAGTCCCTTTAAGTACGTGCACTTTAGGTCTTTCCTCTCTGAGCTCCTCACACAGTACCAGGTGCAAACTCTGAAGAAGCCTTAAGGGAGAGAGAGCCTTGCTAAAAGCTCAAGTATGGAAGCTGATGTTCTTTTTTATTCAAAGTCAACTCACAAAACTGTATTTATGTCCCATGGAGATCAACAGCAAAGTTAACACAAGCGGCAGCAGGAGACAATTTATCATCCAGGGCCAGGATCCAACAAGCTCCTGTACAAGAAAACAGTAATTTTGTTATACTAAATTCAATTAATAATAAGAAGTGTTACTTTTTGGGGGGAACTTGTCAATGGGATTGTAAAAAGCACTTTTGAGAAGTACCAGTGGCAGTTTCAGGCCTGACAGAGATCACCTGGGTTGTGATGCTCTGTGAGGCTGAATGCTACCAAAGTGACAATGATGAGCCCGAATGAGAATGTATGGCCCTAACATTCAAGGCAAGACTTGATGGCAATGACTTCAATCACTGCATTTTTTAAGAACAGGGAACATCTATAAGTTTAACAAATCAAATTTTTTGTTGATTATAAAGCTTCTTTGTCTCCAGTCAATGGCTCAGTGAGGTCTGAACCTGCAACGAAGATTATTGGACCAGCACTGCTGATGCAATGTCTATTTACAACCCTAATGGCTAATCAGATCCAGCCCTCCCAGAAACAACTATGACAACAAAAACGCCTCGGGCACAGCATCACTGCAGACAGCAGACTCCTCCTCCTACTGCTGCAGCCACTCATTTCAAGCCTCCACATCAGCATGACGCCATTGAGTGAGAAAGAGACTTTTATTTCTGCAGATTAAGGATGATTTATAAAGCTACAAGTTGGATCAGCGCACATCTGATTGACCAAAGTGCTTCTGTTGTCAAAGAGATTTAAGGCAGACGTTATGATGGGCAACAAAACAAAGAGACAAAAAACATGCTGCGCAATGCTGAAGAAGTTTGTGAACGGACAGGATTTTACTCAAATGAAACAACGATGTCTCCTCTGACCTCGGGCTTATATGGCTCATCACTGCTCTGGTTCAGAAGGTTCCTGAGCTCCTCCCTCTGCCCAGGTCATTACACAGAACCTGATACTACAGCAGCTCACCTTGAGTGAGCCCTTATTAAAGTAATTACAGGTATATTTTATTTCTTATGAACCCAAAGGCAGTCCCTTTTTCCAGCAGATGAGACATTGCTGCAGGAGAGAAATTGAATGGCACAGAGCCATGAACTGCACAGAACAGGTAAAAAAGAGAAAAACTTTGTTTTATTAGCTGATGTTTCCTAGCTTATGCGAGAGCAACAGGAGCAGACTGTTCATTGATTGGCTCTGTCTCAAGAAAACAAAATGTGGTGTGAAAATCTACACAGATGGGCAGAAATGGACTGCAGTGGATCATCAGTTATCTGTATTCAATGTTTCAATAAATTCAGAAAAACACATGACGTTCTGCAACCTGAAAATGTATTTCTGTCTGGTAAATCCCACTAAAGATGTTGGAGCAGCATTAATAAACCTGGATTATCAGATGTCATAATACAAATAAAGATGTATGATTCACATTTTTTTTGTCTTTTATTTTGTGTGTAATGGAGACACCATGTGTTGATCATCCCAGCACTCTCACCCTCTCTCGCTCCTTTAAACATTATTTAATGCATTAAAAAAAAAACTATTTATTTTAGGAAAGCAAGGGTAGCATTTTAAAAACCATTTCTATACATTAACCTCTGATGATTTTCTGGCCCACCATGAAGTGGCTTTGAAAAATTTGGCCCTGAGGCCAAACTTAACTGTCGACCCCTGTTTTAGGGTCTTCACTCTTTTTGGAAGTGTTTGGTCCAGCTGCTCGTCTTCAGCCTGTAGCCTTTTGATTGACCTTAAACACAGGAGGTTAACACACAGGCTGTGCGCCTTCAAAGTCCACTTGTGCTTTTACCACAAAAAGATCCCCAGCAACATAGAAAATAGTTCCTTCAACAATAAAACAAAAACAAAAAAAACCTCAGGTCTACTTTACCAGCACTCTTCACTTCATGTCAGCATTGGAGCCACGATCATGTGAAGAATGTCCACTCTGCTGAACACTGACAGGAAATATGTTTAACACTTCTGTAAAATGGTTTGCAAAGACATAAAGGTTTTAAGTTACTGGAACCAACTTGAATAAAGTAGTAAACAACAGGACAAAAGTATGTTGATTGAGTGAATACATAAATGAGAATAATGACAAAAAAGTTTTAAGGTGATATTACTACTGCAGTAGCAGAAGTAGTATTGAAATGTTATTTAATAAAAATGTTAACCACAGTTAGTGTTTTATTATGATTATTATTTTTCTTAGACTGCTCTGGGGGTTTTTTTCAACCCAATTTCTTCCATGAATTATAATTCTCATTTGTTGCACTGCATGCTTTAATAATGTGTTTGAACTGTGCAGCACTCACTGATAAACTGGTCTTGAAAATAATCATTTTAACAGGACGGAATTTTTTAATTTAGTTATGCCCCGTTTATTAAAACCATTTTGATTATCTACTGAAGTTTACACATCTTTATTATTAAATGACTGTTTTGATAAACCTATATAAGTCTGGTTTCATATACATAAACATGATCAGCATACAAAACAGGAGGCTAAACGTCTTACCTCAGTAGTTCATACTGATCTCATCTCCCCTGTATGATATCTGACTTTTCCCTTGTTTCCTCTTATATTGAGCATCTCACAGGTAGCTAATGGTGGGATATAAACTTTTGTTTGTTGATGATATTTAAATGTATTTGTTTCATTCAGTAGCCTGTGCATGAGTTCACAGTGTACAGGCTCAGGCTCCTTCAAATTAAAACAGAAATTAATTGAAGAGGGAGTGCCAGTGAAAACAACTGAGAGTGTCTGCTTTGAAGGATGTTAGAATAACAAAAACATCTTCATATTTCTCTTCTCCATTGTCACTCTGTGGGTCACATGCTCTGGATTCCTCTGCAGCAGGGTGAAGCTCATTGAGCTCTAATTAAAGTAATCTTTGACTCATTAAAATAATATTTGATTAATTAAAGTCATCTTTGATTTGATTAAAGTCTGGTTGGCAAAACAGGAGGTTAATAGCCTAAAGGGAAAGACTGCAAAGTCATTTATCACATTAAACGACAAATAATGCAACAAAATTAAACTCAGCCCTGGACTAAAGCGACCTTATCTAAAAAATTTTAAGAAGGAAAAAAACAGTATGTTCTATTTTAAATCATAACATACTTGCATGGTTAATGCAGCAGAGTTTAAGCAAACATCAGATCCTTGTCCATTAAGATGGAAATGTGAACAGCTGGAATGAGAGAGAAAAAGGCATCAGAACTTGTTGAGGGCTCATCAGAAACTCCTAAATGTGATGCAGTGATTCTTAAATCAAAAAGAAACTCATCACTTGTATCATACATCAACGTGATGCAATTTGGACTCACAGTGAAAAAAAGAACATGTTGAGTTTACTTAATCCAATAGTGGACATTGGTTGCACACAAAGCTTTTGCTTTACCAGTAACTTAAACAATTGAGTTAAAATAACACATTTTATTCATATTCAATAAACCTGTGTATTTTCTGTTAAGTGTGATTGAAACATGTTTTCATAAAGTATTTTGAACTCTTGAAACATTTTAATCTTCCATAATTTAATCACTTTATTCCAACACTATTCAATAACTTAAGTCCAATGCTATTTGGTCACTTAAATACGACATGTTACTTTCATATTATATGTTAGTGTTATATTCTAGCGTCAACTACAAAAATTTCAAATGTAGACCTTAAAATACATTGTTTGCATTGTTCTCTTCCGGGATGGTTGCCTGTAACCACTAGTGACCTTTTAAAACAAAATGTCTAATTTCACTGCAGTGACAGCAGGTAATCACAGCATAGAAATTAGACCCTTTCTTTTAAAAAAGGTTACAGGCAGCCATCTTGGAAGAAAACAATACAAACATTATGCTGAAGGCCTCTTTTGTCAGATCAAACTCAACAAATTGAACTGTAAACAATTCAATGTAACTACTGAACTGACTTGAAATGCAAAACATTCTTAGCATAAACATTAAAATAAATTCTTGCTACAATACCTCTTTATTAACTCTTAATCATTAACATTATCCATTTTTGTACCCCAATTAATAAAAATCAACAGTTGCATATCAAACATTTAGATGCATCTTCAAAGATGCTAACTGACGTCACTGAGTGTTTCGAGTCTTTCAAACATCATCTCCCCAGGTGACCCAGCTGGGATTGATCAGGCCAAGGCTTGTGCCCGCTCATGGTTCTTCTCTCTTTATCCACAGTCACCTTGAGGCACCTTCTTCTGCCTCCATAATCTACTGGCCCCTGTGATGCCCAGGATGTTATCGGCCCTGCATAGTGACTGGCCAGTGAACCCTCTGCTTCCCACCTCAATGGGCTTCCACTGCGCCTGCCACCCGTTGTTCCAGCACTCCTCTGCTAGTTCAGCATATTTTACCTCCTTCATTGGCCTCCTCGATAAATCCCAGTGAGTTCCTGGACAAAAGTGTCGCTCAAAGGTCTCTGGTAGATAAGTAGCATGTCAGGCCTCAGTGTTATAGTGGCGACCATTTATCAAACCTGGAGTTCAAGAGCCAAAGAGGAGAAAGATCACAAGGCTTCTTCTGGACTTGGTCTAAAAAAAGCACAGAACAAACAAGAGCTTCAGTGTTTTCAGATTAAACCACACCCTCACCGCAGGAGGGGTGCAGTCATTCAACTGTGACTCATAGCCTATAATGTTACATCACCACCATGTTTTATGTCTGTTTAAATTGCATTAACAATGCCGTTACTGTTCAACATACTGCTGAGGCATTAAGTTCATCTTTACACAGTTAAATGAATATTAAGAAACCACTTCTTTCTCCCCACCCCACTTGGTAGAGTCCTAAATGAAGCTTTCAAGGCACAATCAAGTCCACCTGTTCATGAAGCACCTTTCTGAGCAGGAGAGACTGAAGTGATTCAGCACTTCGTCTTCATTAACACAGTTGATACGACAAGATGGAGAAATACTAAAGATGCTGATAGGAGAGTCATTCATAGACAATGGTGGGTAAACAAAACACATTGGTAAGGGAGACCCGGGATGGCTTTTACACCTATTGCTTCAGCACCTGCAACTCCCTAAATTAAGGGACCTTTTTTTTTTTTTTAACTTTAAGTGATGTTCTCATATTTGCATGCAGCTGAACCCCATTAAGACTTCAGCAAAGGTGTCGGTTGAATTTTGTTGAACTGAGAGAGCTTCACTGGTATGAATGTGAGGCATTATTGGCAAAGCAGCTCATAAAAATAAAACCAGAAAATACGTAAACAAAAAACATATGTAATAAAAGGAAAAAGGTTCATTATAACATTAAAAATGTGTCATACTGTGATCTAAAGGTTGAAGAAACAGAAAAAAAGGTTTATGATAACATAAAAAAAAAAACCTTGATATCTTTGTTTTCTGACTTCATAAATTTATGTCAAATACAAGGAGCTACTTTCAAGGACCACTCCAGGGTAGGTTGCTACTGATAGCTAATGGGTTTTTTGTAGTAATAGTTACAAAAGCAACAAAAGTGAGGCAGCCAGGTAGAGCCGACAAGAGCCATTTTGGTATCCTTGGTGATCTGTGCATAAAAACTAATCCATGAGTTAAAGGGATGTGCCAACATTTTCTTTGTCTTCATATCTTGCCTCACTCCTGAGTTCATGACAAGCAGACAGACACCATTCTTCCGACTGTGCACCCAGTAACAAGCAAGAGATGGCCAAAGCTTATCTACTACTAGTAAGCTTAACTCAAACACTGGGATTCAGTGGGTTGTGTTCAGTGCCTCTGCCTACAGTCATCAGATTAACTCTTTAACAACCCTAAAAGGTCCTTTGTTCTTGTTGTAACTTGTCCTTTTACTGTGTTAGATGAACTTCTACTATCATCATATAAGGCTCTAATTTGACCAGGCACAGGCGCAGTGCACCTGCTTGTAACCCACCTGCATTCCTGGTTTGTCATCGCCAAATAGCAGAACCTTTGGTGATATATTCTCTCCCGGTATCCCCTCCTCATCCTTCTTGCAGTAATGTACACCATCTTTTTAGATCATGTTAAGAATAAAGATTAAAACAGAGAAATATGGGCAGTCACAGGTTAATCCTTAAGAAACCAAATGACTTATATTTATTTAGCAAGTGTCTCTCTTTTTTCTCTCTCTTTTCTTTTGCATTTCATGAGGTGAGAGAAGCCGGATATATACTCCATATCGGATGATGAGGCTGTTTGTGGTTGGCTTGAGAGATGTGAACTTACTAGTTTTCACCACACTTTCAGCTGCTTCCCATTATGACAAATGTCTTTGATCTGACATCAGATGTGACAGGACAGTTAATGTGGATACAAATGTATATGCTGATTCAGATAGTTACATTAAATAGTGGTTGGTGTAATTGTTTAATGCATTGAAATGTGCCTGACACTGAGGGTTTTTTTGGCACGAAATTGTCACTGCGCCAACCTGAATCTGTTGACACCTGCCCCAGTTGCGCCGCCACACCAATCTAGGCGCAGCTGGCCTACCAAATTGGCTGCTCATGGCTGTGCGCCGGACGAAATTGCCATTGTTCGGGATACGCCAGGCTTCGCCACCCTGCACCACCCTGAACCACCCTGCGCTGTGACTGGAAAGTACAAAACCCAGTATCTTACTTTACTCCTGAATAGAGGTTTTGCTCTGTTGACTTACTTCCGGGGAGGTTTCATTAGAGATTAGATGTTTGATTCGAGTCTTTGGAACAGTTTTTTTTAAGTAAACGACGAGAACCAGTTCACACTTTTGTGTGAGCTATTTGTTTACACGCTATTTTTAATGCAAAGTGCATGCAGATATAAGAATGGTTCGCAAACAGATGGCTCACTCACAACTGTAAATTGGTACTCAAAGTCAACAAAACAAAGCCTCTGTTTAGCAGGAGAAAAAATTATAAGATGATAGTGAGAATTATGAAACATGATGAGTTTATCTCATGACTTTAGGCAGAGACAAGCTAACGCTACCCACTTACTCCCAGTAGTTGAGCTAAGCTATCTAGCAGTTGGTGAGCTTTGGCCATCTCTTTTCTGTTACTTGATACACAGTCAAAAGAATAGTGTACATCTGCTTGTTATGTACCCAGAAGTGAGCCAGGGCTCAATAAAAAAGAAAATGTTGGCATATCCCTTTAACACATTTAATCTGCAGTGTCCCTCATGCACCAGTTTGTTTTCTGTAACAAAGCCAGAAATATTTTTCTTTTTTTTTTGTGAATCATCAAATGCCAAATGCCCCTCAGTCTATGTTTCTAAGCACCTTCAGAGCCTCAAACCAAAAGCCTGAGTAAACAGAAACATCATAATGAGCCATTTGGTACTTGATATCTGATGCTGGCTCTTCTGATTTAAAGAAAGCTTGGACATGCTTACTCTGTCAGTGGCACTCCTCTTAGGGCCTGTCCACACAGAAATAAAACTGTTTTTGTTCTGAAAAAGTTCTCCGTAAAGACGCAATGTTTCAAGACAATGTGTCAGACAGACAACAAAATCACAGAAGGAGACATGGAGCCTGCCAATCCATCATAAGAAATGTGAAAAACACTGACATATGCTTTTCTCCATGTCCTCTTATTGCTGACAGTGGTCAGAGAGGAGCAGAAGATTTTGCTGTTATAGTTCTAACAAGCTGTACAGGTCCTGCAGTGTGAACATGACACCATATTACACCATTGTTTCTGTAGTTGTATGGGTTCACGCATCTGGTGTAAGGGAGACGTCAGCCTGATGCGTCATTGTTCTGACAAGTGTTCACTGTCCACACGGACATGCTTAACCGACATTGTCAGACTCATCCACTCCGAGGCCTGTTTTCAAACGTGTGTTTTCAGGCACTTTAAACACCTTCCTAATGTGGTTGAAACACCTGCGAGACTGACACTTGTGCAAGTCTGAAGTCATCTCTGTATGAACAGCCTCTTAGACGATGCAGTGGTCACGGGGCCATCAACAACTTCAAAATACATTTTTGATTCATCATGACAAATTCCAAATAGTTCATCTAAAGCTTTATTCATGTTTTCTTACAGAAATAATTTACCCTCCAGTTTTCTCGCTTGTAATCCAAAGGAAATAAGAAGCTTTGACATGTGACCTCTTTCAGTCTGAAGATTAGAAACAGACTATGACCTTGTAGTTAAAATATGCCAGCCTGAAAGCACTTAAACTCAAAAGACTTGAGCACGTTTTTTCCTACAAGTAAATGTATGTGCCCTTTATCTCTCCTCTTAAAGGACAGTTAGCTTAAGAATCAGAGTTTCCCCAGTGCTGCCCTAAATATCCTGAATTACATTGTTTATGTATTTATATCATTATCATCACTTCCATCCACATTAGCTAATTTTAATACTTGCAAACCATAAAACAGTAAAAAATAAATCCCCCTTTGTCCTTTTGTCTGTGCTTTTTTCATCCTACAGAAATGAGGAAACATGCGTCGAAAGCAAAACACAACATTAGCAGGCATGCCAACAGGGAGAAAATGAGGAGAAGGAAACTCATCCAATTTTCATTTTCAGGCTACTGAAGCCAAAACTCTCATTAACTATATAAATCCTAGGTTGCCAAGAGCTCGTGTCCTCATCAAAAAGCCAGTCTCAGCAGACACTTAAAATGCCTCCACTGGTGGACTCTTTGGCCAGAATATATTTAGTCGCAAATGAAGGTTTTTTCTTCTTTTCATGCTAATGTGGGCTCCATTTCATCCTATAGCAACAGCACAACAAGAGTTTACATCTTATAACAACACAGAGTGATGACAACTTTCGTGACTGCCATAACAGTGTAATAGGCATGATTTAAGAAAGAGCAAAAACAGTTACAATTGTGAAAATGAGACAGAGTGTGTGTGTGTGTATTTTCACTCTGATCTTTGTGAGCCTAACAGGGTGGTTTCCAACCGTTTAATATAATTTCCAACCCCTGATTGTACCCTCAGAGACATGTCCCTCAATAACTGCAGGAAAATGAAGACTTTGTCATTTAAAATCAACATCAACCATAATTATCCTCATTAAAAAATCAAGATAAAAATTTGGCTTAAAAAAAAGACCCTTTTATTACGTGCTCCACGTTCTTCAGTCAAACATAAGAAGCCATTTCAAGTCCCAGATGAAGCGAAAACTGTTGTAACTCTTTGGTTGTTATGAACTCAATGTCCTTGGGAACTTTTTCTCATACTTTCCAAGAAGTTATGTCATTTTTACATTTTGAGTTAAATTTCTCTAAACTTGCAATTCCCTAAAGTCTTTGCTTTTTCTTCTAACTGACTTTGAAGACATAGTCATCACATGTTTTCTGTTTTCAAGCTAATGTCTCTTGTTCTCGAAGTTCCTTATTCAACCCTTTAAAATAAAACCAGGTTTACTAAGATCCAGAGTAGTAATCTCCTCCTACACCAGCACAAACTAAAAAACTAAACTATAACAACAAATACCAATTTTCATAGAAAATCTTAAAAGTAACCTTTCTCTGGTTTACTAACAGGGAAATCAACTTAAGTGAAGCACCTGACTGTAAATTTAAGTTTGGGATTTTGTTGATTCAAAGATTGATCACACAAAAGTAAGTCCAGTTTACTATTTTAATGTCACAGAAAGCTCCTTGGCCTGTAGCTTGATTGTGAGTGTTTGGTCTTCATTGGGCTTGATTAGAACTAGGGCTGGGTTAAAAAAAATCGATGTAATCGATTTAAATTGATTTTCCTTTAACTGGTTCATAATCGATCCAGAAAAACCAAAGATCGATCTTTTAACTTTGGTAGTTTTTTCTTCTTTGGATGTGCAGAGAAGCAGCCTGTGGTATCAACCCAGCTCGTCTCGTGTGATCAGCGTTTAGCGTTGTTTTCTACTGAACAAAATCTCATGAGATGTTCCTGCAAACAAACATGGTGGAAGCACTATATGGGCATTACTGGCAAGTTCAAAAGCTGATGTTTGGATGTACAGTTTTTTAGATTTAACAAATACAAAGGAAAATACGAGTTGGACAAAAAACAAGTAATATGCAGAATATGCATTAATGCATATCATTAAAATATGATTAATGTAACTGCTTTGGGTTTAGTTCTTCATGTTAAAACAATTTTTAATGATTTACCGGGTCAAACGGTCACTTTTTAAATTTACAGCACTATTTTAACTAAAATATCCCAGACTGAATAAATATCGAATTGAATCGTGAATCGAATCAATTTGAGACCTTGTAATATCAAATCGAATCGATCCAGAAAATCTGAATCAATACCCAGCCCTAATTAGAACTGTAAATGTGAGCTGTTTAAAAAGGTGTTGGTATTTTTTAAGAACAGTTTCTTGACCATTTGGTAAAATAAAGTTGCCAAAAGCATTTGTAGAATCAATCAGGTCTCCTCACCAGAGGATTTTACTGTTGTGGGAGATTTGAATGATGACCTGATGAGACAAATCCTTACAGCCTCGGGAAGCATTTTATTGAGGCAGAATCAAAGTTGAATAGAGTGACTGGCAACACTGCAGCACGGTGGTGCAGTTGAATCCATCTTGCCAGCTTGCCAGTGTGTACTGCATAAAGCACCTGTAACACTGTGCAGGCCTTTGTGGCTCCTGCTGAGGTGGTGCTGCTTGGCTTCATGGCTGTAAATGTGGACAGAGGCCTGCTTTGTACAGCTCATGAGTGAAACAAACCCACGGTGGTTAGTATGGTGGATCAGACTTGTAAAATGTGTCAGCAGGTTAATATCAATGTTATTTTGTTTCTCTGCAAGTTTCTCGCTTCAAGAACATTTGGGTGTCTGTGTGCCACCATTTAACTCTCCTTTAGCTCCTCTTTAGCTTCACACCCGACACAGCATCGTGTGGATTTGCTGTTCATCATGACACTGGGATCCACATTCAAGATTTCCTGCTGCTTAACAGAGGGTTTTTTCTTGCCACCATGATGGAGGGATTCATGATTGGCTGATCACATGGATTCATGTTGGGTGTTGTATATATTTGTATTTATATGTGTACGTGTATTTTTATATGTATATATGAATCTATGCACATATGTGTATCCATAAAATGAAGAGCTTTATGCTCTATTGTAAAGTGTCTTGAGATAACACTTGTTATGAATTGGCGCTATACAAAGAAAGAATGATTGATTGATTGGTCTTTAACTGTCCTTAAGCTCCTCTTAAACTGCCCTTTAAGTCTTCTTTAACTCTCCTTTAACTCTCATTTAGCTCCACTTTAGCTCTCCTTTAACTCCCCCTTATCTCTCCTTAAACTCTACTTTAACTTTCCTTTAGCTCTCCTTTAGCTCTCCTTTAACTCTACTTAAGCTCCTCTTTTACTGTCCTTTATCTCCCCTTTGACTTTCTTTTAGTTCCCCTTTAACTCTCTTTTAACTGTCCTTTAACTCTCCTTTAACCCTCCTTTAACTCTCCTTTTATTCTCATTTTACTCCCCGTTTACCCCCACCCCTTATCTCTCCTTTAACTACTTTAACTCTCCTTCAGCTCCCTTTTAACCCTCTTTGAGCACTGTTTTAACTATCCTTTATCTCTCCTTAACTCTGCTTTACCTTTCCTTTAGCGCTCCTTTAACTCCCCTTTAACTGTTCTTTAATTCCTCTTTAACAATCCTTTTACTTTCCTTTAGTTCCCCTTCAACAGTCCTTTAACTATCCTTTAGCTCTACTTTAGCTTTCCTTTAACTGTCCTTCAACTCCCCTTTAGCTGCCTTTTAACTCTCTTTTAGCGCTACTTTAACTATCCTTTATCTCTCCTTTAACTCTACTTTAACTCCCCTATAACTCTCATTTAACTGTTCTTTAATTCCCCTTTAACAATCCTTTTACCTTCCTTTAGTTCCCCTTTAACACTCCTTTAACTATCCATTTGCTCTACTTTAGCTTTCCTTAACTCTTCCTTTAACTGTCCCTCAACTCCCCTTCAGTTCCCTTTTAACTCTCTTTTAGTGCTACTTTAACTATCCTTTATCTCTCCTTTAACTCTACTTTAACTCCCCTATAACCCTTCTTCAGCTCCCCTTTGACTCTCTTTTAGCTCTCCTTTAACTATCATTTTACTCCCCTTTAACTCTCCTTTTATTCTCCATTAATTCCCCTTTAACACTCCTTTAACTCTCCTTTAACTATCCCTCAACTCCCCTTTTACCCCCCTTCAACTATCCTTTTACTCTCCAATAGTTTCCCTTTTAAACTCCTTTAGCTCTCCGTTAACTATCCTTTTAACTGTCCTTTAAATCCCCTTTAGCTCCCCTTTGACTCTCTTTTAGTTCCCCATTAACTCTCTTTTAGCACTCCTTTAACTATCCTTTATCTGTCCTTTAACTCTCCTTCAACTCCCCTTTAACTGTCCTTTAAATCCCGTTTAACTATCCTTTAACTCTCATTTAGCTCTCCTTTAGCTCTCCTTTAACTCTCCTTTAACTCCCTTTTTGCCCTTATTGATTTCCTTTGGGTTGACTTCAGCCCTTTGGACTTCCATAGCCATTGTTGTCATAATTTCACCATTAGTTTATTTGAGTATTATATTAGTTGGGTTACTGAGTTCTCTGCAGCTTTGTATCAGCTGTGTTGTTTGGTGAATCCTTGTGTTTTCTTTCAGAATCTTTTTCGCTCACCCAGGGATGCACAGCACCAAGGATGCGCAACAAAGCCTCTTTATTAAACTTTCTTAATGTGGTGGAGATTCAACATGGTGCTGGAAACATTCCTCTGAGATTTTGGCCCCTTTTGGCATCCCATCACACAGTCGCTGAAGAAGTAAATGTTCGTGAAACTGGTTTATTCTGCAGGAGGAAACCATCAAATAATAGGTACACCGTGTTTATAACTGGATGAGCATGGTCAGCATATGCTCAGGTTGGCTGTGGCTTTCAAACAAACCTGCCAAGAAAATATTCCCAAAACATTACACAACCACATCATCCTGGGCCACTGATATAAGATGGGGTGGACCTAATGTGTGCAGCCAAATTCTGTTAGATTTCAGGCCTGATAATTGTCTCTGTGTCAGTCCAGTTTGATTATTATATCCCTCTGCTGATTAATCCATCTGAATGATTCAAATTAACATCTTCTTTCTGTACAAGATCAACTGGATGTAGATCAGATTTGAGCCTGTGCAGCAGAAAAAGAGTGAAAATGTGCCTTCTGCTGTAGCTCAAGATTTGATGTTTTGTGTGTTCAGAAATTGTATTTTGGCTGCAACTGAGTTACTGTGGCCTTAATATAATTTTCAATCATTTTTCCATTTTCTCTTTTCAGTCCTTTTTCTCTAAACCCTTGATGGTTGTGTAAAAAATCCAGCAATAAGTAGTTTCTGAAATACTGCAGCTGCTTTTAACTTGTGTTGATTCTTAGGCATGTAACCTGAAAATAATGTCTAGGGACCAGGGTTTGGCAAGTTACTTAAAAAAAGAGTTATCAGTTATAGTTACTAATTACTTTCCCAAAAAATGAATTGAGTTACGAACAGAATTACTCCTTCATAAATGTAAGTAATTACCAGAGTACTTGTGGCATTACTGTTTTGAAAAGGCTCCATCTCTGTGTTCTTCCTTGTTGTTACCCAGCCTGCTACCAGCAGCTCTGTCATCATCAGCAGTGTTATCTGAGAGTTTGGTCACCAGATTTTAAGAGTTACTCACGACGGACGCATACAAACACTTTGCTCTGGGACATAATTTGTACTTCACATGTATGGTTTTGCCATTTGCACCAATAACATTGAAGTTCTTCCATCCTGAAAATGCCAGTTTTAACTCCACGGACCATTCCAGACACCACTGCGGCATCTTGTAGTGTTGCTAGATTTTTCGACTGAAATAACCAGGTCGATATAACAAGCCCAAACAAGAAATCTCCACCATTTTCTTTCTCTAGTATTAATTTTTTAAAATCTACATTAAGTTTGTTTCGATTTTCATCTACATTACCTTTCAATTTCACAGTGACATTTACACTTATTTGTCTCTTGATTTACTTATTTAAAGCTATGGTCTACAATTTGGAAGCTTGGCACATCCTAATAACACTGTTTATAAGGCCGTTATGGTCCTATGGTCCGATCTACGCAATATAAAGACCAATAAGAATGAAAAAAATCCATTCAGTATATCCGCTGCAAAGCGGCATAATAGTTGACCAATCCGAACCGCCGGGAACGGTGGTTTGGATTGGTCCATGAGTCCATCCAATCCCCTGTCCCCCCTGCTCTGCATCGTCCCGCCTCCTCCCCACTACCTCCCTCATGTACTGGTGAGCAGCAAGCTGCACAGCTACTGAAGCGTCATGGAGCTGGAGAAGACCAGTACCAAAACCGGGAGGCCGCTTCTGTTACCCTCCACATTGAAAGGAATGAAACGTAAAAGTTTCGAGGAAAAGGCTGAAGAAAGGAAGAAATATGAGCAATACAGGTCCCAACGGAGACTCAACATTGGAGACTCGTATGACCGGTGGAAAAAGCTGCAGAATGATTTTGGACTGAAAACTGACGCTGAGACAGCCGAATTTCTGTCGAACAGGTAATAGCTTTGTTTACTACAGTGGGAAATGTCTGCTGAACAACTCTGGTTAGTCTGTGCCTAACTGGCTAATGACTGAACGTTGTTGGTCGGAACGGGTAGGCTCAATCAATAGGTTTTAGCATAAGTTAGCCACTCATCGTTAGCATTGTAAACTGAGCTGGTGAAGATACGCCGAGAGAGGTAAATCCTCGCCCACAATCAGCTCTGCTCTGATCGGCTAACAGTGGCGACGCCAGACCCGCTTTGCCGCCAGTCCAATTGAAATGGCTACCGCTGTGTGTTACAAGGGGGATGACTGTCGTGTTTGTTACTTTCAGCTGTGAGAAATCTCATTTATCTTCAACGCCAATGAATATTTTCTGCTGGTTGGCTTCTTGCTGTATCGGAGGGGGCGTGTTGTTAGGAGGTGACTCGAGCAGGGGGGCGGGATCTTGGAACACATGCGTTTTTCAAATCTGTCTCAACAGCCAAACTGGTTTTCAGATCGTAGACCCTAGCTTTAACGTCCCTTTGTTTGGAGGTGAAAAATCATTTTCTGCAGAAGTTAAGGAAGGGGCTACTGTAATTTATAACTCTGTAATCACTAAGAAGTCTATCAAACCTTCATTTTTGTAACCAAACAGACATAGTCTTGATTTTATCTAAGTTTTATGTCCATCCTTTACAGCGTTATTATGGTGAAAACAGTCATAGGTAGATTAGAAATCATTTTTGGTGGGAACATAATTTTGTCCCTCATCAGTTAAATTTACATTTGTGTTTGGAGTGGGAAAAAAGTTTGTATACCTTCTGAATTGAGTTTATACTGGTAGTAGAGAGTGCATCAGATCTCTCCTGGGTTTTGGGGCACAACAAGCCCAAATGAGCAACTGCACTTCTGGAATGAGCCCCAAAAAAACAACCCGCAACTGCCAATATTTACAAGCAATTTCCAAAAAAAATGAGAAAGAAATGCAGAGAGTCACTTGTAAAAAGCTGACCTGGCAACTCTGGCATCTAGTTCTCTTGTGTGGCTGTTTTAGGCGCAGCTCCTGTTCTGTGTCTGGCTGAGCAGGCCAGGTCGGACGACAGCTGTTAGGCAGCAGTGCATAACAATGGGCCACTTTTCACTGTCGGAAATGGTAACGGCATTGTAAGGTTTCAAATGGTCATTACGCTGTTATTTTGAACACTGTTACTCCCGAGACTGCGAGGGACATGGGGAACCAGAGAAAACTTTCTGTAAAGGAGTAAAATGTCTGACCTTGAGAAAAGGAATTCATTGTCAAACCTGGAGGCATCTTTCAACTCTGAATCACAGAAGCACACAAAAAAGAACAAAAATGTTCATATGGTTTTATTGTTATGCTGTACACTCCCACTTTGACTCTGCAATAAAAGGTCAAATAAACTATTTACTGCATACTGTGCCAGTAAACAGATTACAAGAATTAAAACACAAATCCAGACAGCACTCATCAATATGAACCTGCATAAAGCTTTAGTTCCATTTGGTGGAAGATGGCGTAGATGGGTTCAAAAGACTGAGACAATGAACAAAAACCAACCAGAGATCCTGCATTCTCACTGTTTAGGCTGATCAGCCCCTGGATGGGGTGACAGTACATCAGGTGGTTTCAGGCATGTATTCACAATCACACAGTTAAACTAGAAAAGCACCAGACGCTGATCCGGATCAACACCAAAATCGAATCAGTTCTTCCTTTTCCCATGCTGAACATTTCCTGTAATTTTAATCAAAATCCATCCATAACTTTTTGAATTATTTTGTTCACAGACAGACAAACAGACAAACAGACTGTCCCAAAAACATAACTTCCTTGGCGGAGGTAATTAGTGTGGCATGAAGTGATCAGTAAATTTTCAGTCAGATTAGTAATAAAACATGCCAACGTGGTCGACAGCCAGAGGCCAACTCCAACAAAGGTTTTCATGATCTAACAGAGTGAACTGCACCGAGCTGGATGATTTGATGACTTTTTAGACCTGCACCTCATTACATCTGATCTTTTAAAAAGTCTACAACCCGTCGAGAGTCTTTGAGGTCTGTGGACCTGCTGCTTCTTGTTGGTTTTTAGCCTTTAAATTATGGAAGAACCTACCTCGTGAAATCAGGATGCTCCCCAGCATGCTCACCCTTATACCTCATCTCAAAACCTGTTTTAATCTGTTAGCATTTCATTCATCATGTGAGCTGTGTGAACTCTGTCTCTGTACTTGACTTTTTCAGTTGATGTTTCTGAGCTTTTATCTTTTTAAAATATTTTTTATCATTTGGTTTTTCATCTGTTTTATGACATTGTATTTAGTTTTATTTCTGATTGTAGTCACTGTGCAGCTCTTTGGCAAGTGTGCTGTACAAATGACATGGATTTGATTGGACTTCTGATTTATAGTTTGATCTTAAAAAGCAGCTGGCTTCAGCGGATTCCTTGTCTGTCATCAGGCAGATCCATCTTGCTAATGGGATGTTTGGTCCTGCAAAAGAACAGACTCATCAGGGTCCTTTAATAGACGTAGACCAAGTGTGGTTTTGTTGTGAGCAAGATGTGACTGCAGGGATCTGACAGATGGAGCTGCCTGATTCTGTAATCAGGCCCAAAGTGGCACAGCCAAATTAGAGTCTTTTAGAGCAGGAAGAGGTGCAAGATTCACTCACAAGGCAGCAGGAATTCAATGATTAATACCTGTGTTTCAAATTGTTACTGTCCCTAAAACTATTGCACTTTCTCTGTGAATTTCTTGAATTCCTTGCAACATTTGTTTTTCTATTTACAGTCTTAAACTTTTATCTTGAGTTTATATTTATTACGGTGTGTGCTGCTGACGTCTTGGCCAGGTCACCCTTGTAAATGAGATCATGATCTCAATGGGATTTACCTGGTTAAATAAATAAATAAGATAGAAGCAAGACCACAGCAGGTGACTGCACTTACAGAGATTAGCATAGATGCTAACAGTTTCAGTAGCAGTTTTATCCCATTGACCGCATTTCTTTATTAAATGAAAAAAAAAAAAAAATACCAGGACTAAAAATTTCTCTATGGTACGGATATTTTCGCTCCATTCTGACATATTTTGACAACTTTTACGAAGTGGCTCATGTTCTGTAACACAGTGGTTCTCAACATTTTTGGGATCCTGGACCCCCTGAATATTTTTTGATCTACCCCAATCGATCTGTTTGATAGACACAGTAGAAACTGCTTTTTAAATTGAATTATGGCATTTATTTACTCTTTATAGGAAAACTAAGAGCTTACAATAGTTGTAACTTAGATAAAGTAGCATGCGTAACAAAACAGTGATTAATTGCTGTAGATTTCAGATATATTTGAACAAACAGCATTTTTATGCAGATAGTGTGTTTTTAAAAAGTCATAGGATCTTTTCAAAAATATATTTTAGCTTTACGGACCCCTTGCAATTACACCACAAAACACTGGCGGTCCATGAACCTCTGGTTGAGAAACACTGCTGTCACACAGTAAAGACCGCCTACTATATTATCTGATTTGCCTGTACTATATGTTGATGACAGCATGATTGTCCAATATTTGTTTATTTTTTGGGCTCTTTCCCAGATGGACGAGTGAAATCTACTGAATGGTCCATCTGGTGTGTCAGGTTAGATCTGACTGAATACAAGACAAAATATTTGTTCTGTCATCTTCCAAGTTTTTCTTCAAAAGCTCTCCATCCATTATTAATGGGTTATTAATTATTAATACTGCTTATCCCTTCAGGCTCACCGGGGCAGCTGGAGCCTTTTCCAGCTGACACTCCGTGTGGAGCAGGTTGAACTGAACAACCTTTCACACACATACTCACACCAACAGCACTCAAGGGTCACCAATTAACCCAGAGAGCTGAGTTTTATTCTGCGGGAGGAAACCAGAGTACATTCAGAAACCCCACACAGAAGATAATATGAAAAGACCAGTCTGTGTTTTAAAGGGTTGGTTCAGTATGTTTTAAGTTGGGTTGTATCAGGTACTTTACAGCAGTCAGTGAAGTGACAGAAAGGGCAGCGCTTTACCTTAAGGGATAAGTTCGGTTTCTACTGCTTTCACATTGTTTATAGGATGAAGCAGAACAATATACTCACCCAGAAGGCTTTCCTGATCCAAACAGTGCTTCGGGAGATATTTAGATCCAAAATCGAGCGGCGGACATCCGTATAATGGTAGCACACGGGACATGTATAGCACCGCTCCTAAAACTGCATTAATCGTCCAAATACTCATTAGTTTCACCAATAATTCATCATGGTCCGCTCATGCTACTCCTCCAAGACAGTCCGGTGTCGCCCCACCCGTGTTTTTGTGACTGTGCTGACCTCTAAACTGAAGACTGCTCTCTGGCCAGCTGTTCTTCTCTTTGCCTCCGCGTCCTCCTTTCGATGAGCTCCTCATCTGTATACTCTGGCTCAAAACTGTAAGGACACCCATCATATTCAAAGTTCTCGTCCACAACATCTTCATCCGATAGATATTCGTCCATTTTGCACAAAACTGGAAGAAGAAAGTTCTGAAACAATGAGCCGTGCTGCGCATGCGCGGCAGACGTAGAGAAAGTTTTCAGTTCAGAGGTCGGCACATTCACAAAAACCTGGGTGGAGTGACCCCGGACTGTAATGGAGGAGTAGCCCGAGCGGACCATGATGAAATAATGGTGAAAGTTTTTGGACGATTAATGCAGTTTTAGGAGCGGCGCTATACATGCCCTGTGTGCTACCATTATACGGATGTCCGCCGCTCGATTTTGGATCTAAATATCTCCCGAAGCACTGTTTGGATCAGGAAAGCCTTCTGGGTGAGTATATTGTTCTACTTCATTCTATAAACAATGTGAAAGCTGTAGAAACCGAACTTATCCTTTAAGGAGAGCCAGCTAAGATGATGGTCAGGTACAGTGCCGTTAATCGGTATGATTATTTTGTGTTATTATGTGAGCTTAATGTCAAAACAAGCAACAGCAATGTGGTGGGTAGAGTGTATGATTGGGTGAAAAATTTTAGGCTTGCTGGAAAAGGTGAAGCCTGATAAAGGTTAGCCCATAAATCAACTGTTAAAGGAACATCATTATCTCTTATCACTTATATTGGGGAAAAATACACTGTAGCACTCATATATTTTTCATCCAGTCAGAAATTTGATCCAACATAGTTTCATGGCTCCTTTGGAAGTCACATAAACTCACATAGTAAATGTATCCAACCACAACAGTGAACCTCTCTGGTGGTCTCAGCTTGCACTCCTTAAAGGTACAGCACTGCTGGAGCGCTTTCAGCTACATCACGGACCTCAAAAATACTGAATTACCTCTTTGAATATATTTCTAAATGAGATAGATATTAACTGATATTGTTTGATGCAAGTTTAACATTAAAAAGATTTACAACAGTTGTTCTAACTTTTTCTGACCATCTGTGAGCACTCTGTTGAATGAACACAGCAAGAAATGCTTATTGTTAATTAGATATCGTCTTTTAAAGATTTGGCAAATTTAAGAAACAAATGTCTGCATTTATTTTAAAGGGGCATTTTTTAATTCATGCAGAAATTAAACTATACCTTTATCCTTAAAAATCTCAGCCACTAATCTGCACAATGATTTAATTGCTCAAATATTTTAAGACACTTTGCTAGTTTCAATTTAAACACAAAGCTAATGTATTTGTAATGTTTAGATGATTGGCTTTCTTCCTGAGTTAAAGATATGAAACTACCTTATTATAGGGAAAAGTAAGACATGGTATTGCATGCTTAAAACAGTGTAGGAGTTTGCATGAGTGAAAATAGTACAAAGTATTATATCGGTGTGAGGGTGCAGATCTAAGGCACAAACATTGTTGTAGTTTGTGAGTTATAATTTTGCACAGACACACTTTGTTTACCAAAAAACCTTAGTAGTGGTACACTTGGTTTACTATAGAATACCAAATATAAGAATATAGAGTAAAAATTCACCTTGATAGATTTAAATCCCAGGAATAAATGCTAATATTTTGTTAGGCTTATTGTTGTTGATAAATTCAACGATTGTGACCATCCTGTGACATTTCTTTTCTAGGAGCTGGACATCAGACCAGTTTAAAATCAATATCAAGCATAGTTTTTATATGGAGTATTGTGATAATGAATATGGCATCATTGATTTGTGATGGTAAACTATGATTGATTTAGCCTTTCAGTTAGTCTTTTTTGCCCTTTATTGCAATGCTATGATGAATGAACCAAGCACAAAACTTCCCAAAACAATTATTCTGTATGAGTTGAAATACTAATTAAAACAAACCTTTACAAAAAAAAGTACACAAAGAGCCACTCAATTACTGTTGAGTTTAAAAAGTATTTACTCTATGGGATACACATTGGCACTGGATGATATTGGTCTTTTTTTTTTTAAAACATTTGCCCGTGGAGAATCATTGTGTGTTGAAAAGATATCAGGTTCAAGTGTTAACTTGTGTTGTACCAGTTTAATGCTGTCATGTGGCACACCTGCTGATAAAGAGAAACTTGGCTTTTGTAGGGATTCAAAAATTGACCTGAAACTCTGATGTGTCTCATATAGGAGACAAGATATGTATTGGCATCATGGGAGAATCCCACCTCCCTGCAGTGGAAGCATATGGGTATCAGTATCATTAGATTCTTCTTTTAAACCAAAATCGAGGTTTATTATTCTTGTGTGGTTAAAATAATTTAAATCAAGACATTACATTTTGTCTGATGTAAGGCCAATAGCTAAAATTTACCCACTTCATGGAACTAAAATGGTTAAATGACACAAACATATAGGTAGTTGAACAAACAACAAATACAGCAGTCAGGATTGAGATTATCAGTGCCATTATTTGCCATCAAGGAGTGACAATCAATTTGTGCTAACGGTTTGACAATTAAATACAATTTTGAGAAATGTTCAACATAATTTAATATAAATCCACAATATAAAACAATGTGAAATAAATGCAAAATAGGTATAAAATCTTATAAGCATTTGAAAGAAATGTATGAGCATGACTTTTTATTTTATCTAATGATAATTTTTTAAAAGTTTATTAACAAAGACTTCAGTCTGGATTTTTCCAGTAAATTATTTCCAAAAGAAAATGTAAAACATTTGCTCAATAAATTTTATTTGTTATGATAAGATCTGGGCGAAAAACACACCACATGGGATTCAATGATTTTTTTTTCCATATACGCTCTACTGTAGTCAAAGACACCCAAACTCACACACACACACAAATAAGCCCAAACAGTCGAACAGTAAAAAGTGCTGCAATGTGCAAATGTACATATTCATCATTCGCACTGACTAAAATATATTCTCCAAAGTTTTAAACTCAAAGAAAAGTTAAGGCAACAAATGGGAGAAAAACAAACTTACAATCACATTCAGACTGAGACTAAAAATGAGATGCAAAATGAAAACAAAAACATCATATATTAACATAATGCAAACCGCCAAGTTCAATTTTCAAGATGAAACAAAAACCTAGAAAAGCATACAGCAGAACTCAGCCTGTGCATCTCAGAAGCACAAACTTCACTAGAGGGTTTTTTGGCTCCAGTTAAACAGTGGCGATCAGACCCGTACCAGCAAAGACCACCAGAGGGCAGAGCGAGACAGCGTCAGTGCTGCAGGGATCAGACCCAGCTCCAGGAGAACGACCCACCTCTGCAGAAACACTGCCCTCTGAATGCAAAACCTGTGTCGCAGAAAACCTTCAGCTGTCTCAGCCATCACTGGGAAGTGATTCAGATATTAAAGAGGACAAATCTTCAAAAATGAGAGAAAATTTTTAAATTTAAGATTGAAAATCACTGATTAACTTTTGGTACATATGAAACGTGTAGCTCCGATATAACTTATTTCTAGCCACTGTATGTAGGCTTTGTAACATTAGGGAAAATGATAGTTCTGTGTTTTGAGAAATGATATGCATTTAAGTTGTCAGTATTTTAGCCACAGGCATGCCTACCCACATTAATTGCACCCTCTCAGATGCAATTTGAGAGTAAACTAATCTGTGTGCTGGACCAGTGACCTGGAAGGCTGCCTTCAGCTGCATTCACCTCCCTGACCTGGTCTTAATCTGTTTGTGAAGTTTCTGAAAAGTTAACTCTAGGGGTGAAAAGTCCTGATTAGCTCCTCATCAGTACCAGACTCAACTTCTGAAAATGCTGTAAATAGTCCATCATTAACATTGCAACATCATCGTTACTGCTTGTCTATTTCAGGGTTTAAAGGGGCTGAAGCCAGAAGAATTTCTGATTGTAGTCACTGTACACAGGCTTACGTGTAGAGACATCGTGGCAATTGAGAGCCACCAGTCAAATTCAACGGTCATATTGTTGGTCTGTCAAGCATGCATGGGGAGAACATGCAAACTCCACACAGGAAGGCCCCAACCAACTCTGGGAGTCAAACCTTCTTCTTCTGGGAGGCATTAGCATTACCTGTTGGGTCACCATGGAAGCTGAATGATGCAACAATAAAGTCAAACTGATCTCTAAAAATGTAAAGTTTACAAAAAAAAAGGCTCATAGAATTGTAACATTTTAAGGAAATAAACTTATTGAAAAGGGTGACATTTTGTTCAAGCAAACACAAGACCTCCATTATAAGTCCAGCTTTTAATCAGGTACTTTCTATTGTGCTTTCTAACTCTGTTTTAGCTTCAGAGTTATAGTTTTGTGCATCAACTGTCTTCATTTTTTAAAAATCTTATATTAACATATTTTTTAAAGTATCTCGGTGTTTTATGATTGTTGTTTTTTATTGAGGATTTTTTGCTTTAGATGTGGAGACATCATCGACATGGCTGCCTAACAATGTGGAGTGATTCAAAGCTGTCTCAGCCTGTCAGGGAAACGGAGTGTGCTGGGAGCATGCCTGCTGAGGTTCACCTCCCTGGAGGTCAAAACTGAGTTTCATTAGCTGTGGAGCTACTTGAAGACTGAAGCTGAAAATGGAAAATGGTGGGACTGGTGCTAGAGGAGGATTGGATTCTGGGGTCAAATGTTTGAAATTCTGGGAGGAGGAAAAGGAAAGAGCATCAGCAATGGTGTCATGACAGCTAGTGTGGGCTGCCTTGAGTATGAGCTGAGATTAACATGAGTCTGAATAAACTACGAAAACTGAGGAGTGGAGTCGGCCCTTGTAACTTTGGTCAAGATGAAGGATTGTCTTTCCTAGTCTTTTCCCTACAGTCACTGAACAGTATCTGTAAGCCCTGTGGTTTAATGATATGTTTAAATATGCTGACTGCATTACTGATTAAAACACATCCTTTACTATCACTTTAATACAAACAAATCCTGCACACAGGGAGTTTAACTAGTCTGGCATACCAAATTCCCCTTAAGCAGTCTCAATTAAATATCAAGCACAGCAACAGTTCTGCCCTGCTGCTGATGAGGATGACTGAGACACAAGCAGACAGAAGTGGACACAAAAAGTGCACATTTGGACAGTGAAAAAAGGCTGAACATCTGATCTCCTCACACAGGAGCCTTCAGGAGGCTAAAAGGATTTTAAAGGCATCACAGATGCAAAGTCATTAAAAAAAGAAATGGAGTGAAAAGATCACAGCCCACGCCCTCGCAGTTTGACTTCTAAATGCTGAACGATGATCCAAGAAGCATCTGTAGGCACAGTGAGGTTCCTCTCTGTCTGACACTGAAGAGTAGGAACAGAGGGTGAAACCAAAACTTATAATCAATATAAGATATGATCCCTTCTTCACCGATCAGAGGACAGGGAAACAGTCTTTGGGATGCTCTGGGGTGGAGTTATGGTCCGTCCTCCTTAACCCAGTGTCCTCACCCATCCTGATTCAGTGAGAGGTGAGTTCAGACAGGTGAGGGTGGGTGTGGCCATGGTGCTTCTTCTCTTCACTGCTCCATCTTTACTGTATACTGTTGAAAGTTGAGTTGGCGCTACTGCAGCTTTCTTCGTAGGTGGGTGGAGGCTCTGTAGCACACATAGACAAAGAAAAATACAGTTTAGCTCAAGTTCTCGCCCTCATTCTCTGAGAAGATTGTGAGGTTTTTGCAAGTTAAGGGCAATTTACTGCAACAAACGTCACTAGAAAAGGACACAAACTGCTAATTTTCTCTGGTACAGCGCCTCTGCATTTTTCCTGCCAGCCAACTCCTTACGCTTCACCCTACAGCTCTCTTCAAACAGGAATCAGGACACCCTTCCTCCACACATGAATGTGCAAAACACAGAGGTGGAGTAAGCACTGAGACCAAAAGTGTAGTGCCTGAATATACCTCTACATGTTAATTGAACAATCATGTTAATATTTAATTAAGCAGGTTACAGTGAAGTTCTGTTATCAAGTCATGGGCTGGACTTTAATGTCTGTTTTCACAACAATGGTGAAGAAAGAATTTGGTGTTTTTCATTGTTTTGTCTACAGCTGCCTTAAGTGGTGGGACCTCAAATTGCAGAAGTTCATCGCTGTAATCAAGACAACTTAAATGCTGGTAAGAGAGTGCTCTGAAACTAGGATGAGGGTGCTGCCAGCACAGTGGCTGTGGACACAGAATCTGTTTTGGCTTTATAAATTCATCTTGAGATTGGAGTTGATTTGACTGTAGTGGGGACATGAAAAGCAGTAAGAGTGTGACACAAATTACTGAATTAGAATATGATGTTCCTCAATTTTCCCCATCCAGCTGGTAGCAGCCATTTGGCTTTGTCAACTCAAAACTCAAAATGGCAAATGTGGCCCAGGGAGAGTGGATCTCATACAGGATCAAAAAATGTCAATGTTTGAGCCACAAGATACAGTTTGCTTTGGTTTATTAATTGTTGTAAACAAATAGCTGCCCTCTTGCACTCTTGCCTTACTGTCGTCCTAGTAAAAACATTCACCTTTCTCGGTGCTCTCCTATGCTGCCCCTCTATATCCGTATCTAGGGTGACCAGATGTCCCGCTTTGTGCGGGACAGTCACGCATTCTCATTACTTTTCACATGTCCTGCAAATTGAGACGGTGTCCCGTGTTGTTGATAGTCAGCCTCCAGTTTTGCAATGCGCATTCAACAATATGGCATTTCTCAGACGACGGTCTGTGGAGTAGCAGTAGTAGTGAGGGCTGTCACCAGGGGGTGGGGCGGGCTATCTGATCATGCCAATCAAACTCGGACATGGACACAACTCAAGGGCGCGTGCACCGACAAGAACGATCAGAAACAAATCAGGTCTGAACGGCACCGGCATGCAGCGCAAGACATGGAGGAAAGGGAAGAAAACGGGACCTGCCAGGCTAAGAAAAGGAAATGCAGCTTCAACAAACACTGGGGAACCATCTAACCCTGTGTGAATCCAGTCCAAGGTGAGTCCCATAAAGTTTTGTGTGAAGTTTGCTTGAGCCAACGCTCCGTTTCACATGCAGCTGAATACAAAAATAAAAAGGCGCAGACAGTGCAGACTCACAAAAATGTGTTGCTCAAAAGGAGACTTCCCAGTCAATGAATATACTTCTGTCATCAACCAGATGGCAGGAATATAGTAATATTATAAGGTAATAGGCAGAATAGCAAAATGTAATATATTTTTTTAAGTTATTTTGGACTGCCTCGATGCATTGATATCAGACAGTGTCCCACATTGTCCCGCATAAACACAGTCTTCATCCCACATCTAGTAAATTGATATCTGGTCACCCTATCCGTATCACCCGATGCCAACCAACCAAACCTATCAGAATAAAAGCCAAAAGATAACACCAAATATTCTAAAGAACAAAACTGGCAATATTAAACATAATTCTCTACTCATATTTAAACAAGATAACAGCTAAATAAATAACTAAATTTAAATCAGGCAATATCCTGTGGATGGCTCCAACAAGGCCAAAAGCCAGCTGAGTTCCAGCCAATTACCAGCCAACTTCTAGCCACTGGGAGTTCACGCCAACTTTCTGGAGGTTTGCCCAAATTTCACCATAAACACGTCCATTCCTGAAACTGCAAGGTGTCATAGTGAGATGGCGCTTTCCTCACAAGAACATATACAGTGTACTTCAACCTTCGCCTTATTAGTTACACAGAGGATCTCATTATGACCATGTGGGTCCCATCACAGACCTGACATGGTCCAGCCAAGGCTTAGTCAGGGAAAGTATGGAATACTGAAGTGGCTCCATCTGTATGTTTGTCTGTGTAGGAGAGATGTTAAAGAGAACTAACCATGAGGGTAGTCACAGCTGCTGTACTCTGGAGGGAGAATGAGAGAACAGGAAGTGGGGACCGGCGTCACATCTCCTTCAGTGAAGAAAGGTATGGTGGCCCCAGTGGACAAACAGAACAGTGGTGCAGAAGCATCAGGCCGTCTATGGCTAGGAGGCAGAGCTGCTCCTGGGGCGTGGCTGAAGGCACTGGGCGACATGGTGACCGGGTGACCTGAAGAGTCCTGCTGAGAGTGACTCTTTGTAGGAATCGCCTCACTGGCCACACCCCCTGCACACAGCGCTTCCTCTGGCTCCTCCTCTGCTGGCGGTGCACTGGGTGTTACACCAGCTGGGCTTGGTGCGATGGAAGTGGAAGGGATTGGTCTTGATGGAGACAAGTTCACAGCAATATTCCCAATGTAGACTGGAAGAGTGACGACAGTGTCTGGAGATTTTAGTGACACCTGCAACACAAACAGGATTTAAGGGACACTGTTGGTAATTAATAAGATGGTAAATCAAAACAATTATTGGAGTTATGGGGCCTTACAAACAAGCAAAAGAAAAACATACATTAAACAAATAAGACCAAAAAGATCCATGTAGTATTTACAATCTAGTGCGACTGGATCCATCTAATTCAGTTTTTGCAATCAGGCAAATCTATTTTTCAAAGCTCCAAGCTGTAGAGCTTTCTGTGACTCGTACCCAATTGTTAATTAACTTAATAGTGTTTTAAGAAGTGTTTCAGAAGTCTTAAAATACAACACTCAGACCCTGACCTGAATGAAGTAGTCAATATCTATGAGGCTGCAGCCGGCCAGAGCTGACTGAGGGAGAGGAGGGACAATGATCTGCTCCCTCCATTCGGCATGTTTTCCTGCCTTCACCCCGGCCCCCTCCACCTCAGCGATGGTCCGCAGGTCGTAGACAGGCCTCTTGGTCTTATAGGTCACTTTCTGTTTGAGAGAAAGAGATTTAAATAGGCATAAAAGGATTCAGTCATGACGCACAAACACACACCCTGCATTAAGATTATTGGATGAAGAAAAGTGTCTTAGAGCTGATGTAAAAAAAAAAAGATCATTTGCTCAAATTACATTGATTTTTTTTTTAATTGAAAGTTCCTGTGAAACTATCAAGCAGCTAACTGAATATGTACAAATATGCAATACTGCACATTTCACACACTCTCTACACTGTTCAGTGAAGACTGAAAAAGGAAATCTTCTTTGTTTATTGCTGCATGTACATGCAGAAAAACAGAATCTTGCCAATGTCTATAACTAATGTTAATATCTTATAGTTAGCAGATTTGCTGATTGAGAGTACAGTGCTGTGTCAGCACAGAGGCTTTTTGTTGTACTCTTAGTCCACATTGACCTAAAATATTATCACTTTACCCTTCAGTGGATAGCTTTCGAAGGGGTTGAATGAGTTACATGGCATTAGTCTGAACATTAAAGTTTATTTGCAAAGTAAGGATTCAGTTATGCTTATTTTTTATTTCACAATTACACAAGCCTTGGTTTACTTGATGAAAACATATTGTATGTTTATTGTTGAGAAGGGAAAATGAACTGGAATAACACACTTTATCAAAGCTATTGTGCTTGTTCAGCAGGATAATTTCTAATAATTTAAAATTAACTTCATTTGGGATGATGTTATTATTGTAATCGGCAACATAAAAGTAAGCTGTATTTTGGTCAGTAAGCTGCTAACAGGAGGATACATAAGCTGTACCACAACAGAGCAGCTTGGTAGTGGAAAAGTTAGTTATTGTAAATGAGTTGAATACAGCATGCATCTACCCTACACTGTTTTTGTGGCTTTTTTTTCAATTATAGCCCTTTTAACTGCACAAAGCCGTTGGCCCCATGTGCAAAACTGTATAGCTCTAGTTTCTGTGCAGGCTCACTCTGTACAGGGACAGAGCTGATCCTGGCTAATGCCAGAAAAAATCTCCTCAAAAAGATTTATCAATCCCTTGAAGACTAAGCATAGGTTTGTGCTTAATCTAACCATCTGTATGCATTCTTTAAGTATAAAGTTGACAAGACTTGAAGTCATAGTGACTTTAATCTTCAATTACTACAAAAAATCTGAGTTTAGTTTGAGCCAGAGTGGACATAGGTGCAAATTTGAAGATAATTGTGAAGACATTGCTATGAATTTAAAATATTTGTAGCATTTCAACAACATATTTTCAGTCAATTAATCATACTAGTGTGGTGGTTGAAAACAATTTTGATTGTAGATTGATGCAAACCATTGGAGAAATCTTTTGAAACCTGAAAAGGACCAGCTGGCAGGCCAAGGCTTAAGTACTTGCTTGGCCACAAGTCGGGACTGTTGGTAGCAGTCAGCAGCCTCCCAAGAAACCTAGCCACCAGGCCAGGCCCCAGCAGCAAAAAAACTTAAAGTCAGGACCAAGCAGCAGTTAACCAACTGAGTCAATAATTCCAGTAAGGGAGTCATTGATCAATTTTGACACAATAATAAAACTCTTTTGTCCTCCTACCCCTGTACGCACATGTAAACTGCTATGCTTACGTATTGTCTTTGTTTCTTATTGACTATTGTTTTTGTCAGTTTTGATGTTGTTTTTTATTGGTAATTAACATGTTGAAGCTTGGTTATGCTTTCCACACAAACTGCCCAGAGTCATGAAACAGAGATGCTCAAGAGTATTTATGCTCTGTGCGGCTTTTGCAGAACAAAGACTGTCCCATGGCAGTATTATCAAAAAAAGTATAAAATTACGCATGGTTAAACTAAAGTTGATTTTAAGGATAACTTTGTGTCAACATGGAGAATCACGAAGAAAAGCTTTTGTGTGGCGTGTTGTGTGGCTGGTTATCTGAATCTCAAACATACCTGTATGAGACTGGCCAGTACACATCCTGTGTCCTTCCCTGACTTGTTGTGTATCTCCGTGGCTAACTTGATGACCTGACCGGGGATGTAACCTCTGAGGTCACTGCGAGCTTTCAGCATCAGTGTCCCCGTCTTCACCAAGAGGTAACTGAACTTCTTAGTAATCACAGCGTAGCTTAAATCCTTCAGAGAGAGAAAAACAATTGGACAGTTTGAGTGCATTTTTCAGAAAACATGGAGCATCACTGTCTGCTGTGCTGGCCCCCTCCTGCTCTTAACCAACAGCCAACAGAATAAAGGAAGTTATGCAAGAGGAAAAGGAGAAAATAAGATTCTGCTGTACTCTTAAATCAAATAAGTCAGTCAGGATAAAGACATGTTGTGTTCCAAGGTCACATCTATCTCTTTACGACCAACTTTTCTCACTCTAAAGCCCTTTTCACACATGCAACCCTGGTATTATCAGGATAATATCCAGAGAGCCTGCCAAGTTTATTCGCTTACATGGTCCCTCATGCCTCTCAGCAGGGAGTATGCCCTGCTGAACCGCGGAGAGGTGGTGGTGGTGGGTCACCGATAGGCTGTACATGATGACAAATGTACATGGTGGAAGTTAGTGTTCAAGTTGTGAAAGCTGACAGGCAATTTATATTCTAAGGCCCAGTTTACACGACAACACTTTCCAGAAATGCAATGATATCTCCTTTGCATTTTCAAGAGCAATTCTCATTTACATAGAAACGTGAGAACAACTGGAAATGCTGTAGATGTAGATGCCGATGTAGGTTTGCAGAGAAAGAGCGGCGTTTCAACACACGTACGAAGAAGAAAAACTTTTCACAAACGATGGTGAGCAGACGCACAAAGACGCAGAAGCTTCTTGTCTGGACAACAAATCTGTCTGGATAGTTTTGCCTGGATAACAAACTGAGCACAATCAGCAGCACACGTTACTCAGTAGACGGCCAAAGCTGTTGTTGTTAATGCTATGTGCACGCTCCTTCATGTGAAAGAGCACTGCACATGTGGTGCTGTCAGCGTTTCACCCTAAAACATTAAATCCTGTCTACATGGAGTCGGGCATCAATATGTTATCAAAGCGCTCCATTCTGGACCCTGGTTTCAAAAGTATGTGGATTCGGGCACTCCAGGCACCATTCCCATGTGAGCAGGAGGTGCAATGAAAACTCTTTAAATTAAGCTGGAAACGGCCTCATGTATACGGCCCCTCACTTAAGCATTGATTAAAGAGTGAGAGGTGCACTGTAGCTCACAGAAGGGAAACAAAGCAGTGCCACAATGTGGACGAAGATTACAGTAAAAAATTCAAAAAAAGATGCAGTGTTTAAGCTCTGTATCCAACAGCAGTGCATGGCAACAGAAGTTGTTCGTGAGAGATCTGCTGAATGCTTGGATGAAAACTCTGTTGATGCTTGAACTGAGGAACATGTTCATGTCCAGATGCACAGTTGAGTTTCTGATATTACCTTAAAATAAAGCAATCTTCTCCTGCTTCCTGGTTTGTCCTGGTTGCACAGGATGATTATGTCAACCCTCCCCACTCTCCTCTGTGAATTTCCCTGATAACATGCTGCAGTGTTCAGACATGAGCATACTCGAACTTTACATGGATAAAATAGAGGGGGGGCGCAAGGAAGTTATCTGGGGAAAGTCTGAGTGAAACTTTGTTTGCGTTTACACATACAGCTCACCGGGGTATTGCCTGGATAATTTCAGGGGTTTTTTTACAGGTGTGAACGGGGTTTAAGTATTGTTGAACTTGGAGAAAGTCGTTGACAAGGAGCTTGTTGACAAAGACTAAGGCACACTCACCTCAATATCTGGCACCTCATTCAGGTTGAGCAGATTCAGCAGGTAAAAGGGCCTCTGGGCTTTGTAGTCCTTAGAGAAGCGAGGTGTGTCTATGGCTGCCCTCACACGGTAAACAATCTTCCCAAAGGGGCCCTCGAAGGAGGTCGGGACTGAGACTGAGGCAAAGAGACAAAACAGACCTTAATATGACTGTGAAGACAGATACTGGCATCTGGGGTTTATTAAAGGCGATTTAAATGTTAATAATGGGGTCAGCTGTAACTTTGGACTTTGCAATATTTTAATCATAAATGTCAGGCATAAGATCACACAGACCATAAACCTACACCAAGGCAATCATTAGCCATGTAAAAATGTTAAAAACTGTCCTATGCTGCAATGCTAACAATTATTACACAAAAATCCTGGATGAAGATTTCAGCAAAATCTGTTGATAACTTTATGATTTATTTTACAACAGGACATGTGTGTTAAAACGTGGATTATCTAAAATCTTATTGAGTGACAGGGGGAAAAAAGTATTAAGGTCAGGTAAGAGTTGTGCAGTAAGTATAGTTTTATATATAATATATAACCTGAACAAAGTAAATTGTAAGAAAACATTCTTTAAATTCATATAGTTGTTGTAAATACAATGTGTTTTAGAGTTTGACTGCAATTTCTGATAAGCAAAGATACTGTAGAAATATAGCCCAACACTGGAAGTTTAGGACTTTAATTTTTGTTGCACTAGCTTTTAACAGACATGAAGGCCATTTGATGGTTTTATGAGTTTAAAATTCTTTTACTGTGTAACAATCATTCGATTTATCTTACCAGAGAAAAAAATGTTTAGACATACACTAGGCCTGTGCTCAAAATATCCATACGGCAAAATATCGTATCGCACTCCTTTGGGATACGTGTATCGATACGGATTCTACAGAATCGATTCAGCCTAAATATTTTGACAGGTGCTGTAAATACACTTTGGCTAATGTTAACAGTGACATAGTTCAAGGTAGAAGACAAGCTACATAATGAAGCATATGTTCTAAATTTGAACTTAGGTCTACCATCTTTGAGGATCTGAATTTATGTCTCTCAAGTTGTAGAACCACTTAAAACTTATCCTTGTTCTTTTTCTTCTTATAAGAAAAAAATAAACTCGTCAAGAATTTTGCTTAAAGCATAGTCAACGTTCACAATTTATGTGTATCGGGATACGTATCGTATCGTGAAGTTGCTGGAAATACCCAGCCCTAACATACACCCATCAGTCACTTTATAAGATACACCTTTTCAACTTTTTATTTAGTGAAAATAGTAAACGAGACTCTCACAAGGAATCAATTCATGGGATTGAGCATGAAGATAGAATATAAAGACCTACCGAAGCTCAAAGTAAGTCAGAGCTGGGAAGAAACTTAATTTAAGCAACTTTGAATGTGGCGTGGTTGTTGGTGCCAGACAGGCTGGAAAATGTTGCCAGTTCTAATGATCCTTTACAGGTGGTAAAGTAGGGTCAGAATTTGGCATAAACAACATGAAAGCATGGATCCATCCTGCCTTGTATCAACAACACAATGTACCCATCTTCTGACGGCTGCTTCCAACAGGAAAACACACCAAGTAACAAAGCCCAGATCTCAAACTTGTTTCCTGGACATGAAAAAAAGAGTTCACAGCACTCCAGTGGCCTCCACAGTCAACAGGTCTGGGATGTGGAAGAACTGAAGATCTGCATCATGGATGTGAAGTCGATACATTTTAAGCAACTGGGTGATGTTATCGTGTTAGTATTGACCAGAATCTCTGAGGAATGTTTCCAGCATTTTGCTGAATAGTTGCTATTAAGTATCGAAGCAGATCTGGGGGCAGAAAAGGCCCACACCAGTGTTAGCGAGGTGTAGCTCATGAAGTAAAATATATTTAATAAAAAACAGATACACTAAAGAGGGAATAGGGATGAACTAAAGCCAGAAATGGGCTGTGTGATCCATTTACTACATGTAAATCTCAGCTAATGGACAAATGGACATGAACAAAAGTTAGCAATCATACTATGCTAAGAAAGCTGAATTAATCCTACGGAAATTTTTATTGACTGGAGACAGAGCTGTGTCCTCATCCATGCAGGCCTCTATCAGAGCTGTCGGAAGCTGTAAGGAGCTGTTCACGAAGGACGCTGATTGTTTTTGTGACCAAAGGAAAGGACAGAGGACGAGGGCACTGGGAGATAAAATGCCTGAGGCCAGGAAATTTAAGGAGAGCGAGATAAAAATAACTATTTTTGGAGAAAGCAGACACACAGACAGAAAGGACAGAGATGATGAAAGCCACAGAAGAGGAACAATATCCAAACTCTGTGCCACCCAAACAGGATGCAAAAAGACACTGATTCATTTGAAGCCAAAACAAATGCTGAGCTTCCCTTTTCTAATGCCTTCCTTTTTCCCTGATCCGTATTCAGAGGTTAATGTCAGCATGGTGAGTGTCTGCTCCAGGGACAGGTCTACTGCTGCTGTCAATCAGAGAATTAACCACATGAGACAGCAGCTTGTTTTCTGGTAGTAGAAAGCTTTGTAGCAAGGAAAAGAGTAGGCAGTAGAACCTCAAAACCATCACCGGAGACACAGGCTGAGCTGAACATGACTGCAGAGAGTGGACAAGGATTTTATATTCGAGCTTGTTCCTTTAAGATCAGATGAAGATGGTTGTTTCACTATTGGAGCTGTTGTCGTTCATACTGAATCTGACTTAATTGAAAGAGACATCCCTGAGAGAGGTCTCTTTTATGATGGACAAATGCATCTAGGATCTTGCCAAACAGACTTTTACCTGCAGGTCAAAATATTTATTGGCACCAAAGATAAAATAAAATTTGATGCTGATGGTAATGTTTTTTCTTATGGCGTGCAAAAAACAGACAATGCTTCTGACAAGAAATGTTCAGCATTAACCTTGAACCCGCAACCTTAAAGGAATATGCCAACATTCTTTTGTTTTGTGTCTTGCCTCACCCCAGAGCCCAAGACAAACAGACATAGACACCATTCTTTTGACTACATGTGCAGTAACAAGGAAGGGATGGGCAGAGCTCACCCACCACTCATTAGCTTAGCTCAAACACTGAGGGTCAATGGATAGTGCTGCCTGCAGTCATCGGATCAACTCTTCAGCAACTTCAAACAGTCCAGTGTGCTTGCGGTGACTGGTTTCTTGACCACAATTTTTTATGTTTTATATTTTTTGACAAAAATTAGCACTTAACATTCAAAACTAAACCTCAGGACGCATGCCCAAACCACCGCAAACATGCTTATTGACCTACTTTATGTGGTCAAAAAAAGTCACAACAAGCACATAGGGCCGTTAACAGTTGCTGAAGAGTTTATCTGATGACTGTAGGCAGAGGCAGGCTAACACTATCCACCGACTCCCAGTGTTTGAGCTAAGCTAACCCGTATCTGCCCGCCTCTTCCTTGTTGCTGCACACACAGTAAATGAATAGTGTCACCCCTTGTCATGGACTTAGGAGTGAGGAAAGACATTGAAAGATAAAAAAAAAAATGTTGGCTTATCCCTTTAGAAGCCAAATATAAAGACAGAACAGAGGAAGAAAAAACTGCAACTTTGCCAGCAAAACCATTGTTTCCCAAAAGTAACAGCACACCTGTCAGGTATTTCTGCTACTGCTGCACAACTCAGGTTTTCATTGGTGTTTCGGCTCCCATGTAAGTTGAAAAATGTTCATCTTTTTTCGTTGATGCACAGAGTTGATGGCATTTTTGGCTAAAGCAGCACTAATAAAGCAGAAGGTCAGAGTGAGTGTGATGTCCTCAGTTAAACTACTGTGTTTTTATTTGGGAATATTCTGAATTGTTCTGAGTGGCGACACACTTTCAGCACTCTGTGAATGAGTTTTTGTGAAAAACATGTTACCATGTTACCAAACCTCTGCCATTGGTAGTCAAAGAGCAAAGCAAAGTTAATAATATTTGGCTGCAGACAATCTCTCCAAGGGCCCCAATGCTTTTTTTTTCCCTCAAGGCATTTTTTTCTGCAGCTGCACCTTGAGTGATATATCTCTGAATGACACTTTCTTGATTGTTTTTAAAGAAAGTTAGGTCCAGAAATATAATTTATTGTTCAACAGGCCACGAAAATGTAAATAAACCTGCCTCTGAATCTGGCCAAAACAAACACGCATCATTTATGTATGTTTTTCTCCAGATTACAAGCTTAAGAAAACAGTTTTCTTTTTTAATTTTTTCAATAAAAACAAAGTCCCTCCACTTTTCAAGGTACAGAAGGACTGGATACAACCTGCTGTTTACATGGTTCTTTTGAATGTGTAACATTTTTGACTTACAACATACTTTAATGTCAAATTCCTGTTAAACTTTGGACTACAGCCATACATTTCCTGTTTGTACTTTATTCTAAAAGTCCACAGCAGGAGAGTCCATGGTGCTAAATGTGGTGTTATCTCTCGGTAGCAAATGATCTCATGCTGTAGGTATGTTTCTGCTCTGTCACCTCTGACTTACACAAATTCATAATCACAACGTACATTTCCTTAAATGTATAAAATACAGTTACCATTGCATATGCAACAGGAAGTGTTAAAGGAATGTTGATTTTGTTAATAAGATTGATGTACTGTAGCTAAAAGCAGACTGCCAGTGTGGGATCTGTACCCTCACTAACAATCATTAGGTCAAGCAAGTAAACACCTTTGACCAACTTGACATCAATTCTGAACAACAGTGGTTCTGTGTTTGTGACATGGTGCTGCAGGTTTGTGTATTTTCATTGGTTTCATATTTAATTGATCATCAGACTTGCAGTTCAATTAAATTCAGACTGCTTGTGTTCTACGTTCTGCTAGTCTCCTTGTCACCACAGGGTGGTAGCATTGCCCTCCTTCCAAAAGCAAAAAGCAAAATGGAACAAGAAGAAAACTCCTGGACAAAGTGTCTCTATGCTGTCACAAAAATTAAAAGACCAAAGTCTGCTTCACCTTTGCCTCACTACCCTGCAATGTAGCTACATTTGGACATCAGAGCAGTTCCAAACAATGAAAACCTGATACCAAAAAAAAGTATGATGGAGGAAGACTGCGCCAAAACCAAGCATGAAAAGGCATTATTATAGCTGAGGACTAGAGACTTGTTTGTTTGCATGATTGATTTACACATAAACTGTTTTATTAGTGCTGGGTGATAAGGCTGAAAATTTTAATCTGTAATTTTCTTTCATAAAATTCACATTGCAATTTTAAAGGGACTGTGAGGAGTTTCTAAGTAATTACAAAAAAGTCTCACTTGTAGATATATGCCTGATGGAAATACACACTTTATGATGAGTTTTATAGCATAGTTAATAGTTAAAACTAGAGCAAATTTTTATTATTCTGACATGTCTTAGAGCACCGGGCTGTAAGTAGCCATATGTAGACGGCTACAAAACTACGATACTAAGTTTTCCAAAATTTGCTTGTTGTCACACATCAAAAACTACCACTACGTAACTAGAAAGAGATACATTACCTCGTCGCTTTGCATCCTGTAAGTTGTTGAAAAGAGAAGTTGTAAAGCAATGCAGAATTCTGAGGAAGGTCCGAGCTGCATTCATTAGCATCACAACAAATACACGCTTTGGATAGCACATGTCTTGTGGTGCGTTCCAGTTGTAGTCAGAAGTAGGAATTTTGAGTTCTGAGTAGGAAACTGCAACTGGAACGTCCCCCAAAGTCAGAATTTCCTCCTGGGAACTCGGTGAAACCTCGCCGCCCCCAAGTTGACAATCGAAGATGGATGCCCCCAATATGAAAAGTTATTTAGCTCCTGTAATAATCAATTTATTTGCACTTCTGACTGGGGTGTGTCGCTCTAGATCAGCTGTATACATCGTATTGTTAGACTTCTATTGACAAAAATGCTGCCATAGTGATAATCACATTTTTCATGTGATATTTGTGAACAGGCATGCTTATAACAGCGAACAATAGCCTGGTAGATCAGCATGTTTTTTTCCGACTTCAACTGGAATGCTGATAACTCTGAGATGATGTCACTCCCAGTTCCGCGGTTACTGGAACGCAGCATTACGACAGTTGCCGCGTGTGCTCATGGGTAGCAGAGTCTTTTACGTTGCCAGTAATAGATTCTCCTCACAGTCCCTTTAAGCCATTTTCCACTCTTTAAAGAACTCCAAACTCCAAATGACACAAAGATTTTAGTTTTGCCTAAATGCTACAAAAATTTAACCAAACAGATTTTCCCTCCCTAATAGTTAAATAGCCAGCTATCATTTTTTCATAAAGTGTTAATAATGTAGTTTGATCATAGGCGGGTTTGTCCACATGAACACTGGAAGGTGAGCTATTTTAAAACATAATTACACAGAGCTTTCTGATTAGTATTTATATGTAAAATATAATATATAAAAAAAAGAGCTCATGCAAACCTGACATGAGCCACAATAATAGAAAAATGAGTATTAAACTTTATATTTTTAAACATTGCATCATCTTAAAATTGGTCAAGAAAAAAATCTTTAGAAAAAAGTATCCAAATGAATCCATTTAATCAACATACTGTCCAGCACTGTGTTCTATGTTCTCGTCTTTACAAATAAATGCTGATACAAAAAACATTTAACACATCGGTTACACGTTTTCCAGAGGCCAAAAAAGTTCAGTGTTAATCTAAATTTAGCTCTTTACACTCTTCAACTTTCGACCGGCAATTTGGTGCAAAAAAAGCCCCTCAACTTCCTGTAGCCTTTTCATAGAAGGCTACAGAACAGGAAGAGAGAGTTTTATCTGCTAAGTGTTTGCGAAAAATAGATGTGAGAAGGAAATTCTTTAAGGATTTCTGGCTTATTGGCAAAAGCAACAAAGATTTCACACCCTGTTTGTCTAACAGTATCCAATCTGATCTGAATAAAGCAGTCAGTCACACATTAAATCACAAACCCTCCTCTTAACTGCACTGGTATTTAGAAATGCAAATTCAGTCTTATTTCTGAGAATCAACAAGACAGACAAGAGGACATTTTGAAGACAGATCATAATCTGCACACTGGCTGTTGTGTTTTATTCCTTTAGTTTGTATGAAGCTTATATAACACGCAGGAGCTTGAACACAAAAGGAGACAAGTTTAAAGTGCTGCATTAATGGATCATATTTTCACCTCCTTTATTCTCCTGTCTTCCTGAACTCATATCTGGTGTCCTGCTGGAATGAGGCCATGGACTATTTCATGTGACTACTGTTTATCCCAGTGTCTCGGTGCTTTATCTCAGCCCACACCATCCTCTCCTCTTTGTGTTTCTTTGTTTCTGTGTGAAAAGATCAGGCCACCAAAACACCTGATGCTCCAAATCCAGATAACTGACCTGTATGCATGCAGGAGGAAATGATAAAAGAGCTTCCCTCAAGCTTTAAAAACTATGACATTACCTATGGTTACTTCTCTGACAACACATCAGCAGGATGACCTACTGCCCTCTGACTACTCCTGTTGTCAAACTTCAGCATTTTGGCAATTTCACAAAACTTGCCAACCTGTTAGAGACAAATAGACCCTGCATTTTAGGCACACAACACCTTAAAACTGAACATTTAATGAATACTGAGCTTGCAAAATTATTTGTCTTTTCTTTCGCATTTTTGAGCTGTTGCCTTAAAAAGTGGTTGTTAAAGACCTAAAATACTGTATGTCATTGGTGATAAGAGAAAACAGGGTGCTGATTCTGAACCTGAAAGATTATGCCCACCTTATCACCCATCACCAGCAGGAGAACATCTTATCTCTGTGACATTCAGCCTGACATTCACCAGCATCTGTTACATTTTAGAACTGTATTAACTTAATGCACTTTCAATTTTATTAGGCATGCAACAACATTGTACTTTTGCAGAAATTGGATATGTCAATATTTTCAAACTCATTACTCCCCATAGTAATATATTTTAGTCACAGACAAGAAGGCTCCACTAAATTAAACTAGCCTTTTGTTTTCATGGTTGTTTTCAGTCTTGTGTAAGAAGCAGATGAATAGCTACATATTATTTTTATAAATGATACTTTTCATCAATAAAAGGGACATTGAGTGATCATCGGGTAGTTAATAATGGCACCCGTGTAGAATCAATATTACTATAAATATATGAGGCATACAGAGCCTATCTCTATGACCAAAATACCTGCTGTAAATGTTGGCAAAAGTTTCCACATCTGTTGATATCGATTATCAACTTTTTAGGCAACTGTCTGCCAGGAGCAATATTGCTCCAAAAAATTGTGCATCCTCAATTTTTATCAAGCATTCTGGTACTTAATCATAATTTCAGCAATATTTAAATAATTATTATTTGGAGGCTGCTGACCCTCCGAACTCCATTGGGTCGCCAGTGTCCCCCAAGAGCAACACTCACATTGTTTACTTACAGACAAGGAAAAAAGGGGTTGGTACCCTTCTGTTAAAGAAAGAAAAAACCAAAAAGCTCACTGACATAACTTGAAACTGACAAATGTAATAATAAGTAAAAAATTACTGAAAAATCAACTAATTAAAATCATACATTGCTTATTATTTTAGAAAATAAACCAATTAAACTGGCCTGAACAATAATTATGGTACCCCTTGTAAAAATGGAAAATGATTTGACCATTGGGACATGTTAAACTATGGTGTCCTGTAACTAGCATCAGAGGTGTCTTCAAGCTTGTAATCAGTCAGTCTGCCCACTTAAAGGCTGAAAAGTGGTCACTGTGCTGTTTGGGAAAGCTAAGGAAAGAGTTGTCTCAAAAGATTAGAAATAGAATTGAGCATGTAAAAGGTAAAGGCTATAAGACCATCTCCAAGCAGCTTGATGTTCTTGTGACTACAGTTTCACATAGTATTCAGAGGTTTAAAGTCCACGGGACTGTAGCCAACCTCCCTGGATGCGACCGCAAGAGGAAAGTTGATGACAATTGAGGAGACAGATAATAGGAATGGTAGCCAAAGAGCCCAGAACAACTTCCAAAGAGATTAGAGATGAACTCCAAGGTCAAGGTACATCAGTATTAGATCGCACCATCCCTCTCTGTTTGAGCCAGAAGTGGATTAATCGGGGACTTCACTGCTGGAAGCAAATCATAAAAAAAGGGTGACTGGAATTTGCCAAAATGCATATTGACAAACCAAAAAGCTTCTGGACAGATGAAACAAAACTGGAGCTTTTTGGCAAGTCACATCAGCGTTATGTTCACAGATGCAAAAATGAAGCATACAAAGAAAAGAACACTGTATCTACTGTGAAACATGAAGAAGGCTCAGATATGTTCTGGGGCTGCTTTGCTGCATCTGGCACAGGGTGTCTTGAATATAAAATATCAAGACTATCAAGGCATTCTGGGGTGAAATGTGCTGCCGGGTGTCAGAAAGCTTGGTCTCAGTCACAGGTCATGGGTCCTCCAACAGGATGATGACCCAAAACACACAGCTTTAAACAGCCACGAATGACTCAGAACAAAACACTGGACTATTCTGAGGTGGCCTTCTCTGATCCCTGATCTAACTCCTGTTGAACATTTGTGGAAGGAGCTGAAACATACAGTCTGGAGAAGACATCCTTCAAACCGAAGACAGCTGAAGCAGTTTGGTCATGAAGATTGGGCAAAAATACCAGTCAACAGGTGCAGAAGTCTCATTGGGAGTTACAGAAATTGCATGATTGCAGAGATTGCCAAAAAAAAGTTGTGCGAACAAAATATTGAGTTAAGCATACCATAAGTTTTGTCCAGGCCAGTTTCATTATTCATTTATTTTTTAAACCTTTTTATTAGGAGTGGGAGAAAAAATCGATACACCTAAGTATCGCGATTTTTTGTCTGCCGATTTTAAAATCGATGTTTTTATGCAAAAATCGATATTCCCCCCCCCCTACACACACACGCACACTCACACTCTATAGGCGCTAAAGTCGCCAAACTGAGGCAAGCTACATTGCTGGATAAAACAGGCCATAGCTGTTAAAATAGTGCTGAGTAGATTTACTACTTTTCACCAGCAGATAGTGGACAGGTGACAGGTTTCTATTCAAAGTTTTGGCGTACATTTATTTTAAAACACACACACCGGACCGAGGGACGCGAGTGTGGCTACAGAGGCTGTGGAGCGGAGCAAAGAGAGACACAGAGTGACAGAGAGTACTCACGATGCCGAGAGTACTTTGTCAAGTACTGTCTGACTCTGAATCTGAGGAATATTTACTCTCTGAGGATGACTGTCAGTCATCCAGTGAGGAAGAAACTGGCACCGAGTGCGCGCAGCGGGAGCGGCTCCGCGCGCCATTACAGTCCCGCAGCAGTACAGACCGAGAGCTTTTCCTCTCCCTGGTCGGCGACTGCCGAAGAGGGGACTGGTCTGGGATGCAGGGAAGCTCAAAACACCGCGAAAAGTGACGGTGTTAGCGGAGAATGAGAAAGACCGCGGAGCTCTGGTCAGACGAAGGAGAAGCCGGGGGTAAACAGTGCAGGCAGCAGAGGCGTTCATGCTCGGCCCGTAAATTACAGTGATGACGATGGCTGGGAAAACCAACCACTTTGAAACTATAGCCTTTTTAAATCTTGATAGCAAAATTGAATATTTCTTGAAAAAACTCTGTTGCCTGAAGGGATAATAAGCGACTTTTTATATGCAATCCAGGCTTTTGAAGAGAGGGAGCATAACCAGCTGGTTAAAATATATTGCTGAATAAATCCTAAAAACAGACTCACATGTGATGTGTATTTTTCCTGATATAGTCTGTAGGCATCATCATTGTTCATCTTTTTCACTGGTTTTAAAAAAGCTAACTAAAGATTGCAAAAATCGGCAGTATCGTAGAATCGCAATTTAAATCGTATCGGCACCTAAAAAAATCGCAATAAATCGTATCGGGAGAAAAGTGAATCGTCCCAGCCCTACTTTTTATTGATTTTCTTGAGCAACAATACAAAAAAGATCAGCGTTACATGTCCCTGTAACAGACATTTAATGTGAAATGAGAGTCGAAGAAGCAACACTAACATGGCAAGTAGAATTTCATGTGATAGAACAGTATGTGTAAAGTGCCTTTAACAGCCCCTCAGTGAGCACTGGGTTTTTCTCTCTTTAACGGAGGTACCAACACTTTTGTACTTGTCTGTATAGCTCTGGGAACAATCAACAGACTTTTCTGAGGAAAACTGTGTTTGGAAGCTCAGTCTTCTGACACTGTTTAAAGGCCTCCATTTCAAGTACATATCAAAATAGCTTTTTATTCAACCATAAAGGGGCAGCCAAAGGGTCAACAAGAGACATGACTGTTACCTGTCAGTTCCCAAAAGAACTAAAAAAAGGAAGTGGAGTTATATAATGAGGCCTTTTGTAACATGTGACACAGAAAGTGCTACCGGGGCGGCACAAATTACTTTGGAGCTCATGAACTGTCTGGGCGAACAAGTATAAACAGGCAAATCATTTTTGCTGATTGTGTTTGTAGATTTAATTTTCTCCTAAAAGCAGAGGCACAAAAAGCCTTGTCAGATCTGTAAAGGCTTGTTTATCATTGATCTGTGTGTGACTCATGTTGTTCTGTGAGATTTTAATTCTGATTTTTTAAATGTTGTTTTTAGGGACATGCACTCTTTATACTCTTTGACATCATTATAATCATATTCTAATAAAGCAAGCTGTCCAAAAAAAAGACTATAGCTTGCTTGGGTTTGAGGTGTTTGTTTTCTTGGTATCACTACTAAATAAAATTTAGTAATAAGAGTTTCAAAGGCTTGATTATAAAGATCAAAACTTTATGATCACAAATGTTGTGCCACAGTCATATTGGCTTATTTGTTAAAAAAAATCATATAATTCAGTTATTCTTTAAGACCAGACCAGCTTACGTTTAGCTCCAGCAGGGGGCAGTAATAGACATTAGACTCTTCAGTGAGCTCTTTAGCACAACATGCTAGTTAACATGCCCTGTGCTGAGGCTCTGACGAGAGGGCAGGGAGGAAGCACGAGGGCATGAAGACCAATTAAACAGTGACTGCACAACAAGAGAGGGGGCTAAAAATATCCTCAACACACATCCCAGAGAGCGGAAGACACCAGCCAGACTCTGCAGTGTGTCTCAACAGGTGCCACGCGTGTTCACTTTGTGTGTGTGTTATTGGTTTGTTTATGTGCTCTGGGTAGAACAAAAATCATGCACTGATATTTTTATAAATACCATCAATACTGGTAGCTTAGGCAGGACTGCAGCCAAACTCCCCCACACTCTAAATTGTACAAAACTGCAAAATCTCAGTCTATTAAGATGGCATTCCCAAATCTCCACAGTTTTAACAATTGGTCACATTGAAAGAAACTTAATGATTTTCAGTTACATTACAAATAATGTGAAAGACAGAAAGTCAAAGAGAGCTCTGTCTAAACTGATAAATACACGAGCAACATTTAAAAAGTGGGTGAAGCTGATAAGAAGCAAGTAAAACACCCAACTTCTCCTCAGTTGAACTTCCTCTTCTCTGCATTTTTTGTCCTCATAATGATTCGAACAAACACTTTCATGTGTTGATGCTGACAAAATGTCACACAAACCTCAAAACCACGATTCAATATGATAAAAATGCCACCATTTCAGAGAAATGTCACAATAAATAGAAACTTAGTGATCTTTTGTTGTGTTTCTAACCAGAGAGAGAGAAAATGTGTCCTCTAAATGACACAAATATGCTTGTAACACCTAAGAAATTAGGTTTCAGCTTTTTCAGCATTTTCTAGGATTTAAACTTTAAATTATTCAATATATCAACCAATATATAACCAAGTGTACAGTGCTTCAAACTTCTATATTTTCTTGATGTTTGCTAGGTTAAGAAATGAGTAAGTAGTTTTCACATTTGGATATGATCCTATAGTAAAAAACAAATGAAACTGACAACCAATTACAAAAGTAAATAACATTGTAACAAAAATGGAAATCCTAAATATGTCAATACAGGGCGCTTTAAGTTTTAATACCTGAAACTGCATAGATATTACACTTTTTTGAAATAAAATTTAAAAAAAACTCGACCACATTTCTATATATCAAAGTTGTCAAAATCCCCAACCTCTAAATATTTTGCTTTCCAAAATGATAAATCTACTATATTTTAATGATAACTGAAAAGTTAAGACGTACAGAAACTTAAAGAGCTCGAGTCATTTCCTTAATCAAAAGTGTGAAAACTATAAATTGAACTAACACTTGAGCAATATTAGGAAAAGACGTTGGAACTGGCAAATACTGAGGAAACCCCTCCCTCTTCGCCAGTAAAAGCACTGATGGTATATTTGTGTAATTCTGTAAGGGGTGTGCCTGCTATGATGATTCAGAACAGGAACTTCCTCAAATCAGGAGTTAAGACCTTCTATTTCTGCTGCTATGGTATATAACACTGTCTATATCTTTGACTTTTAAAGTAGCATCAACATAGACTCTCCTAAATGAAATTAATGCATAAAATGACTAGAAAAATGCTTTTGCACATTGCTGGTGTTAACACTTTTGTGTAAAATCTCCCAGACAGACACCACATGTTGTGCAGCTGGCGTCATTTGACCACTTCTGCGTCTGTCATAGTCACATCTTTGACCACTTTGCCACTGTTTCTGCAGACTGTCTCCGAGGATAATATTGCAGAACAAAGTTAGAGGAACTGGAACCGTGAAGTAAAAAGAATAAAGATATTGACCCATAAGTTAATTGTTATCCACCCTGTACTGGAATTGGTTTTTGATTCCCATCCTATGGAGACAATATGTCAGAATTTAGACAAAAATAAATCAGGGCAACATACCATGATCCATTCATGAAATATCATTGGGTCCTAAAACATTGCAATCCATTGGTGTATCAGTGTTTCTTATACTGGAAAAGATGATTACTCTCAACTTTAAATACATATTTCAGTCAGGTTATCTTGGTTTTATAAAGGCATATTATTGGAACAAATGCTCTTAGTGCACATTTTTCAACTATTTTGAATTATTATTTTTTCTCAGAAAACATCCCATTGTTGTATATGTGTCCTGTAAATTCATTTGGGCCATGTTGTTTGGTTTTTCTGTCATCTAGTTGCTGCCTGTTACTGTTGTTTTATACTTATTTTAATATTGTACACACATGCAAATGCATTACATCAACCTGCAAGGGACTATGGGTGGAAATGGAAATATCTATGGATAGACAGATAGATAGATAGATAGATAGATAGATAGATAGATAGATAGATAGATAGATAGATAGATAGATAGATAGATAGATAGATAGATATAGATATAGATAGATAGATAGATAGATAGATAGATAGATAGATAGATAGATAGAGATATAGATATATAGTTTAAAACGTGTCTGTTCACATTGTAAAGGTTTGAAAAATATGCAATTAAATTGCGTTTCTCATATACAAACCATGTAGGCATATATATTCTGAAAACTCAATATTCTACCCAGCTCTACTAAGGTTAGGGGTGTGCGATATGACGATATAAAATTGTTAAGGATTATAACGCGGGGATGATCTCATAAAGCAGAAAGATCGTCAGATCATCTGTGTGGGCACAGAGACTTTGACGCGCACCCGACTAGCCAATTGTAGCACATTACGTGCAGTGCATGGTAGTATCTCCTGTTTGGTTATGTAGCGTGAAGCCATGGTTGAAAGAGAAAAGGAGATAAAAGCTTGAAGATGTCTGAACAAAAATCTGTTCTAAAGCAGCTGTATTATTCACTCAGATTATAGACATTGCAGTTAGATAACACTTGTTTTAAATTGTTGCACTTTCAGAGATAATGTTGATATTGTTGTTCATTACCTTTTATGTTTACATTTATTGCACATTTTTATAAAAACTGCACTATTTAAATTAAAACCTCTTCAGAAAGTTTCTTTGGCTTTGTCCTTTTTTCCTTTAGGGTTTTACATGTTTTATATGTTAAACATAGGGAAAAATGGTCAAACATGCAAACTAGTCTAGAAAAATCAACGTAAAAAAGAATTGTGATAAAATCGGGATCGTGATTTTATTTAAAAAATAAAACGTGATATGATATTTTTGCCATATCGCCCACCCCTAACTGAGGTTAAATACTTTTGGGTCACTCAAGGTGAAAAAAAAAAAAAGGTCTTGACCACATTGAGGAAACAGAAAATCATTCCATTACAAACTGAGTCATGCTCCTCAAGGTATTTCAGACTAACTTGTTGAGGGACTTTCTCACCGCAGCCTTATCGCAGATCTGCTTTGTGTTGCTGACAAAGGGCTTTAGGCTGAGCACTTTTTAAGTACACAAACACACAGACAATAAACAGTGCCAGTGTACCAGAGGTCATCACACCTTGCATAAATCTGATAAAACACATCATTACACATGTATTACAGGAAACATGGGTGTGTTTCTGATGTGAAAGTATGAGGGTTGTAATGACTAACAGAAAACTCACCTGGAATCAGAAACTGAAATGGAAAGCTGTGTTCTCCTGCCGACAGAGTTCCTGGAAAAAAGACACAAGTGTTAGTTACACATTAGACTGATAAGGATGGAATGCAAATGGCTATAGAGTGTGCTCAAGTAATGACAAGTCTAAGTGTCTGAATCCTTGTTATGTTCTTTTCATTTTGGGCGCATCAAACAAGCAGGTGGACCACAGCGCCCGAGGGGCTCACCTAAATTCCAGAAAGATGAAGTTTCTGGGCTTTTGTTTAAAAACAGCTGAGGCAGGGACTCATTCAAATGAATCGATACTCACAACTGAAACCCACCAAACCAGTATCAGAGCAGGCGACAAACTAAAGGTAAAGTTTCACAGCAAAGCACATAATTAATGATCTACAAACTCAGTAAGGTCAGTGATTAACCTCAGAATGAGCTCATTCTTCTACCCATTACAACACCTGAACATCAGCGTTACTCAGAAGCCTTTATGAGATGGTAGTTGAGAAGATATCACTGATTCAAGATCTAGTCAAGATGATCTTTATTATACCACAAAGGGAAACATGTCCTTAGATCTTGATGCATGCTGCGGCTTTTAAAAGATACCAGACATCATACACATTATAAAACAACTCATAATTCTTGATAACAGTAAGAAATAACATCAAGCCAAAACATAAAAATAAATCATTGCTAAGTGTCTCTCAGGCCTTGTTTACCTTTATGTAAAAGTCAAAACAGTCAGCATAAACGTCAATAGGGGTGTAACAGTGTATGGATTAACTGTGTTAGCACAGGCCGTTTGTTTGGTATGGACAAGGGTATTCGTCAACTGTGTGTGCAGTCGCAAGGAAGAGCAGAGCACTCCCCACTCCCAGTCATAAAATCACCCTTTCCCACTGGCTAAAAAACCTGTTTAAACCCAGTAACAATCAGCTCCTGTCAGGAAAGGGAAAGGGTCTAATCTGCATTTAGATCCGGGTTGACTGACCCTGCAAGCGACAGAGGATTTTATTAACTTGCCTCCAATTGGCTTCAGTGAACATGCTGATTTATGGATGACTTTTGTGTTACGCACCTATGGCATGGCATGATATCACACTTCTTTGTAACTTCTGTAACTCTTTGTCATGTTAGTGACAAATTCCATCCGCCTTTGCATCATCAGCGCTCGAATGTCGTTCAGTCTGTGCTGAGGTTGTACATTTTTAAAGACTACGGAAAACAGCTGACCACTGTGTCCATGGCTTCCATGCTCCTTTCCATTGTTTACGTGGCTGTGTTTTGTCACAATGATGTCATCAAGGCTTGACACACAGTAGAGCATGACATGGGAGTGGGTTTTCACTCCTGTCCCGTCCCACTCCCAGAGAAATAATCCCATCCCGTCCCAACCCCAGGCCAGAGTAAAAAAATTAATCCTGTCCTGTCCCACTCCCGTAGAATGACTCCCACTCCCATCCCGCTCTTTGAATAAAACCAAACATGTTGAAAAAATGTTGCATTTTTTATTTTAGGTAAAAGTGCAGTGCATATAAATGGCACTGCCTTTAAGTTTCACATGCCTGACATTCGGTCGGTGTAAACAGCCCTCTTTTCGACGTGTTGTCTTCTCCCTCCGTGTTGCTTTGTTTTGTATGTGTGTCGCCAGCAGCCACTCAGAGTCGCTTTTCACTTCTGATGGTGACAGGAAGTCAAACCACTTTTGTAGTTCTTTTTTGTTGCTAGCACGGTCAAGAGTGTTGACTCTCATTGAGAGATGACAACAAAAATGGACGCATATTTTCATCTGGTTGTTTAACACGGCTGAAAATGATAATCTATTAATGTCGCTCCTGCCCGCTCCCATTGCTTTTTTTTCCCGTCCCGTCCCGATCACGGGATTAATTAAAAAAATGACTCCCATCCCGTGGAATTCCTGTGGGAATCACGTGACCCACGGGAATTCCCTAAAATGTCATCCTCCACCACATAGCTCGTCTGCAGGTGATTAGATCAGAGTCTGAAGGCAGTGGGAAAGGAGTCACTTGCTGACTGTTAGCGGATTAACCCAACAAATATTCACTTTATGCAGGATTTTCATTAAATAAACTCAGGGCTGTGAACTCTGGACATTATGACACATTCCCTTCTAACATTTGGACAAACAGAGAAGCTTCCATCATAGCCCCCTCCACAGATAAGAGGTGTTAACGGTGCTTTTGGATACTACTGTAAGGGCTGTACAGGGGCTTAATTTGACCAGCGAAAAAATAACTATTTGAGCCACAATCTAAGATATTTTGGTCTGAAATGCCAAAGTATTGTTTGAATGTGCTGTACAAAGGGGGAAATGGCTGTGCTTAAATAATGAGATAAATGAGTGAGCATTTATGAAGAGTGGCAGCGTTATCCTGATCCTGTTAGAATATGTACATTATTGAGAGACTGTGGGGAATAAAATGCAAACATGTATGAGAATAAAAAGTGCACAGGAGAGACCGTGTGTGTATATCAATGTGTATTTCTGAAAGACACTGTGAACAGGAGCCTGTCTGTGTAAAGTAAAGCTAAATATTTGTTATTATGTGCATCAAAAAGTGTCTGTGTACTTGTGTGTGTTTGTGAAATTGTGTAGGCTATGTGTTTGAGAGTGTGAGAGAAGTTGTGGGCTTTGAAAGTTTACTGAACAGTGACTCAAAAACTGAGAAGTGAAATAACATTTCTGGACCATTACACCCCTAAAAGTCAACACTTAAATAAATGTATCCTTCACAATAAAATTTTTCAAGAAAATAGCCATGTAGTTACAGAAAAGGGTCTGCAAGGAAGTATTTGTATTAAATGTGTGGTTATCTTTATCTGTATTTTGATTACTTTGGGACCAGAAGTATAACATATGCCTTGTCTTTTCTATAACACCATTTCAGCTTCAATGTTCTATGATTTTGACTTCCAGAAGTATATTTTATTGTTCAGTAAAACATCCTTAAGTGCTGATAAACAAAGCAACATACTTTTTAGGTATGTACATTGCTTTTCCTGTAAAGTGACGATTGATTTTTCCTATACTTGAACCATATACTGTATCGTATATTTCTATGATTTTTTTGCAAAAATAAATATTTGTAACTTAATGATACCACAGGAAGACAAATTAAGCAAGCATTTTTTAAATATCAGAAACTGCTGTCAAACTCCTGCACATTGTTAAATTAAGCAAAAACAACATTTCCATACATTCTGTTGGGAGAGTTCTATCTTTGTTGATAAAATGTGTTTCAAAATGATAAACTCGACATTATTTTAATGATTGGTGACATCCAGAATTACAGAAACTGTATCAACAAAAATTAGACAAAACACTTTTTGACTTGTTTCTATTGAAAATATATCCAAAAAATGAAATGATCTTTCCTCTTATAAATAAATAAAGCATGCTGCTACTTTGTCGGCAAAGGCAAATTATACCACTCTGACATTGGAAGACTACTCTACATGATTTCATAATGATACATCAGCATGGGACTAATTTATTAGTGTTTAGTCTCATTTAACAAACAAATACAAGCAGAAAAATGTAACTGTGCAAAAAAAAAAAGAAGGGCATGCCATCTAAAAAAAGAAGTAACAGAGAATGGATTTTTTTTTTTCTGGGCATGTATTTAAATGTATTTACTCAATGTTACCTTTGATAATGAACATAATTTGTTTACCATTTCTTTTGTTTAAATTATATCAATATGTCTGGCAAATATTAGCTAAATGATTTACTTCTGTACAGTTCAGATGCTGGTATGTCACACAAAAGAGAAAATTCAGGGCCTAAAATATCCCATTGTTTTTTCACACGGCATAAATGAAAAATATATAGTGTGTCGGTTCATTCAAAGTCACCTACTACATTCATGAACATTCTATATCTTTTAAGACATTTAAAGACTTTTTGCTGTTTTTCTTGACAAAGCCTAAAGCATCTGATCTCAGCCAAAATCAGAAATCCAGAACTGGGTCATTCCCTTGAAAGCTGACAGACGCATTCAATTCCTCTTGACAGCATCACACTTCAGCTCATTAGAGACGAGCTCAAGCTTTTTCCGTTAGTCTCTGTTTCCTGTGTGCTCTATATGTGTGTGTTTGTTTGTGTTAGTGAGTGTGTGTGCATTTGCTTCATTCTTACTGTTTGAGGAAGTAGTCAAGCTTTCAAGCAAATTAGTGCAGGTGCAGCAGCTGCTTTACAAAGTCAGTTTTGAGGCAGATTCTTATGGTTCAAACATTCCAGATTTTTAAAATAATTGTTTGGGCTTGCTTGACAAATTCCACCTTTTAGAAAATTAAACTAAAACAGATTTAATCTACAACCCCATATACAAGTTTGTCTGACATTATATCAGTCATGGTCATTTAATGCACCGCACTTACAACGTCAAACCACAGCCAAAAGTGTGTCTTGCTTGTGGCATAGATTCAACAAGGTGCTGGAATATTCTTTAGACAATTTGGTCCAAACTGACATGATAGCATCAAAACAGTTGCTTCAGGTTTGTCAGCTGCACATCACAGAGTTGCTCTATTGAATTGGTGACTGCGAAGGCCTCACTGAACTCACTGTCATGTGTGAGAAAACAATTTCCTGTTACATCAAAAGGTGGATGTGCTGTGGTATTTTAAAGACAACCAGTTGGCGCCAAGGAGCCCACAGTTTTGCAAGAATATTTCTCCCACGCCGTAACACCACCACCACCGGCCTGATTTGTTGAAGACAGGATGGATCCATAGTTTGATGGTTTTTACGCCAATTTCTTAGCCTTGCAGAGCAGACGGACCTGCCTGATTCTGGAAGCCTGCATATCCGTCTTACCATCCTCCATTGTTCAACAACTTCACTCAGCTAGTGCTTAACAGCCCAATCAGGAAAGAGAGGAAGTGACCACAAGTTTGAAAACAATTGCAGCTTCTGGCAGTGTGTCTTTTTTTTTTTCCAGAATTGACTCAATTAATTCTTTGAAAGAGGAGGAAAGATCACTTAAAGCTTATCTTATGGAAAATCATATTTTTGCTCTTCTCCTGATCAGGGATCACTCATTGGAAACTGAGAGAGAAGGCGGAAGTCCTCAACGGACATGCATGTTAGCTTGTAGTCATTGTCATGGTTACTGAGTGCTCTCCTCAGAAGTTTACCTGGAAGACGTGGTAATGAGTGTCTTTGATGAGGTTCAAGTCACATGTAAGTGTTAAATGATACATCTGTGTGATATAATTTCATGTGAAACGAAAGTCTTAGGTATTTTAAGCTAATGGCTAACAGCTGTAGTGGCTAACGGCTAACGACGGCTAACAACAGTTAACAGCTGTGAGCCGTAGCAGCTAATGGCTAACTGTTGCTTGATATTGACTGGTCTGTGATGATTGCGACCATAGACTGTAAAAAACATGGATGCCATGATGCTAGGCTAAAATTGAAGCCTCCACGAAAACTGCTCCCCCTGGTGACTGGCTGCAGTATAGGTCAAAAATCCGTCTCCCCCATTCATCTGGACGGGCCGTGGTGAAACTTCAAAAAATTAATACACCTTGTAGAAATATTTCTCCCATCCGTATGCTGTGGTGATATGAAAGTATTATTGGGCTGCGTGTTTTCCAAGTCCTCTTTTTTTTTAAAAGTTTCTTTTTTATTAGTTATTAGAGTTTAAAAATGACCGCGGTTTACGGCAGTTCCACAATGATTGTGTACGGCGTATGCTGTGGAGTGTTGCGACCGTTTACGACAGCTGCGTCCGGATTATGGCCCAAATTCTCTACTGGTTGCACAATGGCGGCGCCCTGACGGGGGATATTATGGCTTCAAATCCGTTACATGGCGGAAGGCAGAGCCACGCTATCCAGTTCTTATGATACATCCATGATTGTGACAAGCCGAAAGATCATCGGATTTTAAGCTGCAGTTGTTTTTGAAGACATTTGGGCAAAAAAACAAAATGGAAGAAATATTTATCTGATATGTGTTTACAGCAACTATAGTTGTGGCTTGTAAACAGCGGAAAACGGTAACAAAGGCAGTAAAAATTAAAATCTGATGACGCGCAAAAATGAAAAATGCACTTAAGTCAATGTTTTTACTGATAGCATGTAAGAAAATGTATATCCTCTGTTATCATTTACATTGAAAATCAGTCATTTTGTGTTTTTTTCATTAAATCAGTGACATCTCATATGAAACTGGCAAATAAATTTTAAAATCCACAATTTAAAAAAATGATTAAAAGTTTTGATCACTGTTGAGCTTGATGAAAAGATCTGGGTAAAAAAAATATTCATCTGTTGTGTTGAAGTTGTGGCTTTTATACAGCCAAAACAAAAATAAAGGTTGTGTTTTAATACAGTAACCAAGGGTTAAAACTATAACATACTAGGGGTGTAACGAAATGGTCAACTCACGAAACGATACAAAATACGAAACAGGGCTCACGACACGAAATACTCACGATACGAAATAAAGATTAAGGAAAATCCCCAACAGTAGGAAGTTGTGCAAAAATCACATTTTCTTTATTTTCTTTCTAATGCAAAAAATATATATATATGATACAAAAAAATATTGCTGCATCATTACAAAATAAATGCTCTTCGAAAAAAACAAAATTGTAGTTTTTTCCCCATATTTACACTACAGTGCAAATACAAACATAAAATCTCAATAAAAAGTGCTTTGTTGTTGTAAAAATCAGGATAAGTACATTCTTGAATGAAAAGGAAAACAAGTAGTCCTCAGAGCTGCAGTTTAGACCTATAAATGTCTGAACTGTGAACTGTAGTATTTAGCCTATAACAGTGCATATACTTCTGATCTTCAAGTATGATCAAATTCTGTCAACTCAACAGTAGATGCAAAAATCAAATATTATTTTTATGCAGACTTACACAAACATAGTGAAGCAGTTCTACGGTTTATGTGTTCAAGGTGGATTTTAATGTTTCCTATGAATTGATGGTCAGTGAAGGGACCAGGAAGGCGGGGCGAGTGGGTCAGAGTTCAGAAGGGGAGAGTTAGTGTGCGTGTTAGTGAGGAGGGAGAGAGCCGTTAGCAGGAGGTGTCGAGATTACGACTCACTGTTTTGTTTGTGAATCAAAATTGTAGTTGGTGTGGTCACAGCCCACAGTGACTGTTAAATAAAAGCATGTATTCACAAGCCGGAGTCACCTTTATTTTTACGTCTATCTGCTTGTCATAGACTCAGGAGTGAGGCAAGACGTAGCCCTTTTTTATCATAGCATAAATGCTGTTTGGCTTTAACAGCAGATGTAGATTGAATGAACTAATTCTAACCAAGTATTAATGAAAAAAATGAGTCAAAAACAATACTGCAACATAATAAAGAAGAGAAATAGATTAAAAAAACACCTTTTAAAGCTTTCAGACATACAAGTTAACATGTCAGCAGTGTCTGGTGTTTTTGCACGTTACGGGCTCTTGCTTGAGAAAACATGAAGTCCAATGAAATCCTCCCTAACACAAACATGGGATGATATAAAGAGCTAGTGAAAGCACATGCTGGTTAAACATTGGTAAAATAAGTGTTTATGATGTTTGTGGGCACATATTTCTTTCTTTCTGAGCACACTGTAAATTAACATAAATCAAATCCTGTACTTTGTGGATAGTGGCTCATTAAATTAAGATGAAACAATCTCTCTGCTGTGTCATGATAAGTAGACAAGTGAGTCCGTCTCCAGCTTAGTCAAAATATAAAGTCTCAAGTGTAAGCACCATCAAACAGCAGCAGTTCACAGGGGATATCCTTGTTTCCTGAATGTCATTAACTCAGAAAAGTGACAGGATGAGGAGCAGACGCTGACATCACCGGTCCTCAACCCCCCAACCGTCGAGCATCTGCAGCATACCACATTATCAGCCAGCCGGAGTGAGCGTCTCTGGCTTTGTGTTAGTGCGCTGTGTGTGATGTGTGTGTGTTAGTATGTGTAGTCATCCTCTGTCTCCCTGTCTCACACTCTCTCAGCCACCCGTCCCTTCGGGCAGAGCAGCCCATTTTCGGAAGAGAATGGGATATGGAAAAATGGCAGAGATAAAGGGGTGCGCAGGGAGAGTGTGTTATGAATTATTTATATCTCAGTTTGGGTTGAGCCGATCCTGCTGGTTCACAGTTTACCGTGGATGTTTCTTGATGAGTGTGAGAAAAAAGTTCACACCTACTCAAAATCTGCTCCTGGCCAATGGCAGATTTGGTTTTATAATAATAATAATAATAATAATAATAATAATAATAATAATAATAATAATAATAATTTTGATATGGCTGTTATGAGATTGGATTTTCACCTCACAATACCAATGGTAAAAAAAAAAATCACAATATTTATTTTTTTTTTTTACAGAAAGCAAGGAAAAATTATTATGTACTGTAAATATATACATATATATTTCTGTCTGCTTTGGTAATATCGTCTTAGAAGAAAACTCAGTGAGGTGAACAGACTATCAACAACACCTGTGCGAAATAGTGACTGATAATAAGATTTAAAAACATATGATAGAGGTTATATAACCTGTTAATCAAGTCAAAGTGTTTGATTTTTATTCAGTTCTCTGCACTAATGATATAACATAAACTCATATCAAAATGAAGAGGTCTTGTATAAATTATTCCCTTTGTTATTAGTATTATTATTAGTCTAATTTGACACAGCCCAATGAAAGATAATGACTTTGGTAGGTAGCATCATCTTATGTGCAAAGGCCACTATTTTTCAAGACACATGCAGCGAGGGTCGGATTTTAAAGAAAAATGTAATTATAATCATTGTAGACAAAATAAAGCATTATAAGTTAATTTCCTCTTCCAAAAGAACATCATTTTTTGACCTTTAAAAGTAAGATCAGTTCCTATCACCAACAATGTTGCCAGCCACATGGACACAGCTGACATATTTTGGTAACTTCTGGTCACCACTAACCTGGCACACCAGATGGACTGTTCAGTTTATTTCACAAGACCACCTGGGAAAGAGCCCATAGAAAGTGTTTGGAAATGGGCATGGCCTATCAAAGCAAATACAGCAGGTGACTGGATGCTTGATCCATCAGTTACATATGTTACAGCCAATCATATGATGGTGTAAAGGACAGAATGTGAACCACTTTATTAAACGAACTGTGTTGTTTGTATTGATAAATAAATACAGCCCAGTTCTGATCAAACTGCAACTAAAACTGTTAGCATCTATGCTAATCTCTGTACTGTTAGTTGTTTCCTGCTGTCGTCTTGGTTGTAGCTCCCTCCTCTTCCTGCTTTAAAGGTCACTGATCAGGCCATGCAGCTTTGGGCCACTCAAAATCGATGTAGATTGGAGATTTGCAAGATGGATCTGCCTGATTACAGACACTGAATTACTGGTTCAGGCTCACGCTTTTTGAATTAAAAAATATCTCGGGGCTGTATGGGAAGCAGTGGGAGGGCTTGATGTAGCACTCGGGCCCCTAGTTGATGATCACTTGACTATGGGTTGTAGTTGGCCTACAGGCTGCAGTGTGGACACCCTTGGATCAGACTATTACAACTAATGCAGCAACAAGCTGTTTCAGTGCTGTGGCCTGGTAACTTTAAGGTCTGTTTTAAGCTGTTGTGTAGTATATTACCATTCAACAAACAATTAACATTAAGAGAGTTGTCTATAAAAGTAATCCAGTGTAAAATGGAATATGAGTAGAAAGCATTTTAACAGTCTTCTAGGTACAGGTCTTGAGTTGATGTATTTTCAAGCTCTTCAATGCTTAGAGTAAAAGTTGTATGTTTAGCACATGTCAAAGAACAAACAGTCCTCAGGGTTAAATATTGGACTGCCTCTTGGAGGTCTAACCAGCACGGATTTAATGCTCCAGTTCCTGCCATTAAGTTCAACTATGTTATTTGCATTTACAACAGATTTCATGCATGAACAGCACATTTCACCTTCTGGCTGTGGGTGGTATCTGCAGCACACACAGTACAAAAGATGGAAGATCACGCTCACGACAAAAGGCTGCGTAAGCTCTCTGTCTGCGGGGGGAAGCCTCAGAGCAGCAGAGAATGATGGTACCAAAGGACTGGGAGAAAAATCATTAAACTTGTCCTCAGAGGAGTTTGTCTAACCTTCTTACTAAACGCTGCCTGACACCAAAGGCCAAGTCACTGTCAGGAAGGGAGCGTGCAGAGAGGCAGGAACATCCCCTCACTGCAGGGGACCACTACTCTGACTGATTGAGGCTTTAGTTTAAAAACCCAAAGCAGTAAAAATCCACTGCCACAGGGAGATTAAGCCGAGTGAAGGAGATTTCCCATAAAAAACAGATTTGGTGATAGGCTTTAGCCAAATCATACTTCTTGTTATGTAAGGGATGCTGATGCTTTGACACAGCTGTGTATTTATAAAAGATGAACATCAGTTGTTTGGGCCTGATGTGATGCATGGGATGTGCTACTTTTGGTCCTATGGCTATACACTTATTTGGGTGTTTGCTTAAAGCTGCAGGTGGCAAAGACAAGTTGAAGGGATAGTAAAATTTTGAGTATGAAGTACATGTCAATAGCGCAAACAATAGCCACAGTGAAGAGGATCAGCCCTGCCTCTATGAAAAGAAAGTGGCACAGAAGCTAGGGCTATGTACCGTATTGCTAAAGATGGGATTGAAATCTTGGTGCATTTTAAATAATTTCAGGAGAACACTTGCCATAAAACACTTAGGGCAGTAATCATTGACTAGTAGGCCCCCCATAGCATCCTCCCCAGCCTCCAGAATAGTTTTAGAATCCGAAGTTTCCAGCGAAAAAATAGTATTTTCTGCTTTCAAGGATATCTTTTCTTCCTTAAGTCCCCATAACAACTCGAAAAACAGCTGAGATTAGTTGTAGATTCAGGTGGCCATCAGAGGTACAGCAGTCCAGCAAATAACTTAATGAATGTCTACACTAAATAAATATAAATGTCCCCCCCCCCCCATTGTGAACGTAAACCTACAGATGCAGCCAATTAAAATTTCCCCACCTTCCCTGGTAGGATCTTCGCTGGTCCCTGACAGGGCCTGCTCACCCTGATAGTCATAGGCTGTAAACTTTAGGCCATACTTGAAGGAATTTGTGGTGTCAAATTTGCTCCTGGTTGATTTGGCAGCTGGTTTACTAACAAAGGAAAAGGTTAAGGCTCTGCCATAACGCGAGGGAAGCATCATCTCAAAGAGAAACCCTGTAAATGCATGAATGAGCATGTTTCTAATGGAATTAAGGGACAACCTCAGAAAGGTAAGAGGGCTTCCAGTGGCTAGAGGACGACTGCTAACTGTCTGGAAGTTCGTAGGCAGCTGGCACGGAGGAGAAATTTGAAGCTGATGGATCTGCACATTTCTAACCACAGTTATCTGCTGTTGTGTGGTGGAAAATCTTGACAAGATTTGAATGTCAGTTTTATGTATCCAAATGATTTCATAAAGCTTAACATGTCATCAGCAACCGTAGCACATTGCAGAAGCGCTAATGCTCGCAATGATCAAGTAAACTTCTTGAAAAGACAAGGCTGTGTCTTCATCAAATAATCAATCAGTGTAAGTAAAACTTTCTTTGAGGATAAACTGCACTCTTCTGGTTTGTGTCTCAAGGTTGAAAAACTTCTGATTTGGGTCCATAAAAGTATAAATGTTAATTACAGCAAAGACGATCTAGTGCCACAGACCGCAGATTTACACCAGAAGCTGCTAATATTCTCTGATCGTGAGATATTTTGAAGTGTTTTTTATCAAGACATACTGATATTAAACTGAATTTGACAACACAAGCTCAGTGTTAATACACCTGCATCAACAGGTAACCTGGCTGATCCTGTCCTCCAGTTCCCATTGAGGTTTCTGCCATTGATGACCTGCTAAGTCTCCCTCTGCAGACATTTTTGCTGTGTGCTCACACGAGTCTCTTCTTGTGTCCAAAACAAACAGTCGTCATAATCCCTGGAGAGGTCTCCAAGTTATCTTGCTGGGCAGTGGCTGTTTTCCCTCTTTAGAGCCTTACTGTAAACAGCTGATCCAAATGCTGTCTGACTACTGTGCAGCAGTTATTTCTTCACTTACATCTGTATGACCATGTTTTTCTGTTACAACACATACAGAAACAGAAACAGAAACATGAAATCAAAAGAAAACTACTTAGAATTAATCCTCATGTTCTAACAGTCTGTAAGGTTACCACATCTGTAAGTTACTGTTCTTGTCATATGCCTTCATTCTGAGTCTTGTACAGAGCCCAGTTTATCCATTTTCCTTCTAGTTGTGATTCCCTATACAGGTCAACATTTCCATTAGCAAAATCATGCACAGTTACTATCCATTGGTCCTTCGATGCAAATAGCCTTCTTACATGCAACTAAGAGTATTTTGATCAAGTATGAATCCTCTGAACAATAAAGATTTTGTCACTGAGTTCACACAGTTAATGTTTCAAGCAACTCTTGGGGACAATATATCCTAGCATTGTTTCAACTCATTATGTGCGGTGGCTATTTTAGTGCGGTCTTTACTTGTTTTTCTGCTTGTAAGGTGACCAGACTCATCTGGCAGCTTCAGTAAGATTGTTGTGCCATATCAATGATACTCTGATATTTTAGAGGCTAAAATGTGCATCTATGCATAATAAATCAGCTAAGACGCATTAAAGTCTTTTGACAATAGTGGTACTTTTGCCACCCCTAAAGCTGAGTGACATCATGTTTGTCAGTGTCTACATATGGTCAGGAGGTGACAAATGAACAATGTATAATTGGAGGAAGAAAATGAACTGATAATGTGTTACTGAAACCAAAATATTATATTCCTCTATTTTGATATGGGCAGAATTTGTCAAGAACAACACTGGCTCTTGTTCACAAGCTGGCAATGATCCATAACATAACTCAATTCTGCATGTAGTGGCTCCCTGAAAGCTCAGTCTTACTGAGAACTTCATTTAGGAAAGTGCATATTGAGGTGAGAAAGAAACAAGTGTCAACCTTCTGGCATCCTTACCTTTGTCAGCAACTGATAATGTGCTGTTGAAGTACTGCTCCTCATGAGTCCAAGAGCTGTCATTCACTTTGTTGGAGATGCCACATGAGCCCTGACAGTTCACCTTGATGGCTGCAAAAAGGGAGAGACAAAAAGAAGGTTAAATAGCTGCCTGAATACAAAGGAGCCTGAATGTAGGAGCTGGCATTTTAGCAGGAAGGGAACTTAACATTGTTGTCTTTGTTTATGAGGAAGCCTGGCATACACATGCAAATAACTTAAAATTCTAACCCATTTAAAAACTCTGACAGACCCTGCACATGAGGACAACTAATGATAGAGTTCAGTTTTGTTGAAGCGTATGCTGTGCCACGAGAGTGTAGACATAGCACTCTACAAACCAGTTGACTCATTCACCAACAACCAGCTGATGTGTCATCCTGTTTGTAATCCTGTTTGTAAACATGAGATGTATTGAAGGTGGTTACAACTTCTGTCCAGCTTTTTTTCTTATCAATGTGTTATATATCAAAAACAGGTCATGACATATATGTGCTCATGTCTGCCACAAATTAGCAAGTTGGTCCCCATGTTTTACATCTGTCTAACTTCATGCTTTGCTTTTACTATTGATGCCATGGTGCCACACAAGACTCTGCTATATTTACACCTAGAGACATTCACATCAACTCTGTAAGGCCGCAACATCTGTGTCAGTTTGTGCTGCAATACAGCTTGGATGCAGGCGACATCACTTGCAGTATCCCAATATCACGTCTCTGTTACCTCTTCTGCCGCAAAGAGGGTGTCAGCCAGTTCCTCAAATTCTGTTTCTTCTGGTTTGTGTTTCGAGGTTGAAAAACTTCTGATTTGGGTCCATAAAAGTATAAATGTTAATTACAATAAAGACGATCTAGTGCCACAGACCGCAGATTTACACCAGAAGCTGCTAGTATTCTCTGATCGTGAGATATTTTGAAGTGTTTTTTATCAAGACATACTGATATTAAACTGAATTTGACAACACAAGCTCAGTGTTTATACACCTGCATCAACTGGTTTGCCACATGTTTGCCACAAATTAGCAAGTTGGTCCCCATGTTTTAAATCTGTCTAACTTCATGCTTTGCTTTCACTATTGATGCCATGGCGCCACACAAGACTCTGCTATATTTACACCTAGAGACATTCACATCAACTCTGTAAGGCCGCAACATCTGTGTCAGTTTGTGCTGCAATACAGCTTGGATGCAGGCGACATCACTTGCATTATCCCAATATCACGTCTCTGTTACCTCTTCAAAGAGGGTGTCAACCAGTTCCTCAAATTCTGTGTCCATGACATTTACAGTGGGGGTCAAACAGCACAGGGGGGTAAATATTATCCCTTGTAATGACAGTATGAATTGGACCTTTGTTTCCTGTTTCAGCCATCTTTGATTGGCTTTGTGCCATTCCAAGTGAAAAAAATGATAAGGACAAACTCGGCTGTCATTGTTGCACTCCTCACTCATTATTGGTCATAAATACTGAATATATTTAATATTTTTAATTTCGTATCAGGTAAGTCCTGACAATTCAGGATACAAAACAATTCTGAAAGACACAGCATAAATGTCTCTAAACACATCCCACAGCAAAGGATAATCAGATAACATAATCTTTGAGACCACCACATAATCAGGTTTTATTCTGACTTTTGGGCAGGCAATCAAGCTGAAATTAAAAAAAAGTCTGTGACCCACTCCACTCCTGAACTGGCTATCATCAACTACAAAACTATCATTCACACTATAATACTTATTAGGACTGGACAATTACTTGGATTTTGATCATGACTTCAATTTTGCCATCTGCCAATCGTAAAAACATAATTGAAAAAAAAAAAACGATAAATATGCCACACAGTGTGGAGTGCCCTATGCAAGTTCCTGCGCTTCATAGCGCTTCTGTGTTCCACGTGCAGCCACAGCGAGTGTGTGTGACTTATGTGGATCAATAATACTGTATGTGCTGCTCGCTGGTTCTTTAAAGTTGTGTTTAAATCAATACTGAAGTTTTTAAATAAATGAATAATTGTGTATATTAATTGTGATTTCAATATCACTTAAAATAATCAGGATTCTTATTTTTACCATAATCGTCCAGCCCTAATGCTTACAACTCCTTTCACAAACTTTTCTCTGTGCATCAGCACACAATGTACAAATTAGTGTGAGAATGACACACTGAGATGGATGCCACAGTTAATGATTGTGGGCTTTTATTGCCAGTCATGTACACTGTAGTGTGGTTCCTGTCCACAGCAGGCTGTGGACAGTGTGTGTGATGCCAGATGATGGGAGCAGAAGACACTTTGACTTAGAGAAACTTTGACTAAGAGTCCGTTTAAAAAAGTAATTCTCATTGGCAAAAGAGCATCAGAGGCCTCTGATATCAAGCTGTGTGTGTGCCATCATTGCACTAACAATATCTGCAATCAGATGACTTTCATGCTAACAACAGCCAGTGCATCACTACCATGACATTTCCCTTTGTGGTTAAATATTTTAGGTGGTGCATCTTTGCTTTTGGTCTCTCAGGATGTTATTTTTTGTAATACTTTATCAGTTATTTTAAGCGTATAATTGTGACAATGGCAATGAGTTGAAAATGACCAAGAAAGAAGAAACGGGAAACAAGAGGAGAGCAGTGGCTTTGAAGACAGCTGTAACAGCCACATGACCCCATAGGAGGTTTTGGATGCACGCCAAATATCAACAGTCGTTGGACAAAATCAATTTGGCACATTCACCAATGAGCTTTTGTCGCTTGGAGGGTGAGATGATGGTCTGCAGCAGATCAAATCAGCGGATGGGTGGTGTTTCATGCATGTCAGAGTAGGTTCTGTGAGGATATAAGTAATCTAGACCATCTTCATATCTAATAAAATGGTATCCAATGCCAAAAATGGATGTTAATGCAGAGTAAAACACAAAGAAAGGTGGGCATTTGTTAGGAATGAAGCTCTCATCACTGAGTTTTGAAGAATAGCTGGAAGAATGATCCATACACCTGTCAATTTGTCTTTGGTCAAATCAACATGAGTAAAGCAAGTTGAAAGGATAATATTAGTAAGGGGATATGAAAGACAAAAAAAGTGAAGGCTATGACAGAGAAACATATGCAACTAACAATAAACAGATTGCATTTAGGCATAAAACTGTATTTTTCATTACAATGGAAAATTCTCCCAGGCAAGTTACTGTAATTAAAGTTTTTCCATTATAGTGCAAGTTTGTGACGATGGTTTGACAAACCTTCAGTCATAAGATGATTACTTTGAAAAGTGGATGCAAGATGAAAGTCTGTTTAAATCCAAACCAATGTATTGTCATACTGACCTAGTCCGATCTAACAAGCAAGAAAAGTGCGGGCAATTGTGTTGTTTTCAAAGGAAACTTTGAGTTCTTCAGCAAAGAGCCACACTGCTGTGACTGGCTGACAAGTAATGCATTTTTCAATTTTGATTGAAGTGGATAAGGATAAGTTATGCAACTTCTCTATTGTGTTCTGCAGTTCTTGGTAAACCGTGTAATGCTATCATCAACCATCTAATCATCCATTTTTTCAGCTTATCCAGGGCCAGGTGACAGTAACAGCAGCAAAGGCAAGTTCACTAGGATGTTCCTCTTCCTAACAATGTTTTTAAGTTTCTTTTAAGAGATTCTGTGGCTCTTCCAGGCCATGAGGGATCCCTCCGGCATGCTCTAGGTCTGTGCTGGGGTCCCCTGCCAGCCAGACATGCCCTTATCTCCTGATCACCTCCAAAGGACGATGATCAGGACACATAATCAAATGTTTAACACTAGAACTACCAAGGCAGTCATTTTGACTGCTTTCAAAATTTGCAAAGTCATAACTTTGATTGTTTAATATCTACATACCCATAGGACCCTGACTTTTCCTAAATGTGGGTGTATTTTCTTCTGAAATTGTTCCATCATTAAAATTCAAAAACACAAAAGAGTTGTGGGCATTACTACCTCGAACTCCCATTGGCAGTCAAATTGACTGCATGCAATTTGCAAGGGGTACGGTTTTTCACTTGTTACATTTAGCAGCTCTTTCTTCTGCTCTATTGATTGTTTGTTTTTTATACTCTTTGAAGCTACTGGGTGGTTTTCCTTCTGCAGAATTTATAGTGATGCTAAAATCTAGCCAACAAGAAAGGCAAAAGTGATAAAGCGAATTACAAATAAGGAGGCTTTACTCTTGCTTCACAGCCTTGACAAGGAAGAACCAGAGCAGGTTCAGAGAGTAATGTCTCTTGGTGCTTGGAAGAAGGTTCATCTAGCTCTGGGAGTGACTCAGAAAAAAAAAGACGACTGGAAACATCAAATTAAACATTTGCTGACATCTCATATGCAAATTTTCAAGGTATGAAGTCTACCGTAGGAATCCTTATTCTCATACTGTAATGTAAGCTTGTATTTGTTTTATGTGTTCTTGAGAGCTTCTTCGTCTATATATAGACCAGTGGTTAACAATCTGTGGTCCAGGACCCACTGGTGGCCAATGAAGGTGCTACACGTGGCCTTCGAAATAATGACCTCAACCATGAGGTAATGTTTTCGCCGGGGTCTGTCTGTTTGTCTGTTAGCAAGATTATGCAACTACTGTATAGATTTACATTAAAAAATTTACCAGGTGCTGATCAGATCCAGGTTGATGACACAAAACACTGAATTTTATAATGGCAAATCCAGTTCATTTACATCATTATGGAAATTGTAGTTTATTTGCAAACTGACATGAATGTTTTTCAAGGCTATGCCACACTACATTTCCTGGCTTCCCTTGCAATGCCAGGAGGACTTCTGCTAATATAATGGCTAACAATAGCCTGTAGATTGGCACATTTTTTTCCAAGTTGGTAACTGAAATGGTGATAACTTGAAGATCACGTCATTTACAATCCCCTCTCCCCCCTTCCGATGTAAATGGAATGCAGAATTCTCCACATGGAGAGATATGAGTGAACACTCGACTGTCCAATCAGAGAAGAAAAGCCACTGAGCTGAGCTGGTTGGCAGAGGTCTGCCCTCTCTGTGTGCCTTTCTAGTTTACATTATAGTATGGCTTTCTTATAAATACATATCTTTTTGGTCTATCAAGTGTGCCATGAAATGGAAATGATCTGATAAGAGGTGTATTCCCTGAAATAAAACTTTTAAGGCTTTACCGTTTTGCTGACAGGGCAACATCCCAAAATATTAGCAGCAACTACTATGCCAAACACAAGACCATTTATGATGGTTAGTCAGTTCTCTGTTACAGTCACAGTGTCTTATGATGACACCAACCTATTTTGAAGATGGAAGGAATTTGATTGTATTTGAAAAAGAAAAGGAATTCAGTCCAAGTTTGCATATGTAAGTTCAGAAGTTATGTTGGTGTCCATAAAATAAAAATATCATTCATTTTAATTTTTATTTTGTGTCATGGTGCATTTTTAACCCTTTTCATCAAATTATTATTTGAATTTTTTATTTATTATCCATCTTATTTCAAAAATGTCTGAGCAGTCAAAATGACTGCCATGGTAGTTCTAGTAGTGCCAGAATTCTGGTAGACCGAGTGTTAAACCACCTCTGCTGGCTTGTGTCAGTAAAGCTGAGCCCTGCCGTCCTCAGAGGAATTCATTTCAGCCATTGTATTAGCAATCTCATTCCTTCTGCCCCTACATCATTTCCATCATCTGTTATCTTACTTCTTAAATCAGAGATAGAGAGATACAGTCATGCCATCAAAAGGTCACACTGGTGCTAGTCATATTTGATGCAGTTCACATACAAACACAAAAACTGAAGTGAGCATCATAACAAGAACTGCAGCTCTGAAGTTTCGTCTCCTCTCCATCTCCTTGTCTCTCTGTTGATCTGTCTGTGAGGAAATGAAAACCCTCTGATAATGCGCACACACACACTCACCCACCCACACACACAAACACTGTCTTCACTAAAAATGTTGACTGTTGCATAAGTTTGAAAATTATACAAACTCATTTTCAGTATTGCCTCAGAGTCCTATAAGTAGACAACAGACAAATAAGCTCAGTATTGATCTACATGATCAGTTATTTAACTTAATTCATATAATTATATATGATCTTATTATTCAGGGTACGGATTGTCAGTGGCATCCCATTGCAAAAGTACTGCCAATCTTGAGTCCATATTTTAGGAAATGCTAAGTATTGAGATACCAACATAACAATGTATTGAGATTTTTAACCCTTTGTTGTCTGTACTTACATCCATAAAGTCAAAGACAGAATTCTGAAACAAGTCTCTGTATAATCATCATGTCACTTCAGTTTTATTAAGCCTATCTTCAGCTTTTAGCTCCACTGCTCTGAAGAGCTTAAGTGCTGTTGTTGTTTAATTAATACTTTAGAAAAGGCAGCCAGCATGTAACAAAAGTCCTTATTTTTCACAACATAGTGAGGCATTCAGTCTTTGCCCATGAAGTCAGCTTAGCATTAGCTTTACTGTCATCGACTTTCACTGTCCCTGGGTGTTGCTGCCTGAGCTGAGTCCTGATTTCCTCTGATGAATCCCCACTTCAGTCTCTTATGTCCACTTTTAAAGTCCAAAATAAGTCCACAGGGTGATTTGTAATGCTAAAAGCATGTTCCTTCAATCCTCTCTCTCTCCTGTGCAGCCATGGTTATTTACTCTCCAACACAATAAACATCACCAGTCTGAGCTTACTCAACAACACCTTTGCGTGGGTTCAATGAGTGATGATTTTATTTCGTCTAACACAAAAGCCTCATTAAATGTTGGAAATAAACACATCCAAAATACTGGAAGGTGGTGGCCCTTAATCTATATGATGACACCCAATATTGCTACGCTTCTAATTATTCATATGACATGATATCAAATAAACAGTTTTTCATTAAAACATTATTATTATTGTTATTATTGTTACATCAATTACCCTCTGAATTTGAAAATGCTCTTTTAAACTAAAACATTGCCATTTAAGTTTTAATCAAAGATTTATTTTTGTATTTATTTCACTGTGTTGATTCAGCATTGATGATTTTGTTTTAATCTGAGACCTGGTAACCAGTTAATATACATCTGAATGACAAGGGTTTGAGTTACTACTAGAGTAAGGGACTGGAGAAACACAAGGGGACAAAAGAGAGGAAAAAGTGAAAATATGGATTAAAGTGATGAATAAATGTAAATCACAGAAAAAACAGTGAGGTTATAACTTTGGCCCTTTTATCGAATAAATAATTGTTTCAATAACATTATCAGTAAATGCTGACATCCAAAGTATTTTCCCTTTTTATGTGTGTGCAACTCTCCAAGTGTCACTTTAAAAATCTAAAAAATAATCCTTCAACAAAAGTTTGTTAACCTTCAGCTAAACGAGGACAAAGAGAGGAGGTCCTTAGGTGTGTGATTGAGTTGCGTTGTTTCCAAGAATAGAGATGAAAAAATTATCTTTGGCTGTAAGAAACAGCAGAATGACTGTTAAGTTAAAGCTGTGCAGGCAGTATTTTGCCCAGTCTTCACATAAACTCACAAGCACTCTGGTCTGTTTGCTTACTGTAGGAGTGTGAAGCTGAAGGGGTTAGCACTTCAATTAGCCACAACTTTAGCCTCATTAGCCTCCCAACTGCAGACCTAGTCCAGAAAAAACAGATGTCTTTTGTGACTTTTGACAGTAATGAAGACTGACGCGAGGACATTTAACTTAATACTGTTGATAATAAAAATATCTAAGAGAACTGAGGTTTTAGGACATGCTACAAATGAAGTCACTTTAACTTTCCCTAGCTGCCTTGGCAAAGTCTTGGCTGTTTCATGACAGGAAAGTTCTCCAACCTGCCTGCCTTAATGGTTATCATGAGATCCCATGCAGTTAAAAACATGGTATCATCATAACCTACATGTAATCAGATACATGAATAAAAATTTTGCTTAACATGGATAGCAAAAAAAAAAGTTCTTGTTCAGACTCCCAGTGGCTGGAAGTTGGCTGGTACTTGGCTGGGAGGGGAAAACTGAAGAAGCTGCATCTGTACTGCTACTGTGCTACTCTGTTTTCCTGTTGCTCTACAGTTGCTGTTTGGTGATGCTGAAAAATCCTCTCAAGAAAACAATTGCATTTAAAATATGGGATGACGTAGTTTAACAACTATCTTGCAATAAATACTTCAAGGACAATTTATGCCATCAAACACTGACAAGCTGTTGCATCCTTATTTACGTGTATTTTTATTTTTATGTAGCCCAGCCCTAACTGTAGGACCATTTATGATACAAAAAAGACCAGACTGATTCGGTCAATACTCCGTAAACACACTGGGTTGATGAGACCATAGCATGGCAAATAAAAGAACCAAACAGGTTCTCCTGTCAAAAATATCATGCCCCAGACTGTGTTTGGAAAAGCATTAGCACACTACAATCCTGTGCTGGCATGACAGAACAAACACACACAAACATACACACACTCTTGTGGTGGCAGATGGCTGTGCTCTTCAAACCGGCAGGCTGCTGGCACAGTTTGGAGTAAGAGGGAGGGACTTCTGCAGCGGGTACAAACAAAGACCGAAACTGCAACACAGAGCTGTGTCCTTCACTCATGCAGACTAACGTCCATTTATTTAGTCATTAATCAAAGCCCACAATCTGCTCCTCCAGCCATCTGCCTCCATCATGGATTAGAATAATACCTTTATTCCTCACATTAACCCACACTGGGAGCTTTGTGGAGTCATTACACCTCACAGGAGCAACAACAGGCATGTTATTTAAACAAATAAGACAGAAACGAGAGCTATTACTGCAATAAGATATTGTTAACAGCTGTGGATAAACAAAGAGCTCAGCCAATGAAAGGTCAGCTCATGGATAATCTGTTAAAAACCAAGCAGAGGCATGAAGGAGGGCGACTGAAGCAGAGCTATATGGTGAATATTTGTGTCAGAGGAGACTGGGTGCTCTGACAGATAGACCCTCTGAATAATGAGCAGCAAACATACATGGAGACAGATGGACCAGGACAGGAGACAGTGTGTTTGATGAGACACATGATCAATCATATACTAGAGAGTTTTAAAAGACATGGCATTGTGTTGTAAAGAAAGAGCAAGAACATTTCTGCTGAAACTTCACCTCTGGTAGAAGAGTTTGGTTGATCCTCACATGGTTCCAGGCCTCCTACAGTTATTTCTTTTCAAATTTATGACTATGACAATGTAAAATTTGCAAGTTTTCTTATTGTACAGCATTTTCCTGTCTGTCTGTCAGGAATCAGTCAAAAATTCAACATAGGGGCCCACTTGATGGTGTATCAGCATCACAAGAGCTCATTTTAACTGACCAGACTCATCAAAATGACAAGGATAATAAATTCAAAGACAATAGATGGAGGAGGAGAATGTTTGAGCTGCAGTTTAACAACAGTGAGTGTATACCCAAGCTTCTACTGTTGTGAACAGTTGGTCCTGAAGCATCTGTGGTGCAATTTCAGCTTATGAAATAAAAAATGATTCTGACAAAGTTCTCTTCTTTCTTACAGAATAAGTACCCATTTAGTTTTCTTACAATTAAAGTCAGCTCCAGGTCAAGCTCCACTTGATGAGTCAATTTTAACTTTCACTGTTATTTAGAGTGTACACAACAAATACGCATAATGTCAACAGAAAGATGCATCAAAAATAGCAGACAAAATATTTGCAAATTTCGGGGATGGTTAAATAAATTAGTGTTGTGCTGTTTTGCATTGCCCTTAGTGTGTAAGGGAGTTATCTCTAATGTGTGTTCACACCGGACGCGAATTTGCGTCGACGCGCGTCGAGATTACATACAAAGTCAATGCAAAGGCGCGTCTTGACGCAGATTCGCCCCGGGCAGCGCGTTGGACGCGTTTGGAGCGGCGCGTTTGGAGCGTCCGGCACGTTTGAGGCGAGTTGAAAATATTGAACTTTTGACGCCAGTTCGCTCGACGCTGTGGCGCAGCAGCCAATCAGCGATGACACCCACCCCCCCCCCACCCCCCCCGAGGAGAGGAGAGGTTTATCTGCACTGTTTGCTATCATCCGGAGCTATAGTATTCAGCGTGTGTACTATACAGAGACCGGAACAAAAGGGAGCAGGCTTGGGAGAAAGTCGCCGAGGAGACAGACAGGTTTGATTTAATGACGTGTGACGCCCCGGTCTCCTGTTCCTGCTCAAACCCCCTCTCAAAGATGGAGGAGAGGTTTATCTGCGGTGTTTGCTATCATCCGAAGCTCTACTACTCGACGTGTACACTCTACAGAGACCGGAACAAAAAGGAGCAGGCTTGGGAGAAAGTCGCTGAGGAGAAAGGTTTTGAGGGTAAGTTCTGTAAATATTCGTTTCCAGCTGGATTTTCCTGCACGGGTTATCACCGAGTCCGACAAGCTCCGGCTCTCTACTGCGTCTGCGCCAGGACGCGCGTCGTCCCTCAGCTTGTCAAAATGTCCAGCGTCCAGCCTCGGGCGTTAAGCGCGGCGCGTCACAGGCGTTACGGGCATCCGTTGACGCCAATTCGCGTCCGGTGTGAAAGCAGCATAAGGAGGGCTCTTGCTCTTAAATCCTGTTTATGGGTCAGCAAACTAACTATTTGTTTTGTGCCATTTATCATTGCTTCAAACTTAAAAACAAGTAGAACTTATATTTTTAAGGGGAATACTTAGGCCTGTTAACATCAACAATTTCAGAGATTTTTGGACCTTCATTTACAAGACAACAGTATATTGGGGGCACAGCAGATCAGGTTCAATCAATCAATCAATCAACTTTATTTGTATACCACTTTTCAGACAAGACTTTGTAATACAAAGGTCTTTACAAGGGAGAGATACAATAAAATAACAATAAGTGAAATAAAAAGTGGTTGCATTAACCTGGGACTTGAGGACATCTCTCTGTGAGTTTCAAGCTTATTTTTGATTAAAGTGACCAAAACTGGACTGTTAGATTTAATGGATTTTTTTTCTTGTTCTCGGATGTACATTCAGTCAAAACATGTTTTAAATCACAAGGCATTGCAGCGTTAAATATCTCTAAACTAGGCACATAAAAATACACAATAGTAATAAAAGCAAGTTAGTACTCAACTATTGTGATAATATATTGTGGGTCCACTGGTGATTCTCATTCCAACTGTGATAACTGATTGATGCACAGCTGTTCAGCCACATGTTGTCAACAACTCTGCATTCTTGATGCTATCTTTTCCTTGCATTGGGCTTGCCATCCCAAGGCAATGGTCTTAAGTTTCTGACGTAACAGTGGTAGAACATCACAGCTGTAGGTCTATTCAGGGGAAAAGGGCAATCAACAGCTAATGCTGATGTTGAGAGGAGGAAGGAGGAAAAGCACTGATGCCATAAAATCCATTTTCAATATTTTCCCCCAAAAATGTTTTATTTTTTCCCAAATATCTGATTTTTGTGTTGTTGTTTGTTTAATTTTTTGAGAATTCAGTTTTTCTCCTCAGGTGGTCCTCACACATACTGTATCTTTACAACTTCAGTCAAAAGTATGTTGACAAAATTTGTAGAACACTTAATCACCTGACACTTGTTCTTTTTATTAATATATTTATATATATTTAATATATTATAATTATGTTTTAGATCTTGTATTTTTAAACGTCTTTTGATCTCCATTTTGCTACTGCTATAGTAATCCTAATTACATTGTTAATGAGAGGGAGCAGGATTGAAGTGTACATTGTCCCCAGCCATTGTGACCCCCTCGGAGCATTTTTCCCAAGAGAAACTTTCCATTTTGTTCCTAAAAATAAAAAATTATGTAAAATGTCAGCCATCCATGATATTCAACATTTACTTGAATCCTGCTTTAAAAGTCCAATTCCATTATTCGGTCAGTGTTTCTGTGATCACAGATTTTATAAGGCCATAGATGCTACAGCCTTGTTGTATTGGGAATCAAAAGAAGCCATGTCAAACACAACTCCGAGCAAATACAACTAGAAAACAGTATCATATAACTTCTTTAAGCTCTACATTAAGGTTCAACTTAACTGCCTTGTGTGAGCAACGATGGACTCCAGGTTTTTAATATGGGCCATTCATTATTAAATTGTTTTTATTCAACCAGGCTCCAAATGTATTACTTCCTGCTGTTTAAAAGGACAACTGAGCACAGGCTTTCAGTACTTCTGTGGCCAGCCTCAAGTGAACACATAAGGAAATGCCACTTATGACACTTCTACATTGCTTCATCCTCAAACCCTGAGGTTGAAGCTTTCTACAGTATGTGCTCATGCTGTTTTCATGAAAAGTCACAGTGCCAACTAGTGACCTGGCATATGAACTAAGACTTTATGTTGTCCATTCAAGGATCCATAGTTACACTGGCTGTAACCAAAAAACAGTCACCTGTGCAGAAAAAACCTTCCTCCACAAAGAGATTTCCAGACTAACACCAGCAGTTACAACTCATCTCCCAAGATTCAGATCGGTTTTGAGCAGCAGCCAGTTCTTGACTTGTCCACCACACAGCAGGGACAGATCACACCTCTCTACAGCCAGATCAGGAATCTACGCCAGAGGCCGTCTCTGTGCAGAATAAACTTCAGCCAGAGGCAGACAGACAGTCAGCAGTGAGAGGGAAAACGGCAGCAGCGGAGCATGTTTCTGACTCAGCAGCTGCCTGGATTTGTTGCCAACACACTGGAGTCCATCCAGGGCCTCCTGCACAGCTCAATGAGACAGTCTGTGGGCGGAGATGATCCTGGTGTTACTACTCATTAGACTTTATGGGTTGGAGCATGTGGGCAGACAGGTCAGGGAAAGAGAACAATCAATGGTGTTTCCCGATCGGGCTGCTTCATCACAACTGCAGTGTTAAATCAAATCAACAGGCTTTCTGATACGGGTGAGGACAGGGTGGTGCTGGCTCAGGGAGGATGTGGGTGGATGTCAAAGTTGTGAAACTGCTTTGAGTCAGTGGTTAGCAGATGCAGGTTGGAGATTTTTTTTTAATTCAGTTGTGCATCTGTTGCATCCTGTTTTTGTGCAGTTGGGAGGAAGAACATCTCACAAAGGCCGATAAAATCAAAGTTAAATGAGAAACAGACTCAGAGGAGGAAACACCACCCCTCTTATGGATGTACTTTTCCTCACTGAAACTTCCTCCCTTTTAAAGTGCATAATTTATGATCATTAGAGAGAGACACTGACGGCAAATACTCAGTCATTTTTTTGAAATAATAATATGCAGACATGTATTTGACTTAGGGGTTCATCCTTTGCGCATTCAAAAGCGCCCACAAACATCCGCAAGAACAACTGAAAAATGCTGCAACAAGCATGGTAGACCAGTAGCTGGCGATATAAGTCTATAGTGTCCGTGACAAATATAACAAATGTATCTCCACACTCCATTTTGTTAGCAGAGCAATAACAAACTGAACACGGTTAGCATTACACATGTTGCTGGGTAGTCGGCATATCTGTTGTTTCTGTTCCAAGGTGCACATACACCCTTCATCTGAAAGAGTGCTGCACATGCACCAGATGTCCCTTTTTCCTTGACAACAATGAATCGTGTTTACAACAAAAACATTTTTACGATTTTCTTCAAATCAAGCTTCAGTGTAATATTCACTTTGGTACAGTACACACAACATTAAGAAAATCAATGATCAAAAGCACATACCAAATTATTCATCATCTAATTTTGATGATAAATAATCTGTTTTCATCATTTAAGGGATACTCCAACTTCTAAACCTAAACAGACGCTTTGTATTGTTGACCTGCTCACCAGCTAGCCCATACATGCAAGTTTCCTGCAAATTTGTAAAGCAGCTGACACAAAAGATCCCAGGTCAGTCAGGAGCGCTGCAAGAAACTGCAGCTTCGGGCAATCCCATAAAAAATTGCAGATTCAGGTACTACAGGTACCGTTATTGTGGCACGGTGCTCAAAGGCCCAAACACAACAAAAACTCTCAGTTTTCTGCCATTTTTGTTGTTGTATAATAAGTTTTTGTAATCTTAGCAGGGAAAAACCCCAGGCCAATCAGCTTTGACCTGACCAGAGCCCTTTGGTGCATGGATAACCCTCAGTCTCCTATGATTGCCATGCCTCTCTTATATCGTATCAACTAGCACTTCTGCCGTGTGGTTTTTGCCTCTGCAATACAAGAGTAGGGCAGTGACGGAGCAGTGATGGGTCAAGAAGAGGGGCTGGGTAGTTTTGTAGACATTTTAGAAGAAAGGAGTGAGTAGCAGTCCCACAGACCTTGACCTTATGAGTAAAAAAACACTTCATTCTAAAATCAGAGACGATGTTTAAGCAAGTTTATGCAGAAATCCCCAAAGCCAGGTCAGCTTATCCCAACAAGCAGAACATGCTCTGTCTGTAGGGCTTGTAAAGGCTTCAGCTTTAATTGGGAATAACATCCTGACATATTAACTGTCAGTACATCAATTAAATGACCCTGAAATCACCAACTAATCACCACACATACACTCTCTCCCTCAAGCTCCTCGATTAGTAACACTTCTGAACACACACACATTGTGCAGAGAAACTCTTTGTATGCCTCTTTGTACCTGCTCTTGCTCTGTTTGTACCTCACCTGTTTAATGCAATCAGAATCAGAATTAGAATTAATATTTATTGCCAAGTGCAATTGTACATACAAGGAGTCTGACTTGACTAACTGGTGCATAAACAATCAACATAATAAGAATAAAAATAAAGTGTCAGGAAGAGTAAAAATGAAGAGTAAAATAGGAAGAAAATAGTGCAAAAACTTACTTGATTATATATGAAACACAATGAATATACAAAATATACATAAGATTTCTATTGTGCAGTGTGTGAGTGCACGTGTCAGTTCAAATTATGATCATTGTTTCGCAAGTATGCATACAAAGCATTCTTTAATCTCACAACTCTTCAACAATACAGTTTACAGTAGAACATAAGGATAAACCAAAATGAATATTTGTGGCCAAAGTCTAAGCCCAATGAACTATAAACGCTTGGCCAAATACCGAATATCCAATGCGGAGGCTAAGTAGTTCACTATATTTTTTAACAGCGCATGAATAGCTTAGAATACATTTTTAGACATGTTTTTAAAAGAAAGTAATTGTTTATTGAATATTATGACATTTTTTAATATTCCAATAGCCTTTGCTTTTAAAAAAAAAAGCACAACAAAGTTTTTCGTTCATATTTAGCCTTCAAACAAAACAAAACATGCATTAAAAAAATACTAAAATGGATTTAAGTGGATAAACCCGCAACAAATAATAAATTGTCCTTTTGACACAGGTCTAAATATCCGTAAACGATTTGTAAATAAATATTTGAATGTAAAATATTGAGTGTGGCAGCACATCAGGCCTGGAGCAGTGGACTGTCCCGTCCAACAGAGGGCGCTGTGAGCGCAGCTTGACCGTCAGTTAAATCCGCTGCTCTCTTGACCTCAGTAAACAAAGAGTTTCCGTTCTGAGCGGACATTAACAGCTCCGAATCATCTGAGGAGAGCTGTGTGGAAGTAGTTTTGCTTCTGCCCCGTTGGCGGACAAACTTAAAATCAAAGACCAGGCTGTGTGTTCTGTGAAATGCAGTTTAGTCACTCATCCTCCACTTATTTGTGGGCTCAGCCGTCGGCTTTTCATCCAAGCTATACAGCTGAGTGCAGCTACGCTTCGTTAAGAGTTTAACCCCATGTGACTGTGTTGTTTTCGGCAGGGTCTTTAGCGAAAGAGCAGGTAATAGAGTCTCTGTCCCCTACCTGGGGGGGGGGGGGGGTAATCGAATATGTTTGATTTTTTTTGGGTGCATGATTGAGTTTGATTTTTAGGAAAAGTGACAACCTTAGTCTGCTTCGCCACAGTCACTCGCAATAACGTAGTTGATTTCGTCATTGCATCACACGGTACTATTTGGCCTTGCTTTTACCTCACTCCGCCGAAGGCTGAATATATTTGTTTACCAGATATTCGGTGCATCCTTAGTAGAAAAAGATAAATACAGTCAGGGGGGTAGCAGGCTGAGGGGCGGAGCACTCTGGACATATTACTTCAGTAAAAAGAAGGGGATGATAATGAGACATGATGACCTTGACCTTTAAACATCTGAACACTTCATCGTCAAGTCTCGGTGAGAATGTATGCAAAGCCTTGCTAAAAGATACTGCACTCACGTCAATGGAATGATCATTAGACCAAACCACATTTGTTATTGAACAATTAAAAACAAAACAAAATGCCTAAAAGCATTTTTGAGATATTGCATTCACAAGCAAACATGATCATAAAGCCAGATGAACTTGACCTCAAACTGCCAAGAGTGAATACGTTTCTGTTCAAGTTTCCTTTTTGAGTTTGAGAAACAACCTGCAGAGAGATCTTGTTTAAACAGGCAGGTAACCACACCACCACTAACCTAAATAATCTAATGAACCCTCGCCTTAAGCTGTGTTCACAACAAACTGGAATTTCTGTTTGTTGTGCAATTAATTTACATTGACAGTGATGCAGCAATGGCACGTCTATTTGTAGGGGGACCAGGGGGACTCTCTGAGGATCTGGGGAAGATGCAAGTGCTTGAAACAATGTGTTGAGTCACTTGGCAAAATACAGGTGACCAAATTAAATTAGAGCAAGCATGTGTTTGAGGAATAAGGAGCCAACAGTCTTGAAGGGAGGTTTCAGTTACAAGCAGTTTTTAATACACACAACACACAAAGTCCTTGAAGTTAGTCACCACTCAAGTGTTAAGGTCAAGGACTCTTCCCCTTTTCTGTTTTCAGAGACATTCATAATCTCCTCAGATAAAACTGCTGTCTCCTCCCCTACTTTATTTTTGACTACTTTAGCAAAATGACATTAAAGCTTGTTGCAACTGCAGAGAAGCTGACATTTTTTAAAGTGATATGCACATTTAAAACTGCTGGAAAACCATGGTACACAGCAGCTGACAGCTGACAGGCGTGTAGTTATGAAGAAAAACATTGGTTTTACTGGAGACACTTTTTAGTGATGCATCTCTGTACAATCAGGTCGTCAGGCAGCCACTTGGGCAGTTCACATGAGGACTGGGACAGGTCTGAATCCTGCAGACTTGGCTGTTTGACGCAATGAATAGGAATGGGATTAAAAAAACAATTTGAATGAACAAATAGCTAAAAGGATAGAAGTCTCCTTGCTTAACATTTAACTTCTTGATTCCTTCCGCTAAGTTATGAACGTCATGCAAATTTGGGTTGCATTCTCATCGGAGCAGTCAGCATGAATGACAACAAATAAGTCAAAGAAGTAATCATGGTAGACAGGAGACTGTCACAATCAAAAGAGTAGCTTGATTTCACACTGTATGATGCCAACGACACTCCACCTAGTGTCTGTGCTTAAGTGATAACAGCCGAAGTGAAAACACCAACAACTTGCAGAAGCATTTGTCTACTCAGAGCAGCATGACATAACAGGAGTGCCTGTGCCTGACAGTGTTGATCCTAAAAAACCTGCTCAGGTCTGATTTGATTTAGACCAAGATGAAAGAACACAAATTGGACTGACTGGCAGAAACAATAATGGCACTGGTATCAATAAAACCCAATCAATTCCCATCCTAAGCAATCAAATACTCAATCATGCAGAAGAAACATGGCCAACAAATGAACTGAATAGAACATATAGCTGGGAGATATTACCTAAAAATTTTATATTCCCCCCCACACACACACACACACACAAAAAAAAAAAACTCCAAGTTACACAAAAATTACATATATCAAGTTTTGCATTAATGTTATTAAAATATGGTTCATGTTGATTTTGTAGTTCAAACATAGGTAGGCTTGTCTACATAATCACTGAAAGATGAGCTACTATATTGTCAGAGTATATTAACATGGAATCATCTGATAAAAATTTAATGTCGGAGCCCTGAGGAGATGCTACTTTCAAATTCATGCTAGTTTTCCCAAAATCGCCAACCCCAGCTTTAAAGGAAAAATGATTTAAATCAATGTTTTTAATCCAGCCCTACTAAAAAGGTTTTAATGCATGTCATTATTTAAAAGATAATGCAGCTCTTTATACAGAAATTAGTTCAGCATTTTACCTGCCAGTCAATGGAGGTGTTCAGGAGTGGAAAAACCACACAGGGTCCTTCTGGGCAGTTTAGGATTAAGTCAGGGTGGAAAAACCCTGCCATTTACATTCACAAACAGCACATGTGACTGAGGTTTTAGTATCAAACACATCTGATAAGTCTATCACATTATCCTGCTTTTGTTTTATAAGTGACAGCTGAAGTGCTTCTGTGCGTTTGCTGTTGCATTTGGCCTGTCAGCCCTTCATAATAGACTCCTCTGTGTTGTCCTTTTATGACTAGGAGGCTTTGTTTCTGTGTCATTTTAGCCACTCCAACCTCTTTCAACCACCTCTCCCTGAAAAGGAATTCAGTCCTTCAGGGCAGACGTCTCTCAGATGCGGTGTTAGTTATGCAGCCCTTTTGTCTGCTGTTTTCTCAAACAAAGGGTTCAGCACTTAACTCACATTTCTCAAGGAAGCTTCCCCTGCACAAAAGTCAATAAAAACATGTTAGAAGAAAACTGACCTAAAAAGCAACAGTCAAACTCTGCTGAAATAAAGACAGAAGTGTGACTGCGAGATAAACCCATTCAGTCAGTTTGCTGTCAGTTGCGTCAGCTCATGGGAAAAATGAGTCAGCTGGGAGGGGTGTGTGTGTCTTTCTGCAGGAAGGCCCGGCTGATAATGATGGCTCCTTATTTATTCTGATAAAGCAGAGTCCAGTTTCAGCTGACCGACTGCTGGAAGCACAAAGAAGCCTCAGTGAGCTGCTCTAAAGTCTGAACTTTACCAGAACAAAGCAGAACGAGGAAAACCTTCAACTTTTCCAATGAACAGTTTATCCGTCATCCTTGTGGGTGTCACAAATTAAAACTTAGTTTTAAAAAGGCAGCTTAATTTGGTCAACATTCAGCACCAGCAGAGAAAGGCTCTGCAGACGTCATTTATACATTCCAGCATAATGAGGTGGGAAACTCCCAACCCAGAGTCTGTGAATGTGAGAAGGCTGATGCTACTCCAACAGAGGTGTAATTAGGAGAAAGCTGACAAGACAGTAAGTTTGAAGTTTTTTTAAATAAGTTTTGATATATTATAGCTTTATCAAAAGCCCACATAATCCTTAAAAACTGTGACATAATGGATCAAATTCTAAAGTAAGATGCTTCTTAACAAGCTATACTTACTAGTTATGTACCGCTGTTATTATACTTGTTAAATACAATTACCCTAATAAGGCAATCAAAAAGGAGCATCTATACACATATAGGCAGGAAGACGTCATCAAGACAACCTGCTGAAGTTCAAATCAGGTAGAAGAAAGAAGAAAGCAGTGCTGAATTCAGTGACTAATTATTCCATCATAGATCTGGTCAACAAGCCTGTTTCCGAACGAATACTTAGACAGTAACTAAAAAAAAACAAGTGCACATGGCCAAAAACTTAAATTAACTGACATTTTCATCAACAAATACAACTACACTAAAATGTTTGACAGACTATTAATCCAATCAGATTTAATTTGGTCATGTAGAAAGCAGGGACAATTTAGGATCACAGCTACTGTGGTTGTGTGGAAAGGTTGGACAAGTTTAGAGGAACAGCCAATCACAGCTGCCTTAGCTTACTGGTGGTGGGATAAGTTGTGGAGCGATCCAATCAGAGCTGCTCTCTTTATGAATTGATATACTCATGCAGAGCAGGTTCACTGTTTGTCGTTAATTATGGTATTGACAGACTGATGCTCTGCCAGGTATTCTAAATAAAGGTGATTGTATTTCACACAAAAGTTAAATTTGCTTTTTAGCATTTAATAAAGGTTTATTATATGTTTTATTTTATTCAATTGTAAAACAAGAATTCAGAAATCCAAGAAAACAAAAACTGTTTAACCCTTCACCCTTCATATTTTAGTCCCTTAAATTTACAGTAGCTTTCGTCAACTAAAATGTTGTTAAGTTTTCTGTTAAGTGTGGGCCACTGCAGAAGATGACCATACCAGGTGCCTCTCCTGTCATCTGAGGACATTAAACTAAGGCTACAACTCCAATGGGAGCCAGTGGGTAGCATTAGCCTGTCTCTTTCTCCAGCCATCAGAAACTCTTCAGCAACTCTAAACAGTCCTGAATGCATGCTGTGACTCTTTTTTCACATCATTATGTGACATTATCTTTTATTAACTTCCAATTAGGGATGTAACGGTGTGAAAATGTCATATCATGGTTATTGTGACCAAAATTATCACCCTCTATCATTATTATTGCAGTATTGTTGCAGTGTGCTAAAATGTTCAAAAAGTACTTCGACAGTCTTGAAATCATTTAACTCCTTTCATATTATAATTTTAACAGTTCCTTTGTCTTTTTTTGTCAAAAATTGTGTCAGGAAATGTCCTATAAGTAAATTTGTTTGCATTTTTTCATTAGAATTAAAAGTAAACTAATCTGACAAGTATTTGTCTGTATTTTGTTATAAGTGCTTAAACTCTGTAATTACAAGAATAGAAAAAACGAATTTGTACTTTAAACAGAATTCTCTTCAAAAACAATTGTAAATGAACATGTTCATAGTTTTGAGATGGCAAAAAATAAATGTAACCTATTTTACATACACTCATACATTATAGTTTGTCTGCAGCATTATTGTCCATTTCACAGCTCGTTATATTAGACCATGTCCAGGCCTTTTTTTATTTTTTGTTTTTACTAGCTGAATCAATTAGCCCACTTCATGACTCTCATCTGGTCTCCCCTTCAATGGCAGATCTCCTCGACATCTTCTTCTTTAAAATCTCCACATTAAGATTGATTTAATCCATAAAACACAAACTATGATGGAAAAAGACCATCTATTACGACGAAATACGGCAAAACACGGCAAATAAACGGCTTAAGAACGTCATGAACACACTATAGATTGATACTAATGCTGTTTATTTACAGCCTTTGTGCATTAAAATAGAAAAGAAAATACTGATAAACCACCTATAATTCACTCTGGTATAGCTCACTGAATTCCCCCCCCTCCCTCTGCTTCTTTACTGGGGGTACAGCAGTTTTAATCACGCGCACTTTCGTTATTCACCGCAGCTTCGTGTTTTAGACAGGGTGACTGTCGTCAATCAGTTTCCTCTTGACATCCTTGTAAAATCCAAACTTCGACCAGACTTTACACTTCAGCCGTTTCGAGTGGCAAAACCTGTGAGAGTCTGAGCGAGGCTCCAGCTGCTAAGGCCAAACATTGCAAACTGCGCATGCACATGTGCGCCTCTGTTAGCGTCACACGGCTGCTTCACCGAGGGCCAGACGCATAGTTTCGCCTTTCCAGGCAAACAGCAGTGTCACCGTGGGTTATTGGCACAATGTGGTGATCGGACACGGCATAACAGTAATTTTAATAGGACACGGCAATGATTACTGTTGAGAAATTTTACAGTGGTTTACCATTTTACCGGTAACCGTTACATTCCTACTTACAGTCTTCTTCTACTCATAAATAAAGGCTGTTTTGTTGACCAACTTAAAAAAAATAAATAACGTCAAATAATGCAGTAAAAAATGAGTCACAACAAGCACACAAGATCATTTAGAGTTGCTGAAAAGTTTACCTGGTGACTGTAGGCAAAGGAAGGCTAACACTACCCATTTACTTCTGGTGTTTGAGCTAAGCTAATTAGCGGTCAGTGAGCACTGCCCATTTCTTCCTTTTTACTGCACACTAAGTGGAAAGAAAGGTCTCTATCTGTTTGTCATGGACTTGGGAGTGAGGCAAAACACATAAACAAAAAAAATGTATCCCTTCAACAGATAGGCCAAAAGCAAAATCATACTCATTATTAACCACGTGGCAAATCACAATTCGTATCCATGCATTTTTAGTATCTCATTTAGTTATTAAATAAAACTTAGCTTAAAAGTATGATACATTTCCCAGCCCTGTTTTCTCCAGTGCCTTCAGAGATCAGAGCCCCTAGCACAGAGTAATCCAACGCTTCACTTCTACTACCTTCATTAAATCTTTAAGCGCTGCCAACAATTAGTCCCTCTCACTTTTCCATCACCTCCCTCCTTCCTCTCCTCTTTCTAAATCCTCTCACAGTAAGACACGTCAAACATGGACACCTGATCTGATGATCTATGGCTGCTGACTGTAAGGGAATCCCCCGCGGCAGAACAGAGCTCTGTGTCCGTCCAGGCATGTTTGACTTACCTCTCTGTAAGATCACTAACAGCATTTAGAGCTGCTTCAGTGGAGGAAAGATAAAATTAATTTACGGCTTCATGCTCTCTGTTGGGGCTTTTAAGCCGTACAAACTAAAGGACCAAGGAGCCAGGAGAATTAAATGTCAAAGCAGAAGATCAATTCAGGCACTTCTCATCTTTTTGAGAGCATTTCTGTACAGTTTTCTTGAATGTCTTTAAACAATCTAATTCATTTTTTAGAGGAGTATGAAGAAAAGGCCTTGAAATTGATTATATTATGGAGTAATCTGAAGCAACTGATTACTGACTGATTATAAGAGGCAGCACAAAATTAGATTTTCAAATTATTCTGCTGAAAAAAAGGAAAGCCATTTTCATATTGTGTCTAACAGTGCAGGTTAGTCATAAGATCGCACTGAGAGGAAGAGCAGTGCATTTCTCTCAGACTAAACTGTATCTAACTAACTTATTCTGCCCTTTTTGTGAGACTAACTTTGAGCTTTATCTCTATAAAGACTCTGCCCATGCATCAGCGCAGACACAGAGGCCTGAAAGTTACAAAGACACTGAAATATTATGTGTTTATCAGAGGTGAGCATTTGTTTTTGTTCCAGTTGGTGCAAAGTTGATTCTTTTTGCTGGTGGTGGTCCCTTGATCGAGACTTTGGGGAGAGAAAAGCATGTTCATACCTCTTGATCTTGTTGACAATTCACTGAGAGGGGAGAGGAAGGCAGATGATTCAGATCTTTTACACTGACACTAAGAGATCGGTCTAAATATAGCACTGAAATCGGTGTTGTGAATAAATCTGGTCAGTAATAAGCTGATTACTGTACATCCAAATGAGTGATTCTGGAAATATGATCATATTTTTGATTGAATGTTTAAATTCAATGAATTTGCAGTTGAAAACCCAAACTCTTTTGATTATGTGAAGTAGTTCCTGTCTGTGTTACAATTAGTGAATCATATGAATTTGAAGAGTTGCACTTTATGATCTTAACTTTCAGGTTTATTATTAAAAGCGGTCAGATGTTGCCCTGACTCTAGTTTATAGGGCTGGGAAATACATAATCTACCTTCTTTAGTCAGAAAACACAAAAACCAAGATTTTTGTCATTTACTAACTTACTCCAATTGTAACTTTTGTAACATTTGAGGACAAAAATACTGGAAATGTACAATGTTCTCCTTATGGTCAGCCCTTTTACAGTTTGAAGTAGTTAAATATAATTCATTCATTAGTTAGACTAGTTTAAAGATGTTTTGAAATCCTTCCCATTATCTCCCAAAACTCTGACTGCAAACAATAATGAACAAAAATTTCTGCTACATGTAAAATTACATTATTGGCCAAATAAAGATAATGAAAATACATTCATTCATTCATTTCCTATACCTCTTATCCCTTTAAGGGTCGTGTGTGTGTGTGCCCGCAGCTGACATTGGGCTTGGGGCAGGGGACACCCTGAAACGGTTGCCAGCCGATCGCAGATAACAAAAATATGTCACAGAAATCAATATTAGCGTTTATTAAAAAGTAACACAGTAGAATATATTTCCAATGTAGATTAATAAAGTCCCTTAAGTTAGTCTTAGTGTGGATTTATTTATAATAGTTGCTAGAATTCTAGAAGTTGTGAAAATACTGTGCAAGTAAGTTATCATATTTCAATTCAGTTTTACTCATATAATTATAAAGGATTTAATCCAAAGTATTGCAGTTTATGTTTAAATTTGGTTAAAAATATGTAACTGTAACTCTATATGTACTTTAAACTCAATCATGAACACAGGAATTTTATAGACAAGACAAAAACAGGAAACAAAAAAGCATTCATGGTCCAGCTAAAAAAAAAATCATCAATACTACAAAGATAATTTCTTTGACTATAACCGTGGCTCTAAAAGTTATTGTCACCCTAGTCCTCACATGCACTGTGTACCTCAGCCTGACCAGACTGAACCAGGAGCTCTGTTAATGCTTCAACTTACTCTCTGTTGGTCAAATGACTCTTAAATGGGATTCAGTTTTGTAACCTTGAAAAGCCAATGAAATTACTTTGTTATTGCTTAGTACTGAAAGAACCATGTTTTAGTTACCCTTCTTGATTAAAGAAACATTTGCAACAGGTTGAGTTGCACTGTGAGTTGTTGACCTTGACAAGCACAAACTGACCTCTTCAGGTTCGAGCTGCATCACTACCAAACTGTTCTGAAACTATTAATTAGAGGGAGGCAGACTGAAAAAGCTCATTTTTGTCTTCATCTGTCATTTGTAGGGATGTAAATCAAAAACCAATCCCAGTTGGGATTCATTAACAGCTCCATCAAAGAATCGATATCATGAGTCTTTTTGCTCGTTAATTCCCTTATCAATTCCTTCCACTGACAGGGTTCAGAAGCAGGCAGAATTGCGGCTTAATTTTTTACAAAAGGCGCCTACTGCACAATCTGAAGTGAGTGGAAATGCCAGAAACTTGCTGAAGCAGTTATCTATGCTGTGGCGTGTGTTTGACATTGTTGCAACTGAAAATCTGCAGGCCAACATTTGCCCACACGGAAAATCTGCAGGAATCAACAAGAGAATCATTAAAGCATTTGATCAATCAGCAGGTTTGTTATTAGCACTGGCATCAATACCTATCCCTAGTCATTTGATTACAAGTGTCAGCAGGCAAACCTGTAGGGCTGGGTTAAAAAAATCAATTTAATCAATTTTAATCAGTTTCCCTTTAAACCAACACTATGACACATAGTTGACCATTTTTAGGAACACTCCATTCCCATTATCATTATAGCTATTTATACAGATACTAGCATGATCTCCATATCCATGATCGATACATCTACAGTACCTATATTTTACTACCACATAGGCATGAGGTCCCTCTTGAAAATGGGATGTCACATCTCAAGAGGCCTTTAACACATTTATATTTAACGGAGACAAATATGGTTGGGATGCACTTGTGGTCTGGGCACCCGTGAGTTCGTCACTACCATAAATTCTTATTTTCAGTAAGAATATCTAAGATTATATTTCTAGAAAATGATCACCACAACCACTCAGACATGAGGACCCTCTTGAAAATGAGATGTAGCATCTCAAGAGGCTACCCTCTAATAAATCAGACGACAGGTTGATGGTACATGAACCTGTCCCTAATTTTAGTTCTTATTCTAGTCCACTTGTCTCCTCTTACCTTCCTTCTTTTGCCCTCACACCCGACACAGCATGGTGTGGATTTGCTGTTCATCATGAGACTGGGATCCACATTCAAGATTTCCTGCTGCTTAACAGAAGGCTTTTTCTTGCCGCCATGATGGAGGGATCCATGATTGGCTATATGGATTCATGTTGGGTGTTGGATGTATATATTTGTATTTATATGTATAAGTGTATTTTATATGTATATATGTATCTATGCATATATGTGTATCCATAAAATGAAGAGCTTTATGCTCTATTGTAAAGTGTCTTGAGAGAACACTTGTTATGAATTGGCGCTATACAAATAAAGATTGATTGATTGATTGATATGTAGCTTTTCAAACATAATATAATCCTTCGATATTCATTGTGATGGTCCACCACTTTACAATGAGTTCAATGAAACCTCTGTCGTGGTCTGAAGTGGTCTGTATCCCTTTAACTGGCGCTATGTAACTTCGAGGTGGATGATGGGAACCCTGCCACACTTAAAAACTACACGTTTGGACTGCTTTACGGAATACATCACTTCCCCCGATTCCCGATTCGTTTACAATACGGAAGTCTCAGCGAAAGCCAATCGCGGAGCTTTAACCATGGCGGAAGGAAGAGGAAAGTTTTGCCGGAGGATACAAAACAAAGAAAGCGAGAGAAAAACAAGATGAATGCTCGGACCAGAATAAACATATGTTTGGCGTTCACTCGCTGGTGTGAAATAATGTGTGATATCACCAGCTAGTCGTTGTCTTTACTTTTATTCACTTTATCGCTTCAACAGGACGAGGGCGACTTCACGGTAATAAAACCAAGTTGAACTTAGCGATATTAAACATCGTCATTTAGTCAAAAATAAATACATTACCTCGTCGCTATCCATCCTGCAAACAGCTGCCGAAGACAGAATACTTTTAGCGAAGTCCTGGCTTCTGTGATTCGCATACAAAATAAATGCACGCGACCGGCAGATCTGTATCCTTACGACAGTATGCGCACGCTAGAGCTCATGGGTAGTTGAGTCCTCGCTCCGGTCAAGCGGAGATCTTCCGTAGTGCTGTTTTAAATGGTTCATAAATGATCCATAAAATCCAAAGATCAATCTTTTAACGTGGGTAGTTTTTTCTTCATTGGACAGTCCGAGAAGCAGCTTTTTAAGTGTAAATTCAATAGCTAAAATTTTAAACTAATGTAAGTCTACTATGGAACTACAACAATGCAGACTGATGCAAGTATCATTACAACACAGTTGTTCTAACTTTCACACTAACCTCTTGTATAGATGACTTTCTTAGAGCAACCTGGCTGAGTCAGCTCTCACAGCTGCATAATGTATGTGTGTAGTATCTTGTGTTATTTTACAGAAAAACAACAATGATGATGGTTATGGTCCCAACTTTCTTTGGTCTAACTTTCACAACTTTCCTTTAAAAAAAAACTTATAAGGAACCTGTCACCGAGATAACATCAAGATGTATAATATTTGACTGCATGAGGTGCGAATTGTTTATGGTCATGGAGTCACTACCTCAATTTACCTGAGCATGTACAGATGATTTAGGGACTTCTACTTAAAAGGTGCAAACACTACTCTCACATAAACACCATGTTTCAGAATATTTTATCAAGCATCTTCGTCAAATAACTCTAACAATGTCAGGGAATCCATGCAGAGGGTAGTTTCATACCAATTTTCATGATTTCTAAGCAGAAAATATGCATTTCACACTTGCATCCTGGGGCCAACACATGGAAACAACATCTTTAAAACGGAGGATGACAGTCTTTGCACACCTGTTTATTAAAAGTGTTGCATGCACACTCCCTGTGTCTGCATGCCTGTGTAAGAAGCTTACCCCTGCAGTTACATCACAAAACAACCAGCAGACATGTAATCCGTACACTAGCCGCTCCCACATTACCAATCACGCCAAAAAAAGGCAAAATTCTGTCAGACATCCTGTGTTTGAGATGCACACTGCACGTGTTCTGATAACAAGATAACAAACACTTCACACATTTCTTTCTGCAAGACTGTTACCTTCCTCTGTTTTGACATGCTGTGAACGGTGGAAACATTTCATTCTCTGGATATTTATCAGGTTCATTAACTTGTCTAAATGTTCTCTCATTCCTGCCAGCACAGAATCACTCCTGATGGTATCAGAGTGCACGTTTCAGCAGCAGCTTCCTCTGTGTTACTTACTGTTAGTGATGTCCTCGGATGACCTGATCCCATCACGCTGATCTCAGATGAAAACAGTTCAACTGTCTTAAAAAAGTTATCAGGTTGACATAAAATCTAAACTTTTACAAACAAGATGGTCCAGTAAAGCTGACAATATGGGACCTGAAGCGAAGGGACCTCCTGAAACTGAAAGTAGCTGTTGCTGAGGTTTTGTCTCCCTCAAGTCAAAGCCAACAGATATTTACGTCCTGAACCACAGACGAGTTAAGTCAGGGGATTAGCAGCTACCCTTCATGGTGGTTTCCAATAGACCTTCGCTACCAACACTTGTAACAGTTTGCCACAATTATTATGGTTATAAAAGTTGCAGGCTGCACACTGAGGTTTCACAATTATGGAAATAATATCATGATTATTTTGACTGATAGTACACTCATGGTTATCGTGCACTAACCCGCCTCTCCCTTCATTCCTCACCCCTGGCTCCACCCTAAAAGCTGATGGACGTGCATCGTCATGGAAACGGCGTAGCTGACCAACGTGGCTAAGGTGACCCCGACTCGTCAGACAACTCAACTGCCATTATTGATAACATCACGACAACAGTACATTCTGGCAGATTAGACAATAAGATGAATGCCCGACGGCTGTTACTGTTATGTGAAGCACCACAAAGCTAATGTTGCTTACCTATCTAACAGAAAGACAGCAACATCCACGTCCGTTTTCAGGTCTTTCAGTTCGCGGAGTTCCCTCCACCGTCGGAAAACAACACCAATGTTAACCTGGGTCTTCACTCTTCCATGGTCATAGCACTTCTTTTTCACTTTTCACTCCTCTGACCTTTCTCTTTTGGGCTGTTTTTCAACCATTGATACTGCACATATTGTATCTCTCTCTTACGCTAACTGTGCACGCTACACAACCTACTACTCCCCCTCCCCCCTCTGTCTGATCTGCGCATGAGTATGATCGCCCCCTGGATGTGGGGGGGTGTACCCTGTTTTGGTGTCTCGGCCCGAGCCACAGTATTTACCTGCTGAAATTCAGAGCCAAGGCTGTATATTGAAACCAGACTTTTTTTCAACATGCTGTCAGTGGTGACATCTTGTGGATGGAGAGGAGAAATACGGTGATTTTGACAAATACTGCATTAGATTAGAAGATTAAAAGATCGCTGACTACACCTTTAAGTGAACCATAGTGTGTTGAGAGACATCCACAGCTGTGTAGCTAAAGGCAATCATTTTGAAAATTTTCGATCTAAAAAATAACTCACATTTCTGATACCATAAACATAATAGGACTGTTTCTAAAAAGAAAGCATTGAACAGCATTAGGATAAACTAAATTATATTTAATAGACACATTTCTTTTTTTTATATTTCTACTTAAAGGTGTTATGAGGAGAATCTATTACCGGCGAAATAAAGACTCTGCTACCCATGAGCACGCGCGGCGACTGTCGTAATGCTGTGTTCCAGTAACCTCGGAAATGAGAGCGACATCATCTCCGACTTATCGGCGTTTCAGTTGAAGTCGGAAAAAAACATGCCGATCTACCAGGCTATTGTTAGCTGTTGTTAGCACGCCCTGTGTTGTTGTATGAAGAATGTGATTATCACTATGGCAACATTTTTGTAAATACAAGTCGAACAATACTATGTATATAGCTGATCTAGAGCGACACACCCCAGTCAGACGTGCAAATAAATTGATTATTACAGGAGCTAAATAACTGTTCACACTGGGGGCATCAATCTTCCATTGTCAACTCGAGGATGGAGAGGTTTCACCGAGTTCCCAGTAGGAAATTCAGACTATAGGGGACGTTCCAGTTAAGTTTCCTACTTGTGTTTGTTTGTTGTTATGCAGCTCGGACCTTCATCAGAGCTCTGCATTGCTGTACAACTTCTTCTTTCAACAACTTACAGGATGCAAAGCGATGAGGTAATTTATCTCTTTCTAGTTACGTAGCGGTAGTTTTTGATGTGTGACAACAAGCAATTTTTCGGAAAACTTATTATCGTAGTTGTAGCCGGCTATATATTGCTACTTACAGCTAGGTGCTCTAAGACGTGTAATATAAATAATAAACTAATATAAATTTGTTCTAGTTTGAATTGTTTTGTTCCCGAAGTTGAGTATCCAGGCCAGTCCAGCCCTGTCCGACCCAAATCGAAGGCTAAGGAATAGCATTTATGGATAACCTATTTTGATGCTATAAAACTCATCTTAAAGTGTGTATTGAGCCAGATGAAATTTACCTTGATAACTGAGACATGGACCCCATGATATCCTGTAAAATTAGATTCTAATTAGATTAGAATTTGTTAAAAATGGTAGAGATATGTTTTTTTCTGCCTCAGTACTTTTAGAAAGGATTACTGTGTGGTGAGAGGATCAAAAAACAATCCCAGTTGAAAATTGTTAACAACTTGCTCAGTTTGTCCATATGATTGGCAATGCCATCATCAATTCCTTCCATTTTTCTCTGTGCTTTTCAGGCCACGCTTTTATCAGAGGAAGCCTGCAGAAGTGATAACAAAGAAGTTAAAAATAGGACTGGGTTTGGTGGGAAACAGAAGTGATCAAGTTATGACTTGTTTTTCACACAAAAATTATGAGAACTTCCAGTGTGTGTCTGAGTAATTTTAGGCAAGAGCGTAATAGCCGCCAACTTGCAGAAGCATCCGTCTAAGCAGCGTGGCTGTGAATATCATCAGTGCTTTGTGTCTGACACTGTTGACACTAGGCCTGAATGACAAAGTGCATTTTCACATTAGAGTGGAGCGGCTGTAAGCTGCAGCCTCTCATCAGAGGAAGAGAAGATGCCTTGCTGCATCCATCTCTGAATATCAGCTTTCATTCTCTGCTGTTTTAAACATCCATGTTATGGTTTAATCTACGTTTCTCTGCACAACAAGTATTTTTATGGTTCATCTGTTGTGGAAGCAGAGAGAAATGTTGAATGCTTAGGCAATCCGTCCATAAATCAGGTATTTCTGAGGAAGAAACATTGAGGCAATGTTTCCATATAAGAAATGGACCCAGTGCTTTTGCTTATTTCTGTTATCATGCTTTATATTGAAGTACTCGAGGCTCTACATGTTTACACCACTTCCCCTTTTCTCCTCAGACCTGCAACTTCACGTAGCATTAGCAAAAACACAAGCACTGTATCATCACATATTTTATGTCAGTCATAAAATTATACCTTGAAGTACTTGTTGCACTTTTGGACAATGGTATGAGTTCATATCAAATGAAAAAGGACCAAAACAGAAAAGGCTTTTCACAGGCTTTGTTGTGTGTGTGTGACAATACAGTGCATCTGTGTGTTTAATTTAAAAACTTTAAAAAACACTGCTTTAATGCCTAAAAATTCACAATCTATTCATCTCTGTCACATCGATTTCTGAATCCAGGCAGAGGCATACATATCCTCATATCCACTTCATGGGTTTTCTCTTACCATGAGCGACCCGCTTAAGTTAAAGCAAAGTGGGTTCAACAACAACAGCTACTGTTGGCCTCAGGCCTGGATGAAACCTTACCAGGACAACAGACTTGAAACCAATCAGAAGCAGACCTGACTATGGCTCTTAAAAAAAGCATGCCAAAAAAAATAATAAAAAAATAAAAAATAAAAAAAAGGACAGACAATCATGAACATACATCATATTTATCAAGAAAGCTGGAGGGGCAACATAGATATCCTAAGGAAAAAAGAGCATATATACCTATCTAAAAGCCTGAAACTATAAAAGCCAGGAGTCTTGTGAAGAAAATCAAGTATATACAATGGGCAATATATGCATATATGTGTATATTGCTACAATTGGTCATCAGTGTCTTCATGTCACATTTCAGTCTTGGTTCAACCTGCCTGAAACCCCTGAGCTTGACACAATAAATTGCGCTGTTACCTAGTGTAATCTCTCCTGTAAAACCAAAAAAAGAAGTAAAGTGTCGTATCGAGCTGGTACCAGGTAGTGAAAAGCCCCATTTTATGTCCAACCAACCTGAAGTTGTTGCTAACCTGCTTACAGGTAGAATTCAGGTACAATTCCATTCAAAATGAATTTCAGTTCAAACTGATTCATGACATATAATATACACCCTATGTGTTAACAAAGCTGTTTATTTCAGGATCTGTCTCCATCTTCAGTTCACTAGCAGGATAAATAATATAACCCTAACCCCAATTGATCACAAAAAATCAAGAAATAGGGAACACCTTGGAATTAGTTAGTATTAATTTGACAGCTAAAACCTAAAACAGAACAAGAAAAAAAAACATTTATGCAGAAACCGAAAAGGCAAGAAAAAGCTAGAAAGACTTAGAAACACAACAGAAACAATCCACCCCCTGGTGAGTGTTAAGAGAGAAAGGAGAGAGGCTGAACAAAATGATAGAAATGTTTGTTGTGCTGTGCCACAGGTTCAAATAGACAAATACAAAGCATCTGCAAATAGTCGCACAAAGACTGATAACCTCCCAGAATATGTGAAAATGTGGCTCAGATTTAACCATTAACCTAAAGTGCTGGGTTAGGGTTAATTAATAACTGCCTGGGTCTGCACAGCATTTCATAAAACGTCATTACAACCATAAACTCACTTGTTATCTGACAGCTGACAAGCAGTACTATATTTAGTTCCTTTGTTTGCACATGTCAATGATTTTCTTCCACTTCCTCATCGGCATGACGTCCTCTCTGATAAACCCACAGCTCTGTAACTGGGACAACTATTCATGAAGGAAGGGGGGGCAGGTCCTCATATTAGACCTTAATAACTGGCCATGGCATTAGGACAAGTGTTTCTTATAGAGGTCAAAGGATAGTTATTATTAGTATAACTCAAAGCAAAGGGGAGATGAAGCAGCTGGCTCAAGGACTCCCATCTTACAGCACAGCATCTCCTCTATGGAAACAGTACGTTGAATAAAAGCACTTGTCGATATCACCCACTTAAAGTGAAGGGCAGCAGAGACGATGGAGTCAAACTGAGTCCCTGTTAATCTCTGAGAGATCATGTGTCATGCTCCTCAGTGCAAGACAAATATAGCGAAGTCCTTTTTCTTCTAATCATTGATACATTATGGCAACGATACCGGCAGGAGATAATAAGGGACAGCAGCTCCACAACACATCTAACCAAGCAGATATTTATCTCAAACAAAATGACAAGCTGGAAGGACATAACAGTCTTTCAAAATAACAAAATCACCAATAAAAACATTAAAGTCATGATGATTAAGTCGTTATGTGAAATACAGTATGTCTTGAATTTTTATTCAGGTCGTTTATATCCAGTCTGACTAGGGTCGTGGCAGGATCGGGCAACTTCGCTGGACTTCTGCCGCTGCTTACTAGCAACTGAAGTAGTTTATTAATGGCAGCATCTATGCCTCTGCTTTGGTTAAGGTTTGGTACTGAAAACCACTGATGATATGGTACAAAAAACATCAGAAAACTTACAAATCTAATCACCTAAATGTAAATTTGAGTGCCTCATTTTGGTACCTTTTGTAACTAAATTGCAAAGCCAAAGATGCTTAACCGTGTCTGCTTATTAAATGTTCTGGTATCTCCTTTCACAGAAGGAATCAGACCATTTTAACACTGCCAGCAAAAAGAGTAGACATAATAAATGCACTTTTCCCTTTGAAAGAATCAATTCAAGAAACCAAACCCTAACAATGATGGGTGACAACAGGCCCTCTTTTCAGCTCGATAATGCTGAGTCTTTTTCCTGCTGATGTAGCTACGAAGCAGCAAACAATCTCTGGGTAAATCAGTTGAAACTCAAACTGACAGAAGAGATAGAAATCTAAATCAATTTTGGTTAAGAGTCAATAAAAAGTCTAAAGGCATCAAAAGCATGAGTCTTTTTGCGTAACAATTCCCTCCTTTCACTGTTTTCTACATGCCTTGTAATTCAATGATATCACACTTTCATCAGAGGCAGTCAGCAGAAATGTCAATACAGTCAAAAATGTAGTAATGGCCAAAAGGGGGCAGGTGTGGTCAAATTGTGGTTTAACAAAAATACACTTCCTAAACAAAATTTAGTGGGTGGAAACACAAGCAAAAAAACCTATGTTGACTTCTGATTGCAATTAGTTGGAATCGATAGTGAATTGATAAAGAATCAGATCAATAATGGCATTGGCATCAGTAAAATGGGAGGATGTGACAGCATCAAAAATTTGATACCACTTTGGTATGACTTTGCATCTCTGTAGTACTGATATAAACTCTACAATACCAATGCAATGTATGCTATCTCTTGCACCTATAAGGTAAGAGTTCAAAGCCCAAATCACTGTACTTTTACGCAAAGTGCCACAACAAAGTTCTGCTATATTTAAATCCAGAGACATTGATTCCACAAGGTCGTAATATGTCATTTCATGTTGCATTATGGCCTGGATGTACACGCAGTGCGTGCTTCGACATACACAGAAAGGCAGAGGCAATGACTTGCAGCGCTCCCGCTGAATCTGCGGGCCACCTTCCCTCCAGTATCACACCTCTGCTAGAGCATCTGGAGACGGAACAAAGAGGGGATCAACTTCTTACCCCATTCTATCTTCATGATGTTCAGAGCAGAGGTGAAACATCACAGAGGGGTAAATATTTCACCTTGAAATGGCAGTATGAAGTGTGCTAAAGACAGAAGCTTACATTGCTCCTGCAATACTAAGAATCCAATGACCACTGACCTAAGTGTGGCACAGAGGCCACAGTACTTACTAGCCAAGTCTTGTCTTGATTGGATGTCACAGATGCGTGAACAGGTAAGGGTAAAACAGTCCACATCTGGATCAAAGTATACCATCATCTGAGTTGCAGTGGTGTTTTGGCTTTATGTTTGTACAACAGAAAGAGGTAAAGATGCCTCATTCACCTTTATGTGAAAGTTGTTGGAAGTAATAGGGGCCGATGAAATGAGGAGTATAAGCCAAGGCAAGAAATATTTTTTAATGGGCATGTATTCTATGATTATCGTTACTGCTGTTTTATCTAATGTATTCATTCCATTCACTACCACTGATGAAATGTCTGACATGTAAAAACTTGCCTTCCTGATGTGTCATCCAGCTGGTTCAAGCACAGTTCACCTGCTTTCTCAGACTGATCTCTTATCAGTCGCCCCCTGGACCATGATGTCATCTTTAAGTCAGACCTCTGAGTCTAGACACACACAGAAACCTCATCACAGGGACTCCTTCATGAGCCAGGAGAAAGAGCCACTCATAAAATGATCTCATTGATTTCCTATGAGTCAATTCCAGCTCACCTTCAGCTACTCTTTTAGCCTTAAAAAGTTCATCTGAAGTCACAGAGGATGATCATGAATAAACACCGACCACTGCAGTAATAAAAAAAAAATCTGTCTTGTGCGATTCGTGTTCATCTTCTACAACAGAGAGAAAATTACGGGCAGATTATTGCTTTGATTTGGTGGAATAAAGTTATGTGTGATCATCATGGGATTAAGAGGACAATTTACTGGAAGTCTGAGGTATGTTTTTGTATTTTAACAGAGAAGTGTCAGACTGATCATACGTCTTTGCGCAACGTTTGTATTTCCCCAGGTTGCAAAACATTTCATGGTAAGTAAACTAGCTTCAGGGCAAGAGTTAAAAAGTACCCATTCAGGATGCATCTAAGATTCATATTACAGTTATTAAGTTGTAAACAGTGAGGTGTGTGGTAATACACCTTAATCGTACGGATCAAATTTCATCATGACGTCCATTGCTTCGTATCATCAGTCATTTGTTCCATTATTTTTTTCCAAATGAAATGAGCCCACTGACTTTTCTTTCGTCAAAGATCAAACTTGTGCCCAGTTAGGAAATGTTCTCATGTTGTTGGGAAGGTGTTATTTCCAGTTTTTATCTTGAGTATAAAAAAGGAAGCAAATCCTCATGTAGAGTAACAAAAATCCAACAAAACAAAGATGCATGCTTATTCCATCACAGTCAAAGAAACAAACTTAAAAAATCATCGCACAAATTCAAAAATGTAGGGGGGAAACAATCTGGGACACTAAAGGGAGAAACTCAAACACAGACACGTGGAAATTCAATATGAAAATACTACAACAATAACAAACACCAGAGACCGATCTGTGGCAGGCAGACTTGTTAGTTGTCAGTCTTCTGTTAATTTCTGGGAGGTTTTTGCTATGTGGCCAATTAAATAGTGGGTTTTCTTTGTTTTTGTGTTTTTTAAGAGGGGGTAATTGAGCTGAAGTGGTAAATTATTCACTTGTTTATTAACTCAACCATCATTATTTTCCTACATGATGGTTCATTATGTTTTTTGTTCAGTCTGCACTTTGTTTTTTTTTCCTTTTATAAAGTGAACACATTTTTAATAGGAATGCACAATATATTGATTTTTGCAGAGATCTGGTAAGCCTATATTTCAAAACTCATTTTCAAAGATTTAAATTCTGATACTTTTGTCTCCTTTCTTAATTTAATTAAGCAGTTTTTTAATGGTGTCTGTGTATTTGTTTTAAAACTGATAAGAAGCCAAAAACAAACATTTTATTCTGTAAAGGATGATACTTGGAATATTTTAAAACAGGAATTCAGTGATGATGAGGTTAACCATTATGACACAATTGTACAGATGCAGCTGCTCCAATTTCCCCTACCCAGCCAAATGCCAGCCGAGTTCCATCCGGTTATCAGCCACTTTCCAACCACTGGGAGTCTAAACAAGGTTTTTTTTTAAGGCTAATTTTGTGTTAAATGTCTTCACAGTGGCATCTCAAAGCTAAGCAGGGTGTTCAATCATATATCCTATAATATAATAGGTAAGGGCTTACCACGTAATTATGTTGAATCTAATAACAACCATTAGAAAGGGAAGGTCCAAGCACTTTGTTTGCCAAGACTCTGCCATAGAAACTGGGTAAATTTAAGTGGGTCCATCAGTACATTCTGCCAACACTGAAGGTAATAAATAGTAATACATGGCCAATTTTGTGCAACCAAATCATCACACTGTACCATTTGATGCTGCTGTTCAGCTTTTCCAGTAATTATCTCCTGTTTTCCGGATTTAGCTTTTGAGGTGAATAACAGTATTGGTCTGATATTATCCTGCATCTCTGCTTTTCAATCTGTTTTACAACTTTTCATGTACCAAACAATATTAAAAGAAAAATGACCCCCTGTTGTGTCTTACATCTTTGATATTATGGTAAAAATCATTGTTGCTGTACAATCAAACGCAGTTATCCAACGTCGAAGGTAAAAATTAACATAATCAAATCCAAACTGACTAGCATGCGCATGGAACACTGGGTTAATAATTCTACAGGTAGGAGGCCAAATGTTGTCATATTTACCTATTTGGGTGAGTACATTACTCCACTGCTGTCAAACTTTTCTGTTTGATTGCATATGGCCATCATATCTCTGCTGTGCCGTTACAGCCAGGTATACTAATGTAATTGGCTTGCCATAGATAAAAACAGAAAAGTTTCAGTTGCCTGTCATTAAGTTTGCAAAAGATCTCCAAACATGTAAAACAAACCCAGAATGCTCAGGACAAGGTGAAGAAAACTTATTGTTACTGCACCAAGGGTGTGTTTGAGTGTGTTGTGATGTGCGTGTACACACGCCTGTGGCTTACTCCATGTGAACCTGAGGAGACACCTCCCCTTGTTTACATAGAGCTGGTGGTTTGTGTTACCACAGGTGATGAGTGGGTTACACTGTGTGTTTGTGTTCTGCTTGCTGAAAGCTACACTGAGATCTGCTTCTGTCACCTGAGATACAAAAGAACCAAAAGACTACATGTCTCATTCAAACACACCACCTTTCAAGTCTGCTGCATGAATAAAAAGACAAACATAGTAATAGCACAAATAAGGAAATAAAAAAAGAAAATATAACATTTTATGACTGTTTTCTGTTTAACTGAGCACGACATACTTGGTCACTCTGTCAACCGCGGCCCTGGAGTAAACTGTCAATACAGGAATGTCCCACATGAGATAAAATGTCCGTAAAAGCAGAGACGCTGAAACAAAACAGCAACATCTTCAGTATCAGGTGACTGTGCTGGACATGCTTTTAAAGGCAAGAGGCCAGCCAAGATACAGGGCGAGTCTAAAGCAAACAGACAGGATGACTGCACTCGCTGCCTCAGATCTATAACTCAGAACCATTAACAAGTCTTCACAGTGAGGGTGTTTTCTGTCAATAACCCATGACAGCAGCAAAAGAATGCAGATTGAAGATGACATCTTCATGTGCCAAGTTATGAAACAGGAATAAATAGAAGTATTGTCTGGAATTAGCTGATCGATAGTATACAACTGCTGGACATTAAATGTACAATGTGGGTAAAGACTAGCTGGAGTAGGTTTTTAAAGTTGTGCAATTGATATAAATTAGTTGGTTCAAGTTTTGAACATAAATGTGAGATAAAGAGCTGGTGAAGTGTTATGAGCTGGTCAAGCTGATGCCGATATTAATATATTTTAAATAAAAGTGTAGAAGACAGCAAAAATATGTAAGTTCTAGTAATAAATAAAAGGGAATAAATACTCAAATACTAGAAGGTAAAACTGTCTGGACCCTGTATAGCTGCATTTTCAGTTGGGCAAAACTTAAAATCGTGAGAATGGAGTGTTAATGGAATGAAACATCAAGCTGGGTAAATATTTACACAAAAGGCAGTACTCTATGTTTGTGTGCATGAGTTATCTCAGTGACAGTGTAAATACCATCAATCACAGTGACTTGAATCTCACTTCTAAATAACAAAAGATACAATAGAAGAAGTGAGACAAATAATTTTGGCTTTTAAGCTACTATGATGGCCTGTGGTATCTAATCAGGTCAGCTCTAAGTCAGAGAGGATATCTGTGCAGTTTTAGGTAAATTCCTTAAGATGTGCCTGATATTCTGAGCAAAGAATTATCATGAAGACCTAAAAAAGATCTTTGTCCTCCAAAGGTATGAAAGGGTGCGAATGTGTAAGCTCAAACTGATGAGTAATCTGACATCGCTACTCCAACCATCAGTGAGTGAAAGTGAATGTGTGTGAACGTGTAGATGTGACCTGCAGTGTGAGGCTGCTCTGAGTGGTTAAAGAGACTAGAAAAGTGCCATGTAAGCTCAAGACCATTTACCATGTGCAGTAGCCACAACATGGGATTTGCAATGCTATTCACATGATTTAAAGCTTACCACTTGGTATTCATGTGTTGCTTGACTAAGACCAAACCACTTTTTTTTTTAATTTGCTTTTATAATCAAAAGTCCACCAGAGTTCATCATCAGTAGACCCACTCATAGAGCACAATGCATGCAGTACGTATGCTTCCAGTACATAAAACTTACAAGCTGTAGCCAATGTTCATCACAGAAACACTGTATTAGGTGTTAAATGGTGTTTATATTTCTTACTTTAGCCTTCTTTCTAACATAATTAGAAAAAAAAATCACCATCTAAGCATTCAATACACATTAAAACAAAGCATTTGTAAGATTTATTTATGTATTTTAAAACTCAACTGGTACAGAAGCAAAGACTCAGCAGGGGAGCACAGTAAGCTTTTTCTAAATTAAAAAAATATACATGATTAATTAACCACAAACATTATCAGAAAAGGTCTATGACCTACCTTACCTACCAAATCATGTTATGAGTACTATTTGAACCAGATACAACAGCATGGTTTGACAAAATCTATTTTTTTAAGTACATGGTGTCACCCCAGCAAGGGAAGTTCATCCTTGTATCAGAGCAGCTATTGTGCAAAGCTTACCAGAAAATTCCTCTACATTCTTGAGATGTCAAAAGCAAGCAGTGAACATGAAGCCCCTTGACTTTTGGCCTATAATATGCTCGGATCCTATCAGAGCAATTTAAGAGGACAGGCAAATACGATAAACACAAGGCTTTATAACCTTGACCTTAAACAAGTCTGCTCATTCTTAAATTAGGGTGGTGATTACTACAAAGTTTGAAGCTAGTCTCTCATTGCTTGTAAATGCTGTGTCACATTTAAACATGTTAAAAGGCTCTGCTGCACAAACTGTCTCTGGCCTTGACTGTAACAGCATGTGGGCACAGAAACTGTTAATTTGTTACAAACTGATGTTGCAGAAGCTTGAGACATGTTTGAATGTTTCTGATCATATATCAAGATAATTCCTGATTAGTATTATTGATAACTTTTAAATGTATGTGCATGTAAACACAGCACACTCTATCTTCAGTGACGTGAGGAAAATATGACCAGAAAGTCAGCAAACATCTGAAAAATTGTTAACCCCCCCATCCCACCCTTATTCTGACAGAGACATCAAAGTACATGTTGCACATGTAAGTAATGTGTATAAGTGGTTCATTCTTTAACGACCATCTTTGAAAGGGGGTTAATCAATATAACTGCTGACTAATGGTCTCCATCATTAATAATGGAGAGACAGGGGGATTGGACTCCTCAACATCCAGCATCTCAGAGAGCTTTTATCTGTTTAATAATATCACAGTGTAATTATTTCATCATACAGCCTCTAAGTGTCTGAAACACAGTGCAGTGTTAATGGGAATTCAAGGATTTTCAAAGAAAACCAGAATTTGGAACTCCAGTACAATCAAATGAAATTTAACATTCCAATACAAGCTCAAGCTTGTTGTTGCTGAAGGGTCTGTAATTAATGCCTTTTTTGCCTTTCTTAAAGGTGCTATGAGGAGAATCTATTACCAGCGAAATAAAGACTCTGCTACCCATGAGCACGCGCAGCGACTGTCGTAATGCTAGTTCCAGTAACCTTGGAAATGGGAGTGACATCATCTCCTTATCGGCATCCCAGTTGAAGTTGGAAAAAAACATGCCGATCTACCAGGCTATTGTTAGCTGTTGTTAGCACGCCCTGCGTTGTTGTTCACAAATACCACATGAAGAATGTGATTATCACTATGGCAGCATTTTTGTAAATATAAGTCTAACAATACTATGTATACAGCTGATCTGGAGCGACACACCCCAGTCAGAAGTGCAAATAAATTGATTATTACAGGAGCTAAATAACTGTTCACACTGGGGGCATCCATCTTCGATTGTCAACTCGGGGGTGGCGAGGTTTCACCGAGTTCCCAATAGGAAATTCAGACTTCGGGGGGCGTTCCAGTTGCAGTTTCCTACTCGGAACTCTAAAATTCCTACTTCTGACTACAACTGGAATGCACCAAAGGCGTGACTGAAGCCAAAGCGTGTGTGTGTTATGATAAATGCAGCTCGGACCTTCCTCAGAACTCTGCATTGCTTTACAACTTCCTTTTTCAAATTATTACAGGATGCAAAGCAACGAGGTAATGTATCTCTTTCTAGTTACGTAGCGGCAGTTTTTGATGTGTGACAACAAGCAATTTTTGGAAAACTTATTATCGTAGTTGTAGCCGGCTATATATCACTACTTACAGCCCGGTGCTCTAAGACGTGTAATATAAATAATAAAATAATATAAATTTGCTCTAGTTTTAATTGTCTTGTTCCAAAAGTTGACTATCCAGGCCAGTCCAGTCTGTCCGACCAGACCAGGAGGCTAAGGAACAGCATTTATAGATAACCTATTTTGATGCTATAAAACTCATCTTAAAGTGTGTATTTCGATCAGGCATATATCTAAAAGTGAGACTTTTTGTAATTACTTAGAAACTCCTCACAGTCTCTTTAAGAACGGAATATTTTAGGGGAAAATGTAAAATACTTTCCTTTTGCAAATGCAAGCCTATTTGCTTGAGTACTGAAAGGTAATTTAGCTAGGTTATCCCCATTTCAGGGTGAAGGTTACACACTGAAATGGGAAGCAGCCAATCACAGGGCTGATAACCCTTCATATACACTCAGATCTAATTGGAACTTAGATTCATCAGTGAACCTAATGTGAATAAAACTGGTCTGTAGCAGGGAACTGAATTGTCCAGACATTTTCTCCACATGCACAGCATTTGTGGCTTAATCTGATCGTGCGCCCTACCAACAATCAAAAGGTTGAGGGATTAAGATGTTTTCTCAACTAGACACTTGACCCTAAGTTGCTCCAGCTGCTGCATCAGTGGCATGTAAACAGGTTTGAAAGGGGAAGGATATCGTAGCAAGTGCTGATGTACAACTGAAAAAGCAACTTCAACCACCCATGAGAGAATGTGAGAGTGAATGGGTGTGAAAGGGTGGATGCAACCTGAGGTGTAAAGTCTGTTTGATCAGAAAGACTTTAAAAGCACTATATGAGCTCAAGTTTGTTTAGCATTTATGGTGAGAACATTGAAATCTCCCACAGAAGGGCCCTACCTGATCAGGAAGTTAAATAGGGCACCAGTACATCCTGCAGTCTACCATGCAGCTTGATCTATAAACCAATCAGGCAGAAAATCAGTCTTCATTTTAAAGGTTTGCTATGGCTTGTATTGATTGGAAAATAGCCCTTGGAGTATTCCCGCTCTTAATCTTCCTCATTTTCAAGATTCAATCTATGTGGAAATGGGTTCTTTTATCATTACCCCTGTGACTAACCATCAGAACTAATGAGACATTCTTAATCTAATAATCACAGAAAATGGATTTAATAAGAAGTCTATTGTGACAGTCCAGACAACAATTAACAGACCAACAATTCCTCTTTAATATCTTCTCAAGGAAAAAAATGAAACATCCTCCTGCTTTCACAAAGCAAACAACCAAATATTTTCCTGCCTCAGCGAGACTCAAACCCCCAGATGGATGAACTCATGAACAGCTGTGGTTTATAAGGGCTGATGTCACCGGACACATAATGCAGCCTCTGCATCTACCCTACATTAATGGACACTGAAAGCCTGAGATGGACCCCAGTCTCCTCTGGTAGAGTACTTTTCACCCGGAGGAGAGAGGAGGACTCTGCCTGAGAGACTTTACCTTGTAGATAACCGTTGAAAGGACACATGTCAGTGTTGTATAACTTTTCCTGAGATATAGGCCAAAGGAAGCCCTTTACAAGGACCATAGCGACTGACAGAGTATGACCTGAAGCCTATTTATTCAGTGAGTGTTCATGACGATTATCAACAGCAGTTTCACCATTTAAAAATAGCCTTCAGGGCTCCAGACTAACTTTTTGCGTTGGTTGCAACGGTGCACCTAAATCTTATTTTAAGGTGCACCAGCACAAAAATTAGGTGCATTCAAATTTTTCATAGTGTCACCTTTAACGCCATAAAGTCACCATTTTATCACTCTACATAACTTTAAAATATTGTACATGATTTTTAAACAAGAATAAGATGCAAAGAAATACTTATCTTTATTTGAAGCTAAATTATAGATTAAACGAAAAGCAGAGCTTTCAAAGTGTTTCACTGAATGAAATTTACAAAATCAAACTAAAACATTAAGCAAAATAAAACATTTTTTACTTGTCATACTTGATTTTGTTGGTAATTATTAATTATGTGACAGTCACTAAGACAAATTCAGCAGAGCTTCACTGCTTCTTCAGAGTAACCACTCTGTGCTGAAACCTGACACCACAGTCAGGCTCCGTCTAGGCTCATTTGCATACCAACAGCTGATTGGATTATGGCTGAGGGCTGTATGTGTGTGTGTGTGTGTGTGTGTGTGTGTGTGTGTGTGTGTGTGTGTGTGTGTGCGTACGTGCATTTGTGTGCATGTGTTTTGGCGGGCCTACAGCCTGCAGCCTGTGAAGATGCAACGCAGGGACAGAGAAAAGAGGAAGCAGGTGCTGTGTCTTGTACGTTTTCTGAGGATTTTTCGCTACCTTAGTTAATTTTGTCAACTTAAATTTGTAAGAGTGCGCCTTAAGTTTTTTCTTGGTGCACCTGTGCGCCCAAGAAAAAATGTAAGGTGCACTCTCACAAATTTTGAGAAAAGCCCTGGCCTTTCTCCAACAGCATGATGAGCTACCTCCTTGGCCCAGACCGGCACAGCAGCTTATGCACAAGCAAAGGACCCCAACATGAACGTCATTCAATCAGTGCCACCAGCCTTCGTTCAGTGTCTTTCCTCTATGATTGAACAATTGTCTTTGGTCCACTATCCAACAAGAGTAACTAAAAACAACAACCTAAGTCGGTTAAGGTACAGGCATGGTGTATGTGATCTCTTCGTCACTGGACTGATCCCTGACATGTCTCTGTTGGTAAACTGCAGACATGTCAGCACCAGAGCTCAAATTAGATGACTTCACATTAGTAGTCTGGTGAAATTTGCACTTACATCTAATGAAATCCTAACCTTGCACAGCAGTTGGACCTGCCTGGTTCAACATCTGTAATCAGGCAGATTACAGATGTGGCCCAAAGCAGCACGATCCAATCAGAGTCCTTTAGAGCAGGAAGAGGAACGAGCTAGGAGCAAGACGACAGCAGGAGGTGACTGCACATACAGAGATTAGCATAGATGCTAACGGCTTCAGTAGCAGTTTAATCAGACAGGACCACATATTTTTATTAAATGAAAAACAAATACCAACACTACAAACCTCTAAAGGTGCATTCACACCAATCGCAACTTTGCTACCATAGTCATGTAACTCACTGAAGTTGCGCTGTGTGTCCATGAATACCACATGTTGGTCATCGTCGCCCGTCGTCATGGCTCGGTGACGTCACATCCGCTCGAGTTTCGTATCATCTATCATATAATAGAATGTATAAGCTGGCATTATTCCAACTTTATCTTTTCACTCATCCACCAGCCACAAAACACTGCAGCTGATTGCCCTGCAGCAGCATCCTCCTTGAGTTCTCTGCGGTCCGTCTATGCGAAACTAGTGTTCTCACTGACTGACCCCGCCCCATTTACTTTGCATGAAGAGTGGTCGCTGAGGACGCTCAAGTCACATTCGGTGTGTGGGCACCTTCAAAACATAAGAATATTTTAGCTCCACTCCTGACATGTTTAGGCGAGAGTTTGTTTGACAAAGTGGCTCATGTTCTGTAGCACAGTAACTTCCACCTGTAACATTATCTGATTGGCCCATAAAAAATGCAGACTGACAGAATGATCATCCAATCACCTGACAGATATGCTTCTGAAAGGTTTGGTCACCCCCAAACACTTTCTATGGGCTCTTTTCCAGATAGATAAGTGAAATATATTGAGCGGTCCATCTTGGGTATCAGGTGAATGACATCTGAGCTTTCCAATAAACACTGTTTACCAAAATACAGCAGCGGAATAACATTTAACCATTTCAAGCCTGCTGTATCATATTTGATACATACTTTTATGACCCTCTATAAATGAATATGATCAACAAACTACAAAAAAAACGTCTTAATTCAATCAAATAATGATAAAAATGTCCTTAAGTGGATTATCAGTTGCCAAAAACACCTAATGTAACAAATGAGAAACAGAAAATATCTATCTTAAATTTTAAGGAAATTTAGATTTTTGGGAGATTGCAGTAGAAAGTGAAGTAAACATTTCAGCTCCAAAAAAGAAGATTTTTCTAAAAAGAAATCAGAAGATTTTAGTTTTTCAACTTTAAAGGGTTAAATATTCAAACAATATAACATAGATTGAGGAATTTATGAATGAAGTAAAAGAAGCATCTAAAATCAGTGACAAAATAAACTGAAGGTCATTTGTTGATTCTTTTCATAACACGTTTTCCTGTTAGTTTTGGTTTTAAATTCCTAAACAGTTTAAGGCACTTTAACTGTATCATGATGAACTCAAACTCAGCACTTTCACTTACTGTGACATGATAGTGTGCACAGGAGTAAAGCCACACTGTGGTTTTCACATTTCATTGCAAGTGTGAGAACCTCCTTTCTCAGTTTACAGGAAATTTTTCAAGCACAAACAGACCTTACTACCCACAACAACACATTCAAAATCCTTCAACATGCTGTTTTAAGCATCTTTGACAGCTTTCTATGGAGCAGTGTACTCGCTGACAGGAGGAGACCCTCCTGTCCATATGCTTCAAGGACAGACCTCATCCATCACAGAGGCTTTGAAAAGGAAACTCCTGGTGTCAGGTACATGTGAGCTGCATCTGTGTGACCTTACAGTGTAACAGAGCTCAGCAGTTCTGACCTCGACTGTGCCACCATCTGCTTTAGGTCTGCCTGTCTATTATGACAAATTAATCTCATGATGCCGGACATACCAGTGGGAATGCGGCCAAATAATTAATGTGTGTCTTAATTAGGGATGTAACGGTTACCGGCAAAACGGTAAACCGCGGTAAAATTTCCCACGGTAATCATTACCGTGTCTTTTTAAAATTACCGTTTTACCGTGTTTGTTCACCACCCTGTGTCAATAACTCACGGTGATGCTGCTGTTTGCCCGGAAAAGCCGGACCTATGTCTCTGTCCTCGATTAAGCAGCCTGAACCGGTGTGAGCATGCGCAGTTGCATTGTCTGGCCTCTGAGCCTGAGAGCAAAGTTCGAGCCACAGCAGAGTTTTCTCGAAACGGACTCTGAAGTCTGGTTGAATTTTGGATTTTTACAAGGATGCTGAGGGGAAACTGATACTTGACAGTCTCCCTGTCTAAACACGAAGCTGCAGCGAAAGAAAAAGACGTGCGTGATTTCAACGGCAGGAACTCTTCGAGTAAATGAACTGACGGATCCGTAGGGAGAGAGAGAGAGAGAGAGAGAGAGAGGGAGGATTCAGTGAGCCATACCTGAGAGAATAACAGGTGACTTATCAGTAATTCTATCCAAAAATGTATAAATCTTATAAATAACAGAATTAGTATCATTCTGGACTGTGTTCTTGCCTTCGTTTTGCCGGGTATTCGTCGTATTTTGACATAGATCATCTCTTTTCGTCAAAGTTCGTGTTTTATGGATTTCATTGATCGTTATTTGTAAATATTTAGAGGAGAAAATACCGAGGAGCTCTACCGAGGAGAGGGGAGACCAGAGGAGAATCACGAAGGGGGTTAATTCCTTCAGGGACTATCGTCATTTTAAAAAAAAGTCCTGGACATGGTCTAATATAAGGAGCTGTAACATGGACACTAATGCTGCAGGCAAACTAAAATGTGTGAGTGTATATAAAATAGTTTAAGCTCATTTTTTGTCATCTGAAAACTTTGAACATGTTCATTTAAAATTGTTTATAAAGGGAATCATGTTTAAAGTTCAAATCAGTTGTTTTATTTTCTTGTAATCACACCGTTTATAACATAATAACGACAAATACTTTCCAGGATTCTTTATTTTTATTTCTCATGAAAGAAGGATAAAAATGTACTCAAAGGGCATTTCTTGACACATTATTGATAAAAAGACATAAAAGAACCATTATGATAATAATATTGAAGGGGTTAAGTGATTATATTGTGTGTAAAAGTACTTTTTGAACATTTTGAGCACACTGCAACAATATCGTGATAATAATGATAACCGTGATAATTTTGGTCACAATAACCGTGATACAAAATTTTCATATCGTTACATCCCTAGTCTTTATATTCTTAGCTGTTTCAATATACAAAAAGGTAATGCAGATACTTAATAAGGAGGTCAACAATACAAAGCCTCTGCTTCGGAGTAGAAGTTGGAGTATCCCTTTAATCATAAAATCAGATTATTATCATCAATATTAGATTATGAATAATGTGTTATGTGCTTTTGATCATTGATTTCCTTAGTGCTGTCTCTACTGTAATCATAGTGAATACTGCTCTGATGCTTGATTTGAAGAAAATCATGAATTGAATGAAAATTGCAATAAGACCTTTTACTAAAATTGTTCAGCTATATACAGCACTGTGCTATAATTACAGGTACAAGAAAAAAAACTCTGAAAGCTGCAGGAAATCAGTGTAATTTGTTCTCCCATCTGGTAATGAATCTGTATTCTGCATGCAAAGGAATAGCGCTCTCTAGCATCTCAATTTTTAAAATGTGCGTTGCAACCGTTGAACCCTACGTTAGCCAGTATGCTATGTCAAGATGTCAACCAACACTTCGTCCAGTTATCTTTCTGGTAAAGAGGTATGTTATTTCAAACAAACTGCAAACTACATTGAATCATTAGTGTTAGGCTCCTTCTCGTTCCAGTCTTGCTCTGAGTGAAAACACGTTAAGCCTTAGCCAGTAGTACTACGCAGTGCTTTATGTCCCTCTCAGTGGTTCAAAGTTTTATAGACCAGAAGGACATGGAAGCGTCTATAAGACTGACCTGTTCTATGCATATACAGATAAGAAAGGAGGACAAGTCAGATTGTTGGCTGAGGCATTATGACACAAATGAGGGCATATTTAAGAATAGTCATTGTTTTTCGCTCATAAACTAACTACGCAACATACTGTCCCTTTAACATTTACTCACAGGATTTACACGCACAAGAATGAGGTGAGATAGCAGCACAATACTCACTGAAAAAAAGGATACTTCTGCAAGTGGGCTGCTATCCTGCTGAGTAAAAAGCTTTTCCATTCCTTGGGATTTCCTCATTCAACAGTACGATGTCTACTTCAAGAGTGCTGATTCGCTCAGCATGACAACAAGGGAGTTCTGACAAAAAATGTCTCAGACAAACTATTTCAAGGTGAAAAGTTACACATTGTATTTTACAGGACAAATTAGTTAACTAAAGGGAGCCATCATATGTAAGAAAATGTATTAGGCTAAGGTATATATTATAAGTGTTACGTTTCCTTGTACTGAAAAACTATATTTATTATACAAACTAATAATGCTGCACAAAAGTTGCACACCCTGTCATGTTGTTTTGGCCCAATTTTAAGATCCTTATAATGAAGGCTGATGCCAAGTAAAGCATCACCCTGGCATCTTTGCACTCGCAAAGGCCCTGTTTATTAGGGCTTTCTGTCTCTGTCAATAAGCATGCCTATTAGGAGAGCTCCCTTTAGAAAGGTGCTTGGTTACATGTTGATAGCAGCCCTCTTTTATCACACAAGAGACCCACACAATACATTCTTTGTGAACTCCATGGCAACTCCTGGAGTTACTCTTCACCTTTCTAACCTTCAGTTTTCACTATTTAAACAAGATTTTATACTCAGCTGCGGGCAAATAGTTTCAATATCCCCATCATACTGCCGGAAATGTAATAAACATACAAATATATGAAGGATGTCAGAGCCAAACACCTGTTGTTACTTTCAGTTTTAACAACATTTCCTGACAGTTCTCAAGAATTTGGTGAAAACAATAGAGGGTTACAAGGAAGCAACATGTTGTAACAAGCAGGATATGGTCCAGGATGTGGTTTCGACTCCACGGTTACCGAGCAGCACCAACTATGACATGGTGCTTCAGCTGAGTCCATCCCTGCTGCTCGTGTCATGTGTGAGTGAAACGTCCAGTCCCACAGAAGAGAAGGCACAGAAATCCGCCGTGAACGCACCAAATATTTCTAACAGAGCCCAGGAGAGGACAACCACGCAGCAGAAATTCAGTCCTCCCTCCATCACAAAGGAAAACTTTATCTACTTGAAGCCGTCACCGCGCGCCCCACTGATGCGTTAAAGACACCCTGGTGTAAAATGTTTCCTTTTCTGTCTAAAACCCGGTAAAGGCAGCTGCTTACCTTTGTACTGCAGCGAGTGGGCGGTTTTAATCCTCACAGTTCCGCTTATAGACTCCCCGGGACCGTAAACCACCTTGTTGTTGGTAAAAGTAATGTCAAATTCTTGAAGCTTTCCCATGGCTCCTCTCCGCTCCGCGCCTCCAACGCTCTGCGTCTGAAAACGGCGACGACGCGGTGCTCCGCTCTCACCTGCTGCCGCGTGCCCCCTCCCATAGAGACCGGTGACGTCACGTCGACGGCCTATGAATGAATTGAAGTCATAGCTGAGTAGGGCTGGGAAATAGATCGACAATTCAGTCTATCCGGCCACTTTATTGAGTACACCTTACATGTATCAGGTTGGACTCACTGCTGCCTTCAGCAAGTGAGTAAATCACAGGGGCGCTGCCAGAAACTTCAGGGTCCATGTAAAGACATTAGACTGGGCCCCATCCCAAACCAGCGCAAGATTAACATTTTGATATTGTCCAGCTGGAGGACCCCTACATGGCAGTGGCACGTCACTTCACACATGCGTCTCTAGGCAAACCAAACAAAGCCCAGGTGACAACAGGAATGGCATATTTAAGACTTAGTCTTATTTTATTTCTGAATTTATTTATCTATATTTGTACTACATTCTTTAATAATGCATCAGGCCTAATTGTTTTGCTGAATGTCCTCGACCTTTTTCTTATTTTGAATTTGATTTATGAAACACACTTAAAGTGTAATTTGAGTTGCCTGATTGAGCTTAGAATTTTCTGGACAAGTTGCCCTGACTTTGGTTTTATTTGGTCACCAATAAAAATGTGGATTTCCATATCTTCACTTCTTAGTGTATTCATTTGATCAGTTATGCACTACAATTTTATAATATCCTAGAATTCAAATTATTTATTTGGGTACTTTAAGCAGATATGAGATTAAAATGTGATTAATTAGATTAATTAATTATAAATCTGGTAATTAATTAGATTACTTTTTTTAATCGTCAGACAGCACTAATACATATATATATATATATATATATATATATATATATATATTTATATATATATATATATATATATATATATATATATATATATATATATATATATATATATATATATATACATATATATATATATATATATATGTGTGTGTGTGTGTGTGTGTGTGTATATATGTGTGTGTGTGTGTGTGTGTGTATATATATATACATATATATATAGATATAGATATAGATATAGATATAGATATATAAATATATATAGATAGATAGATAGATAGATAGATATAGATATAGATATAGATATAGATAGATAGATAGATAGATAGATAGATAGATAGATAGATAGATAGATAGATAGATAGATAGATAGATAGATAGATAGATAGATAGATAGATAGATAGACTATTATCTTTATATAGCACTTTTCAACATACAAAGTAACAAAATGTGTGTGAGGTTTTAAAATCATGGACAAGGGACATAAACCAAGAAACATCAAACATTTCAAAATATAAATATCATTTAAATGAGCTTTTAAAGACATTAAGTTCTTATGAATAAACCCTTAAAAAGTACAACTTGTTAATTCAATAGGACCAAATCAAAACCAATAAAATTAAACCAAAATACATATATATATATATATATATATATATATATATATATATATATATATATATATATATATATATAACACATATATATATATATATATATATATATATATATATATATATATATATATATATATATATATATATATATATATATATATATATATATATATATATATATATATATATATATATATATATATATATATATATATATATATATATATATATATATATATATATATATATATATATATATATATATATATATATATATATATATATATATATATATATATATATATATATATATATATATATATATATATATATATATATATATATATAAATATATATATATATATATATATAAAATGCCTGCAAAAAAGGGTTTATAAGAGGTCACTGACTCGGCTGTGCTTATTTCCCCAGACAGATCCTTCCACAGTTTTGGAGCCTCACTGAAAATGTCAATCTTTCATGAAAATAAACAATGTGATAAGCAGAACTTTCTAGCAATTCGACCGTTTTCAGCATTAAAAACATTTGTGTATAATTTATAACCAGTCCTTCTAAATTCTTAGCCTTTTAACCCTGTACAAGAGTCAACTGTGTAAGATTATACATTGTAACCTGTTTTTCTTTCTAAGACATTTATTTTTACATGTTACCATGTTGCAAGAAAAGCAGAGATGAAAATATCCTGTCAAAATATTTAAAAATGCCCCTTTTATATATACATGTCATTTTAAGTTAACCAATGTTAAAGATGCTTTAAAATTATTATTCTTTTATTTATTTATTTATTTATTTATTTGTAGATAAAGTAAAAGCTTGGTATAATTTGTGTAAGGAGAAAAATATATTTAAATGCTGTACCTATAGCAATAAGGTAACATAGTAATGCTTATAGAAAATTAATCTTTTTCTAAGGGCCCCTGTCAGATATTGGTCCTCATAACCTTTTTGTCTGTTCCCCCTTCATCGCTCCTTTGTTAGTAACGTAGATTCATCAAGGTGCTGCAAACATTCCTCAGAGTCCATGTTGATGTGATAGCATTGCACAGTTGCTGCAGATTTGTCTGCCGCACATTCATGGTGCAAATATCCTGTTCCTCAACATCCCAAAGGTTCTTCATTGTTTGAGATCTGGTGGCTGTGGAGGCCACAGAGGAAAAACGAACTCATTGTTATGTTCAAGAAACCAGTTTGAGAAGATCTGAGCTTTGTTATGTGGCAGGTTATCCTGCTTCTCCTTTCTTCTTCAAAAAGTTTATGAAGTTTTCTCACCTCGAGCTCTCCTGATTCAGCAGAAGTTCACTACCGTCCAAAAGTGCAAAGAGGATCCAAATTGCCTGTGGGCTTTTATACAGGAGTCCTTTCCATGGTTGCTGGGTAATGCACACCTGAATGTGTGTGAGGATGTAACAGGGAATAATCCATAATTTAAGACTTTTCATTGAAATGATTCTCAGTTGGTAAAAAGGAGCTCGATGTGTGCTTAGACAACACACACCACATTATTAAATCACCACCAGCCCGAGGCATTGATACAACTCAGGATGGCTCCATGCTCTGATGCTGTTAATGCCATATTCTGACCCTATACCATCACAGCAGAAATCACAGCTGTAGACTTCTGTTGTCCAAATGTAGTAAGCCTCTGCAGATTGTTGCCTCAGTTTCCTGATGTTTGCTGACAGGAATTGCACCAGGTGTGTTCTTTATTTTATGTAGCCCATCTACCTTGAGTTTAACATGTTGTGCAATAAGACATAGTCTTCTGCATGCTGTGGTTGTTTTCAGTAATTACTAGTCACCATTGCCTGTCTGTCTCAAACAACTCTGGCCATTCTTCTCTGACCTCTTGCAACAAAGGGATATGCCATTTTGTGTGCGTGTGTGTGTCTTGCCTCACTCTTAAGTCCATGGCGAGCAGATAGACACCATTCTTTCAACTGTGTGTTTGACTGGAAAAGCTTGGCCACCACTAATTAACTTAGCTTAAACACTGGGAGTCAGTGGGTAGTGGTAGCCTGCCTCTGACAACAGTCATCAAGATCGTTGACCTACTTTCAAGCACTTACGTGGAAGTTTGCTCATGTGCCCTGCAGTTTGGTTTCATATGTATTTCTTCAGAAAATTACACAAAAGTGCTAAACTTAGTCTAATAATAGATAACGGAACCTTAGGTGGTAAAAAAAAAAAAGTGTCATAACAAGCACACAGGACCATTGAGAGTTGCTGAAGTTTATCTTACTGTTGGAAGAAAAAAAATGGCATATCCCTTTAACAAAGCACCAATTCCTGAAGAGCTGGTACTAGGTGATGGATATTTTCTGTCTTTTTGACCATGCATTTAAAACCACACATGGTTATGTGTGGAAATCTCAGTAGATCAAAAGTTTCATAAATACTCTAACCAGCCTCTCTGTACAACCATGGTACCACATTAAAAGTCACTTAAATCACCTCAATTCTATGTTCTGATATGTAAGTTTAAACTTCAGAAAGTCATCTGAACCATGTCTTTAGGTCTTAATGCATTGAATTGCCTTCATGTGATTGGCTATATAGGTGATGCCATCAACAGCCAATGAGTGTATTTTAAAAGGAAATATTGAACAATAGATCTATATGGATTGAAACAGTTATGTTTGACTGCATTGCATTGGTGGCGTAAAACAAACAAGCAGCTGACTTTAAAAAGAAAATAGTGAGAGAAGGAAGAAATGTGTCTAGAGAAAAAATATTTGAAGACAAAAGCGGAAATTTTAAACGATGAAAAAATAAGCTAACATTGAAAAAAATAATAATTATACAGCACACATTTTGTAAAAAAGTAAAATGACTTAAAAAGTCAAAAATGCAGTTGTAACCAGATTTTAATTTCTTTCTACTATTGAAAGTTTTGATTTCAAATCCCAGAATATCTACCCTAAATTGTGTTCCTTTTTAAAAAATAACAGTTTATTTTTATTCTTTACATTTTTCACATTATCTTGATCCATTTACGTAAAATTATTATTATTGTTATTATTTAATGTGTATTTGTAAAGGGACAGTATGAATCAAGAGAATGTTTCCGCACATTAAAGCATTTATGGCCTGAGCTATTTATCTATTTATCTATCATTTTGGGGTGTAAACAGTGACCAATATTCTTGTTACCTTTTTATATTTTTTCTTGCTGAAGATCGTTGCCTATCTGGTCTTCAGTACAATGGTGGGTGCAATATTTCATGGACTGGTGGTAATTTAGGTTAATTAATAGGCCTTATCCCAGTGAAAAAGTATAGTTGGCAGTAAGAGCTTACATTATTGATGAACTTACTTACCATGAGACAAAAGTAAATGCCATATACATCCATCCATTTTCTGCATTTCATTCCGGCTTGTGGGCAGGAGCAAATCTGTTAAGCAGGATAGACTGGTCATCAGCCAAACACAGGGCCAACACTAACATGTGTGCTGCTTATCGTGCTCGGTTTGTTATCCAGACAAAACTATCCAGACAGATTTGTTGACAAGAAACACCAGCGTCTTCGTGCGCGTACACCTCTTACGTGTGTTGTTTCTCTGTAAACCTACAAGCCTACAAACCTGTAAGCCATTTACTGGACTGGCATGCAAGCTACAGTGTTTTCAGTAGTTCTGGCATCTCCATGTTAACTCGGATTGCTTTTGAAAATGCAAAGGAAAAACGTTTGTTTTTCTGAAAACATCTCCATGTAAACAGGGCTTCAAGCTCATGCCTAAGGGCAGTTTAGAGTCTTTAAATGTACTAATAACATAATTTTGGACTTTGGGAGAAAACTCAGACATGCACAGGCTGAACATGTAAACTCTGCCATACAGCCCAGAAGCTTCTTTAAATTTGTGACATTTTATGTTGAAACATTTATGTTATTGGTCATAGGGCAGTGCGATCTTACTCTTTTGTTTTAAAATCTGACTGAGCATTATTTATTTCTGCACTCTCTGATACTATCTTTATTTAAAATAGGGTACCGTCAATTGTGTCAGCCTTACAAAACAAAAAAACATGTTGTATAAATGTACAACGAAGTAAGTATCTAATTTACTTTCGTCTTGGTCAAAAAAAAACTGTATACCTGGTTCATAATACAACCCAACACAACACAACACAACACAACACAGAAGACAGGAGATATCTATAATGTTAAGATATGTATGTTCCAACTTTTTGCCTTTTTTGCACTGCCTGATCTCACAGCATATCACAGTTTCAGTTTGATTTTGAGCAAGACTTTCCATATAAAATATGTAAATCACTTTTCCGGTGAAGTTTCACATTCTTCTCCAGTTGTCTTTGGCTGATTAAGCATATTTGACACCTAACCTCATGACAACCCTTCTCTGTCTCAACAGCTCACAAAGCCATTGCATATTAGCTACAGCAGGATTTGCTTGATATGGTTAAATTTCAATGAAGAGATATTTTCAAAACTTTATGCAAAAGAAAACAAACGGTGCTTTAATAGTCTTTGACATAAACATTTAATTTCACCTGACACAGAGAAAGACTAATGCCTTCAGGACTCCTGGATTATCTGGATTACGGAGGAGTTATCCACTTTGAATTGCAAACAGTCCAGCTCACCTCATTACTCGTTGGCTCTGGACCAACAGCAATCCCTGCACTTGGTTTTCTGAGAGTGCATGAAGTCTGAGTCTGTCTCAGGCAACTCTGTTTTAGTTATACAATTCAAACTTCTTTTATTGTCCTCTCCTCACAAGACCATTGTGTCTTAACCCTATATTTATGTTGTTGACTGCTGGACTATGTTCACAGGCACAAGTGTTCAAAAAACCTTCTAGTGTTATCATACTGAGTAACCCTGATCCACCTCGATTCTCAGTCTGTTTGAGCCACTGTCTTATCACTTTAGGGCCCCTTTCAACACTGCTCTGATTGGTTCCTCCTTGGTACTTTGTAAGTTCGGCACTGCTATGCACCTCAATGACTCTTCATTCATTCTACAGTCTTTGCTCTGCAGTGGACCTGCCAGCCTGAACCCCGGAGCATAACCTGCCGATATAAGAGCGGTGGAGCATGAGGGCTGGGTGAACAAGCCATTGAGGAAGTTTTACATTGAGGAAGTTTAACTTTAAAAAAGGAGACGAAGAGAAGAGGTGATGCTAAGGGCATATATATGTAGATAGATAGATAGATAGATAGATAGATAGATAGATAGATAGATAGATAGATAGATAGATAGATAGATAGATAGATAGATAGATAGATAGATAGATAGATGCTATTTTTCATCAAGTCCAGTTGGTTTCAGATGATCTGAAAATAATTTTTTTTAAGTTTCTTGCTTGAACTCCATTCAAACTTTTTATTTTATTTTATTTATTTAACCTTTATTTAACCAGGTTAGTCCCATTGAGATCAGAAGATCTGTTTTCCAAGGGACACCTGACCAGTCCATAACCCTTCTGTTTTAGCCCTGCACGTAACAGACTGTTTAAAGGGCAACTCCGGTTTTTTGACACCTGGACCTTATTTATAGGTGTGTGCATGCTCATATACTCACTCAGACAAACATCGTGCAGCTCGGAGTCCTTCAGAAGTTATTTAGATCCAACCGATTTAGCCGCACTTAGCGGGGGCCACGGCAATGGAGCTTCAGCGCGGGACATAATCTCTGCAAAATTGCTCATTTCGGCTATATTTTTTCATCCATCGCCAGTGTTATCACTAAGTCAGCTCGTCCACCGTATTCAGGTGGGTCAGCTGACCTGGTAAACAAACTTTCAATGACGTCATAGCTGCGCGACACAAAGGTACAGCTGATTTACTTTTTGCCGGCATTGCCAAGCAATATGGCAGAATATTTATCTGATGCCGAAGAGTCAGACTACGACGACCAGTTTGAGTCTGAGTACACGGACGAGGAGCTCCATGAAAGAAGAATGCGGAGGGAGAAAGACGAACAGCTGGCTCGAGAACAACAAACAGGAGCACGTCCACGACTCAATGTGAACTGGTGGTGCGCTTGTGGACAGTGTTCGCCTATGGCAACAGAAGAGGAGTGTGTTTGCTGCTCAGAGTGGGACTTGAGACCGGCTGACACGCGTATAGATCTATCCAGGAATATATGTCTGACTACCCTGGAGGATTTCTCTGCAATGACAAACCGGGCTGTGGTAGAGACGAGCGATTTTGCAGAGATTATGTCCCGTGCTGAGGCTCCCTTGCCGTGGCCCCCGCTAAGTGCGGCTAAATCGGTTGGATCTAAATAACTTCTGAAGGAGTCCGAGCTGCACAATGTTTGTCTGAGTGAGTATATGAGCATGCACACACCTATAAATAAGGTCCAGGTGTCAAAAAAATGGAGTTGCCCTTTAAGTGTCAAACCTCATAAGCTTTGTGTGATCATGACGCTCTTGGGAAGCAAAACAGATGCTTTGGCTTTCCAGTACTGTTCTCTAATGTTTACTGTGGCTGCACAGACATGCCTTGACATGTCCTTCCCTCTGCAGCAGCTAAGGGCTGAACAAACACTCAGGTCGTCTCTCTCATCTGGACTGAATAACAGAAAATATATCAGACTGACTGTTTGGGCACATAAATGTGTTTTCTAAAAGATGAAGAGAGCAGAGTGGGTAAGGAGGAGTTTTTCCTCATGTTTGTAGAGGAACATGGACTTTTTTCAGTGTAAATATGCATCAGAAGATGAAATAGGGATGAAACATGATGACTGTGCAGCTTAAACCACTCACTTAAGAGGGTCAGCGGAAACACAAAGAGCACTTGTAGCATGCATGGACCAGTGGACTGAAAATTAACCAAACTAAGCTTGTTTTACTAAGCTGAGTCTCCACTCTCTCTTATCATCCCACCAGGCTCACGATAAATGCCCCGAGACAGGTGTTACCATGGTGACAGACAAACACCATGGTTGCCAAGTTACTGCCCGTATCCATGGAAAATCTGGCATGTGGTGACATATGATCAGGCCTAAAAACTCCCTGTTTTGCATTTGTATTTACTCGTGATTGTGAAAAGCATCCTGAAACAGCTCGGTGATGAGTCACGCTTACGCTGACAGGATGACAGTGAGAGGATCAGATGTCAGGGAGTAACAGGATAAGATGTTAACACCATATGTCGACTATGCAGAGTATCAGGAGGAGGTGAATACATGCAGCGCAGAGAGTCTGAAGAAGACAAGGACTCATTCATGTCTTTACTGGCAACACACATGCTGGTGTTATGTTTACATGCTCTAAAACCTCACACGCACAATGCTCCTGATAATCAATGTTTAAAGTACCTTAAATATGACTGTAGGGTCTTCTGCAACACCTCGGTGACTTTAAACATGTTATCTCAGTTTGTGATGTATGTAGATGTAGTCATGTTGGAGCAAACTGAGAAGAGAACTACAGCAATGACTCCATCTGGTGGACAACAACCAGAAGCAAACTCCCACCTAGAGCAGTAATGGCTGCATATCACCCAGATGTTTGTTTGTTAGTTCTGTTTAATCTGCAACAAACTGAATGTAGAATTTTTTAGAATTATAATCATAATAACTAGTTGTCTGAAGGTGAATTTGACGGTAACAAAAGCTTATTTGGGTTGGTAAACCTCTCATATCAAGGATGCAGCCTTTGGGACGACAGCTTTATCAGGCATGCCTATTCAACTGCTCTTTACCACAAAACTAATAAGCTAGTCACACTGCAGCAGCTCAGTGTATTAGGCATTCAGACACGGTCAAGAAGACCCGAAGCTCAAACTGAGCATCAGAATGGGGAACAAAGGTGATTGTGGGACTTTGAATGTGACAATAGTCCTGGTCCAGGCTATTTATCTGATTTGCTTTTATTATATGAGCCCATGAGAGTCCTCAGGTCTTTAGGCAATGTTTTTTTAATTGTGCCAAAGTCTGAAAGAAGGCAGCTTTTAGTTAATGCAGATAGGAAAAACCTATCTGCAGACCCGAGGGCAGCTCATGGAGTCAGGATTTTAAAGAGCCAACTCCAGCCGAACTTTTTAATCTCGCTTTTGAATAACTTCTTCTCCAGTTTTACATGTTATTTTGTTTTATAGAATCATATATTTAAGCTTTTTCTTTTTATCAGTCTTATCAAACAGAATTTTATAATTTTTCTCAGGCAATTTGTTTATCTTTTAAATAAAATAATGAATGATTTTTGAACTTATATCAGTTCATTGCTCACACACAAAAATTTCTGTTATGTGTTATATATATATACATATATGTGTATATATATATATGATTATTATTATTATTGTTATTGCTGAAATTTTTGATTTTTGTTTTTATTCTTCCCTGTTTATGTAAAGCACTCTGTGCTACATTTGTTGTATGAAAAGTGCTGTACAAATAAAGTTTGATTGATTGATTGAGATTTATTGGTGCCAACTGATTATCTGCATATATATACTGGGACAACAAAAATACAAAACACCTGGAAAGCAGGGTTTTTTTTTTATGTTTTTTGTCTTTCTTTAGGTAAAAATACCTTGTCAGTGTCCTCCGTCTATGGACAAATTCTATTATAGAAAGGGAACAGTACCTCTTCTGCCCACTTTCTACAACCACAGTATACAGACCATTTCTGAACACACAACAGGTTAAATCTTGAAGCAGATGGGACACAGCAGCAGGGGACCACAGAGGATATGCTTTTTGCAGCCAAGATTAGGAAGCTGAGGCTAAAAATCTCATTGGCCCGCCAAAATTGGACAAAAGAAATTTGGAATGTTTCCTGGCTGATGACTCTTGATTTCCCCCAGCACATCCAGATGGTGGGGTCAGAATTTGGAGTAAACAACATGACAGCATGGATCCATCCTGCAATGTGTTCAGGCTGGTGGTTGTGGTGATGTGGTGTTGGGGATATTGTCTTGGCACGCTTTGATAGTTTCTTGGCACACTCAGCCACCCTAAGTATTGTTTTTGACCATGTCCATCCCTTTATGAGCACAGAGTTCCCATCAATTGATAACTACTCTTAACAGGATAAAACACCATGTCACAAAGTTTATTCTCAAACTAGTTGTTTGTAATATACCCCAGTAGCAAAAGCCATAATAATAGCAATTGTATCTGCATTGCATTAAGAGTGAACTTAAAAGTTCATAAATTAATAACAATTATCCATAATAAATGATGTGCCCAATTTTAATAGAAACAGTTCATAGAAATTAAACATCTGTGGCAGAAAACGATGTGATTCAAGTTATAAAAACAACCCAATAAGCTCTTCAGCGAGAAGAGGTACGTTTTGACTTAAGCTTTAACTTTTCAAGGAGAGGTGATGGACCTCAGATCAGCCTGTTAGGGTATGCCAAAGAGAGGGTTCATATTAACAGTAGTTTCATCTAACTGGAGGTCTGGGCAAAAGACCCTCACCAGATGGGTCAGGAGGGTTGAACACAGTTGGCAGGTCAGAAATGTATTCAGGAGTTAACAGAGCATCTTTAGGATGTAGCTGAACGAATATCTGCCTCCAACAAATCTGCTTGATGCCGACATGTGAGGATGAACCAAATCTCTGAGGAATGTTTCCAGCATCTTGTTGTATCTATGCAATGGAGGAAGGCAGTTCTGAAGGTCAAGGGGATTCAACTCATTAACAGGAAGGTGTACCTAACAAAGTGGCTGCTAAGACGGACCTGTCTGATTCATTGTCTGAAATCCTGCATGTCCATCTTGCCAACCTCCATTGTGCAACGACTTCATTTGGCTAAATGCTTAACAGCCCAATCAGGGAAGAAAGGCGGGAGCCACGGACATGATGACAACAGGAAGTGACTGCATGTTTGAAAAAAACGGCAGACTCTCAATATCTGCGTTTTTTTTATCAGAAATCAATTCAATTTATTCTTGGAAAGAGGAGCAAGGAATGACACTTGAAGCTTGCCTAATGAGAAATCATGTTTTTGCTCTTCTCCTGACTGGGGATGACTGCTGGGAAACTGGAAGAGAACAAAGAAACCCTCCACAGACATGCCGTTAGTCTGTGGTCGTTATGGTTGCTCAGTGATATTTGGCGAAATATGCTCTCCTCAGCGTTCCAGAATAACTTGGTAGGGATTGTCTTTGACGAGGTTCATGTCACATATAAGTGGTGAATGATATATCTTAGGTAAAATTTAATGTAAGACAATAGTCTAAGGCAGTTTAAGTTAATGGCTAACAACAGCGCGAGCGACTGTGTCATACATAGCAGTGTTGCTTGATTTGGATTGGTCTGTGATGAGTGTGGTGAGCGCAATGACCATCCAATCGCCAGCTGCTGTTGTTTTTGAAGGTTCTGCCTCTGAAAACCTCTCTTTCCCAGATGGACTAGTGAAATATTTCCTTGGAACTGGAAATATGGAACTGTCTGCCTGGCGTGTCAGGCTAGGTCTGCTCAGCAATCCTATTAATTTTTTATTATGGATGAAAGAAGAAAAAGAAAACAGAGGATCACAGCACCATTGTGTCTTTATTTCTTTTCACCGAAACCAACACATCCAACACAAGTATGTTTACACTTAACTTTTTCCAACTCAAATGTACCATATCTCACTTCTAATAAAAGTTGGAGATGTTGAAATCCGTGCACAGGACTATAGAAACATGCAAGTTACATAGGAACAGAATAAACATCAAAGTCTGCCTGTCTTCATTCATTTATCCATAATATCCATATTTTATTCTCAAGTATTTAATCCGATAAACTTTCAGGCTGATGTATCTCTGCGCTGACCTGCTCTACAAAGGTCATAAACCTTCTTCAGCCTCTCTCTCTATTTCATCTCAATCCTCTTTATCAAGCAGACAGGTGGCAGTGATGGCCCGGGTCACACAGTAGGGGTCACAGTTTGCAGCAGGGCGACGGTCCTCAAAGTAACCCTTCTTATCCTGGCCCACCTGACGAGGAATGCGGATGCTGGCTCCACGGTTGGCAACACCAGCAGAGAAATCCTCGATGCTGGAGGTTTCATGGAGACCTGTCAGACGCCTTATGTTGTCCTTGCCACCACGAGGGTCGTACACTAGGATGTGCTCTGTGTGTTTTTTGCTCAGCTTCTCGATGGCCTTCTCAATGTACCTGTAAGCAAATGGCAATAGTTTAGATTTTCTGTAGTGTTGCACTGATAGATCTAAACCTGTCTGCCAACAAAAAGAAGATCCGAAACTTTATTTATCAACAGGCTTATAAACTTAAAGCAGTAAGTTGCAAAGTGTAATAATGGGACCTGACTACTGTACAGTGGTTACAACTAAAAATAAACTTCTCATATTTTTCCTAGTAAAAGAAAAAGTTGCAATAATAACCACAATTAGAAAATAAAGGCTTGCTTTGTTTCAAATTTTCTTGTGACCTCAACTTAAAAATAGACATCCTTTGCTATTTTGGGGTGCCATATCAACCTTCAAAACATGCTATTAATCAATCAATCAAACAATCAATCAGTCTTTATTCGTATAATGCGAGTATATAACAAGTGTTGCCTCAAGGTACTTTACAATGGAGCAGACTGAAGCCACACTCTTCATTCCATAGATTCACATTAATGCATTTATACAAATATATTTAAACATATATATTTGTATAAACACATACATATATCCAGAGATGAATCCATCCAGGCAGAGACAGAATGGTTAAAATCACATTTGTCTCTGCTGAATTTAGAATCAGGCAGTCAATCCTTATACTGTATATACATCACCATATTTGTTGAACATAATTTTATTACAGGTTAGCCCCTTGAAACGTGGCATCTCATTTACAAGGGGAACCTCATGCCTGACTACAGATGAATAATCAGTGCAATCATGTATAGAGAGCTCAATATTAAATATAATCTGGAAGGATTATATTCTGAAATTATGTTGATTAATATAGCAGGATCTAGATAAATTGCTATTAGATTTGGATTGACTGGTCTACAAGTATTACTTTATGTTAATGATGTTTCTGTTGATGGTCGATTAAGGATAACGCACATGGAGTAGCAGGTCATTCATGATTGTTAGACAAGATCATCTTAAAATACATGCAGGAACTACCACGTGTTTGATTCTGTTGATCCCAGGGACTGCAATGATAACTGGCATGTAGCTCTTGGATGCAGCTTGTTCCCTTGCAATCCAAGTAAAGTGACATGGATTGATGTGTGGGAATTGTAAATGGAGCAGAGACCGGTGGTTTGACTATTTTCATGTGCATGCAAAACCAAACATTATTGGTTATTTAGTTTTTATTTGATCCAATGATGGGAGGATTTGATCATGCATCATTACGTGTGCATCCTTGAAAAAAATCTACAACACTGGACTACAAACTAACAGCAAATGGAAACCTCAACATTCCCTCTAAATTCCAGACCTCAGGGGATTTTTGGGCCTAACCTTATATCAGTTACTGTTGATTTAAGCCAAAGAGACTTTTTTACTCACATCAGCCCGCCATCTTCCCTCATCAGCTTGGTGCTGACGTTTGTGTGACAGCCAGCACCGTTCCAGTCACCCTTCATTGGTTTGGGGTCCAGAGTAGCAACAACCCCAAAATCTTCACACACACGGTGCAGCAGGAAGCGTGCCACCCACAGATGGTCACCCATGTCAATGCCCTCGCAGGGACCCACCTGGAACTCCCACTGGTGTCATAGGAAGCACAGAAAAAGACAAAATTAAGTCAGAAGATGGAAGACACATGCTAAATAAGAACTGGACCTGCAGCAGTTGTTTGGGTTGAATGTTTAGTTGTCCAGCCTAAAAGATCATTCTGATGATTTCTGTTAGAGAAGTATGACTCTTACCTGGGATGGCATGACTTCAGCGTTGGTGCCACAGAGTTTAACTCCTGCATAGAGGCAGGCCTTGTAGTGACACTCCACAATATCCCTTCCATACGCATTATCTGAACCAACTCCACAGTAGTAAGGTCCTGAATGTGGATCGTGTTGAGATGAAACATGACAAGAATGAACAAATAGGATGAAAATTACATAATTTTTCATAGCATAATGTTTTAATGAAATCTCTCTGTTACAAGATAGAAAAGTGGTGTTTTGAGCACTGCTGTCATACAAAAGAGCGACACAAACTTAAGGGCATGCACAGTGCTTTATCCATCGGTTAGTTTCCCCAACTCCTGTAGTTTTCTTTTACAGTGTTGCTTGTGTAAGCACTTTGTGTTGGCTCATTTATATATTAATATAATATATATAATAATTAATATATTAATATATATTAATACTTGCTTTAAGACAAATTATGATCAGTTATTTTCTATTAGTACAAGAAAGGTTTGTAGGTCTCCACTAAAGTGTATTTCTCAGATACGTTACTTTTTGCAGCCATTTGTAGGAAGGACAATGATAAAATGTTATGTGGTTGCTAGAAGTTTTCTTTCATTTTCATTCATAAGATAGATATATTGTGCAACAGACTTCCTGAAAAGTCTGCATTTCTTAAAAATAAATTCTTGATTTGAACAATGGTAGTGCCTGTTTTTCTGTACAATGTTAATGCTTATTACCATCAGTGAAAATGTTGTTTACATTATCACAACCATCCACAAACTGTGACAACTGAACTAAGGGTAATTTAGCATATGATCTGAGACAAGACTAGGGATGAAAATTAATGCACATGCAGTTATTTACACTGCCAATCCAATTCTTGCTGATTCCCTTAGCAATTCTCGTAAATAATTTTTACATGTAAATAGTACGCTTACATAGATGTTCTGTGTCAACAATGTCAAACACCTGGCATTCCTTCTCTTTAATTCCTGCTGTTTGATTCAGTGTTGCATAGATAAATGCATCTGCAAATTGTTATTGTTTCCACCCTGACTTAAAGTCAGATGCCACCTATGGATTTTGCAGAGTTTATGTCATTTTGTGTAAAATTAAGCCACAGTTTTGACCTCCTCTGTCTCTATGATCACAACTTTCACCTCATGCTGAACAAAGTGAAAGGAACTGATAAGGGAATTGTCAAGTGTAAAGACAAATGATTTCCATTCCTTAGGCTAGCTGTTTCTGATTCTGATTTGGAAGTTATTTTTGAGTCCCAACCCTTGCACAGAAAGAGACAATTCACCTTGTGGTCCTGGGAATCCATTTTGTGGCCAGCTAAAAGGATGTCCATCTATTCCCAGTAGAGTGTACTCCTGCTCCATGCCAAACCAGATGCTATGTTCTTTAACCTGCTCCATCACCTGTTTGCAGGCTGCTCTGTGGTTTGTTTCTGCACAGCAATGGAAGAAAACATCACTCTTGATTTGTTTTGACCTTACTGTCAGAGACTATAACAGTGAAGCAGAGAAGACAGAGCTACCTGCAGGTAGACGGTTGTATTTGAGGACCTCACAGAGGACCAGTTTGTTTGGGTCAAGGGTGAATGGATCCCTGAACATGCAGACAGGGATGAGAAACATGTCACTGTTGGAGCCCTCAGCCTGGTAGGTGCTTGAGCCATCAAAGTTCCACTCAGGAACATCTGGAGAGACAAATTCACACAAGGAGTAGGGGAAGAAGGGAGACAACAATATTTCAACATCAATTGAAAAATTTGTGTTGTGAAGCAGTTCAGGAAAAAAAGCAAGCTTGCAAGTGGAAAAGTAAAGTAAATGTTTTGAATATAGTGTACAATAAGCCTATGCTGTTCTTGTGGCCTGTTTTCACCTAAAACTCTAACAATTCAGAGATGTCAGCTTTATCTGCAGTGATATTTGTATCTTTGTGCAAAGACAGAGCTGATCTATGTCACTGTGGCTAATGTTTATAAAAAGCATGGAGGACAGAATTTCAGATGGTGCCACCTTTTCTGTATAAGTTAAAGCATTTGGGGTGAAAAGAAGACACAGCAACCATTAGGGAGAACTTAATATTCCATATTTTCATTGAGTTACATGGCATGGCCAACATGTTCTTCTGCAAGGACTAACTTGCTTTACAATTACAAACAGGCAATACTAAAACGGACATACTACAGGTTTTTTGCATTTACATTTTTGGAGCTTCCAGCAAAATGAGGCCAAATTCCTGTCATTTCTCAAGCTGTCACTTCTCTGAGGCAACACCCTGAATTGAGAGTCTTGTCAGCAGTGACCTAGAAAAAGTTGTTGTCATCTTTAGAGAAGGTCGCCTGTATTTTGGATTAACCACCAATTCTCAAAGGACAATCAATAATCATCTGTCCTTGGAGTAGTGAGTAAAACCTTTAACAATGCATTAGGCTAAACAAATACTTACTTTACTATCTTCATTACCTAAACAAGGTCAGTGTACTAAACAGAAACGCATATTTGTTTAACTTCTTAGCCAGACTTATCCTAAGGTTGCAAAAGGATCTTCCAGCATGTGTTTTGTGTAAAGTGAAGGTAGTTAATCAACTCTTCCCTGGATTCTTTCTCTAACAACACAGCTGTACAGCTAAAGGCACAATAAGTAAGATTTTCCATTGAAGTTTCTGACTTTGTTTAAATAGAGTGAATATATAAAAAGTAGAATGAATGCGCCTTCGCACTGAATAGAGTCAATTGAGGGAGTTTTCATCTGGTAAGGATATCTCCTTGTTTCCCTTTGGAGGCCTTCCAGGCTGGGAGAGGAACACAAATCCGACCCATAACCTACTGAAGTACTTTTCAGTATCAGTACTAAACTTGAGTATTACTTTTGGAGGAAACTTTGCACTTACTTGGCTTCATTTCAGGAAACTGGCCTTGTTCACTTTAGTAAAACTTTTCTTGAATATTTTTCCCAGAACTTCATAAATCTGTGGAAAGTTACCCTCTATGCTGGATGGCTCCTCGTCCAGTGTTCTGGTCTTGTTTCGTAGACCCTCTCCAGTGCCATCGATCCAGATGTAGGTGACCTGACATTTACCATCCTGAGGCAGGCTCATGTAATGCTGCCGTACCGATTTGTTGAGGCGGGAGCTGAATGACACCGATGCCATGCTCACCTAACATCAGACAGATGAAAAAGAGATCTTTTTTTTAAATGTAGTTTTCCAATCAAAGTTTAACATGTATTATTTTTGTCTTTCTTTCTTAAGCTTAAGTCTTAATGTATCTTTGCTATCAACATGTAAAAAATGGCCAAAGCCTAACTAAAAGGCTTACAGAGAGATAGAAGAGAAAGTCAGCGTAAGTCTGTTTTGAATCTTTTTTAGACTGCTCTTTTTTAAACCTGCAGAGCTTGAAACACATTCATATTGTTGAAATGTTCATTAACAAGCATTCTCAGGTGCTAAGCCAGCAGTCAGCGATACAGGAAACAACAACATAATCCCAATCCACAGTGCCTTTACACAGGTTCCGCTGTATTTACACCTTGAGACTTTCATATTTATTCTGTGTGGCTGAAAAATCTGGGTCAATTCATGTTGTAATTTGCATGTGCACTACAGCACATGCTTCAACATGCACACAGTCCTGTTTCCCACATGATTTTGAGTCCCCTCCCTCTCTCCAGTATTATGCCTCTGATACTACCTATACCTTATGGGATGACTGAAGATTTTAGTGTCTAATGAAATGCACAAATGAAAATTATGCTTTTTTATTTTACCCCTGTTCAGAATGCAGCCACTATTGTTGTCCTTTAAGCTGACACATTTATTTTATATGAGAAGATCTACTTGTCTATTAGGTCAAAAATGTGTCTGTTTAGCTCAGCCATTTAGGTGGTAGACTAATTTATCATTATATGGAGATTTTGCCAATTCTTATTACTCTGAGTTTTCCAGGAACGTCCTAATGCAAAAATTCTTCAGTCTCGTCCTTATCATAAAATTAATGACATTTGGTTGGACTACTTCATGAAAACACTGAAGTTTGAAGGCATCTGACTAAGGAAAAGTATAAAGTACAAAAACTGAAGTATCTTTCTTAATCTAAATAATGATAGTATTAATGCATGTCTTCTTTGGACAAGTTCAGTCAGGGAATACAGACTCTCAAAACTGGCTCTGTGTCAGTCCCATCCATTTGACCTGGACACATACAGAATTTTTAGGGCCATTTTCATATTTAAAAATTTCTCTGTACAGACATCATCATAGAAGAAATGTGTCCTTCCACACAGAAACCCTGAAAATGCTGCAAACATACACTAAAACTAGAGAATAAGCCATGGAGCATACATATACAGAAGAGAAATGTAAACAAACACTAGCGTGTGCTGTTCTTCGTGTCATTTTTTTGCATGGTGGTTGTGGAGGAGCGTTAAAGTCATAAAAAGCTCAGTAGCCTTTTCAGAATGAGGGATACAATATATTCCCCCATTGTTGTCAGGGTTCACGTTCGTTTGAGGGAGAGATTAAGCCATGATGTTATAGTTCCTGCGTTTTTAGATGTATCCACTTTGAGACCCATTTCCAAAACTGTTCATTTTGGGGCAGCTCAAACACCACATCTATGTGGATGAAACGCCTATAAAATAAAAAAACCTTTTGCAGACATGCCTGAATTTGTCTTCCTGTTGACAGCCCTTAAGTATTTTTTCTAAATGTTCAATATATATATATAAAAAATTCATTCAAATCTTAATCTTAATGTCTTGCAAGTGTGAATGAGGTTTCAGTATTTTTCCCTCCCTCACTCCTCAATTGACTGACATGCAAACTGCAAGGAAACCTCCAGCTGTGAGGAGCCAAGTGTAAACAAGAGTGTCAAGGAATCAGCTGAGTAGGATATCCAGATTTTTTTATTATATTCAAGAGACAAAAATAATGGGGTATTTAATAGTCAAAGTTTAGGAAAACAATGTGAAGGAGCTCTTTAATGGACTCATGAAAGAATAAAAACAACCCAACAGAATCTTCATTTCCATCATTTTTTCTGTGGACAATTGTTGTTTGTTAGAATCCTAATTGATATTGTGAAGGGTCTGTTTGATATCATGTGGTTGGGCTTAATCAAGTAATAATGTCATTAAATCAATCTCTCCACTCTTAAAACTGCAGTATGGCCACAATAACCAGAAATAAAATTGACTTCAGGTGTCAGAAAATATAGATCATATGGAGTTGTGAGTGGGTATAAAGTTAAATATTCAGAAGCCTCTCTTAAATTCTATCATAAGTATTGATTTAAAGTCCGCACCAAACCCTTTAATGAAACTTGATAAGCTCTAATTTAGGTTGCATCTTACTGGTAGTTAGGTAACAACACAAGGATGTAAGGTTTGTCTTAACTTGTAGAGAGTTAAGTTCAAGCTAAACAATATATGACTAGTTACAATCAGTTAAATGCTTTTTTTTAATCTTATACATTACAGCCTCTAAACTTTGAGGCAAATAGGACACATTATTAATTATTTTAATGCATGCTAGCATCAGGAAATAACAACAGATAACTGCTGTTATATAGTGATAACTGCATGTTAATTATACCAAAACACTGTGATAAGGAGTTAAATGTAGCTTAATCTACAGACATGTATAAAAACAGTAACAACATGCAGTGAACTTGGCAAAAACACAAGTTACTTTCATAGTATTTATTTGTCTCTTGCCCAACAGATGAAATGATGTTCCCAGACGGCTAACAAAAGGAGGTCAGAGAACATACTGTTGACACCAAACAGCCTCTTAGATCCTTTTCTCTGCCTCATGCTTTAAGTTATCTGACTTTTAAAAATGAAACATCAACATATCATGGCAACCAATTATGGTCTTTTCACCTATGAGGTAGGTAAGATTAAAGACAGAAGCTGTGTCAGTTCTATTTTAAGTTGTGATGTAAACTCCACGTTAAAATCTGCACTGAAACTAGCTCTAATCGAGGTTGTTTGGTTGATTTGGAACATTGAAACATACAGTGCTTCTTAACTGGTGGAGTGCAATGTTAAAACTAAGCCGACTATTGTTGCAGTTGTAGGTACCATCTGTGTGTATATTAGTTGAAAAACCCACAAACAGGCACTATTTAGGGTCATTTGTAACTGGTGACTTGATCCTTTAAACCTCCACAAACTCAGATATTTTTTTACTACTTAGAAAATGCTCACATTTAGAAAATAATCCAAATTCTTTGAAATTATTAAGATTTTGACCTATAATGACACCATCTGAACATTGAGATATAACCCATTAACTTGAAACAAAAACCTAAAAAAGTTATTCTTGTGGGTGGAAATGTCCCCAATAGCACTAATGATGTGACTATGAACTGTTAGCAGTTATTATTTTGTCTTTAAGAATCAAATGCGTGATTATTCTTCTCTCCCTTTGCCCTTGAGCATTGGAACATATCTTAAAATATCAAACCGACACTCTCTCGAAGCAAAATCATTATATAAATGTCTTACATGAACTTTCACCATCACTGTCTCTTTTTAGAATATGAATATTTTCCATAGTATAGCCCAGCACGACTCCAAACATCTATAGTAGTCTGACAGTTATAGAACAGCCAAGTTGTCAAACCAGCTGCATCACAACCATCTTTACTGTAGTTCAAGACTAGAGTTTAGCAGCAGATTCAAAAACAAAACAGAAGCTACAGAATATTGCTTAACACACCTTATTTAAAGACTGTTACTATGTTAGTACTTACAGTGTAGCAGGTGGCTTGCTGTGTATTGAGGTGTGTGTAGCAGAGCTCAGAGTTTGTGACGTGCCAGAACCTGTTTGCTCTTTTTAACAGGAATGCAAACGATCAGCTGATGACACAAACTCACCTGCCCACTGCGTCGGTGATGTGTCAGAGGTGTACTGTTCCTGCAGATATGTTTTTAAGAGTGTGTTTGTTTGGTTTCTCGAGTCAAACTCTCATGTTTAGAAGATACAACCCAGCTACAAACAAACTGGATTGAAATTGACTTTTTTTTGAGAGGGATGTAAGGTATTAGATCCATGCCACTGCCCCATATCTGATTTGCCTAATTTTCCAAACTCAGCTCTACAATTGTGAGCAATAGTAATTTCCACCTGTCCCAAAACTGACTTTTCACCTTGCTGAGTGTATTTGCCCAGGTTAAATAGACATAAAACAAGACAAACAATATTTAACACTGCAAACAAAGAACATATCCTTTTGCAAAATCTTGAAGTGTCACTTTCTCACTATTTGCAAAATGTATTTGAACAGAAAAAAACAAGCTTTTTAACAGCTACAGCCACTACTGCCAAAATCTGCTGACACATGAGGAGTCACATAAGGCACCATCTCAATGGAGGTGCAGTGGCACCCTGAGTTACCCCAAAGCTTTGTCAGGGGTGGTTTGGAAATGTATCAAGACCCAACCAAGACTTATCATGAATATGCATGTCATTAACATTTAATCTGGGACTGAGATGCTTCTTGTTTCTGTTGTCATGACATGTACCTCCTGAAATGACAAAAGGCTTTGAGGTTAGCTAATATTCAGGCTTAGATCAATCATCACCATGTAAACAGCAAACCACATCTTCTGAGTTAGCAGATGCTGGTGGAGTGTGAGTGCTAAACTGGCTAAACTTTAAATGCAAACAAACATTACGCTCTGCCTTCAACTTTATCACTCGTGGTTCCCTGATGATAATGAAACTTGTAGGATACAGACAAAACAAAGTGGGTCTTCCTAATTCCCTAATTTATGGATTAAACTATCAAATGAACCAATGCCTCATTGTGAGGTTCCAAAAACCTGCCAAAAGCTCCTTAAGTATCCAGACGGTTTTTTATTATTCCATTTTTTAAAGTTAACTTGATTACCAGGACAAAGCTCTGATGAAAAATAACAGTAGCACTGTGTGCATTGTCCAATTTAAGTATGTTAAACTGTACATTCTGTCCCACAACAGCTTTGTTTGTTATAATACCATTTGAATGGGACAATTATTTTTGCATTTTAAGGCTGCCTAACCAGCAAAGAGTTTAAGAAATGCTGAACCAGAGCATAGTGCCTCCTTTAACCATTTAAAGCCTGAAAACAGATTTATTGCCAGAAATTTTGAAGTTTTGGGGGCTGAAATGTTTCTTTCATTTTCTACTGGAATCCAAAACAATCTAAATTTCCATAAAATTGAACATATATATTTCTTCTATCTTTTTTGATACATTTGGTGTTTCTGACAACTGATAATCCACTTTTTCATTTTTCATCTGTTGTATTCAGATTGTTTTTTTTACACATTTGTTAATCATTTTTATCAGATATAAAATTATCACACCAAATATGATACAACAGGCTTTCAGGGTTTAATGGAGCTTATACTTTCAAATCTGATTTAATTATCTTAATCAAATATATTTTTACAGAGTAGTTCTCTGAGAATTAAAAAATAATGATAAACTTAATCAGATATAGATCAGTTGGTTCAACTTCAACCTTACAAGCATATTGCTCCCCTTTTAAGTCTGAATATTGCAGGTACATTTGTATGTTCCGCCTACACATATGACTGATATATTGGCAGTTTAGGATTGCAATAATATTCACACCTTCCAGTATTATCTCATACAGATATTGTGCATCTCTATAATTAACCTTCAGATGTAAAATAATTACAGCCCTCATTTATCAAAACGCAGAGATCTTACTATGATATCTAAAGACTCAGGAGTAATAGTAATGAGCACCCACCTGTGTCAGGAGAGAAGCCATCTGCTGAATGTGTCTGAGTGCTGTTTGCTGAGCGAACACTCTCTCAGCTCAGTGAACACAATTAGAGACAAAGCAGCTCGTACGATCAGTTTCCGTCAGGTTAGCCGTCCTCAGATCAGGCAGGGGGGCAGAAATTCAACAACTCCAACAGAAAAAAGGGCAGATCACATGGGAAAAACTGTGATGGTGTGTAAAGGTGAATGAGTGCACACAGAACAAGACAAAGACACAGGGAAGCTCGACTGCTTAAAGGGCCAATGAAGGCCCCAACATATCCCACTGACAGGAAAATACATCATCCGACAAATTTCAGCCAGCAAGAACTGACCAAATTTCTGAGTCTCAGTTAGACAAAAGCTTTTTTACAACAAAAAAAAGTGCGATCCAACGTTTCTACAATGAAAGGCAAGAGTGTTTGTGTATTTCCTGTTTAAAACTGACCTTTTGCTGGTTCTCTAATTAGTCTGCTAACACATGAATCACAGTGCGCACTCGCATAGCACCCACTGCTCACAATCAGATAAGCTTTTGCTGGGGCTAAGATTCATCAGTGCAGAGAAATTGGGACAATATTTCTGCTACTTCAACATAAGTCCTTTTCACACAGGAAAAACTGATATGGTGGAGGAAGGTAGGTGGGTCACTGATAGGCAGGGTGTTATGTCAAAAGTACACAGCAGAAGTCAGTCTTCGTATTATGATAGCAGACAAAGCGGCAAGTCTTTACACTGTTATCACAATTTATCGTCTGTCCTTATTGCTACATGTTAAAAAGTCTATCAACAGCACTGATCACAGATATGAGAGGAGCACTGTAGCATGAAGCAGGGTCTCTATACGAGTACACTGCAGAAAGAAAGATGCAGTGGTTTAGCTCTGTATTCAACAGCAACATGAGGAAGTTCTTTGGATGTGCGAGACACCTTGGGGTGATTGGTTCTGCACAGATTAACTTCAAAACTTTGATTATGTGCAGTAGAAACAATACTTTCAAATGCCCAGATGCACATCGAGTTTAAGTTACTCTCCTTGCAGTCAAATAAACTTCACCCGCAACAATAATTTTTTTATCTCCCTTTTCTGATATCAAGCCAGTGGCAAAGGATGATTAGCTTCAGCCCTCCCCACTCGGCTGCAGGGAATTTTACTGATTATTTGCTATTGCATTTACACTTTGGCCCCTCAGACTATGCAGAAAAAGAACTTCTTGGGGGTGTAATTGCCCAGGAGAAAAACTCACTTGTTTGCACATCCACATGAAGTTGGAATAAAAGCAGGGATTTTGCAAGTGTGAATGGGGTGATAGTTAAAAATGTGCAGTAAGGTGTAAATGAAAACAGTGATGCCTGCTGTGTGTGCTAGCGCTAGCTTGCTTTACTATCACCTTCAGTTAGGCATATGTGTTGACTGCATTTAACTGTATCTTCATTTTGTCACAGCACCGTGTGTCTTTTATGTCAATAAAGAGTCTAAGCCCAACATTTGGGAAGAATTACAACTGAAATTTCCCCACAGGTGACTCGACTCAATTACATCTGACCTGAGAAACTTTTAAATAAAAGGATTCTGTTAAAAAAAAATCAAAAGGGAGCTTTTATTTTTAAAAAAAGGCACAAACAGGAAGTTAAACAACAACTGCCTGTCCTTGAAGAGGTTTACTTTACATCTGTGGACATCTGCTTAAAGGAAGTAAAAATGACTCTGTATAAAAATGACAGAACAAGTCCAAATCTTTTAACTGTGTTGGAAAGTAAATCCAGAAAGGAAGGATCTGAGAACTACGTCTATGGGCTCTTATCAAGATGGACTAGTTAAATATTTCTGTGGCAGATCTATGGAGCTGTCCATTTTGCGTGTCAGGTTACCAGTTCCTCACACATCACAATCTTCATCCCAGCATTCTTGTTCATAGTTTTGTTTACTCTGTTTTCAACCCTAACCTTGGTTTGAGTTGTGTATTTGTGTCCACCTTTTTTGTGCCAAGTTACAGGATAGCTGTAAATAATAATATTAAAAAAACAGAAATCATGGCTCTGGCTGTACTTCATGGCAAACTTACTACTGTTAAATTTTTGTACTGTTAGCACAATACTGTTCAAACTGCTGTTATGTCATGCTGGCTAACAAACAAAGAACTTAATCTCAGTTTTGGATAAATTAAAGAAGCTCATAATGCACAGCACATCTTGTCATTTTTTAAAAACACTCTTTTGAGTCCCAGGATGACAGCAGAAGCATCAGACATCATTACTCTCAATACATATGTTGACAAGTTTTAGAGATTCAAGGCATTCCCCTTTACTATACTGCTGTTTTTGTTTTGTTTATTTCACTGGTGCCACATCTATAATGACTTCAACAAGAGAAACATCAATAAAGCTTTGTAAAGACGGGGCATTATCATTTGTTTCACATGAAAAGAGTTCATTCGGTTCATTTATCCAACCACACATCTCAGTAACTTAGAGGGCAGGGCATGTCAGCTGTTTGGGCTCTTTGTTTAAGACAGATTTACCTGACAGGTTCAGAAAAACATTGTGTCTGAAGTTTAGATAAACAAAAGAAAAGCCTGCAATAAACAAATCTGCTAATGGGGAAAGAAAAATGTATGTGCTGAATATTAAGATGCGTTAATACTGGGCACATAATGTACAGTTTTGCTTGTCTTAGAAACAGATTTAGTGTTAGGGATAGTTTGTCTTGGGACAAAACAAACTAATTTAGATTTTTTTTTTTTTGGACTGAAGGTTGCTTTGGTTAATTGTTAGAAACAGACCATCCATCCATCCATTATCTATCCCTTGTTGTACTGCTACTCTCTATTCACACTGTACGCTAGGGTTAGTTTTGACCAAATTCAATTACGGTAAAATCAATTCCTTTTTTCCTTATCTCTTGGTTACCTTGTCAGGTTTCACTTTCCATGAATATATTGGTTTTAATATCTTTTGGTGTGGGCCTTTGGGCCTTCCTTTGCCTGTATACCCACTGATTTAAAAAAGACAAAATGTAAAATGAACCTCAAGAGAGTCATATAAATAAATAAGAGGGTGTCAGAACACGTATCGCATATGTGTTTTACAAGTCAAAATTTCAAAAGTATAAAAATAGGTTTGAGTTATAGCAGTCCTTCATAAATCTTGTATGTATGGTAAGTAAGTACTTACTAAGCAAACCTAAGGTCATTCGGTTTAGCGTCAGACAGAACTGTACAATGTTTTTCTCCTTTGGTATTTGTCCCACAAAATTATCAGTGACAACCACGTGTGCTTGGTATGGTTTATTATCTGTGAATTCAACCTTAAAGATAAAAAAAGAACAAGCTCAAATGAGGTCATGTCTAACCTGTGCTGCTGTTAAATGTCGTCTGTTGAAGAAATTCCCTTTGGTGTTGGGTCTGCCTTACTTAACCACCAAAATCTTATTGCTATGTTAGTGCCTAAAATTATTAAAATAATAATAATAATAATATAGTACATAAATGTAATCTTATTCAAGACATGTAGTGGCTCTGTTTACAGTCAATTACTGTATCATACAATAAATTGAAGCACTGAGTGGCAAACAGCAGAGGCAACCAAAGAAAGGACTTAACAGTGGTTTTCTTTTAGCAGCTGATGTTTGCCGATTTAGTCCAGTCTATAAAGTCGCCAGTTTTTGTGCTGTTGGTGTTCATACTTAATAGAAATCGTGTCTAGTTTTTCAGCACTCAGCTTCCCCAGCAGAGAAACAGAGAAGTGTCAGCCTCTTTTAGTTGTGATTCTTCCAGCACTCTCAGTCGAGAGTAAATATGATGCCTGCAACTGTTAGAAAAAAGGAAAGAAGCATGTGATGCACATTAGCACACTTTACACCTGGCTCATAATAGGGGTCTTAAGTTTAAAAATTACTTTTGGATTTTCAGCCATATTTAGGGTGGTGAGACTTGTCCCTGCTCCCTGGCCCAGTTTTATTTGATGTTGTAAAAGCCAATATGTAGCTCATAAGACTCCATCATCTACACAAGATGTTTTCTAATTTTACTGCTCTATACAATGAAAAAGACGGGTTCTTCTTTTCATTACACGTATTACATTATTGTTATATTGGCTATGAAAAAATTTAAACAGGTGAACAGCTTTTGAAACAGTAAGTTGTGACGTCGACACAAAGTTGCTTTGTTACAAGAAGTTTGGTTTCCTTGAAGCTGAAGATGGTTTCGAAAGAAATCTGACCTATTTCTTGTTAAATCCAGGACAGATCACAAGGTTCAAAACGTGTTTGTTTAAAGAGAAGATGATGTTATCTCGGCATGAATCTAACTGCTGACAGAAGATATGATTTAGGTTAGGATAGGTCTAATCTTGAACAATCTTTTTAGAGCAAGAGTCAAACTTATACCTACAGTACACTAAGTCCTTTACATACAGTGATACAGCATCACACAATCTGTTTTGTGTTGATTCGTAAAATTCCTTTTTGGTCACTTATCCTTGAAGTGAATCTCAGTTTACAGCAAACCTGTGGGGTAACATTCCAGCTATAAGAGTAACCACCTTTCTGGAAACCATGATAAAGTTTCAAAGAAAGACTCACAAGACAGTCACATTTAAAAGGGATGGTTCAGCGTAGTAAAGACAGGTTTACCCATAAAGTGTTTTCCACTTCCAAGGTTTGGTGATATTACCCTTTGTCACAATGTACAGTAAAATATGTACTATTTTAAGCAAATTACCCCTGAGTTAAGATATTTTGACTGTCTGACCCTCTTTAAGGCCTTAAGAAGGTCAGACAAGCCACAAAAGATGATATTAAATCTAACAATGCAAACCATTGGGCAAACACGAATCTTCACCACACTTTCAGGCAGTTTAAAGATCCTTGGCTTAACACAGTCCTCTTGTTGTGTTATCTGGTGCCAGAAGAGGATGGAGAGTAGTAAGGGCTCAGAGTCATTCAGCTAGTCTGCCTCCATCTACAGGTAAAGATTTTATGTGACACTCTCAGTCCTGGAGGTGGAAGCAGGGCACACTCTACAAGATAATCTGACTGATATTTGGCCCAAATGACCCCTTCTGACCAGAGCCAGGAAATGTGGATTTTCGTTTCTCAGACTTTCTCATTTGGTATCTGTGGTATGAGTTGTGTTAAGAGGGATTTTATTCTGCTTGATCTTAAGTGCATCTTTGGCACACATAAAACATTTTTTGGTTGAAGTAATCACACCAAATCTCACTGAGGGCTATATGTTTGGGTCTGAGGGCCTCCAAACACTTGTCTAGTCCTCAGAATGGACTTGTCACAATCAAATGAACATCATCTCCTTAGAACTCTCAGTAGCTTAAACTAATGATGTGGAGGACAAGTCAGTAGACACTCTGTCCAGTGCTCTGGAGAAATTTGAATAAGATACATGATAGTTAAATCAAAATGGGAAACAGAGGGCAAATTTAAAATTTCAAAATAAGGTAAAAATTCTCAAACAACAAGCTCCCCTTCAAGAGGAGAATTTTCTTGGAAAAGGGTGAGATGTTATTTGTTTTTCTTTTTTTTTCTTTTCTTAACTTTTTTCTCAAAATTAACAGACAATGTGTCCTGTAACAATAAAGATTACTGGGCTGAGACTGGGCCTATAACTACAATACAGAAATAGAATCCATATATGGTATCCATATTCTTTCAAAGATAGGAGTCCTTAACTGCAGTTGTTCAACTGTTCCACTGAGTCCACGTGTCTACACCACACACCATCATGCCAAACTATACATAACTCTAAGCCTTCAGGTAATGAAAACATTGTTTATTTGAAGAAATCAAAAAAGATACAATTTATTTTTTGCATAAGTAACACAAATGTTCTCTCCAACTCAAAGATGAACTGTTTCAATTTTGAGTCAAAGTCATAGAGTAGAGTGTTTTTTTCCTGCCTAATAATGAAAAATCTCAAGAAGTTTAGAAAGAATTCCCCTAAAACTTTAAATAGGTGCCACCCCAGGCCTTCTTCTTGACCTTTAACTATACCTCATAAGACAGCTCCACCTTGTAAAGCTTGAAATGGATACATTTGTTAGAAAGTAAAAAAAAAAAAAATACAGGAGCTACAAGCCTGGAATTTTTGTGTCAGAAGCAAGAGAGGACTGTAAATCTCTTTATATAGAAGACGGCAGATTTTTGTATCGATTGTGGAATTGTAAGTGGTTCAGGTTTGAACCAACAACTTGTTATCATTTGTCTTGCATTAAAAGGAGATATAGCAAAAATTCCTGTTTGTCCAGTCAGAAGACTAAAGGTCCAAAGAGAGGTTCACTCTTAAAGGTGTACTCAGCGATCTTCTAATCTTCTAATCTAATGCAGTGTTTGTGAAATTCACCGTATGTCTCCTCTCCATCCACAAGATGTCCCCACTGACAACATGTTGAAAAAAAATCCGGTCTCAATACACAGCCTTGACTCTGAATTTCAGCAGGTAAATACTGTGGCTCGGGCTGAGTTACCAAAACAAAGTAAACCCCCCCACGTCCAGGGGGCGATCATACTCATGCGCAGATCAGACAGAAGGGGAGAAGTCGTGGTTTATGAAGCGTCTTGATTAAGCGTAAGAGAGATACAATAGTTGCGGTAGCAATGGCTGAAAAACTGCCCAAAAGAAAGAGGTCAGAGGAGTGAAAAGTAGAAAAGGGCTATGACCAAAAGAGCAAAGACCCGAGTCAGTATTGGTGTTGCTTTCCGACGGTGGAGGGAACTCCGCCAATTTAAAGACCTGAAAACGGACGTGGATGTCGTCTGCTGGATAGGTAAGCTAAGCAACATTAGCTTTGTGGTGCTTCACATAACAGTAGCAGCCGTCAGACATTGATCTTATTGTATAATCTGCCAAAATGTACTGTTGTTGTGATGTTTTCAATATTTGCAGTCAAGTTGTCTGACCAGTCGGGGTTTCCTTAGCCACGTCAGCTACGCAGTTTCTACGGCTGTTTCCATGACGATGCACATCCATCAGCTTTCGGGAGGTGGGTCTAAATTCGAATATAAACAAACCCTCCACTCGTTTTCTCCCACATCGCTGACTACACCTTTAATAGAGTTTTTAATATGCCTTTAACATCAGTCCAACATTTCTATACAATGGGGCAATCCCAAAATATGCGTTTGATCACTCATGAGTCCACAATTTCTCCAGCATCTGTTACATAACCCCACTTTTAGAGATGACAGATTTTAATACGAGTTCCGAAAAGTCATATTTTAATCTTCCAGTCGAAGTCCTTCCACCAGTGGCCCCCCACCCTCTTATGACAACCAGAGCAAATGTTTCCCCAGGTATCATCATAATAACAGGACATTTAAATAAACCTTTGAAGAGTAAATCTTATTCCAGTTTGAGATATTGTGGATACAAAGAGGCAAACCACTTTCATGATTTTTCCCCCGCTGTGATTCCACTTTGGTTGAAATTCATTGAATCTTTGAAACTGCATTTTTAAACAAAAAATCCTCTTGAATTAAAGTTGTTGTACCTCGTGGACCCACAAAAACTTGAACTGAATCTTTGAATGTTGTTACTAGGTTTATTTGTTATTGACTCTCTTCTCCATTTACTTTATTTAAACTCAGTCATATGTTACTTTTTATCTTTACGACACCTTTTTTCTGTCTGATGTTGTTTAATCTACTTCATCTACATCAGTGCACTGTATTTGGTACAGTGTTTGTGTTCATGTTTCCTTTTTTGTGAAGTTTTTTTTATCTATGTTGAAAATGTGTTTTATGAATAATAGTCTGTCTCTATATGTGGCCCTGTGATTGCCTTACAACCAGTTTAAGGTGTACTCCACCTTTTGCCCAATGTAAACTGGGATGGGCTCTGGTAAAGCAGTATAGATGATGAATTGATGTTCTCCATTGAATTCAACTCTACCATAAAATGTATTCATATTTTATTAAAGATTATAAACTGATGTTTTATCTTGTAAGAAGTCATCTATCTGTGTGAAGATGTAAATACTTCAAAATCTGTATATCCGGGTGCTGGTTTGGTGGAGTGGTAAGCAACCAGGCATGACCCATAAGCATGCTTCTGCTGGTCTGGGTTTGAGTCCAGTTTGCGTAGTGTCATTTTCTGCCCACCTTCATAAGCCTATCCACTGTCTCTCTTTCCTGTCAATAAAGGTCTGAAAATGCCTTAACAATCTAAAAAAGATCTATATATTGTTTATTCATTATGACTTATTTTGATATGTGGTTGTTGATTGTAGGTATTTATTACTGAGTCTGTATCCATGTGTCATAGGGTGAGACTGTGGGGACTAAGTAAGGAAGAATGAGTCAATTTCTTAATTAAAGTAATTTATCCACCATCAGTTTCAAATACGAACATTTGATCACACGCAAAAAGTTCTCAGAAACCAAAGTTGCATTACGGATTTATGCCTCTTTTAGTTAAGGTAGACTTAAATAGAAAAGTAGGCAGGCAAGTTAGCGCTTATGCTCTCAGGAATGTTTTGAAAACCTCGGGTGAAGAATGGAGTAAATTACCAGTTGTGTGGGAACCCCCTTATACTCAGCCTTTTATGACAACTCTCCCTCCTCACCAGGGCTGAAAGCTTCACATTTGTTTATCTATTTTCTCACTAATGTGGTCACTGTGCAGTCAAAGACCCTGTCCACAGCTGAACTGTTGACCATTAATTTTCATACAAACATGTTCCTGGCCCCAAAAAGGAGCTTTGTTCATTTGTATTTTTAATCATGAGTAGTGGGGAATAAATGAAAATGGCACCAGGTGGATAATAGGAAAGACATGTGCACTGCCTGTACAAAACACTCTGCTGCGGGCATTTAATGCCATATTGTTTTCAGAAGGAGACAGCATACAATTGGTTAACTCATACTGCCTAGTGCAATGTCATAACAGCTGTTAACATACACTTATTTGGTTGTTTTTTCTTCAGTCATGTTTTCGTTGTTTATTCAGTTCCAGTTCCTCAATATGGGAAAACAATTTGCTTGCTTTCTATTTAATATTACTTTTGTGTGCCCATCAATGTGTAAGCCTACTCTATAGATCCATTTCTCATTTTGTTGGTTAAAATATCTCCTAAAAAAGCAACAGAAACAGCATCATTCATGATTGTATTACACAGCAGTAATTTAGTTTACACCTCAAAGAAAAAAACATTTATGTCTTACGGGTGAATTCCAAAAAAATCAGTTTGTTGAATTTCACCTAGCAACAAGGCTCTGATTGGCTCATGTCATCTGACAGCTGAGAGCACAGCTGTTAATGGGCTCATATTTGAATAGAAGACAAAATCAAGGATGTATGTGGTGGCTTTCTACTAGGCTGCTGATCTGGTATGACTAAATCGTTGTGTTTAAATAATTTGACAAGCCTTTACGAGGAAAACTTCTTTTCCTCTGTTGAGTTAAGCTGTATTGACAGATGTGAAATGTCCCCTAAAGCTTTAAAATGTTTAAGAGTAAACAAGAAAATAGAGTTAAATTCCAAATTTAAAAAAAGACTTTATTAACATGTGTTATTGATGTCACCCATGGGTCACTGAAGAGGGGACATAAAAATAATGATGGTAGCTGCCAGAGTATAAATGCTTCTTCCAATGAGCTAATCAAAAGGAGAGGCTTAAAGGTGGATTAGGGCAGACAAAATAATTACTTTGGATGTTTAAGCACACCCATGACTAACTCATCTTGCTATTATTACACACATGAGTAACAACAACAGGAGCCCAGTTTACAGTTTCATAAGGTCAATAATGAGTTGACACAAGGCGTGACAAACAACTAACCTGTCAGACTACACCACATCATGCCAAACTATTCATAACTCTAAGCTTTAAGGTAATTAAAACATTGTTTATTTGAAGAAATAAAATAAATCCTTCTTTATTCTTTGCATAAGTGACACAAATGTCCTCTATGACTAACGTACTAAACTTTTATTTTGCGAACTAATCAATATTAGTTACCTTTATAAACGTGTATAACAGAAAGCTCATCCAAAACTAGTACTGACTTGTAAAATAAAAAAACAGGGACATTATGTAAAAATTATATTTTAATTTAATCAGTGTTGTAAACACAAAACAGTTTATGTTCTTTAAATTTTCCTGTAAAGAGCCTGTTACGTTTTTTTTCTGCATGTTTCATGTCTGTTAGTGTGATTAACATGCCTCCTACAAATAGTAGTGTGCTTCTAAGCTCAAGACAAAAGTATTTGGCATTAGGACTCCCCTACCTCCACATTTTTACATCTTCAGTACATGCTTGGTTTTCGTCAAGTCGATTAAGTAAAACATTCAGTTTCAGTAACTGCTGGAATATGCTCACAATGGTTTGTATTTACTAAGAAAGTTTTCACATACTAAGTGCCCTGATTCAGCTGTAGTCAATTTTCAGTTAAATTTTAAAAGCTTTATTGGCATGAATGTGGGACATTATTGACAAAGAATTTCATTAGAAATAACAACAACAACAACAATGAGAAGAAACAAAATAAAAATAATCAAAATAGAGGGGAAATAAGTTCTAATGAAAAAAATGTGATAATGTGATAATAAAGGCTGGAAAATATGAAGATGAAATATAAACTCTCTCTTAAATGCTCTGTTAAAGCTCATTTCACTTTAAGGCCCCCCTTCCTCATGTGGTTGATCTTGCAGCTCTGATGTATTTGTCAGTTCAGGGGCCTGTTCTACGAAGCAAGTTCAGCCTAGCGAGATAGCCTTGGAGCTACCTCGCTGAACTGAGCGCGGTAGCCGGCGGTCTCGCTAAACGGTTTGATGACGCTGGTTATCAACCTCATAAGTGGATCCAGCTTTGCAATGAGCGCGTGCACACATTTAAGGCGGAGTCCGCCGCATCTGACCAATCGCGAACATGGACCAATCCGGAGCGTCAGAGCAGGCCGAAGAGCAAAGGACCGCATACTTCACACACGAGGAGCAGGAGGCGATCATGACAAAGTATGAAGAATTAAAACATGTAATAAACGTCAAAAGCAACACCGTCGCCGCTGCAAAAGCACGGAAGGAGTGCTGGCAGAAAATTGCTGACAGTCTCAATGCATAAGTATAGCGCGCAAAAAATCTTTGATGCCATTATGATCCTGAAATAGCACTGTTCAACATGCACTTTTACTGTAACATGCACCAGACATGTCTAATTCATTTACAAGATGAATTCATTCATTTGTTCATTCCTATCGTGTTTACATTTTTTGTGTGATATGTAGGCCACATGAGCCCTACATGAATTCCTGCCACAATTTTAAGGTGGGCAATATAATATTGTCATGGAGCAGAAGTGTTGGCATTGAAGATCTTGTTACGGCAATGAGAGTCCTCCCCCAGATTTTACTCCTGCAGAGGAGCTGGCCGAGAGAGCTCATTGGTCAGTGGGTGGGGTTTTTATAGTCAATCTGGAACCTAACCTGCCCCGGAGCAGGTTAGCCATTCAGCGTACGTTGCCATGGAGACTCGCCTCGCTAAGGAGTGAATCCGTCTCGTAGAACAGGGAAACCGGAACCTACCCTCAAAGCTACCTCGCTAGGCAGTAATCCTGCTTCGTAGAACAGGGCCCAGTGCTGCTTGGTGCCAAGTTGTTGTCAACTCTGCATTCATTTTATGGCTCTGCTCTGTGCTGGGCTTTTTACTTTAAGCTAATGGGCCTAAAATGTTGATGAATGAATGTTATGATGTCACACTGGTAGGTTTCGTGTTTCAAAGGTTGTTTCAGAGAGAGGGGACATAGGCAGACGTCCTGATGCTGCAGATTTGTTAACTTGTGCATAGAAGTACTCTATTGGGTGGATAAGGCAAGTTAAACACAGTGAAATTTATATAATACTCAAAAACAAAATATGGGACTCTTTAAGGATAAAAACTCATGGTTTCTTTAATCATGTCTTTCAAACTTATTTAAATCCAAGTTGATACAGATGTTACAGTGGTTTCGGCTATGACAGGGAGTGGATGTGAAAGCTGATAAAACTTAATAACTTCAATAGAAGCCCAGAAACATTTATAAGTGAATGTGAGAGTGAACAGGAGTGAATGGGACATGTGTCCCGCGAACAACTTTAAAAGATTGCTGTCACAAACATCTCAATGCTCAGATTTATGAGTGGATGCAACAGTCACTGCTTAAAGCACCAGCAATAGAATTTATGCTACATTGAAATGCCACAAAAGCTACAAGCAAACATAGCCAAAACAGCCAAGCAAGTCTCCTCAAACTTAAGCCCTGTCTCTGATCAGGCAGAAATTCAGTCAGTCAAATTTGCAGCACAGTTGGGTTTTATAACTCCATGTAAGAAGTCATGTTGATTGCAGGTTTTACAGTAATAACCACAGTGACAAATGGTTCAAATGTTCCATTGAAATGAAGGTAAGGCAAACGTTCAGGCCTCTGATCATGTCACAGTAACTCTTTAAATAGTCTTTATCAGGCTTTTCTCACAATGCGTCCGCTCTTCCTCGGGTCCCTCCCACCTCTGTCCACCCCGAATGACTGGCTGCTTGTCCTCCACGCTCCCTGACACACCCGGGCACTGAAGAGGAGGAAGAGGTGTAGGTGATTACAGGTGGTTACAATAAGTACAACAGGAACAAACAACTTTAATGACTGCAGCAGGAATGGACGTTTTATTACATAACTGTTGATAAACAGGTTTATCAAATTACGTCACATTATTGGTGACAAAAATCTGACACCCAGGTGATGGACAAAAGCATAATTGTTTTAGAGGTCATTATTCTAATCTCGGGTTGGGAAATAAACTCTGTTTATTAATAGCATCTAAATGACATAATCAAGATTAAATGACAGGATCAAACACATGGCCTCTTAGCTTCCCCACAGGATGCTTCTGTTAATGAAAAATCGAGCACGGTTCACTTACTATCTTAAAACTTCCTTCTTCTTTTATTACTGCTATTTCCCATCAAGGGATTTAAAAGATCTACTGCCAAAATCAAAGTTTAACTCTTTGATATAAGCTAAAAAAAAATGACCTTTGATTCAAGATAGCAGCTTCCCTGATGACATTTCACCATGACATTTTTTAAACCACAAGGTGCAGGATATGGGAACAAATTATCAGCTGGCACAAAAATCTCTGGAAGAGCTGTTACTTCGGAAATTTGTAGGGGTGATTCCTTGAAGCAATCCGGAAACTATTTGAACATATTTTTCTCCCCATATCTGACTATCCTGCCATATAAAACTGACTTTTCATGTAATTTTAGACACTCAAAATTCCACCCAGTGACAGGGGAATAATTTTGCTTCTAAATCTAATGAGATCTTCATCAAAAACAAATCTCTACGAGCACAACCCCGTTCTCCAAGAGAACAAGCAAAACACACAAATGAGTAAGCACTCAAAAAATGTAAATGTATATGTATGTGTATATTTTATATAGAGTATATACATGAACATACAAAAACCCAAAACCAGTAAAGTTGGCACGTTGTATAAATTGTAAATAAAAACAGCATACAATGATTTGCAAATCCTTTTCAACTCATATTCAATTGAATACACATTTAATGTTTGAAATGAGAAACTTTATTTCCTTTTGCAAATAATCATCAACTTAGAATTTAATGGCAGCAACACATTGCAAAAAAGTTGTCACAGGGGCATTTTTACCACTGTGTTACATCGCCTTTCCTTTTAACAACACTCAGTAAACGTTTGGGAACTGAGGAGACCAATTTTTGAAGCTTTTCAGGGGGAATTCTTTCCCATTCTTGCTTGATGTACAGCTTAAGTTGTTCAACAGTCTGGGGTCTCAGTTGTTGTACCTTACGCTTCATAATGCACCACACATTTTCAATGGGGGACAGGTCTGGACTACAGGCAGGCCAGTCTAGTACCCGCACTCTTTTACTACGAAGCCACACTGTTGTAACACGTGCAGAATGTGGCTTGGCATTGTCTTGCTGAAATAAGCAGGGTTTCTGGGTGTTGTTGCTAAATGGCTTTGGCTTTGCATAGTAGAGTTTTAACTTGCACTTACAGATGTAGACGAACTGTAGTTACTGACAGTGGTTTTCTGAAGTGTTCCTGAGCCCATGTGGTGATATCCTTTACACAGTGATGCCGGTTTTTGATGCAGTACCGCCTGAGGGATCGAAGGTCACAGGCATTCAATGTTGGTTTTGGGCCTTGCTGCTTACGTGCAGTAATTTCTCCAGATTCTCTGAACCTTTTGATGATATTACGGACCGTAGATGATGAAATCCCTAAATTCCTTGCAATAGCTGGTTGAGAAATGTTGTTCTTAAACTGTTGGACAATTTGCTCACGCATTTGTTCACAAAGTGGTGACCCTCGCCCCATCCTTGTTTGTGAATGACTGAGCATTTCAGGGAAGCTGCTTTTATACCCAATCATGGCACCCACCTGTTCCCAATTAGCCTGTTCACCTGTGGGATGTTCCAAATAAGTGTTTGATGAGCATTCCTCAACTTTCTCAGTCTTTTTTGCCACTCGTGCCAGCTTTTTTGAAACATGTTGCAGGCATCAAATTCCAAATGAGCTAATATTTGCAAAAAATAACAAAGTTTACAAGTTTTGAGCGTTAAGTATCTTGTCTTTGCTGTGTATTCAATTGAATATGGGTTGAAAGGGATTTTCAAATCATTGTATTCTGTTTTTATTTGATTTACGCAACGTGCCAACTTCACTGGTTTTGGGTTTTGTACATATTTAAATATACACCTCTGTATTCCTAACCATCCATCTCATAACTACGTATATACAATCAGTTTCCCTGCTGTATCTCTGTTCAAAACTAAATTCGGTTATTTACTATATTATTTAATATGATATAATATATTTCAGTATTGTATTGTATTGGTGGCTCAGCCTGGGGGGTTACTTAACAGGAAAATTAGTTCATTGAGGCTTTCACCATACCAAACTCATCAAACTACAAGGTTGTTTTAAATGACTAATTCTGATGCATCTCTTTTTAATCTTAATGTGTTCACTGATAAAGCCTGATTAATTTCCCTCACAGTGGGCTAATTGCTGAAACAAAAATCAATAAATGCTGCATAAGTGACATCAAGTCCCCCCATAATCCATCATGTCTCGAGCAGCCATCCAATCCGCCCACACACACATTGATAGCGCGCAAACACACACCTGGGGCACAGCAGGGGTCCGTCAGATTGTTTTCGGGGTTTGCTGCTCTGTTTCCGGTACTGCATCCAGCCGCTGACCAGCTCGTGCGCGATCATCACGTACAGTAGGAAGATTAACACGGCAGGATCCATGGACGCAAGCGCAGCTGGATCGAAGCCGGCAGCTGCAGAATAAACAATCCAGATGTGGCTGAATGACTCAGATCAGCGCTCTTCTTCTTTAAGAGGGCGAACAGTGATGGAGAGCAGAAGGTCCTCGTGTTCAAGTTCTTCTCAACTTGATGCACTTCAGATCAGACACTGTTAAAGAGCTCACGCAGCACCTTTGAAAAAAATACCATCCTCTGACATCGTCCGTGCATTCAGAGAAAATGATCATACTCTCAGTGTCTCAATGACAACAGCTGAGCCGCGGTGACAGAACAGAGGGGACATCGGAGGATGTTGCCGTAGAGACGCCACCGTTGCTAAGGACGTGACGTCGTCATCACTTTTCTTCCCGAATATGATCTTGAAATTTGACAGACAGGTGCAGAGAGACACTAAACAATCCAAACATGATTATCTGAGGCTCCTGGTCATCCTTTAATACAGGATGTTACGGTCTAATATTGCTTTAAATTGACAATTTGTCAAAATAATTTCTATTTAGCCTACTTCTGCACAGTCTTAAAGGGATATGCCAACATATTTTATGTTTTCATGTCTTGCCTCACTCCAGAGTCACAGCAAGCAGCTAGATCCCATTTTTACAACTCTGCAGTAACAAGGAAGAGATGGGCAGAGCTCATCCACTGCTAATTAGCTTAGCTCAAACACTGTGAGTCAGTGGGTATTGTTAGCCTGTCTCTGCCTACAGTCATCCAATAAACTCTTCAGCAACTCTAAACAGTCCTGTGTGCTTGTTTTTTAATACTTTGTTACATTATCTTCTGCTATCATCATACCATCTTCCACTCCTAAACAGAGGCTTTGTTTTGTTGACTATGGTGGTTTGAACAAGAAGTGTGATGTTCGCCTCCAACTTGATTCTTTTGAACAGCCCTTTAGAGAAGATGAGAACTGATACACAGTTGTGAGCAGGGGTGAAAGTAGGATATGATTCTTGCAGGAACTGTGCAACTCAAAAACATTTTTAGCTCACATGCTTTGCGCACGAGCATCATACAAGACAAGTGTTAGTAAAGCCTGCTCTTTTCTGATTGGTAAACAAATCATTGAGTGCATAATGGCAAAACATTTATTTTCTTTAGGGGGAAGCAACATCAGAACAATAACAGTATTGGTGAATAAGAATAAATTACTGAACTAGAAAAGCATTCAGAGTGCAGACCTCTCTGTGTTTTAGCTCAGCTAACTAGCTGTGGATGAGCGCTGCCCATCTCTTCCTTGTTACTGCACATACAGTCTAAAGAATGGTGTCTATCTGCTTGTCATGAACTTGAGAGTGAGACAAGACAGGAATGAAATAAAGTTGGTGAATCCCTTTAAAGCCTCTGAGAACATGACTTGAAATAGAATATCAAAGTTCAATGTTTCATTGAGCATCTATGAAATCTTTAAATACTGTATCTGAGGATCAGGAAATCTTGTTCTATAGCAGTTTGTTTTACAATTTAGATGATTAGTCAGGACTGTGCTCAGTTTGACTGAAGAGGACAATGGAGCAGGAGTTAAAAAGTTTTTACATCATAAACAAAAAGGTCAGGGTATCATGGTGGTTCAACAGGTGGTGCAGGTTCCTCACAGCAAGAAGTTCGCCAGTTTGGTTCCCAAGTTTAGCAGGGCCTTTCTGTGTAGAGTTTGCATGATCTTTGCATGAGGTGGTTCTCAGACCAAAAACAGGTATGAATATGAGTGTGAATGGTTGTCTGTCTCTGTATCTGGCCCTGGGATCTGCTGAGGGCTGGTTTAGGGTGTACCTGGCCAGAGCTTTACACCCTGCCTGTTGCCTGATGACAGCTGAACCCCGCCACCTTAAATATTTTGATTTATAGGAGATGTGACCCAATTAACTGTAAGAAGAATGATTCCATGTGGTGACATGCAGCAGCACAATTTAGTGTCCTCAGTCAATAAAATAAGTATTTCAGACTCTTTGAACTTTAGTGGTATAAAGGCTAATGTGAAGCAAACATCTTTTCCTGCTAGGAAATTGCTGCCTTTTGCATTTCTTGTGATCTTTTTGACACTTTCATATGTTCTAGCCTATATTGTGAAGTGCAACCAGAGCTTTGTAACCCTTATAGACAGTTAATGTTCTTACTTTTTTCCAGTTGGTTGATTTTGAAATTATAAATATGAATTGTACTAATAGTCCTGGTTACTATGAAAAAATGCAGTTCTTTTAATCATTATTGCTACTTTGTTGTTATTATTATTATTATTGAAATTATTTTCTTTAAAAATTTGATTTCTATTTACATTAATTTGGGTGCTTATTGTAAGTTTCTTTGCACAGAAAAGAGGCTTTCCCTTTCGTGAGTCTATTCGCTCCTCATGTGCATACAACTACCACAATGCTTTGCTTTTAGATCCGGAAATTGTTACAGTCGTACTGCCTTCAAAATAAAAGGCAGACCATAATTAAGTTTCAAATTATCCTACTTCCATCACTTCGTGTAATATATAACCTGGCACACTATGTGTGTTCTTCCACATATTTGTGGGATAATTTCAATCTGGCCAATATAATGAAGAAAAAAAAGTAAGGAGAGGGGAGAGTACATGTAAAACCAAGAGGTGGAGAAGAGATTTTCTGTCACATTTACTCAGGACAATCAGAGGCTTGCAGTCACTCACATTTAGCACAACCGACCAACACTGACAGCTGCATGCTGTTTGTCCTTTGTGGGTCACAGAAGACCATATTCTCTGACCTGGAGACAATCATTTCAGCTGAAGCTATATAGCTGCTGGTTTGGTGGAGTAAGTTAGGCAATCATAGAGGTCCATGGCTTTACCTGTTTCTCTTCAAGTGCATCCTAAAAAAATCTAAAAATTTAAATAAATATGAAAAATAATCCAACATTTAAGTGCTGCCATAACCAGCAGGCCTGGACACAAACACAATCAGCAAGAGAGAAAATATATTGTAAAACTGCATGTATTTTATTAAAGATTGATGTGAAATGTAGTGTGGAAGTGCAAATGTAGATAGATAGATAGATAGATAGATAGATAGACAGACAGACAGACAGACAGACAGACAGACAGATATTACTTTTACTTTTGTGAACACAAGTGTTCACCAAATGTTCACAAAAACATTAAACAAGATAACTTTACTAATACTAAACCAATACATTGAGTATTTAGAGTCCAAAATATCTTGAGCCTTATACAAAAATTTTAAAAATACACATATCAAATTGAAGTAAGTAGTTTTTAGTAAATATTTTAGTCGTATTTCCTAATGAAAATAAGTGATCGATGGAAACAAAAAAGATTTAAAACATTAAATGAACAAGAAGCCATATCTTCATGAAACATGGAGTTTTTTTTTAATCAAATATATTTTGAAGTAGATAAAAAGATGTATTTGGGGCTTTTTAAATTACTGTCTCTCTAGTCCTATGTGACAGAGCTGTATTTTTTAATCACAGAGGAGCAGAGTTTTTTTATTTATTATTATTATTATTATTATTATTATTATTATTATTATTATTATTATTATTATTATTATTATTTAAAAAAAAAAGGGTTTTCAGCTAGAGTGAAAAAATAAGTCGTTCTCTTCTACGGAGAAAATTTTTGGTAACTGCCAAAAAATAGAGCGTCTTTTATTTTGAAACCGGAAGTTGTATTGTTATTACTACATAGCGGAAGTAGCACGCTGTCAGTGTGTAACGAGTCTCATTCAAGTTTAATCGGAAGACTTTCCAGCTTTTATATCGTTTGAGCTCTCTGCTCATACAGACACGGGCTCTTCAGAGAGGTTTGGAGCCTTCAGTCTGTTTGTGTGTCTGATTGTGTGGTCGTGGAGAAGTTCAGAGATGTGCACACAGACGAGGGCTGCTGCCCTGATGGCCAACATCCCGCAGGCTGACATCGACCCTTCAGGAGTCTTCAAATATGTCTTAATCAGAGTTCACAGTAAAGAGGAGGGGGACGACTCCGAGGTGGACATAGTTCGAGGGTACGGCTGGGCTGAGTACCATGGTGAGTGCACAGCGATAACAACATGGAGGACCCACCAACTCGTGCAGGGCTATACCAACCTTTGGGGAGAAAGTGTGCAGGTCTTTGCTTTCAATTTGGGATGAATTCATACTTATTCAAAGCTCATTCAAGAGAAGAGATCAAACAAAGCTTTTCGAAATGAAGGACTGTCAAACAAGCAGTATTAAATATGATTAAAATATAAAAGTTTGACAGTTTTAGTACTTTCTTTCCTGTTAAATAACGGCGCAAAATACAGTTAAGTTCACCTGCACCTGTACTTAGGCTGAACAGACTTAAACACTATCAGTCAATCTGCCTTTATTGATCTCTTTATTATCTCAAGCCAAAGCCATATTGTGCATGATACACATATATGCATACATTCAAACACATATGTATAAATTTATTTAACACAGACATATAGACCTATCATGGTTCCACCATATGCACAGTACTAGGCCATAATATAGTGCAGTGCATCCATAGGAGGCTCACAGTAACAGTGGCAAGAAAAAAAACCTATTTACCAGCTAGAGATCTTGAAAAGCAACCACACTCATGTATAATTGACTTGTTTTGTTGACCTGCTTAGTCTAGTACTAGTCTTAAAAATGATATAACACAGCCCAATAAAATAAACAAGTCACAACAATTACACAGGGCCGTTTGGAGTTACTGTAGAGCAGACAATTGCCCAAGTCCCTCTGATCTGAGTCCCAAGCAAGTCTCGAGTCATTTGATCCAAGTCTCAAGCAGGTCCCAAGTTTTTTCTGTTGTGGGCGAGTCGAGTCGAGTCACCGGATATGGCGGGTCGAGTCCCTCACCATTGTTCCACAGTCCACCCAGAAAGCACTCAGATTTTTATCTTGAAGAGAGAAACCTTATCTTCCCACACATCGGCACACCCTCTTTACTAATGTTAGCTTTACTGGCTCGAGATTGACCACAGGTCGGGCTAACGTTCCTGCCATATTGACCTATGGCAGGAACATTAGCTACCTGGCTAACGTTTGCAGGTTTCACTTATTTGGCCTCATGTGTCCTCAGGTGGTGGATAAAGTTTGATGTTGTGCTCTCTTTTTCACTTATCGAAGTGTTGCAGGTTGTGCACATGATGTGTCTTTGTTTTCTATCGGATTGAAATTCTTTATATGCAAAGAAAATAACTTTGGGCACAGAAGACATAGCGGTTGCCAATTTGAAACCCACGTCCCAGCACCCGCTGATCATCACTGTAGCAGAAGCGGGTGTGTGGTAGGAACCTATATGTGTAGTACTGTGTCGTGTGGGGGACAATAATAGGTGACGGACAAGTGTACTGTGAATGAAGCATCAATAAAGTGAACCTAAAAGGAAAGAGCGGCGTATATCTCCTGTTTTGCTTTTCATATAAAACGTGAGTGCCTGCAATTTTCCGAATCATGTTGTCTCAAGTCAGGTCAAGTCTGGAGACCTTTTCTCCTGAGTCCTAGTCGAGTCTCGAGTTTTTACCTCCCGAGTCCGAGTCGAGTTGCAAGTCGTCTCATTAGCGGCTCAAGTCACCTTGAGTCCGAGTCCCTATGACTTGAGTCCAATTGTCTGCTGTAGAGTTTATATGATGACTGTAGGCATAGGCAGGCTAATACTACCCATCCAATGCCAGTGTTTGAGCTAAGCTATTAAGCAGTGGGCTAGCTTTACCCATCTCTTTCTTGTTACTGCACACACAGTTGAAAGAATGGTGTCCATCTGCTTTTCATGGACTCAGGAGTGTGGTAAGACATGAACACAATAAAATGTTTGTGTCCCTTTAAGGTTTCCATGTTCGCACAGGGCTTTTCTCATAATATCTACTCTGCCTTGCAGCTGATATCTATGAGAAGGTTGCTGAAGAGCTGGAAAGGGACGGACATCTTGACTGTGAGTGTGTTGGAGGTGGAAGGATCAAACATGATGCCCAAGCCAAGAAGATCCACGTCTATGGATACTCCATGGTAAGAAAATGCTCACACATAGAAACTGGAAACAGATTTAGTGGTTCCAAATAATCTTAACTGCTAAAATACTTATATTTGTTGTAAAATTTGCATATAATTAAAGATGTTTTCTTGCCCTGGAATGATACTTTCCCCACTAAATGAAATTTAGTGTGTGTAGTTCTCACCAAAGCTTTGATAAATTGTGATTCTTAAACTTGTTGTGCATAAATGTGTTTGTTTTTTTTTCATTTCAGGGATTTGGAAGAGCAAACCATGCAGTATCCACTGAGAAGCTGAAGGCTCGATATCCAGACTATGAGGTGACCTGGGACAATGAAGGATACTGAACTGACTCAAATGGACCCTCTCTCCTCGACGGATATGACACTTTTCTGTAACACTTCATGAAAACAGAACATGTCTTAAAAAATAGAGTCCAATATTTCCTTTACGACATTAATAAACTAAGAACAAGACAGAGAGCAACTGTTGTGATCAGCAAAACAAGAACTTCAGTAGATGAACTCGAGTAAGAATTAGAGTTAAGGTTGAGATAATGACAGTATGTCAACGACTAAACAGGGTTCTATTTGTAAAATCTGGATTATTAAAATTACTGTAATACTTGAATTATAAATGAAACTTCTGGTCTTAGAATTTTTTTTGTGACACACCGACTTATTTTACAGTCACACTACTTATGCAGTTGACTTTTTTTTACTAAAATATATTTTAAAAGTAAACCTTCAGCTCTTGGTCCTCCTGTTATTTTTTTTTCTTCTGAAAGGGGTACACCAGTATTTTTTTTGTTTTCTTGTCTTGCCTTACTCCCAAGTCCATGACAAGCAGGTTGACACTATTATTTCAACTGTGCGTGCAGTAACAAGAAAGAGACAGGCAGAGCTCACCCACCGCTAACAAGCTTAGCTGAAACATTCAGAGTCAATGGGTATGTTAATCTAGTTTCGGAAGTTTTCCTTTATTTACAAAAAGTGCTAATCTTAGTGTAAAAATTGATTACATTTTATAACCTGGTAAAAATGAGTCACAGCAAGCACACCGGACCGTTTAGAGTTGCTTTAGAGTTTATCTGATGACTGTAGGCAGAGGCAGGCTAACACTACCCACTGACTTCCAGTGTTTGAGCCTAGTTAATTAACGGTAGGTGAGTTTTGGTCATGTTTTCCGTTTCACTGCACGCACAGTCAAAAGATTGGTGTCTATTTGCTTGTCATGGACTTGGGCGTGAGGAACAGAAAAGAAAAAAATGTGTTTCAGTGTTTCCTTGAATTACTCCTACTCTAGACCATTGATTATCAACTGGTGTGTCATGACTCTTTTTAGTCTGTCGGCAGTCTTTTCTTGGACAAAAAAAATGTTAGGAAAAGAACCCTTTGCTTTTATTTTGAAGGGGATTTTTCATGCAGTGTACACTCCTTAACAGTAGGTGGCGATAATACCCTGTAATGCTAATTGACACGTGAGTGTCTGTGATGGCTGTGCTCAAAATATCGACATGGCAAAATATCGTCATGCACTTCTTGGGGATATATGTATCGATACAGATTCTACAGAATAGATACGGCCTCAATGTTTGGACAGTTGTTGTAAATGCACTTTGGGTAATATTAACAATGGCACAGTTCAAAGTCGAAGTCAAGCTACATGATAAAACACATGTTCCAAATTTAACTTAGGTCTACCATCTTTGGGGACCTGAATTTAAGTTTTTAAGTTGAAGAATTATTTCAAACTCATGCTTGTTCTTTTTCTTCTTGTAATAAAACAAAAGTTACTGGGAATTCTGCTAAAAGCATAGTCATTGTTCACAATTTATGTGTATTGGGATACATATTGTATTGTGGCCTTAGTATCAGGTTATGTATCGAATCGTGGGGTTGCTGGAAATGCCCAGCCCTAGTGTCTGTTATGTATTCAATAATTAGGTACTTGGCTAAAGCTACTTATTCTTAAGAGTTTTTTAAATAACTTCCCAGTACACAGACTATTTAATTTTATGTTTGTGCATTAAATTGCTGTTGAGACAGGTAAAAAGGGCTGAAGTTATTGAAGTGTTTGGCCCTTGGCTGATTTCATGCTACTGATTAAATGTTATTAATACAGAGCTGTTCAGTATGTGTCCACTGATGCAGGGTTATAACAGCTACAGTTACTTTTACAGTCTTGAAACCCTTTGTCCCTGAGATGCACTTAAAGTTTTAATTAACATGCAGCTAATTGAGTGTTAAAGGGTTTATTTCCCTCTGTAGTATCACCACCTACAGGTCATTTTGGTTGCTCATTGAACTTTTTTCTGTTAGCATACTGTGATATTTTGTACTATCTCAGGTTCAAAGTGAAGAATATTTTAATTAAATACTTTTTAAATACATTTTTTTGGATGGGGGGGATGGGGAGTGGGGGGTGGGGTCATAATTTGTCATTAAGGGGTTATGTTGAGTCCTGAGGCCCGACCACTTGAGTGCCACTGATCTAGAACATCTGGAGTAGGGGTGGGCAACCTTCATTACCAAGATGGCATTATTACCTCCACCAAGGAGGTTATGTTTTGCCCGGCGTATGCTTGTTTGTTTCTCTGTTTGTTTGTCAGCAAGATTACGCAAAAAATACAGAGCAGATTTTGCTGAAATTTTCAGGAGATGTTGATAATGGCTCAGCTAAAAAATTATTAGATTTGGTGCTGATCCAGATAAGTGCCATTAGCAAATGATTATTTTTGCTCAAACTGTGTCTAACTACTATGATATCAACAGAATTCCAAGTAAGGGTTTTCAGGGTCTGGGAATCATTATGATGGAAACTATCATGAAACTATTTCTATAGATGTGACAGTAATATGTTGAAGGTTTGTGCTCTCCAAGTGCTTTCTGCTTTGTTTTGTCTTCATTTATTCAGGCCAATTTCAGCTACTTTTTCTAGTCAATATTAGTCAATAAGTATTTACTGCTCATTTTTACAAAAGCATCAAATGTGTTTTACTGAAACAATTTGAGCAGTAATTATCTGAAAATATTGCATTTTTTTGGTTTCTGAGGTGATTTTTTTCATATATTATGTTTGTCTTTTGTCCATTGAGGTTAAATCATATTAATGTTTTCAAAATTATTTGTTTTGATTAATTATAATCGACTTGAGCTCTTCCTACTCTATCCACTCAAAGTAATTGACACTGCAGGTCAGATCTCCCCGTTCACACACTGATAGTTGAAGATCCTGTGGAAGTTATCCATCAGTATCAGCTCTTCCCAACCTTTCATAACATTTTACACACCACTGACGCAGCAGTGGAAGCAATTGGGGATTTAGTGTCTTGACCAAGGACACATCAACATGTACAGCCGGAGCTGTGCTCGAACCTTCAACCTTCAGGTTACTGATAGAGTGCACTATCAGACTGTATTGTATAGTTGGTTCCAGATTGCTTTTCACTGATCTAATGTGACCATCAGCTTTAATGTTTACAGCACTTCTTAATGTTGTTTTAGTTTTAGTCTTCTACATTAAGTATATTTTAGTTTTAAATATAATTTAGTCATCTAAATTGTCATAGTTTTAAATGAGTTTTAGTCGATTAAATTTCACAACATTTTAGTTGATGAACTCTACTATAAATTCAGTCCACTAAAATATGAAGTGCAAAGGATAATGCATTTTTTATGTTTCCTTGAATTTCTAAAGACATGTTTTACACTTGGATTAAATAAAACATCTAATAACCCTTTATTGAATGATAGTAAAGTTTGAATGTATAAATTAACAGAAACATGGGTGTAGTAATTATTACAAAAGTAGCTGTGATTGGATATATTCCTAACTTGCCTCTATTTTCCACATGATAAAATTCGGTATGAATGGATTAAGTCTGTAAAACATCTTAGTCTAGTTTTTATTTGTTGATAAAAAAAATCTGTTAATTTAGTTTTAGTTTTTGTCCACGCGGGATTGTTTTAATTAGTTACAGTCTAGTTTTCATCAGGGCTAAAAGGTTGCTGATGAAGACTATGATGGAAATAATTAATTTAAAAAAAGGAGCACTGGTGACAATCATGTCAGATTAATGCTAAAACCACGACTCCTTTAAAAACTACTTTGCCAAAAACCACCTCCACCTTGAATAAGAGAAACAAATGAAAGACTCTGAACAAAATGTCCTTTTCTTTATCACTTTAATGAAGCACGGCCAGTGCTGTGGGCAGATATGCATCTTTTTACCACCAAGATCACCTCCGGCTATTGTGAAATACAAACATGTATACAGCAGGAAATGGTCACTTGGAGGAAATTATTTTATGATGGCTTGTCGCAGGGCATGTAGGGAGAACTTAAAGTCCAGGTTTTATCTCTTCAAAAGAATGAAGAGGTCAGAGTCAACGAGCATACCAAGGAGTCTTCAGGCTCGTACCGTCAGACTGGTCTGCTGGAGGAGAAGGATCAAGATGTTTCACTGGAGCAGCTCAGGTCTTTTCCTGCTGCTGACTCTACACCTGGGTAAGGACATCTGCAGACTCATACTGCTCCAACACTTTGAGCTTTTAAAATGATTGAAATTGTAGCGATGACATGAGCCTTAACTCGAGCTTTGAGTAGACACAGTAGAGCGTGTTTATGGTTTTGAAATGCTCAGTAGATGTGTATATAAAATATTCATTAATTTATTATTCCAATTAATCTCATTGTTCACATTTTAAAATAGTTTTTTCATTTTACATTTAGAAAAGGACATTTCAAAATACCAACCAAACATAGCCTAGATAACTCAGTGGGAAACAGTCTTTTTTGCTTTATTTTTTTTTTATATAATTTAAGCAGCTTGGAATGACACTTTCAACAGGGAGTGGTGTCTGGACAAGCAGACTTATAGGAGTTCCATTTATTCATTTTCTTGAAAAGTTAAGCATTTTATGACGTGTTTAGAATACAATAAAACTTTTTTATACCTTTTAAAACAACACATGGGTCATAAAATAATAATCATCTTCAACAATCTCCATCCAGTTCTTTAGTGCAGGACCAATCTGTACCAGTTCCTGCCAAGAAACAAATGTTTTGGTTATGTGATAATCCAGAATTGTTTTAGTTTGATCCATACATCTTCTCAGTACTCTCTTGGTTGTGTACATTTCCAGTAACCTGCCTTTTTCAACATTTACATATAAATGTCTAAATGATCAATACAGGAGATTTGATTTTTGCAGATATTTCGTACACCTTTATTTCAAGAGTCAGTCTCACAGATTTTGATACCTATGCTAGTTTCTGTCATAAATGAGTTTCTACTTTACAAAAATTGTCTTTTTCACTCATTGTGACAGTTTATTTGTCGTAGAAACATGCAAAACAGGGAATACAACATTCATAAATGAAGGTTTTCAGTGATGATAAGGCAAAGCGTTTTGGTTCAAGCTGGGCAGTATATCAATTAAATCAAATTATTTTCTGTAGAAGATATAGAAATGAAAAATCACGTTTTTTTTCTTGGCTTTACTTTTCTTGACTCTTGTCTTCAGTTGTACTGAAAATGTGCAGTTTTATGATGGAAGGCCCTGGCAGGTTGGTTTTAAGCATATACATTCATGTATATAATGACATTCAGAATTCAGCAGAGAGATCCATGTTGGTATTCTGTGCAAATAGCTCAGCTTCCAGTGTTTATGTAGACAAGCTACACAATTAATGTGGTAAGACTGTTGGTCCCACTCAAGCTGGGCTGAATATTTCTGTTGATCTAAAGGAATTTTCACACTCCATCCTCTTTATACCGACATTGAGTCTCTAATGTGTGACAGGAGAACTGTGTGTCCTCTGAAGTTTAATTTCTTTATACAGAAAAAATAAAGAAAAGAGACGAGAGAGACTTTTGATATGTTGCAGTAAAAAATAAGATCCTCAAAAAAGTCTCAGTTCTCAGGTTTAAGTTTTAATTGTTTTTTTTCTTGTAGGAGTTCTTTTAATAGTTGTTAGTACCATGGGGCATTTGCAGCAAGCACTAAAAGCTCTTTTTGTCTGTATGATTTGAGTTTGATAACTACCTGACTTAACAAATCAGCATTTTTGCCAGTCAAATTAGATGAAATTTAGTATTCTACATCTCTCTTGTTGGCTGTTTGTTATGTATTGCCAACAATATATATTTTTTGAAAATGTATTTGGAAAAGTCTTGAACTAAATAATACAAAAGATGTAGGATCCTTATATGTTTAAGGTGTCCTGGCCATTGTTTTTAAGTTTTACTTTCTTGTAAAATCCTTGCTGCTTTTCTACAAAATTATATTATAACCTCATTTAGAAACAAAGAAACAAACTGCCAGACGGTAGAGTTTAATCAGCACAACCCCTTCTTTTTAGCTGACCACATTTAAAGAGGTCTTGATGTTTTGTTACTCCTTAATTGTCTTGCTGCCAGCATGCTTCACCAAACACAGATCATATTTTCTCACAGTGAGGTCCTCAGCTTGTTCTGTATGTTTTCTGTCAGATTTCCAGTTGTCATATCAGTAAATCTCAGAGATCAGTGTCTCAGAGACCTTTGGATGGATGGATGACGTTCTGGTTGCTTCGCCTTGATATCTTCTGTCTGGCCTTTGAGCCTGGAGTTATTAGATGTTTTATAATCTGACTGTTACGAGACCTGATAAGACAGTTTAAGGTGAAGGAGTTCAAAGATATTATATTGCTTATAAAAAAGTACAGATGGAAATTATTCAGGCTCAGTTCCTTTTCTGTTGAAACTCTTTATGGGTGGCTGTACTCCCTATGATCCCCAACTCCAGTTTTGGGGATCTGCACTATAAATTACATGCCTATTAGTAATAATGTATCTTTGCAGCTACAACATATTTCAGAATAATGAAGGTAGTTTGAAGGAGAGAATATGTGATATTAGTTTGAATTTCTAAGTTTGGTATACACACTTTATTTCCAAAAACATTCATTCTCCCTTCCAAATCACTGAATTCAGTTGTTTTAATCACTTCCATGTCCACAGGTGTATGAAATAAAGCACTGAGTCGTGCAGACTGCTTTTTAAAAACATTTGTGAAAGAACGGATTGCTCTCAGGAGTTCAGTGAAGTTCAGCGTGGTACCGTGATAGGATGTTATCTTTGCGATAAATTAATGTGGCCCCTTAATTCCAGTTAAATTAACTCTTAATGCTTCAGCAAACCAAGACATTTTGAACAACTTCATGCTCCCAACTTTGCTGGAACAGTTTGGGGATGGCCCCTTCCTGTTCCAACATGACGCAACAGTACACAAAACATGTACAAATGTCAACAACTGTGCAAAAATTGAACCTATGGAGGTAGATGAGTTAGGTTATTGCCCACGAGTTAAGTTAAAGACCTTTATAGAAGCCTGATGGCTTTGGGGTAAAAGCTGTTGGTGAGTCTTGTAGTCCTTGTTTTACACACCTGTAGCACCTGCCAGATGGTAGGAATGTGAACAGTCTGTGTTGTGGGTGGGTGTGGTCCCTGATGATGTTGTCGGTCTTCTTTTTGACCCGGGTGTTGTATATGTCCTGCAATGGAGGCAGAGGTACTCCACAGATGAATTGTGCTGTTTAAATGACATGCTGGTGAGCCTTTCTGTCCTGGATAGTGAAGTAACTATACCACACTTTCAATGAGAGCTTATTCATTCATTATGGTACAAGTTAATTGTGTTTATCTGTCTACTATTTATAGACTAATGTCTTTATTACGGTCATACATTATACTCTTCTGTTCAAGGTTACACTGACCCCAAATGCTACAAGAACATATGTCCAAGTTTCTTGCCTAAAAATCCACTCAGATATTGGATTTGGGATTGACCTTATCACATTTAGCTTTTTTATTTTAAGGTACATTAATTTTACATCTACTGGAGTCCTTTTTGAATACTGGTATATTTGCTACATTAAGTGATTAAGTTAACATGTTAAAGGGACATACAATAACATGTAATTACCAATGCAGACAATGCAGATGATGCCTTATTGTGTTTACTGAATGATGCAGAGCATTTACATGCCTTTGAGAGGTAGTAACGTTCTCTACTCTTATTTCAGCTGCTGGTTCTCCAACTCGGACATGTGATGCTCCTGAGGGAAGATGTAACTTTGTGTGTAATTGTGAGCCTGACTGCAGCGATGAGCAGGACTGTGGTAAGTTTGAAAATAAGTTCTGGATATAATGACCTCGCTCTGGATTAAGTCCTAACTAAATTATGTTCACTTTTTTTGCTTTCTAATGGTGTTTGGAGTTTGATGACTGACTTTTCAATCATCCATCATGTGGATAATTTACATGTTTAGAATCAATTATCCAACCAATCATCCTCCTACACTTATCTGGGGATGGGTCTCGAAAAAAGCAGGCAAAGTCAGACAACACAGATGTCCATTTCCCCTGTAACATTTGCTGGATCTTCATGGGGGATCCTCAGGTGTTCCCAGGCCAGATGGGATTTATAATCCCTTTAGTGAGATCTGGATCTGCCTCAAGTTGAATGCACTTGGAAGTCTTCAAGGCCAAGCCTCCACGCCCTGCTGAAGAATCTTATCTTGACAACTTGTCCCCTCAACCCTCAGTCTAATTCTTTTGGTTGTTACCCAAATTTCATGGCCAAAGGTGAGAGTAGAGATATACAGACATGGATAAAATTGTTGGAACCCTTCCATCAAGGGAAGAAAATGGAAGAAAAAGAAAGAATGGCTCAGAACAAAACATTGGACAATTCTGAAGTGGCCTTCTATGAACCCTGATCTAAATCCTGCTGAATATTTTTGGAAGGAGCTGAAACATGCAGTCTGGAGAAGACAGCCCTCAAACCTGAGACAGCTGGAGCAATTTGCTCACAAGGAGTGGGCCAAAATACCTGTTGACAGGTGCAGAAATGTCATTGATAGTTACAGAAATTGCCTGGTTGCAGTGCTGCCTCAAAAGGTTGTGCAACAAAATATTGAGTTAAGGGTGCCATCATTTTTGTCCAGGCCAGTTTAATTATTATTATTATTTTTTATAATTCTGATGAACTACAATTCAAAAGCAATGTCTGATTTTCATTAGTTGATTTTCAGTAAATTTTTATTTATTATCATAATTTTGTCAGTTTCAAGTTTCTTCAGTGACCATGTGGGTTTTTCTTTCTCTAACAGAGGGGTACTGACAATTTTGTCCAAGTCTGTAGACAGACCTGAAAATTGAAAACTTTGCCTTCCATCTCATATCCAATTTGACTTTAATGGTCCAACCTAATGTCTGCAACACAAGAGATGCTGCACCATTTTTTCCTGTCTGTCTCTCAGTCCATTTGACATGCTCAAAATGACAAGAATTTTTATTAACTTCTTTCACTTAAGGCAAAGACTTCTCAGATGGAGGGAGCATCCAATGTTTTCAATGCAAAGAACTAACTGAAGGTCCTTGGCTGAAAGGCCACCAGAACCAGTTAACTTGCACAGAACAAATGGGATGCTGAGGTTTCCTAAATCTAAACCATCCCCCCTCCAGCTGAGCCTTGAGTTGTGGTTCAGGACAATCACAAAAAGAACTGGAACATGAACAACTATCACTTAGATAAACAGGGACCAGATGGCTCTCAGCAAAGGCCCTGGTACCCCATATTTCCAGTGTCCCCCACAAGAAACAAAGAGCACAATCAGGCCTTCTCCAAGTCAACAAAAGTGATGTAGATGCTAGGGCTGGGTATTTCCAGCAACTTCACGATACGATACATATCCCGATACTAAGGCCACGATACGATACGTATCCCGATACACGTAAATTGTGAACATTGACTATGCTTTAAGCATAATTCTTGACAAGTTTAGTTTTTTCTTTTCAGAAGAAAAAGAGCAAGGATGAGTTTTAAGTGGTTCTACAAAAGAGACAAAAATTCAGGTCATATTCATTCATATCGATATTTTGAGCACAGGCCTAGTAGATGCTGGACTGGTTTTGAAGACTCCCATGCTTCCTCTTAAGATGCTGTACAAGACAAGTGCTGGTCTACTGTCTCACAGCCAAAATGCATTATTCCCTTGAATTTGAGGCTGAAGCCTCCTTTGCAGCAGCCTTGAGGGGCCATCTTCACAAGTCCTAATACAGCCAAACCTGGAGAGTTTTCATAGGGTTTTGGCCTCCTGTTTACATGGGAGTGGTACCTGGAGTGCTTAAATCTGCAAACTTTTGAAACCATGGTCCAGGGTAGAGTTTTCAAAATGCTCCTCCATGCAGCTCTGTGTAAACCAGACTCAGAGTGTTTCAGGGTTTCAGGGCCACTTCAGAATTGTCCAACATATCCATCCATCAATCATCTAGACCAGGATCATCTACTACATTTGTGCAGGGCCCTTTTTTTGCTTGACAAACATTAAAGAGCCAGTACAAATAATGTAGTAATGTAAATACGTAGGTCTAAATATCACAAAGATGCAGCCGTTTCAAAGTTCCCCTTCCAACCTGACTGTCAGGTTCTGGCCAATTACCAGCCAACTGCCAGCCACGAGAATCCCACCATAAACATGCCATTTTTTGTTTCAATTTTCTCTAAATTTTAATAATCTTTGCCTTGGGAAGATCAGTCCTTATCACCCATGCTGCTGCCAGCCACACTGGGCAGTAAAGGCATTTAACTTGAAGATTCAAAATCAAGGAAACTGGACTGCGTTAAGTTAATACAGTCCAGTTGCCTCGATTTTGAATCTTCGAGTTAACATTAGAATCTATGCAGACGTAAAGGTATTTAGCTTCTGCTTTCTGGGGCTGCTATGTCATATTATATATATTATCATGTAAATTTTGAAGCGAATCCATCACGTGATGTCAGAGATATGATTTTTTAAAATACGGCCCAACGTTAGCGTATATGATTTTAGGAATTTTTGCATCCAGACAGACATACAGATTACCACCAAATGAATGGCTTCTTTCTTGGACCAAACAACACCTCTATTAAAATTTTCATGTAAATCCATCTGATAGTTTTTGCAGAATCTGACTAACAGACAACAATCAAATGAACGAACAGACCCTGGCAAAAACATAACCTCCTTGGCAGAGGTAATAAAGATAATTCAGTTTGTGGGTGGAAAACGGAGCAGGCTACTCAGAGAAAACCTGAGCATGGGGAGAGCATGTAAGCTCTACACAATAAAGGCCCTACATCTGATCAGAAGGCTGATGCTGAAATCTTCTTGCACTGAGGCAACAGCCCCACCTGCTGCAGCCCCTTACAGAATATAAACATCTCCAAATGTGCACATCTTCACTGTTTGAAATAGCATGCTGTATTTTAATAACTCATGAGACAAATATTTAAAATTAAAGGTTGTTAAATAATCTTTTCCTGCAGGCTACAATGGGAAAACTTTTGAGTGTCACTTTGAGGAGGCAGAAATGTGTGGATGGAAGGACGTCTCCGGAGATACTGCGTACAAATGGGAGCGTCGACAGAGAGGAGACACACTGCCCACCAGTGGACCGTCCTCTGACTACACCACAGGGACGGCTACAGGTACACTTCAGCAGATAAAAAGTGATCCCCTCTGACATGTTTTTGTTTTTCTCCTCTTGTTGTACAGTCCACTGAGCTGTCATAGTGTTTAGGGCTTTTAAATTGATTTGAATATATAATCTCATAATGGAAAAATGGGAGTCCGTGCAAATGATTCTGAAGCCATAAGCTAACAAAAAAAATGTGTAGTGGCTTTAAGCTTCCAAAAGAAACATAGGCGAGTGGGTCTAATATACACATTCCAAACAAAAAGCAGCCGTGGATCCAGTGTCACTTCCACAGTTTATTGAAAAAAACCCCAAAGGATTTACAATCGTCACTTAACATTTCTAAGTAAATTAAAAAGATACTATGTTCGGCATATCTGCTCTTTGCAGTCAACAAACTTTTCCACTCCCACTCTCAATCGTCTGGCCAGGTGTCACTAATCACATGAGATCAACTGAAGCAGTCAGTGACTCAGGTATAAAGGGAAGAACGTGAAAAATAACTCTGTCAATTCGTCATTGTAAGTAACAAAAAACTAAATAATAGTAATAATAGACTAAAATACTAATTAAAGCAGACAAGGAAATTCATAGCAACAGATTTTTTAGATTTATATTTTCAGCTTGATTCAGTTTACCATAAATTAAATTCATTATTTAAAGGAGACATATCATGCTGATGCATGATTTAATACGTACATATAATATAATAAATTTGAAAACAAGACCTTACACCCCCTTAATTTTCAAAAAATGAGCTATGTATTTTTTCTGATATCCTAGAACGAGATTTGATGCCTCTGAAAATAGGTCATTGCGAGATGTCCGCGAGATTTAAATCGTCGTGATGACACGAGGTACATTTCTTTTATTCAAGTAATCTGATAAAACACTTCCTCCTCTGTGATGTCCGTTAGCCACAAAACCGTCACCGAGGAACACATCCACCCAGCAGCAGTATATAGATCCCTAGCTCACACTCACTCATTACCAGCTCTGGCCTGTAGGGGGACTCAATGCGCGGTCGCTGCTTTGAGCCTGCCGGAAAATACAGTAGAAGAAGAAGGACAGGCTGGCTCTACCCCCAATAGAACTGACCAATCAGAGCACAAAGGGCTGTGACGTTGGGAGGTAACTTTAGGTCATCCTGGAAACCGAGCTTTTCAACGAGAGCTTGATAATGGCCTAAAATGAGGATTTTGAGAACGCTATTGTGAGGCAATGAAGGAACTAAATGACTTGTACTGAGGGCAGAAATGCTTTACAGGCATCCTAGTCTGGCATAGTGAAAAGGAGAAACAAGCATGATATGTCTCCTTTAAATTATATTTCCTTTTGGCCTAAACACATTGTAAAAGACTCTTCAGCTGAAGCTGAAAGGTGTCTCAGTAAAGCATTTAAAGTATTTCAAAGTTAAACCTAAGTTATAAAAAGATGAATTTGTTCAGTCAAGCTTGAAATAACCCTTGAATGTAGAGGATTTAAGCACTTCTTTATATTTATTTAGAGTCTCCTAATTTTCTTGTCTTTATTTTTTCTCTGTTTTTTTTATTGTTGCGGCCTCGATGTTATCCTTGGTGTCAATTTGACCCCATTCAGTGTTTATATATTAAAAGTAATAGCTGATTTTTTGTTTTTGCTCATATTTCATGACTTGTCCTAATTTGATGGGAACAAACGATAAAGCAGAAAACTATCATAATGATATTTTTGCAATGTGCTGAACACATATTGCACACATTGGTATTCCTCTGGGGTCAATTTGACCCCAAGCTGCTTTAGCTGTGTAAAGCTTTTCTATCATGGTGTAACACCCCCCCACCTGCAGGGGAAGAGTTGATGCTTTTAAGTTGGTACATAACAGGGGTGTGGGGAAAACAACTATTTCCACAGGAACTTTGATACTACTCGTGGTGTGGGCATGTGGGAAATATCTTGACTTCTTTACTTCTGCCAAAATGTGGAAAGTTGCTTATTCGAACCTCGTGTAGGTCAGGGCCTTTCTGTGTGGAGTTTGCATGGTCTTCCTGTGCCCTTTTGGGGTTTGTCTGGGCACTCTGGCTTCCTCCCACAGAACAAAAAACCTGCTCGTAAGGAAAACTGGTGACTATAAATTGCCCTTAGGTGTGGTGTCTCTTTTAATGTGGTCCTGTGATCCTCTAAGTGAAACCTGCCTCTCCCACCAGCTCCAGCCCCTCAAAACAGAGATAAATGGTATAGTCAGTCAGTCACGAGTAGTCAGTCTGACCATCCATTTGGGAAATATGCAACAGTTTATTAAAACATAAATTTGAAGATCTGTTATTAATAATGCCATCCTCCCCACAGGTTGGTTTATGGGAGTGACTGCAGTGAAAGAAAACTCTTCCAGGACTGCAGTTTTAATCTCTCCAGAGATTAAGCAGTCATCCCCGACCTGCCGCCTTCGCCTCAGATACTTCATCTGGGACTCAGGTAACCACCACTATAAATCAAACACTCACTCATTATTAATACTCTATAACTTGTGTAGCTTTGGTGTAGAAAGTCCATCATAAAGTCAATTAAAAGCTGTTGAGTATGGAGTATATGCATATATGCAGTAGAATTTCTTTGTAAAAGTATTGTTTTGTTCCCACAAACTTTTAGAATCAATAATAACCAACAGTTTTAAAAAACAGATTTTTAGTTTGAGCCTGAATTATAAATCTTTTTTCTTTTCATACAGTGTGTTCATTGGAGTTTTCTGTTCAGTTACAAAATAAACAAACAGAGCAAAAGAATAAATCAGCTTAAGTAAGACATAGTCCAGGTAGTTTCAAATAATCAACCAAAAAAATTCATATCTTGATATCTATGAATATCCATGTTTCAATTTTATTATCCATTTAGCCCCCATCTGTCTTTATTACTGATATTTTCTCAGTTCCTTTTACTTTTAGCTTTTTCCTCTGTTGTTTCCTTATTGTATTTCCTTGTCTGATATCTCATCTAACATGCCAGTACTTAGAGTTGATTCCCATTTTAATTTATTTGATGTTTCACTGTTTTGCTTTCTGTGTTATTTTCTGTTCATAAAATGTTCTACTCTTATTCTTTTTAGATTCTTTTAAGCTGCTTTTATCGTTCTATCCCCTCTTTAGGTTTGTAGTTCTCTTTGTTTAGATTTTTTACCCTAGTTTATAGCTTTTCTTTATTTTGGCTGTGTTTCGTTTTAGTGTTTTTATTGCTTATCGGCTCATTTTCTTTTTGTTCTCCTGTTTTCAGCTTCTACCCCTCTTATTGCCTTTTCTCTTTGTTTTTATTTTTATGTTTTTGTGTTTTAATTTTAATCCTCATGGCCTCATTTTGTGTTATTGAATTATTTGGGCACTTATGACACAAGAACTGGTTCTTATTGTAGGGAGGGAGGAGGAAACTGGGGACCTGGGGGGCATGAGTGGTTCAGGTCAGGCAGCTTGGTATGGTTTTGGAAATACAGTGGTCCTTGATTGCCATTTGGGACTGCTCCAAGGTGTCGGCTTCACCTTCTTTGGGGTGTGGTTGCACACTAAGTTACTGCACTTATCTGTGTCGCTTTACCCTGGGAGGGCACGGGCTGATGCCTGTTGGTGTGGCCTCTGCTGTTTCTAGACTTATGGTATGAGCTGTTTCTCCACTCTTGGTTCTGTGTTTGGTTTATTCTGCCATTTTTCTGTTTGTGGGCATCTTTGATTGAAAATGTGCTTTTTGTTGGTGTCTTCCTTTTGCAGCTCTGTAGCTCTTGTGTTTTGTCATCTGTCTGTTCCTGTCTCTGCAAAGCACTTTGTTAACCTTTGTTTTAAAAAGTGGTCTACAAATAACATCATCATCATTATTATTACTATTGTTATTATCATTATTATTTTGTAATTTATTAATATGTTATTGTAATCGCTAAATCCTTGGTCCATCCAAATTTCCTTCACTTTGAGATAAAAACGCCTATCCCCAAAAGTTCAGTCACGGCGAAAAATTTATGAATCCAGTGTTTGCACAAAAAAAGTTAGTGGCCTTAAACTGCATATCTGGCTACTTTCACGGATCGACCTGAAATTTTTGGGCATAACTATCATGCCCAGACCTACAAAAAAGTCCTCTTGAAATCCATTGTCAAATATTAATGACATAGCAACCTTAGCGCTTGAAAAAATCATTTTTTTTGATTTGCAACTTAATTAGGTTGCATTGAGAACTTTTTTTTTCCAGATTTGATCAAGATTTGGATTGTGTATACTGACAGACACACTGCATCAGTTTCAAAACTGTTTGTTTGTTTGTTTGTGGGTAGACAAACATGAAATGTGGCAGCTGTGGAAATTTAATCTTTAAAAAATGACATGGTTAAATGTTAATCTTTCTGGTGATGTATGACATTTTATTAACTTCTGTACAGTTAATTTGTTAACATACCTGGACACCAACCTCCTATGGACTGAATGTTAAACTGCATGATTTAAAACAAAGTTTGTGTATGGAGGACCTTCATCTTTTGCATTTTTATGCATCCCTGTTTTTGTCATTCACTGTGTGTAGCAGTATACTGATTGTGTACTTGTACCTACTGTAAACTATATATTTGTATGGTTTTGATATTGTAGGTTCCAAAGGCCTGGGCCCTGCTCCCCTCTGGGCCTCCATACACCGTCAGGACTCTGAAGATGCAGTGGTGTGGCGTTCTGAGGCCACCAGTGTCCGTGGCTGGAGGGAGGCCACTGCCTTCCTTGGAAGAATTCCCACAAATTTCCAAATCCGTCTGAACTCACATCGAATGGAAGGTCAACGGGGAGATGTGGCGATAGATCATCTGGAGTTCCTGGACTGTGCTTTGCCCTGTAAGTAAATAAAATACTCTATTACTCCCTCCATTATAGGTATGCTCATAACAATAACAATGATGCTTTTCGTCTTTATTTTCATCAAAAGTACAACAGGAGGGTGAAGGCTGTTCTTCTGGGATGTTTGAGTGTGGGAATGAGGCCTGTGTTTCGCAGAAGAAGGTCTGTGATGGCACTGATGACTGCGGCGATGGGACTGATGAAGCAGACTGTGGTGAGAAATCATCTTAACTGAAAAGCCCTTTCAAAGCCCTTTGCAAAAAATGCAGACAATAACTTAGCTCATGTTGAAAAATAAGATGCTATGATGGTGTGCTAATGATCCAACTGCGGCTGTCACATGGCAATTTATCCTTGGGCAAGATGATTAACCCCAAGTTCCTCCCCCTGCTGTGTCAGTAGTGTGTAAATCAGTGTGAAAGGGCATGAAAGTGTTAGCTAATAGTGATAGATAACTGACAGAGACTGCAGCCAACGGGTAGATGTGAGCTGCGGTGTAAAGCTGCTTTAATGGTGAGAAAGACCAGAAAGGCAAAATGTGAGCTCAAGTCCATTTACCATCAACGATACTTTTATTGTTAAGGTTCTTCCTTCCAGATTTTCTCTTACAAAGCCCTTTGTGCACTCGTAAACTCCTTTTTCTTTTTACCTCGTTTTTTTAGAATTTTTCATAACTTCCAAGATTCATTTTGTAAGCAATTAAGAATAATCTTTCTTAAGGCACCGCCATTTTGTGAAAGATTATGCATCTTTGCATCAGCGTTAATTTTGACAGCACTTTTTAATTTATTTTTAGTCTTAAACCTAAGTTAAAGTTTAACATGTTTTAGCTTTAGTCATAATTTAGTCACCCAAATAGTTTTAATTTTAGTCTGGTTTTCGTTAATGAAATTTCACAGCATTTTAGTTGACAAAATCTACTCTGGGCGGCACGGTGGCGCAGCAGGTAATGCACGTGTCTCACAGCAAGAAGGTTCCCAAGTTGGACAGGGGTCTTTCTGTGTGAAGTTTGCATGTTCTTCCTGTGCATGTGTGGGTTCTCTCCGAGCATGGCTTCCTCCCACAGACCAAAAACATGCTCATTAGGTGACTCTTAATTGCCCTTAGGTATGATTGTGAGTGTGAAAAATGCTGCCATAGTGATAATCACATTCTTCATGTTGGTATATTCTGACAGAAGTGTGACAGTAAAGCTTCAAATGCAAACCTGCATCAGTTTCAAAACTGTTTGTTTGTTTGTTTGTGGGTAGACAAACATGAAATGTGGCAGCTGCGGAAATTTAATCTTAAAAAATGACATGGTTAAAATCTAAAGGTTTTATCTTTCTGATGTATGACATCTTCTCATAGCACCTTTAAGTCTGAATTGATTTAGTCTCTGTCAAACATTTTGTTATTTGGTGACTAAAATTTCAGTTAATTTAGTTTTAGTTTTTGTCCTTTTACACTTTTTTTTTCATATAGTCTGCTTTTCTTCAGGAGAAAAAGGTTTTTGACGGAAACTATGAAGAAAATAATTAATCTACAAAATTAACACAGCTTTAATTCCACTTAGGCCAGCCATTTAACTTGATTTTGAGTTAAAGTAACTTTTACAAGAAGAAAACCACACCTTAGAGCCCACCTCCTCATCACAGTGGGAAGAGTGACTCTCATCTCTTGCTAAAAATGCTGAAGAGAGACAAGTCTCCCAACCAAAGGCCAGGTGAGCCGCAGACAGCCCCTGCCAACTTTTCAAACCATAGCTTGGACCCCAATGGAGAGAGAACTGTCACAATACTGAAACCGAGGAGGACACAAAAGCATGGCTCAAAGTGTCCAAAACCTCAAAAAAAAATAAAAAATAAATAAAAAAGCTCTCTTGGGTTTGGTACACATAGTGGGAATCAAAGCAGACGGACAAAAAGGCAAAAAAGTTCAAATAGAAAGGCTATATGTACTTAAATGAGATCTATACACAGACAGAGAACAAGAGGGGAAGGGGAGTATGAATACACACGGAGTAATCAGGCACAGATGATGCAGGAGGGAACACAGGTGCAGGATATCAACAGTCAGGGAGAAATGGAGAAGGAAGTGCAGGAAACAAATCCTGAATTAGAGACAAGGATGAGTGCTTTCAAAATAAAACAGGAATCACAAGACATGACACATGAGGAAGAAACAAAGGGAAATTCATCCCAGGGATCTGAAACAAACAAGCCATCCTGAAGTAAGGTCCACTGTGGCACGATGCAGACCAGAGATCATAGACCGAACTTCATTTAACAGATAATTATAACAAATCCTTTACCTCCAAATCAAATCTGTTCTTGATTATTTTGTTTTTTTCACTAAACAATTTCTTTATGCTGACTATCAATCTTCACTCAAACCATTATACTGGATTACTAAATAATTAGTCTTAAGTTATTTCCATGTATTTAAGTCATCAGGTATCAATTTTGGATTATGCGCCATTTTTAAGCTAATTTTACCTCCTTTTGTAAAAATCCACGTAAACCATAAGAGTCTGTCTGGTAAATTGATTATTTCTTTCTCATTGAGAATATGGTCAATGATCATTCAATAAGGAAAATTTATGTATGTAATAACAATAATAATAATGATAATAATAATAATGCATTTTATATAAAAGTGCCTTTCATGACACTCAAGGACATTGTACAAGATAAGAACAACAACAATAAAATCACCAAAACAATACAACTAAAAACCATTTATAGCTCATACACATTACACAGGTCAAATGTCAAAGTCAACAAGTTTCTTGTCGTCCTTTGATGGTTGATTTAAAATATCAAGAATGCTTTAAGTATCATGAATGTGGTACAGATGGATTGGACACAAATGCAACACACCAATACCAGAGTCAAAAAACAAAAGGTTAAATGTTAAAACAGGTCTCAGTTCAGTACACAGGTATTCAGTCAGAGAGACGTCAGTGTCCAAAGATGCGTAGCAGAAAGTCATGTAGAGCTACACAGCACTCTTGCTATGACATGTATTTGGATCCTAGATTCATGATCAGATTTAGCAGTTTTCTAATTTTATAGAGACACAAGATTGAAATCAAAACATCACTGAATGCTACAACAAATGTAGATTATTCATGTGCAGTAACTTTCCTTCTCCTTTACTTGATCTCATGTAGAGTCCAGGCTCTGCGACTTTGATCAAGACCTCTGTGACTGGGACTTGCAGTCTCTGTCTCCACTGTTGTGGAAAAGGACAAATCAGCAAACCATCTCCATGGCTGACCCTATGACAGGACCAGGCAGAGATCACTCCCGCAACAGTGTTACAGGTAAGTCTAATAAGATCATTGCTGGAACTTTCCTATGTTACTTAAGAGAATACCATAAATAAAGAGTCATTTTGTCATTGTAGGTCACTTTCTGTATGTCACGGTGCCTGTTGGTGGTCTCACTGCTGACTGGGCTGCTTTCCAAAGTCCTCGCATGGAGCCCACCAATAGCTCACATCCATGTAAGGTAAGACAGATCCTCCTGAACTCTGTTTTGAGCTTTAATTGAACACATTTGAGTTAAGATTTTTTACAAGCCTAATTAAACACCTTTCCTGTTTATCTTCTCTTTAGATGGTGATGTACACTCATCAGTTCGGGCCAAGGTCTGGCGGTCTGACAGTGCTGGTGGCAGATGAGAAGATCTACCCAGTCTGGGAGAGGGGTGGAGCTTTAGGTGATGTTTGGGTGAAGGCAGAAGTGGAAATTGTCACTAACAGTACTTTCCAGGTGAGTGCTTTACCTCATTTAATCACTTTTATTTTTTAAAATCCAAATTCAGGTGCCAAAGACTCAAAACTAAATTAAAGGTCTTACAGGATAAGTTCGGTTTCTACAGCTTTAACATTGTTTATAGAATGAAGCAGAACAATATACTCACCCAGAAGGCTTTCCTGATCCAAACAGTGCTTCGGGAGATATTTAGATCCAAAATTGAGCGGCAACATCCGTATAATGGTAGCACACGGGCATACAGCGCCGCTCCTAAAACTGCATTAATCATCCAAAAACTCATTAGTTTCACCAATATTCCAATGGTCCGCTCACGCTACTCCTCCACGACAGTCTGTGTCGCCCCAGACATGTTTTTGTAACTGTGCTGACCTCTGAACTGAAGAAGAAGAATGTTTGTCTCCGGGCATGCGCAGTACTATCTGGAGCGCTGCCTCCGCGTCCTCCTTTCGATGAGCTACTCATCTGTAAACTCTGGCTCGAAACTGTAAGGGCACCCATCATATTCAAAGTTCTCCTCCACAACATCTCCATCCGATAGATATTCGTCCATTTTGCACAAAACTGGAAGAAGAAAGTTGTTGTGTAGCCGGCGGTCTTCCCCTGAAACAATGAGCCGCACTGCGCATGCGCGGAGGCAAGCGCTCTTCTTCTTCAGTTCAGAGGTCAGCACAGCCACAAAAACATGTCTGGAGTGACACAGACTCTCGTGGAGGAGTAGCGTGAGCGGACCATGATGAAATATTGGGGAAACTAATGAGTTTTTGGACGATTAATGCAGTTTTAGGAGCGGTGCTAACATGCCCCGTGTGCTACCATTATACGGATGTCCGCCGCTCGATTTTGGATCTACATATCTCTTGAAGCACTGTTTGGATCAGGAAAGCCTTCTGGGTGAGTATATTGTTCTACTTCATTCTATAAACAATGTGAAAGCTGTAGAAACCAACCTTTCCTTTAAAGGTCTTAATATAACAACAAAAGGTACAATTTTAATCATATCATTTTAACAGTTTTCTGTGGAACCATTATAAAGTACATCTCTCTAACAGCTCATCAATCAGCCAATCAAATGTCTGTAACTCAATGCATCTAAGCACATAGACATGGTCAAGATAACCTGCTGAAGTTCAGTAAGCAGAAGAATAGAGAATAAGATGATTAAGGTGACTTTGAACGGGGTATGGTTGGTCTGAGAATTCCATAGAAAGCTGATTTATTGGGGTTTCACTAACAATCATCTCTAGAGTTTACAGAAAATTGTCCAAAAAGAGATAATATCCAGCAAGTGGCAGCTTTCTGAGACAATGCCTTTGTTATTGAATACCTAGAGTGGTTGGAGATAACAGAAAGGCAACAGTAGCTCCAATAACCACTTGTTACAACCAGAGTATGCAGAACACACACATTGAATCTGAAGCATATGGCTATAGCAGCAAGAGACCACACTGGGAGCCACTCCTGTCAGCTGAGAACAGGAAACTAGGACTTCAGTTCACAAGGGTGACAGAAAAATGGAAAAATGTTGCCTTTACCATGTGCGGGAGCTACTGCGTTACAGAACATTAGCTACTTCGTAAAACAAACTCTTGCTAAAACATGTCAGTTGTGGAGTGAAAATGTCCTTATTACTTGTGTTAATATTTGCTTTTCAGTTAATAAAGAAATGTGGTCCAAATCTGATAAAACTGCTTCTGTTATCATCTATGCTAATCTCTATAAGAGCAGTCGTTTCCTGCTGTCATCTCTAACTTAGATTCCATTTTGTCCTGTTCTAAAGGACTCTGATTGGGACGTCCCATTTTTGGCCGCCCAAGATAGTTGTGGGTTAGAGCCTATGCAAGATTACAGACATTGAATCAGGCGGGTCCAGCTGCTGCACAAGGTCGGCCTCCATAGTCACCTGATCTCAATCTAATAGAGCAGACAAATAACTTTTTTTTTCAGAGCCCACCCCAGTCACCCAAAGAAGTGTCAAACCCAGCTTTAGACAATTAAAAAATTGATATTAAATTAGAGTGTTGTCAGTGATTAAATCTGAGTATAATTGGCCTGCACACGCCCTTTCATCAGAAGAACTCTTTTTAAAGAAAGAATGTAGAAGTTGTATTATCACCTCAACCAAGGAGGTTATGTTATTGCCGGCGTCTGTTCGTTTGTTTTTCTGTTAGCAACATAACTCAAAACGTTATGGATGGATTTTGATGAAACTTTTAGGAAATGTCCAGATTGGGACAAGGAATAAATGATTAGATTTTGGGAGTGATCTGGATCAGTGGTAAACTGCCATGATGAAAAATGTGATTTTCATGAATAACTACTGAACTTAAATAGATATCACCCTTGATATCATTATGAATCCAGTTGCTCATGGTACGTATGGAATCTAAATATTTAGATGAAATAAAGGTAGGACTAATACTAATGGTGAAAATCACAATATGGGTGAGGACTGTGGCGTTGGCGGAGGTCTGCGCTCTCTGAGTGCTTTTCTAGTTTTTGTTGTTGTTGATATATATACAGTTATAATCATTAATTAAAGCTGGTGTCTACGATTTGAAACCACAGCCTGCCCCTCCTTCCCTCACCTCTCCCCTCCGTGTTCCAAGATCCCGCCCCCAGCTCGTGTCGCCTCATATAAGCCCCCTCCGGCAGAGCTACACAGTTGAAAGTAGCACAATATATCAGCAGCAAACTCAATCAAAAACAGCTCAGCTCAACTGAAAGTATGGCATATTCCTTATAACACAGCATAATCTTTATAACACACAGCAGTAGCCATTTCAACTGGATGATCAAATGGGTTTATTGGAGCCGAGTGTGGGGGAGGATTAATCTTTCTCAGCCTGTCCTCCCCAGCTCAGCTTACAGTGCTAACGATTAGAGGCTAACAGGCTAACCCGCTCCCCTACAAGTTATTAGCCATTACAGACACAAACTAACCAGAGTAATTCAGCAGACATCTCCCACTGTAGTAAACAAAGCCATTACCTGATCAATCAGGGGCGAAACGGCCGATGCTGAAGGTCTGACGGCCTGAGAAGAGTTTCCCAGCCTCCTGGTAACCCACGCAGACAAGAGCTCCGTTGGGCCCAATGAGAGGAGAGGCGGATTTCGGGCGCTAGGCTTTCATCACTTTGTCTCCATGATAGTTCAGTAGCTAACGCTGCTAGCTGCTCACTGGAGGTAGAGGGAGGAGGCGGGACCATGGGCAAGATGCTGCGTACTGCGTGAGGAGACGAGGATTGGATGGACTCATGGACTAACTCACGGACCAATTAATAGTTGCAGGTTCTTAGGTTGGTCAGCTAGTATGCAGCTTTTCAGCGGATATACTGAATGGATTTTTTTCGTTCTTTTTGGTCTTTATACTGTGTAGATAGGACCATAGGACCATAACAGCCTTATAAACAGTGTTATTAATATGTACAAAGCTTCCAAATCGTAGACCATAGCTTTAAAGGCAGGCTAACACTACCCATTGACTCCCAGTGTTTGAGCTAAGCTAGTTAGCGAGGGGCAAGTTTTGCCCATCTCTTCCTTGTTACTGTACACACAGTTGAAAGAATGATGTCTATCTGCTTGTCATGGACTCGGGAGTCCATGACAAGCAGTGTCAAATGTTGGCATATTCCTTATAAGAGCGATAATGGGATGGTGAAGGATAATTGGAGAAGAAGACTGATGATCTTTAAATTTGATTTTATTGGATTCAGGTTTCTGATATAATAACCAAGCTTTCCCCCTGTTCTCTTATTCTCTATTAACCCCACCTCCATAGATTGTAATAATGGCAGCAATTAGGGATGCTGACTATGGAGGCATTGCCATTGACAGCATTGTGTTGTCCCCTGAGTGTCGAGTTTCATCTGGTAAGCCCTCCAAAATAATGACCCCACATCTGCAAAGAATAAAAATAAAAAATATTACTTGATGTGATATTGTGTGATGTTCTATATTTAATTCTCTTCATTATGCAGTGAATGACACCTTTGTAGAAGAGTTTCCCAGCTCTCCTGGTAACCCATGTACTGAAGCAGACAAGATATGTGACTTTCGCAGTGACTGTCCCAATGATGAGGATGAAGCCAAATGTGGTAAGTGTATTCATCACTTTGTTCACAAGTAGAGATCTAAAGCCACACTGCAAATAAACAAACTAAAATAGGAAACTACTCATGAAAATGTTGATATGTTTCCCAAAAAGCTAGCTGCTGCTCGAGCAAGTATTTATTTATTTTTTTTTTTTTTTTTGGCATGCCATTTCTTTCATTCTGAAAATCTTAGGGGTACAATATCAAAATTTGGGTTTTTTTAAGAAAAACCACAACATATCATTGTGTATGGAGTTTCTTGAAAGTATTTTTAAATTGCCAAAGTGGGGCTCAGCAGAAAAAGCTTGGGAACCACTGATATGTGGGGTCTTTCTAAGAGAAACTTCAAAATGCATGATATTAATCTTTAGACCTCAGACCACAGTTTTAATACAGTTTGCTTTCCGTCTTTATATGATAATTTCTTTGGAGCATCGTTCCCCATTTTTGTATATTTTTTTTGATACAGTGATTATATTAGTTAAAAACAATGTATATCAGTTCTGGAAAAGGGATCCTACTTTTGCTGTAATTAGAGTGGTGCAGGGATCAGACAAAAATGGGGAAGTGTGTTAGCATTTAGCACCTCCCGGTTCCCAACCCTCCAGAGTAATAGGATAAAGACCACTGGTTTCGGGTAAGTGCCTGAAATAAGACTCATAGTGAACACACGCACATGAGATAGCTACTTAATGTTTGATAACAGAATGCTTAAGGTGTTGCTTGCTTTTAAATCTTACACTGTTGCAGTGTGTTTTAAAAAACAGCTCCTAAGTGCTGAGTGCTAACAAAGAACACAAAATGCCTGGACCCAAAGACAAGTATTTCTGATTGTTTTTAACAACCAGTTATTCAGCACTGTTGCCACGCTCATGAGACTTGATAAGGTCACTCAACTATGAGAACACTCTCAAACAAAAGGTCACAACAATCTTTGCATTGAAAATATTGTAGTTGCTTCTAAGTAAAAACCCTGTGTTGTGGTTCCGTAGTAGCTTACTATTAGCACAGCATACTTGCCAATTACGCTTAAGCTTCAGAAATTATGAAAAGTATTTGTTATTATCACAAAAAGCAGAACATGTTTGTTTTTTGTTAGCTACAGACCTTATTTAACTTTGCACAGCAGCAGGATCAGCCTGATTCGATGTCCGTAGTCATGCACATCCATCTTGCCAAGACCCAATTGACATTTGTACTTGGCCAAAAGCGGCATGAGCTTTACAGCAGGAGACAGCAGGAAGTGAAATTACCATTGAGATTAAGCTTGAGTAGCAGCTTTTTTAGATTAGAGATAGATTAGATTAGATTTAATATAAATATTCTATTAGAGCAAGGGAGAGGGAGTTATATTATATATTATACATATTATACATAAATGTTAAAAGATGTACATGCTCTTTCCTGCTCTCTGTCTTCCTTCTCCTCTTCCTTCCTGTTATTCCTCATTCTTACAATTGAGGAGATACTCTGAGAGGTTTCTGTCATCTGGTTGTTGATGACCATGTGTAGAGGGTGATTGGCATCATCCAGAATGTCCAGCAGTTTGTCCAGTGTCCTCTTCTCTGCCACTGTCACCACAGAGTCCAGCCTCATGCCAACCACAGAGCCAGTCCCACTGATCATTTTTTCAATCCTGGATGTGTCCTTGGTCCTTGAATATCTGATGAAACTGGCTCTTGGTAGCTGATGATAGTGGAGCTGGCAGTTGGTGGCATCTTTCAAAAAAGAACACTCTGCTGGTATCCTCAGAAATGCCTCCTGCCAGCAATGATGGTTGAAAAAGATATCCATAGGCAGAAAAAGATCAAGAAAGGAAAACTTTTGAAAATTGTTAAAAGATTAAGGAAAAAACACAAACAGCTAAAAATATGGAGAGCAAACTGGACAGGCTGCTGCTGTTTACAGCGCCATGGCAGTTCAATTTTTTTTAATTTTTGTTTTATCAGATTTGCCGCATTTCTTAACTAATTGAAAACAAACAGTACAATTTTCTCTGTTTAAGGATATTTTCACTCCATTTCCAATATGTTATAATGAAAAATAGTTTTCCGAGGTGGTTAAAATTCTGTAAGACAGTAGCACCTGCCTACTTGTGTTAGGTTAACTGTTACACAGTTATCTGTGGGAGGAAAAGTAAAAGTAGTCATAGCATAATCTTGCTAACAGATACCAGATTCACAGACAGACAGACCCCGGCGAAAACATAACCTCCTTAGTGAAGGGCATTAAGGCAGCAGACTCTCCTGCACCAAGCCACTGTGGTTTTGTACCAGCAACATTGCACACCGGTGCACACAACACCAACATCTGTACATGCAGCAGCAAATTGGTTCAGTCAGCAAGTTACAAGAGTCACTGCTAACTAGGTCACTCTGTTGGATGGTATTTATATCAACGATAATCACACTTCTTACAGACTGCCATTTTTCATTCCACAATGTGCATAGAATATAAATATAGGACTATAATGTTGAGTGGAAATCACAATTTATGAGTGGGACTGAGCTGCTTGGCGGAGGTCTGTGCTCTCAGAGTGCTTTTGTAGTTTCAGTATTTGCAATGCTAATATAATATTTACAAAATTCTCTTTTAATCCTTCCTTCAGGGGATTTCTCTTATGCTGAGGGAAGCTCTGGATGGACTGACAGAAGCATCGGGAGTCAGGGTTGGTTGCTGTTCCAAAACTTAACATCAAAAGGTAAGATCACTCTGTCACCTACCCTCAGCCCCTTATTCTCTGACATTCACTGACAACAAAGTTTGAAAAAAGTTTTAAACCTAATCTTTTCCAGAGGAATACCTGTATTTAGTCAATGTCCCAGGCCAGCACCTGACAGAGGCCCAAACACGGACCCCCCTTTTGGGCCCCTCCGGCCCTGCCTGCACCCTAAGCTTTGATTACGTGCTGACAGGGCATCCATCTGCCATTGGTAAACTAGATGACTTTGCTATTCAGTGTTTTTGTAGCTGTTCTTCCTTAATTGGTTCTTTCCTCATACTGCTGACTCTGTGCTTCAGGTGAGCTGTCCGTCAGGGTGATTGACAGCATCTTGGGTGATCAGCCAAAGCTTTGGGAGTTCAGTGGGAAAACAGGGACAGGAGAGGAGGCTTGGAAGCATACAGATGTGACTATTGGAGTGAGAAAGAATCGCTTCCAGGTAAGGCTGGGAAATATGTAGTTTATAATATAATGATATATTATATAAAGTGACGAGGAGAGGATTGTCCTGGTATTGACAGTTTATTTTGTACTGAGAGTTTTCTATTCATATTTTTGGTCAAACTTCCTGGTTAACTTTGCTTCCAGTGCTGATGGCGACAGAGACAGATTTTAAAACAATTTTATCTAACTTTTACAAATTTGTTTTTCAATGTAAAAAAAAAACATAGAGGCTGCAGTGACATAAAAACAAAAGTGAGAGTGACAAAAGAACACTGAGTTTGTTATTATGAGAAATCAGTTGTATCTTATGGAACTGGTAAGTATACAATTCAATTTAAGACTGATGTTTCCAAAAGTCTTATGTTTTTTTTTTTTTTATTATTAGCTTGCGTTTGAATCCCGTGCTATCCGGCTTTGTCCGTGTGCTGAGATTAGAGTGAAAAACGTTCACTTCACAGGCTGTCATGCCAACTATTATCCATCATCTCCAACAGGTAAAAAAAAAAATCAAAAGATTACATACTCACAATTACAGAAACAATACATGAACTTTGATTGTCTCAGTGTTTTCATCAACATTTTATTTTACCTTGGTCAGCTTTGTCGTGTAACTTTGAAGATGGGATGTGTGGCTGGTTCCAGGACAACAGTGACAACTTTGACTGGACACTGCTTGATGGGACGGATCACACCATTGGGATTGGTAGGCTCACAAATATTGATGTTTCATGTTGTAGATGTCCATGAGTGTCATCTTGGTGGTCTGGACTACAGTCCATAAGAGAAATGTCTTATTATTCATTGTTTTCAAGGCTGCAGTATAAAATATCATTAAGTTGCTTATTGCTGTAAACACAAAATTGAAGCTCAGAAAATGGTTTTAGACTTGATCACTGTGGTGTGGTAACTTTCAGCTAATTATGGGATGATGCTTTGAGTGTAACAAGCTTTTTTTCAGACAAGCTATAAGAACCAGAAAGATCACGGTTGTTGCTGTGGTTGACATAAAACTTTCTAGAATCAGAATGTAAATGGTCTTTTTCTGAAGATCTTTACATAAGTTGAACGTAGATCAACAAAGTAAAGCCTCCAATTAGGAGTAAAAGAAGATAATACGGCGATCGAAGAAGATACCGTAATTTAACCTGGTTAAAAAAAAGTCACAACAAGCACACACCATCATTGCTGAAGAGTTTATCTGATGACTGTGGGCAGAGGCAGGCTAATACTTCCCATTGATTTCCAGCCATTTGAGCTAAGTTAGTTAGTAATGGGAAACCTTTGTCTGGCTCTTACATGTTACTGCACATGGAGTCAGAGGAATTGTATCTATCTGCATGGCGTGGACTCGGGAGTGAGGAAAGACACAAAAACAAAACAATGCTGGACTATCACTTTAAAACAAATTATAGGACACCAACATAAAACTGTAGTATACTGGGTGTTAGTATATTATGCATAACTGCTTTAAATGTGATACAGATTCTTAGAAATACCCACCCCTCCTCTTGTTTACATCCAGGCAGGAGCCTCACCGTGGACATGTGGAATCCATCACTGCGTGGTGCGTTAGGACGCTTGGTGTCATATATCCAGCCCAAAGGTCTTACGGATTACTGCCTGTCCTTCTTCTACAAAATCTATGGCCCAAATACAGGTGAGTATGAGAATGAATAAAACCCATTTGAAATGAGAAACTATGATGAAACCTCCAAATAACTAAGACACATAATATGCACAATACTCTTTTTAGTAAATTTTATTCAAAAGGAGTGGTTGCCCCGTGCAAAAAGCAATTACCAGAAAGTGCTGAAAGCTCACCAACTCCAACCTGGTCTATTCTCAAGCAACCGCCCTCATGACAATTTAGTGACATTTTGTAATAGCACAAATCAACAGAGTAGTTGAGATTAGAGGAAAAACGCTCACTTCACAGGCTGTCATGCCAACTATTATCCATCATCTCCAACAGGTAAAAAAAAAAATCAAAAGATTAAGACATCACAATTACAGAAACAATACATGAACTTTGATTGTCTTCAGTGTTTCTAATTAAATATTTTATTTACCTTGGTCAGCTTTAGTCGTAAAATTTTGAAGATGGGATGTGGTTATTCCAGGACAACAGGACAACTTTGACTGACATCAAGCTTGATGGGACGGATGCAGAAAGTGCACTGAAAGCTCACCAGCTCCAACCTGGTCTATTCTCAGCGCAAGCGAAGCACGCCCTCCGCGGCTGTAATTTAGTGACAGGCACACATGTGCGCACACGTCAACAAAGCAGGATTCCAGAGTGTTAGGCACATTTTAATGCAATAAACAATCACATCAATCACTATTTAATGTAACGGTCTGAACCAGTATATACATTTGTGTCTATATTAACTGTCCCGTCACATCTGCTGTCGGATTAAAGCTGTTTGTCATAATGGAAACTTAACCTGACGGCAGCTGGAAGTTTGTTGCACGTCTTACAAGTGCACAATAAACAGCCTTATCATCTGATACTGAGTATATATATGGCTTCTCTCATTTCATTAAATTCAAAGAAAAGAGGGAGAAAAAAGACGAAGAAAAAGGAGAGAAAATAAATGTATGTCACTCACGATTTAACTGTGATTTCCCATATTCCTCTATTTTAGTCTTTATTTTTAACGTGATCTAAAAAGATGGAGTACATTATTGCAAGGAGGATGAGGCGGAGACACCAGGAGAGTATACAGTATATCACTAAAGGCTCTGCTATTTGGCGACGACAAACCAGGAGTGCAGGTGGATCACAAGCATTATGAATGGATAAGCCAGCTGCTGTGTAACTGTCTCTTAATTTTTTACTCCTATTAATGAAAAAGAAACAGATTACATCTGTCCTGGCCCTAGAGCTGGCCCACACGGTGACGCGCTTCGTGGCCTCCGATGTGCGCCCTGATGGCCAGTCCGTTCTCCCAGCTGCTGAAGTGACAGCAGCTCTGACCGTCACTGCTACTGGGTCTTTCCAGCACACTGTTTCCGCGGTGGCGGGGATTATTCAGACCAATCAGACGCTGCGCCTCGGCCACAGCACATTTAAAGGCAAGGAGAGGCGGGCATTCGATTGGTGAAGACAGCACTCGGCTGTGTTAAACCCACTCAAACCTTTTCTACTCCCTCTCTGGCACTTGTGCTGAGGGGCAGGGATGGAGTCGTGGATGCGCTCCTCTGCGCTCCTCTGCGCTCCTCTGCGCCTTGAGTGTGCCTCTCTTGACACTGCAGGAAACTTGCAAAGTGCGCTGGTCACACCCTGTCTGCGAGGCGAAGGCCGGCACAGGGCAGGTGCGCCTGCGACTGCGCCTGGTCCACGAAATTAGAGCCCTATCTCTCAACGATGTCATTAGGGTATGCCACCACCACATCCCGATGGGACTCATTTCCGGTGTACTGTGAGGATAAAAAGTTAGGAATACAGTCATAGCAAACATTGGAGCAAAGTGCTGGAAAAGTGAAACTGCATCCATTTCTTCAGAGTGTCTTCAGACACTAAAACAGCCTGTTCTGAGCAGGGCTGAAACTAAGGGTTTTTAATTCCTGCCAAACTCAATATGTGGAATTAAATATAACAGATATCTGGATTTTTTGGTAATCTGTGACCAATATCACTCATTAAAACATAAGCATAAAATGTGATCCTGCTTTCAATTATATTTTTGTGGAGTAAATACTTTGTGGAAGACTTCTATTTCTCAATTCCATATTTATTCCCAACCTCTAAGCTCTCAAGGAGAGCTTGAGGCTTTATCTGCTGCCATGTTTTCAAAATCAAATATGTCAGAATCCTATTGATGAACCTTTTATTCCTCATCTCTCATTATTTTTGGGACTAATTGTGTGTTAATTATTTCATTAAATTTATTTTGATGTGCATTAACTTTTTAATTGGCAGCACAGTGGTGCAGAAGGTCATGCACGTGCCTCGTAGCAAAAAGCTTGCTAGGTGGATCCCCATGTTGGTCAGGGCCTTTCTATAAGGAGTTTGCATGGTCTTCACGTGCATGCGTGGGTTCTCTCCAGGCACTCCAGCTTCCCCCTACAGACCAAAAAGAATTGCTTATTGGATTGATTGGTAACTCCAAATTGCCCTTAGGTATGATTGTTTATGATTGATTATTTTGTCCAGGTTCTCTGAATGTCAAGGTGTTGTATGATGATGGCGTTGAAGAGATCCTATGGACCCGCAGTGGAGCTCATGGCAACAGGTGGCATGAAGCTCACGTCCCAGTACCAGAGCAGTTTTCCACCTTTCAGGTAAGTAAGAGCTGGGCTTAGCCTGAAATTACTCAACAGATTCTCCAAATTAATTTCTCTGAGTTTAAAATTCATACATCTTTTTTTCCTAAATGAGTGAAAACCAGGCTCACAGAGGTAGTTCTGCTCTCTTGTGTGGTCAAAGACAAAAAGATGCAAGATGAAGCATCACACGGTATTTTAAATGACATTCCTCTATCTTTTCTTCCTTTACCTATCACCCATCACCAGTTGGTGTTTGAAGTGGTTCGCTCCGGCTTTGACGGGCAAATAGCCATTGACGATGTGTCATTTGTGGACGGTTCCTGCAGTGCTCCGAGGATGTGTTCGTTTGAAGGCCAGTCATGTGATTACAGCACCACTGGTGCAGCCCTTTGGGTCCATCGCAATGCAAACTATCATCAAGCGTTTGGACCCAAGACGGATCACACACTGGAGACTGAACTTGGTAAGAGAGAAAAGATTCATAATTAACAGTCAGGCTTTAAGGGTCCGATATTATGCAACATCCACTTTCTAATGTTATTTATTAAAAATGTATGTCCATGGCATGTCTGCAACCCTCTCCCTTAGTTTTTTAATCCACCACTCAGAAAATGTGTGCTTAAAGGGACAGTTCAGATATTTGAAGTGGGGTTGTATGAGCTCCATATGACCACTAAGCGCATTAGATGCAGTAGAAAGTTCTCTCCTCTCCCTCAGCAAGCCACAATTTTTAAGAGTCGGTTACGCAGAACTAGCCGCAAACAGGGAAGTATTGTATCAGTACAAAAGGTATTTTCTCTGCCTACAAAAATTCCCATCAAAACATAATACCACAGTTTAAAAGTATGCTACCTAGACATTTTTTGAGTGCATTAACTTCTCAGAAAAGTAAAGTTCATCTGGAACTACCCAACTCACATCACACATTCCTCCGAGCAGCGCTGCAGCAAGCCACTGAATCGCTCTGCCTCCCTCTCAGTTGTTTTTGTCATTAAGCTAGTGACTTCAGATACCAATTGTAGCCTCCAATAACTTTTATCAAGTATTGTAGTTCTTTTGTTATGACTCTTAGCAGTGTGAGGAAGAGACAACATCAGTAATTACAAAGGAGTGATTATAGCAGTGATGGTGAAGTTTATGGAAGCGAAGAAGTACCAAAATCCAAATTTAAATGGATTAATAGAAATGCATTTTCATTTTCAGAATAATGCTGTTTATTTGACTCATAAATAAAATTAATAATACATTTTTAAAAATGAATTTTCATTTTCTTGTTCAAGACTGCTCATTCTGTGACTTAAATAAAATGAAAAAGAAAAAGATGTTTGAGATTTAATTTTCCTACTATGCCCCAGCAAATAGGTACCAAAATTCAATCTGAATTGTCAAATTTCATAATTAAAAAGCATTAGAACTAACGCTTTTTCGCTTCAAGGTAATGGCCGGAATTTCTGACTCGTAAATGAAATTAGTTCTAACTAATCCAAACTGCATTTTCATTTTAATGTTTAAGACTGCTCATTCTATGACTTTATTAAAATGAAAAGAAAAAGATATTTAAGATTTAATTTTCAAAAGGTGCTTCTGCAAATAGGTACCAAAATTCAATCTGAATTGTCAAATTTGAAAATTAAAAAGCATTAGAACTAATGCTTTTTCACTGCTGCAGACGGAAATCATCATACTGCCTGTATCACTCATCAAACAGACTTTCCTGCTTTTCTGACTCTCTGAGTTTTGGTAACATTCTTCAGTTTCATAAAGAGAAACAGGAAAAATTGTCCAAAACCTGAAGGACTTACTGACTGTTTATCTGCAAATAAGCAACAAGTATCTGTCAGAGACCAACAGGCAGAGTAGAGGAGGCTGTTTACTATAAAATTGCAGACTAATTGTGTGTCTCTTTCTCACACACACACATACACACACGACCATTACTGTTGTGGATTAGCATTGCATGGCTTGTGGCGGTTCTGCGCAGAGGAATACGTGACATGAGGAGGTTAGTTCCAGATAAACTTTATTTTTCCTGAGAAGTTGAAGCGTTCAAAAAATGTCTAGGTAGTGTACTCTTAAACTCTGGTTTGCTATTTTGAGAGCAAGTTTGTTTTGTTTCAAAAGTCATGCTAACTGTGATGCAGACAGAAGAATCGGTCTTTGATCTTCTTGAAAACAGGCAAAGTACGCTAAAAAGCAAACTCGAGCTCAGTTTAAGATGGGTTTGAATTTCTCACGGACCAAACAAGCAAATCAAAAAGCAAGAACACTGTGGCTTGAAGTTAGCTGAATTTCAAAACAGTAGCTAATGTAGCATTACCTGACAATATCAAGCAGAGTGTGGCTAATGTTAGCATCGCTAGCACCTCCAGTCCTCTTACTTCTACAGGTCTGTGCAGAATATGGCTACAATTCACATCATCAGGCACTTTTCATCCAGCTTTATTTTATTGCCCATTATAGTTCCAAACTGCTCTTGGCATAATATGGTTATTCCATTAAGCCTGGTTGTGGATTAATGTCATTGTGCAGCAGTAGACTGAATGGCAGGAACAAAAGTCACAGCCATAGTCGTTTGTGGCAGTGCCTTTGTTGCACTTCTTTTTGACAGACTTTAGTCCACTTGACAGAGAGCAGTGCAAAAGATAACCAAAACCAAATAAAGTGGCCAATATGTTGCAACTTTACCCCAACACCAAATGAGTCTGCCTACCTTGATGTGAATCTGGTCCCAACATCCCTTTCTGAGCAGGAGTGACACAGGGGGCTTTATAGACATACCAAAATCTATCTCTGAGTAGACTACTTGATAAAAAAAAAACTAAAATGCTTTAAAATGTGGACATCTGGGGACTAGTGTTTATTGTTGAAAAAGAGACAAAGACCTCATAGTTTGCCATAAATCAGGTTTATCAATTTATATATAGGACATCACAATAGTAGGTCTCTTGGCAGCTCCTAGTACCATAAAGAGAGGGAGAGAAGTCCTGATGTTGTTGATGATTTGTCTTGTCCATAAAAGTGCTCTATTACACAGAGACGACATGTTAATCACACTACAGGGCAAACAAAACCCCAAAAAAGCATAATATGGAGTCTTTAAATGTGTGATCTTTGAAGCACAGTACAAGGAAACATGCTTTCTTAATCTCTAGGATACTACATGATGGTCAAAACCGGGAATGGCTTCCTTGATTCTGGAGATAAAGCACTTCTCACCTCACCTATTCGCACTGGAACCACCAAGACTGAGTGTGTCCAGTTTTGGTACCACACTGGAGGAGAGAATTCTGGTGAGATGCTTTGACAAGTATTCAGTGGCCCAATGAGTAACAATAGATGAAAGTTGAAGACAATCTCATTGTGTGTTTTTGCAGGATCTCTGACTTTGTATATGAAGCCGGTTAATGGAGAGAGGGTGAAGATCTTCTCTGACAGTCTGAATCAGGGACATGTTTGGAGGCATGGGAGGGGCAACGCCTCAAGTGCCTTGGAAGACTGGCAGGTACAGACTCCAAGCTTAAAACTATAGACCATGCAACTGAACTTCAGATGGACTGGAAAATGGACTTGAGCTTATATAGTGCTTTTCTTGTCTCTTTCACTCACTGATGGTTGGAGTTTCTATGGAAGTTTATTCCAGTCTATTATATAGTCTATTTGCATAAATACTTAATTGTCTTGTCCATGGACATATCACCATATGACAGCCAGAGCTAGGCTCAAACCTGCAACCTTCTGATCACCGACCAATCGCATCAGACTTAGGGCCTGTTTACATATCAGTGCTGTGACCAGAAACAAAAAGGTTTTTCCTTTGCTTTTTCAAAAGCACCCCACATTCACACAGAGATGGTCGGATAACGATGTGTCTTCTCACAGTTTTGAGAAAATTGCTAAAAACGCAGTGGCGTGCATGCGTGTAGAAGCATGTAGTAAACCAGCTGGTGTTGCAAATGCATGCATATGCTGTGCGCACCCAATTTTCCTGATAAACTGCAATTCCTATTTGCATAGAGGCGAGAATGAAACATTTTCAAAAGTTGTGGACTCAGGCACTCCAGGCACAATCTGTGTGTAAATGGTAGGCACAAACACAACCAAAACTATCCGCTTTCGGCCATTGTCATCGTGTGTAAATGGGTCCTGAGCCACCAATGCCCCTATTAATTCAGGGCCCCCCACTCAAACAAAGCCACACCTGCATACACAAACAAGCAGCATGAACATCCAGCCACACAATCACCACCAGCAGCCTACCTCCTGCAAGCACAGATCCAGCTTTATATCCCACAGCTGAGCCTGTTCTATGTTTTCCAGCCCCAACTCTCCACTGCAGCCCCTTCTGCTGCAATATCCTGGACTGAGGCTAGGGTTTTCATGGACAACAAGGTTCCTGCTACCCCCCAGATATTTGCCTCTGGGTCAGGGTGATATTGATGAGGCTTGTCAGAGCCAGTCCACACACCGTCCCCACCAGCCACCGATGTTTGGTTCCATTCCAGTCTATGAAGGGGGCCCAGGGCACCTTGAGGTCCCAGGGAAAGTACAGGATCTTAGTAAAGCCAATGTGAGTGATGGAGAGACCAGCTCCATGCAGGTAGACAGGTAGAAGCAATGACTGAAGATCATAGGAGATTCCCTTAATAGATTCCCTGATGTGTTTTACAGGGTTATATAGAAATATATCAAATAAACTGCAGGAACTTTTTGAGGTGATAATCTAGTAAGCAGTCTGATTCAATATTGTTCAGTTCATGGCCTTTACAATGGACTCTTACATGCTTAAAAATGATGATGGATACATCATTGTTTTTTCTGATTAGTTTTGACACCAATGAGTAGTTCTTACACAATGGGCTCTAATTTCGTGGTGCAGCGCAGGGGGCGCAAGCCTGGCGCACCCCGCGCAGTGTTAATTTCATCCGGCGCACCGCCGTGCGCTGCCAATTTGACAATTTGGTAGACCGTCTGCGCAGAGATGGGTGTGACGGCGCACCAAGGGGAGGTGATGGCGCACCAGGGGGAGATGTTGGCAGATTCATGTTTGGCGCAGTGACAATTTCATGCCAAAAACAGTGCAGAAAGTGCGCTGAAAGCTCGTTAGCTCCAACCTGGTCTATTCTCGGCGCAAAGCGAAGTGCACCCTCCGCAGCTGTAATTTGGTGACAGGCGCACATGTGCGCACACGTCAACAAAGCCTCAGAGGCAGGTTTTCAGAGTGTCAGACACATTTTAATGCAATAAACAATCACAACAATCACTATTTCATGCAACCGTCTGAACCAGCATATACATTTGTATCTATATTAACTGTCCCGTCACATCTGATGTCGGATTAAAGCCGTTTGTTATAATGGAAACTTAACCTGACGGCAGCTGGAAGTTTGTTGCACATCTTACTAGTCAAAAATGAACAGCCTTAACACCTGATACTGAGTATATATCTGGCTTCCTGTCACTCTCCAGCTGTCCTATCAAATAAAGGCCAAAAAGCCAGAAAAAATAACTTTAAAAAAAAAAAAAAAAATGAACAGCCTTAACACCTGATACTGAGTATATATCTGGCTTCTCTCATTTCATTAAATTCAAAGAAAAGAGGGAGAAAAAAGACGAAGATAAAAGAGAGAAAATAAATGTATGTCACTAAGGATTTAACTGTGATTTCCCATATTTCTCTATTTTAGTCTTTATTTTTAACGTGATCTAAAAAGATGGAGTACAATATTGTAAGGAGGATGAGGCAGAGACACCGGGAGAGTATACTGTATATCACTATAGGCTCTGCTATTTGGTGATGACAAACTAGGAGTGCAGGTGGATCACAAGCATTATGAATGGATAAGCAAGCTGTGGTGTAACTGTCTCTTAATTTTATACTCCTATCATGACAAAGGAACAGATTACATCTGTCCTGGGAGCTGGCCCACATGGTGACACGTAGACCGATGCGCCCCCGATGGCCAGTCTGTTCTCCCAGCTGCTGAATGACAGCAGCTCTGACCGTCTCCAGCAGCGGGGATCATTCAGACCAATCAGACGCTGCGCCTCGGCCGCAGCGCATTTAAAGGCGAGGAGAGGAGCTCATTTGATTAGTGAAGACAGCGATCGGCTGTGTTAATCCCACTCACGTCTATTCTCCTCCTACTCTGACATTTGCGCGGAGAGGCAGAGACGTCGGCGTGGACTCTGCGCCCCTCTGCGCCCTGAGTGTGCCTCTTTTGGCACTGCAGGAAACTTGCAAGGTGCGCGGGTCACACCCTGTGCGCACGGCGAAGGCTGGCGCAGAGCAGGTGCGCCTGCGCTTGCGCCTGGTCGACAAAATTAGAGCCCTTTGCATTAACGTCTCTGTCTCAAATTTAAAGATATCTCACAAATTCGGATTTTCAAACATTTACTGCATATCAAACTTACATCTCTCTGGTGCAATGTCAACATGTCCACCATAAAAGAGCCTTCACATGTTATGCCCCAACTTTTTCATTTTAACAAATCTGGTATGTTGCATTTTTGTACCCATCAGCTGGAGTTTGAGGTGGTGGGAGCTGGAGGGGAAAACACCTTCATTGCAGTTGATGACATCTACATTTCTTCTCATCCATGTGAAGATCAAGGTTTGTATCAGCTTTAAAAAGTCTGACAAGCAAACATTATGGCAGGCTTTTACACTAATGTGGAGAGCCTGTAAAAGTATACTGGAATCTACACGTACATTATTCTTAGATATGGTAAGACATACCAGTGTGATAGTCCAAAAGTGCCACTCCCTGCAGCACTTCAGTATTTGAACTCTTTTAAGAAACTCAACTTAAAGTTCATTTTATGATTATTATTTTTGTTTTGATTTTGTAATTTGATTTTAAGGACTTTGAATTACATTGTGTATGAATTGTGCTCTTGCCTTGCCTTACCTTGAGTAATTTTCAAAAACTGAACAACACTAAACCATAGCACATGCAAAAACCACTGCGGAAGTGCTTTGCTTTGTTAACCTACTAAAAAGCAAGTCTGTGGTGGTTTGCACATGCACCCTGCAGTTTAGTTTTGTATTGTATTGTATTTCTTCTGAAAATTACAGAAAGTGCTAATATTAGTCCAAAAGTAGGTAAGGTAACATAAAAAGCAACTAGTCATAACAAGCAGGACCTTATAGAGTTGCAGGAGAGTTTATGTAATGACAGCAGGCAGAGGCAGGCTTGCAATATTTGATTCCCAGTGTTTCAGCTAAGCTAATTAGCAGTGGGCAAGCTCTGACAGTTTCTTCCTTGCTACTGCACACACAGTTTGAAGAATGGTGTCTATCTGTTTGTCATGGACATGGAATGAGGCAAGACACAAAACCAAAAAAACTGTTGGCATATCCCTTTAACTCTGTGCAAAGTTTATTATTCAGAGGGAGCTTTCTTTAAGCTATGGAATGTGTTATATATGAAAGAGATGCCTCTTCTTTCACAGATAAAGATAAGTCATTTTTGCTGTGTTGTGTATTTCAGGTTCTAAGTGCAGCCTGGAGGCAGGGATGTGTACCTGGAGCAACACTCAGAACATCAACTCAGACAAACTTGACTGGGAGCTGACCAACCAGGAGTCAGAGAAACACTACTCTGTCCCAAATGAAGATCACACCCTTGGCACAGAGAGAGGTAAACCAGAGGGAGACTGAGCGGGGACAGAGTTAAAGCTGTGGTTGGAACTGAAAACTATGTGAAATATTATGGCAGAATTTTAGGGCCACTCTTCAAAGTGAAAAAATGAGAAAGTTTCCTTTAAAGAGACTGTGAGGAGTTTCTAAGTAATTAAAAAAAAGTCTCACTTTTAGATATATGCCTGAAATACACACTTTAAGATGAGTTTTATAGCATCAAAATAGGTTATCTATAAACGCTGTTCCTTAGCTTCGTGGTCAGGTCGGACAGGGCTGGACTGGCCTGGATACTCAACTTCGGGAACAAGACAATTAAAACTAGAGCAAATTAATATTATTCAGACACGTCTTAGAGCACCGGGCTGTAAGTAGTGATATATAGCCAGCTACAAAACTACAATAATAAGTTTTCCAAAAATTGCTTGTTGTCACACATCAAAAACTACCACTACATAAATAAGAGATACATTACCTCGTCGCTTTGCATCCTGTAAGTTGTTGAAAAAAGAAGTTGTAAAGCAATGCAGAGTTCTGAGGAAGGTCCGAGCTGCATTTATTAGCATCACAACAAATGCACGCTTTAGTTTGGGTCACGTCTTTTGGTGCGTTCCAGTTGTAGTCAGAAGTAGGAATTTCCAAATTCTGAGTAGGAAACTGCAACTGGAACATCCCTCAAAGTCGGAATTTCCTACTGGGAACTCGGTGAAACCTCGCCACCCCCAAGTTGACAATCGAAGATGGATGCCCCCAGTGTGAACAGTTATTTAGCTCCTGTAATAATCAATTTATTTGCACTTCTGACTGGGGTGTGTCGCTCTAGATCAGCTGTATACATTGTATTGTTAGACTTATATTTACAAAAATGCTGCCATAGTGATAATCACATTCTTCATGTGATATTTGTGAACAACACAGGGCGAGCTAACAATAGCCTGGTAGATCAGCATGTTTTTTTCCGACTTCAACTGGAACGCCCGAGGTTACTGGAACGCAGCATTACGACAGTCGCCGCACGTGCTCATGCCGAGCAGAGTCTTAATGTAGCCGGAAATAGATTCTCCTCATAGCACCTTTAAGTTTTGAAAAAAAATAACGTTGCTTGTAATTTTGCCATGAACCAAATTCAGACTTTAGGGAAATTAGAAAGTTGTTAAGGTGCAGGAAAAATCTGCAACCTGGGATTTTTTCCTACTTTTGGCTTGGATTTATGGTAAGATCTATGTGACTGTTTTTACTATTAGAATTTGTGCAACTTTTTTGTTTTCCCTTCCCTTTGTAAGTTTTGTCATGTGTTTTTTGATTGTACTGGTTAAAACCACAGTGTAAAACATATATTGATCTGTTAAAGCAGTTTCCGAAAGACATAGATGTTGCTGTAAGTTTTTTTTATTTCTTTCCCCATAGACCAAGAACATCGTACATCTAAAAAACAAACAAAAATAAAAAAAACATTGATTGGCAGAACTAAAAACAGGCATAATAAAAGCTAAAGAAAACCCAGAGCAACCTAAAATTAAGTATTTTATATTTCTTAAAATATATCAAGCATAGCATTAAGTAGCTGTATACATTAAGTCCTCCTAGCAACTCATTTTTATCCAGTGGATGATGTTTTTTGTTTCTTTTATACTTCATATATCACTATAATAACTTCTGTTGATCCGTGAGTATAATAACATGACATATTGAATGATATGATGAAGGGTTTTCTTGCTAAGATCCCTTGTTTTGAAGTCAAGTTAAATATCTAAATTAAATATCGATTTTTTTTTACTTAAAATGTATCAAAATGGTCAATTACATAAATCTCATGTTGAAAATAAGGGAGAGGGTTTTAAAAACCTTTTAAAACTGTCTTGTACCTTCTGCCAGGTCACTTCCTGTTCCTACCAAGCACTGACCGGACAGCAGCCTATCAAAACGCTTGGTTGCTGAGCCCTCATCTACCGCCTACTGAGGGAACCTGCCTTAAATTCTGGGTCCACAAACCATCCTCATGTGAGTAACACTGCTCTAGATGAACTTTGGACCTTCACCCATCTCTAGTTTAAAACATTTTCAAGCTAATGGAAGTGCATGCTCATCTTTTAAACCTTAAGATGGAGGCTGGATGTTTTTGTGGCATTTTCAGTTTGATATACATATCCCATTGTTCTGTGTGAACGCAGCGGACAGTGTGCTGAAGGTGTGGAGGCTCTCTGGAGATTTAGAGCATCAGCTGCTTGTGGTGGGTGAACTGTATCAGTCATGGCAACGCCTGGATGTCGACATCATCTCCACAGAGGAATACCAGGTCAGACTCCCAAGGATGCACTCAATGGTTCAGTAAAATCATGTTTTATTCTTATTTTATCCTTATAAAAATATGTACTAATAGATGATGTGTAATTGAGGTAGAAATATTGGTTAGATTGAGTACGAGGGAAACAGTTTAAATGTCAGTGGTATTGCATTAAAGAAAAACAAAGTCCATATATGATAGTACAGACTATATAAAGTGCAACAAGTATTAGATATTATGAAGAGTAAACATGGTACAGTTTTTAGTATCAATAGTTTTGTGCAAAGAAAAAAGTGATCTTCTTCAGGTAGGTAAGAAGGTCTGCATTTGGTGGGTGTGGTTTAGATAATCTTTCCTTTAGTCAGTGGTTGTGGTTGATGGTAACCTTTTCCTCAGGGGGTTTTGTCTATGATTACTTTTTTCTTCAGAGAGTGTGGTCTGTGATAATCTTTACCTCAATGGATTTTGTCTATGATAATCTGTTCTTCAGTGGGTGTGGTTAATGATACACTTTTCTTACGTGGGCGTGGTGTATGATAATCTTTTCCTTAGTGGATTTTGTCAATGATAATCTGTTCTTCAGATTGTGTGGTCTATGATAATCTTTACCTCGATGGGTTTTGTCTATGATAATCTGTTCTTCAGTGGGTGTGGTCTATGGTAACCTTTACCTGAATGGAATTTGTCTATGATAATCTGTTCTTCAGACTGTGTGGTCTATGATAATCTTTACCTCAATGGGTTTTGTCTATGATAATCTGTTCTTTAGTGGGTGTGGTCATTGATAATCTTCACCCCAATGGGTTTGTCTATGAAAATCTTTTCTTCAGGGGGTTTTGTGTATGATAATCTGTTCTTTAGTTTGTGTGGTCTATGATAATTTTTACCTCAATGGGTTTTGTCTATGATAATCTGTTATTCAGTTTGTGTGGTCTATGAAAATCTGTCTGTATGATAATCTGTTCTTCGGTGTGTGTGTGTAGTCATTGATAATCTGTACCTCGATGGGTATGTCTATGAAAATCTTTTCTTCAGGGGATTTTGTGTATGATAATCTGTTCTTCAGTTTGTATGGTCTATGATAATCTTTACCTTGATGGGATTTGTCTATGATTATTTGTTCTTCGGTGGATGTGGTCATTGATAATCTTTACCTCGATGGGTTTGTCTATGAAAATCTTTTCTTCCGGGGATTTTGTGTATGAAAATCTTTTCTTCAGGGGGTTTTGTGTATGATAATCTTTTCTTCAGGGGGTTTTGTCTATGATAATCTTTTTTCAGGGGGTTTTGTGTATGATAATCTGTTCTTCAGTTTGTATGGTCTATGATAATCTTTACCTTGATGGGATTTGTCTATGATAATCTTTTCTTCAGGGGGTTTTGCGTATGATAATCTGTCTTTCAGTTTGTGTGGTCTATGATAATCTTTACCTCGATGGGTTTGTCTATGAAAATCTTTTCTTCAGGGGGTTTTGTGTATGATAATCTGTCTTTCAGTTTGTCTGGTCTATGATAATCTTTACCTCGATGGGATTTGTCTATGATAATCTGTTCTTCAGTTTGTGTGGTTAATGATAATCTTTACCTCGATGGGTTTTGTCTATGAAAATCTTTTCTTTGCTGGGTGTGGTTAATGATAATCTTTTCCTCAGTGGGTTTTGTCTATGATAATCTTTTCTTCAGTAGGTGTGGTTTATGACTATTCATTATCTAATGGTCGTGGTTTTTGATAATCTCTTCTACAGTGGATGTGGTTTAAGAATATTAATTTTCTGCAAATAAAATAGAGTTATCTAAACTAAAGCTAGAGGTTATTCAAAAGCAAGATATAAAAGTTAGGTCTTAAGGTTGCTCTTACAATAAAGGATATTAGTACTTCTTCATGCTGTATTTAAAATTAAACTTGTTTTTTGAACAGATTGTGTTTGAAGGAGTCAAAGGGACATCAGGTGTCATAGCTCTGGACGACATTGAGTACACCATCGGCATCAACTGTGCTAATGAAGTCACAGATCCTCAGTCAAGTAAGATGAACATGTGATTTACACTTATTACACACAATGTTTCTGCAAAACATTTTTTTTACTGATGTCTTAAATAATATGAAATCAAAATCATGAAGTTTTGGACCAAAAACAGAAAAGAGGCTTTCTTTTAGACAATAAATCAACACTGATACCATATTCATGTTTTGAACATATATATGACATAGAAATTATGGATTTGAATACGAAGCACAGTTTTATTTAGTCTATTTTTAGTCATAATGTTTGGCTAATGTGTTTTCAAGGATGGCTGCTTTGTATTTGTATAGCACTATTCAAAAAACATATATAGCACAAAGTCCTTTTCATTAACAGAGAATAAATAGGAGAAAGAAAGTGCAACAGAAAACTTAACCCTTAATCTAGCTCAACTGTTTAGCAGAGTTCATCAACAAATTCTGAGATATTCAATGTTTTGAAAAACAGAATAAACCAAATCCTCATTTGATTCTGTTAAAGGAATATTTCACCCAAAGAATGATATGCCTTCATTTTCTACTCACCCTCATGCTGAGCAACACTCTGGAGCACTTTTTTGATGTATCAAATGTTTTTTTAAATCCAACACATAGAAAATATTTATTCTTCTGGTTTGTTTGCAGTTATTTTTGTACCCTTAATCAGTGACAGAAACAAACAATGAGGTGTTAGGGTAAGGGTTATGGGTTGGGTTAAAATATTTGTATTTTATTTTATTTTGATTGCTTCTTCTGCGTTTTTATTCATTTTAGTTTGTTTTATGTCTTTTAAATTGTTTTTTGTCTTTGAAAATTCATTTTACTTATGTTTTAAGTCTATTCTTATATCTCGCATTTTATTTATTCTCCTGTACAGCAATTTGTTTCAACTATGGTTGTTTTTTAAAGCGCTTAACAAATAAAGTTGGATTGGATTGGATTGGATTAGGTAATGAATGTTCCTGCGTTATTGACATCTGCCAAACAGTTGGGTTGGGATTAAAGGGTTAAATAGAAATGATAAGAGAAAAACAAACTCAAATTAATCAATTATAATATAAATAAATGAATAAATAAAATATTCAAATCATAAAAAATAAAATAAGACTTTGATTTAACTGACCTGTGTGTGTGTGTGAGCGAGGAACTGTGGAAAGGCCATCATGAGTCCATACTGAGGAAACGTTGGACATAAAAGTAAAATTTAAAACAGACCGTCAGTAATAATAGAATTTAAATAATAATAATATAGATTGAAATAGATAATAACATTTTTGTTTGGTATGAATAATAAAACAAACAATGCTTGAATGTCTGATTCAATAAAAACATGTTAAAATGAAAAATGGGGAAGAAATTGTTCAGAATATAGGTCTGAAAGGTGGGTCTGGAGTTTGCTCTAAATACTTACTAAATACTCTGCGGCTCTAAGGTCTGCAGGCTGGGTGTTACACAGAAATGAGCAAACTGAGGGCTCTCACAGGCTCATATGATAAAAGAAAATCTGATAAATTAAACTGACCAAAACCATAAACCAGGCCAGGACCATTAAGAGATTTTAAAACTAATCAGAGAACCTTAACATCAGCTCTGTAAGATACTGGAGGCCAATGCAGAGACTTTAAACTGGTGTAATGTGGGCTGTCTTTCTGGTCTTCGTCAGCATCCTTGCAGCTGAGTTCTCAATAGTCTCTCTTCTCTCAATAGTCTGAAGATTGTGTCTTACTGTCCTGCTATTTTCTACTGAATGTAACTCAAAGTTTTCTGTCCTGTCCACAGCATCAAAGTCAGACAACACAGGAGGGGTTGCAGCATCTATCATCGTGGTCCTACTGCTGGTCGCCACTCTGATTGCTTTACTCATTTATTACCTGAAAACCAAAAAGAGAGCTGCGACTGCTAACGGTCCAACATCCTCGTCTCGCCCGGACCGCTCTGGTTTCAGCAATGAGTCATATGAACCAGAGGCCACAGTGAGTACAGCTACTATTTAGGACAGACAGACACTGGTGGCTTGGTTTGTGAGTTACGAGGGTAGGTAGTTGGATATTGTAAGTAGGTGTAAGTTAAAATGATCAAGTGATGCATCAGTCAGTAGTCTTTAAGTAGTTTAAGAAAGGAAGGCAGGTAAATACAGTAAATATGATTTCTTTACTTTCTGTTTATAAGTAAAAAGTAAGCTGTTAGTAACTACGAATTAGTTTCATGATCTAGTATACTGATGGGGAGTTAATTTGTCATTTTAAATGGTTGTTAGTTTGTGAGTTTGACAAGTTGACTTTTTGTTTGGAGGTTATTATAGTACCTATCAGTTACTTAGTTAATATTTTTTTAGAAAATTAGAAGAAAGTTGATTGGTTACAAGTAGGGATGGAAAATAATGAGATATTATTGATACCAATTCCATTAATAATTCTACTGAGCAATCTGATTTTTGAAGATTCCCTTATCTATTCAGGCTGATTAATCTGTGGAAAAAGTCAGTCTGCATGTATATATACATATATATATATGTATATATATATATATATATATATATATATATAGATATATATAGATATATATAGATATATATATATATATATATATATATATATATACATATAAATATAGATAGATAGATAGATAGATAGATAGATAGATAGATGGATAGATAGATATGCTTTTTTTGAAGACATAGTCTTTTTAGAGTTTGTTAGTTGGTGAGTTAGCTTGCAAGTCAGTGACTTTAGAAAGATAGCCTGTTATTTAAAAAGGAAGGGAGCCATAAATCATTGGCTGGTTATTCGTAGTAAGTATTTAATAGGTTGTTAAAATAATGTTTAATTCACTATTATTTAGGTTTATTTTATCATAAAGCTACTACTAGGTCTGTTTTGTTGGCAAACATAACTTAATTTGTTTGCTGTAATACAATTTTGTTGTTAATTTGTGAGTATCTCAGCTGAGTTTGAGAGTTATTAGGATTTTTTGGTAATTAGGAATTTGTAAGTTATCCATTTTTTATTAAGTCAATTTCTTAATTAGGTTTTTGTTTTATATTTATCAACAAAGTTGTTGGTTTGTCGGAAGATTTGGAAGGATAAAATCCGAGTATTGTTGGTGTGCTACTATTTGCATAGTTATTAATTATCAATTTGGTTTTTTATTTTTGAGTGAATGCATCTTAATGTGGTGAGTTATTTTTAGTGGTTAGTTTCATAAATATATGTAAAAAAGTATGTAATTCATTATTTTATGTTTTTGTGTTAATGATGTTTTGTAGGATGGTTAGTTATTGTTTGAATTTAGTTTGCTGCTCGCTATATATATTTTTATTGAAAGCTAAAAACAGAGGCTGATACAGTTACTCGGTTTGTTTACTTATCATGTCGAAGTGAATCAGTTGGTGAGTTGGTAGGTGGGAGGGAGGAGGATATTTGGGCGTTTTATCACTAGGTTGAAGGGTTTTTTTTTATAAAAGTTTGTGAGCTATTTCTTATTTGTCTATTAATGAGTTTTTAAAAGTGTTTCTTAAACATGTTGTATAGTGTTAAATATTCCTGAGCTGGCAAGAAAGTGTAGATGCTAATATACACTCAACAAAAATATAAACGCAACACTTTTGTTTTTGCTCCCATTTTTCATGAGATGGACTTAAAGATCTAAAATTCATTCCAGATACACAATATTACCATTTCTCTCAAACATTGTTCACAAATCTGTCTAAATGTGTGATAGTGAGCACTTCTGCTTTGCTGAGATAATCCATCCCACCTCACAGGTGTGCCACATCAAGATGCTCATCAGACACCATGATTAGTGCACAGGTGTGCCTTAGACTGTCCACAATAAAAGGCCACCCTGAAATGTGCATTTTTTTTTGCTTTATTGGGGGTCTGGGGACTCAGAACCAGTCAGTATCTGGTGTGACCACCATTTGCCTCATGCAGTGCAGCACATCTTCGCATAGAGTTTATCAGATTGTCAGTTGTGGCCTGTGGAATGTTGTTGTGAGGCCGGTTGGATGTACTGCCATATTCTCTGAAACGCCTTTGGAGACAGCTTATGGTGGAGAAATGAACATTCAATGCACGAGCAACAGATCTGGTTGACATTCCTGCTGTCAGCATGCCAATTGCACGCTCCCTCAATGCTTGCGACATCTGTGGCATTTTGCTGTGAGACAAAACTGCACATTTCAGGGTGGCCTTTTATTGTGTACAGTCTAAGGTACACCTGTGCACTAATCATGGTGTCCAATGAGCATCTTGATGTGGCACACCTGTGAGGTGGGATGGATTATCTCAGCAAAGCAGAAGTGCTCACTATCACACATTTAGATAGATTTGTGAACAACATTTGAAAGAAATGGTAATATTGTTTATCTGGAATGAATTTTAGATCTTGGAGTCCATCAGTGTTATATTCCTGAGCTGGCAAGAAAGTGTAGATGCTAATATATTTTAGAATTGTCAGTCTTTTGGTCAGTTATTAAAGGGACTGTGAGGAGTTTCTTAGTAATTACAAAAAAGTCTCACTTTTAGATGTATGCCTGATTGAAATACACACTTTGAGATGAGTTTTATAGCATGAAAATAGGTTATCTATAAATGCTATTCCTTAGCCTTCCGGTCGGGTCGGATAGAACTGGACTGGCCTGGATACTCAACTTCGTGAACAAGACAATTAAAACTAGAGCAAATGTATATTATTCGGACACGTCTTAGAGCACCGGGCTGAAAGTAGCGATATATAGCCGGCTACAAAACTACTATACTAAGTTTTCCAAAAATTGCTTGTTGCCACACATCAAAAACTACCGCTACGTAACTAGAAAGAGATACATTACCTCGTCGCTTTGCATCCTGTAAGTTGTTGGAAAAAAGAAGTTATAAAGCAATGCAGAGTTCTGAGGAAGGTCCGAGCTGCATTTTTATTAGCATCACAACACACACACACACACACTTTGGCTTGAGGTGCGTTCAAACTGTAGTCAGAAGTAGGAATTTCCAAGTTACGAGTAGGAAACTAAAACTGGAACATCCCCCGAAGTCTGAATTTCCTACTGTGAACTCGGTGAAACCTCGCCACCCCCAAGTTGACAATCGGAGATGGATGCCCCCAGTGTGAACAGTTATTTAGCTCCTGTAATAATCAATTTATTTGCACTTCTGACTGGGGTGTGTCGCTCTAGATCAGCTGTATACATAGTATTGTTAGACTTATATTTACAAAAATGCTGCCATAGACTCCCAGTTCTGAGGTTACTGGAGGCGTGCTCATGGGTAGCAGAGTCTTTATGTTGCCAGAAACAGATTCTCCTCACAGTCCCTTTAAAGGAAAAGTTCGGTTCCTGCAGCTTTTACATTGTTTATAGAATGAAGAACAACAATATACTCACCCAGAAGGCTTTCCTGATGCAAACGGTGCTTCGGGAGATATTTAGATCCAAAATCGAGCAGCGGACATCCGTATAATGGTAGCCTGTAGGGCATGTTAGCGCCGCTCCTAAAACTGCATTAATCGTCCAAAAACTCATGTTTTTCACCAATATTCCATCATGATTTCCTCCGAATGGACCGCCATTGCAGCCTGTGTCTCTCCACACAGCGCTGTGTGGCTGAACTAACCTCTGAACTGACGGCTTTGTTTACATGCCCTTTGCGCATGCGCAGTGCGGCTCATTGCTTCAGGGGAAGACCGGCAGCTACAAATCAACTTTCTTCTTCCAGTTTTGTGCAAAATGGACGAATATCTATGGGATGAAGATGTTGTGGAGGAGAACTTTGAATATGATGGGTGTCCTTACAGTTTGGAGCCACAGTATACAGATAAGGAGCTCTTAGAAATGAAGAAGCGATCGCAACGCTCCGGAGAGTACTGCGCATGCGCAGAGGTACCCGGTCTTCTTCGTCAGTTCAGAGGTTAGTTCAGCCACACAGCGCTGTGTGGAGAGACACAGACTGCAATGGCCGTCCATTCGGAGGAAATCATGATGGAATATTGGTGAAAAACAGGAGTTTTGGACGATTAATGCAGTTTTAGGAGCGGCGCTAACATGCCCTACAGGCTACCATTATATAGGTGTCCGCTGCTCGATTTTGGATCTAAATATCTCCCGAAGCACCGTTTGCATCAGGAAAGCCTTCTGGGTGAGTATATTGTTCTACTTCATTCTATAAACAATGTAAAAGCTGCAGGAACCGAACTTTTCCTTTAAGTAAGTAAAAGGTTTCAATAAAACTGAAAAAAAACAGAATTACATGAACTGTAGAGATGCTGTTACGTACAACATATTAATTTCTAGAAAGCCAGTTAAAATGTATAAATGTTTCAGTTAAATTAGTTTGTACTTGGACAGTTGTCACTAATAATCAGTGTAAATATGACACTAGATGAAAGTTGCAAATCAGACAAATATGTCACCTCAATAAAAAAGTTTTTCCTTGAAAAAATGCAGATTTTATCTTCAGTTAATGTAGTATCATCTGTCTGTATCATCACTGACTGACCATTTACCCATGTTTATTTCAGCGGAATCATGTAGCCACACCTCCCACTCCAAATCATCCCATGGCAGCTGGATTCAATCATGTCCATGTGAGTATACCCTGCTTGTGGTTAGTGTAGGACTTTATCTATTGATTATCTGTTTCATTTTGTAAGGAAACACGTCATAAACCAAATTACCATGTCCTCTGGTGCACTGGCTAAGAATGCTGCAACATTTATAAACTACGGAAAAAAATAAACTTTGAAATAAAGCCACAATTATTTCAGATATAAAAATACACCGGTTTTGAGTTTGAACGCAGTGGGGACTGGACTTTGTGGGCGGAGCCTAAACGGTGGTGCAAAAGCGTGTGGTTTAATTAACACACCCAACAGAAGTTGAGTTTTCTCACAACAACATGGGAATGGAGCCGAACTCACTGACAGCTCAATGCATCAACTGTCTAAGAGAATAGAGTTACAGTGAATGGAGAGGAAGGCCAAACTACAGAAAAACTCTGGGTGCACAAACTTACCTTATCACCTCTGTCAAGGAAGTTGTGTTTTGGTAGGCGTTTTTCTATCTTTCTGTCCCTCCATCTGTGAGCACAATAACTCCAAAATTTTGAAGAAATTTAAAGGGAATGTTACTCATGGCACAGAGAGGGAGTGATTTGATTTTAGTAATGATCTAAATCCAGATGCAGATCCACGAATTTGTGTGATTGGACTTTTTCCACATTTTCAATACCAACTTGGCGAACAATGTCCAGGATGTTTAATGCTGAAATTTATCAGATGCTTTTGTGAATAAGGGTCATAATGTTGAGTGCTACAGTTTAAGACGTATGCTTGTTAACTGCTGACCAGCAGCAGTATCATCATCCTTAAAGATGTTAAAATGGTAAATGTCATTATAAGGATAGAAATACACATCAGATTCAGCTTTAATTTCACTGAATAAAGCGAGATTTACTATGAAACTTTCAATCCTCAACATGTGCTGCTCAACTGAAGGTCACCAGTCAACACAGTCAGTTTTAACACTGTAACAACAGGCTATCAAAAACTACTTAAAATGGGTAATCATAAACACATAAACAAGAACTTTATACTGATAGTAACTGATATTTATGGCTTTATCAGCATTGCTGCGACTCCTTATCAATAACTCATTAAGCTGTTTAATGATTATTATAACAACATTAATCACTGCTTACTGTAAAACTGCTGACCGTATGTATGACCATAAATGTCTGTTTTGCTTTAAAGGGATATGCCAACATTTTTTTATGTCCTGCCTCACTCTTGAGTCCATGACAAGCAGATAGACACCATTCTTTCAACTGTGTGTGCAGTAACAAGGAAGTCCCTGCTAATTAGCTTAGCTCAAACACCAGGAGTCAATGGGTACTGTTAGCCTGGCTCTGCCTACAGTGATCAGATAAACTCTCCAGCTACTCCAAAAGGTCCTGTGTGCTTGTTGTGACTCTGATTTTTATTGCATTTGTTATGTTATCTATTTTTAGACTAAGATTAGCACTTCATGTGAATTTTAAAAGAAATTAATGCTAAACTAAACTGCAGGGCACATGCGCAACCCACTGTGGACGTACTTTGTTTGTTTACCTACTTACAAGCAGTTCTGCGGTGTTTTGCACATGCACTCTGTGGTTTAGCTTCACATGAATTTCTTTCGAAATTTACATTAATTGTCAATCTAAAAATTGAAAATAATAAAATAAAACAGAGCCAAAACAAGCACACAGGACCATTTAGAGTAGCTAAAGCGTGTATCTGATGACTGAAGGCTGAGGCATGCAAACGCTATCCGCTATCCACTATCAGCTAAGCTTATTAGTGGTGGGTGAGCTCTGCCCATCTCTTCCTTGTTGCTGCATACACAGTCAACAGAATGGTATCTGTCTGCTTTTCATGGACTTGATAATAAGGCAAGGCATGAAAACAAAGTAAAAATGTTGGAGTATCAGGGGGTGCTTGTTTGGCAGAGTGGTTAGCAACCAGGCACTCCATGTACTTGCTTCTGCCGGTCCAGGTTTGAATCCCACCTGTGACCAGTCTGCAGAGTGTCTTCCCCTACTCTCTCACCCCCTTTCACAGGCCTATCGACTGTCTCTCTCCTATCAATAAAGGCACAAAATGCCCCAAAACAAATATTAAAAAAAAAAAAGTTGGAGTATCCCTTTAAGTTTTTTGATAATCATAGCAATGTTTTGTAGCGCTCCTGCACTGACATCTTGTGGTACATTTAGACATTCCCCCTCTTATTTATGTCAACATGCTTCCCAATTTTATTTCCACCAGTGTGTGTGCTCTTCTGATGTGGCTAAATAGTGATGTCTACTGTCTGTCCTTACTCACTTCTGTTTCTGTCTCTTATTAAAAAAACGGTTACTGTTGTAAGATACCCAATTAATTAGTGTTTCCAACAAAATCTCAGATTTGTGCTCAGGATAACTGAGTTGGCTTTTTTTCTGGTTTCAAGAATCTAAATTTTGTTTTCGCTGAGACTCTCTGGAGAATCATCCCCACATTCATCATCATGTTTAAAGTAGGGGTGTCACTTTAGTGCATTAATTAGATTAATTAATTGTGCCGCAAATTAATGCATTATAGAAATTAATCACGATTAATCATAGCACACAAACATTTTGATATTGTCCAGCTGAAGGACCCGTACATGGCAGTGGCACGTCACTTCACACGTGTCTCTAGTCAAACCAAACAAAGTCCAGTTGACAACAGGAATGGCATATTTAAGACTTAGTCTTATTTATTTTTGAATTTATTTATCTATATTTGTACTACATTCTTTAATAATGCACCAGGCCTAATTGTTTTGCTGGATGTCCTCGACCTTTTTCTTATTTTGATTTGATTTATGAAACACACTTAAAGTTTAATTTGAGTTGCCTGATTGAGCTTAGAATTTTCTGGACAATTTGCCCTGACTTTGGTTTTATTTAGTCTGCAATAAAAATGTGGATTTACAAATCTACACTTCTTAGTGTATTCATTTGATTAGTCCTGCACTACAATTTTATAATATCCTAGAATTCAAATTCTTTATTTGGGTACTTTAAGCAGATATGAGATTAAAATGTGATTAATTAGATTAATTATAAATCCAGTAATTAATTAGATTAATTTTTTTAATCGTCTGACAGCACTAGTTTAAAGCATCAGCCCGTCTGTACAATTAATTCATGTTTTCATGAACAGATTGTGCTTTTATTCTCTGACTGACTGATGGTCTTTTCTTGTATTTTCCCTGCAGATCTATGATGATGTCAAGGAAAGGTCAGAGGAGGAGGCATGAGGCAGGAGGAGAGGAGTTACCGCTGCCCGAGGGCGGCTTTTTGAAATTAAGGGGATATCACAGCAGGAGAACTGCTTGTGTCGCCCTGTCATGATGCACATGCCAAACACACACACACACCCACACACACACAATGTTGAACACAGACACACACACATGCACACATTTAAAAATCTCAACACACTGAAACACTGCTGAAGGCCTGCGGGATGCAGCTGCATCGTTCGTGGAGGCTCCTTCTGAGCTGCTGCTCTCCGCCTGAGGACGGACAAAATGAAGGCAGGAGAGAGAGGAGACCCCAACAGGCCAGGGACGGACATGAAATTGTCTTTTAATTGTGACATGAAATGATAACAATCCCAACAATTTCAGCTGAGCCATACTGTCTTATTCCCTATATAATAGAGAAGTTTGCAGATAAGGCTGCTTAATTTTAGGCATAAACAAACACCCATCTGATTTAAGGTCAGGAGGTCAGTGAGTTTACTCAGCCTATAATGTGTGAGCTGCTATATGTGGTCCTATGTGACTGTGATGGAGCTTGAGAGAAATGGATGAAGCCCCTTCTTTCTCACTTCAGTCTTCTTCTGAGGAGCAGAACACAAACACAGCACAGTTGTCTGACTTTTCTTGCCGAGTGTGAACAATGACAATTGTGCTGATTAGCTGACATCCAATCAGCTTCAAAGTTAAAAGAGAAGATTTAGGGTGAAAAAAAGTAATAGACCAAAAGAAAAGGGGTCCTTGTTTGGAAGGTTCTGAACAAAGAGAAATGACCTAGAAGTGTGATGTTGGCCATAGTAAGGGCTGTGAAACATGACCATAGCAGACTTTAAATAATGTTAAATTTAGTGAATTAAACATCAGACTCTGAAGTCATGTGGGTAAAATGAGATAAGAGGAAGGTGAGCAGGATAACCTCGATGTAACTACGTTGTCTCCTCACAAAGGCCTTACATCTTGCAGATTCATCAGTCTTTTGTTTTGCTGTTTAGAAATCTAACAGATCAGTGTGGTGAAAGTTTAATCACTTTTAATTTAAAGTGGTATTTCTACAGTTAGGATTACAAATAAGAAAGGCCTATCACTACTGAAACATAAGCATTAGGGGCATATTTCATCTCTAACAGTGTTGTGCTCTTGTTTACTTTTCATAGTGTTTTAAATCTTACATAAGAACAGACAGCACTAGTGTTGATTATAATAAAAACATCTTTAAACAAGAGAAACTTAAGGACAAAAGATATGGAAAGAGAATTAAACAAGACTATTATTGGATAAATACAGTACTACCATGAAGAATAATTGCTGAAATTTTATGTTATATTAAGTAAGTTTCAAGTTTTGAGGTTATAAAGCTAATATCAGATCCTCAGACTATGACTGCAGCTCAAGTCTTTCACTGAGAATATGTAAATAACTTGTAAAAATATTGTCAAAATCACATTAATTACAACTGTCAATGTTTGTTTGCTACATAATAGGGCATTGTGATGTCCATCAGTTTGCACAGCCGACATGCGAAGTGACGTCCAATTCTCCACTGTTCTCTTATTGCCTTATTTCCATCTTTCTTCATCTCTGAGAGATTTATTTCATTGAGGCCAAGGAAAGGTGGTAAGAAAAGATTTAGGAGCTAATGTTTTGGCTGTAAAATGGACCTAACATTGGATAAATTTACTCTCTTCAAATCTCAGATCACATTTACATTAGAAAGCCTGAAATATATTATTGTTTGAAAGACCTGGGTTTAAATGAAGATGCTATGATTGTGTGGGAGTGTAGACTGAATTATCTGAGAGCTGCTCTTGTTCTGATTTGGCCAGTCAATACTCAAACTCCTTAGAAATGAGTGGGGTGCCTGTAGAGAGAGTAGTAAAAAGAAAAATAACATTAAGCAACAATTTTAAGGTCGAAGAGAATAAGTCAACATTTGCTATTGCTGTTTGGAGATTTTCTGTAAAGCTAAGAATATCAATAATAAATTGAATTAAAGCATCAACACATCAGTGTCAAACTGGTTCTTCTTTTATGAGTGCATTGCTAAATAATATCTTTGATGTCTCTTTTTCCAGAAGGTTTGAATGTTTGGATTAAAGCTGATATTTGTCCCCTCTAGTAGTGTTAAGTATATGAATATTGTAAGTCACATTTGTTAGTATAGGTGGTGCAAGGGGTTGGTTTGATATTTTTAATGAGGGGTTGCATAAGGTAAATGCTGATTCTAAATACAAAAAGGCCCACTAGTTTAAAATTTTTAAAAATCACTTGGGTGATTGTACTCTGGACTAGATAGTCTTACTCGCTTTACTTTCCCAATGGCCGTCACCTTTGTTTTGGTACTACTTTACTCCAGGCGGAGGGATGAGCGGGCCACGCCGTGTGCCAAAGCAGAACCGAAACAAAGGGGACTGCATGTTGAAAAGTAAGTGTGGAAAATGTGTCCAGTACAGTCACCATGACGCCATTTTAAAATTTTGATTCCACCAAAATTCACTAAATTATACAAAACTTATCATAGACCCTCTGTTTATCCTAATTTCCTTTTTTATTCTCTCCTTCCAAGGGCAGCACAGTTCTTTTTCTTTCTTTTTTTTTATCAATCTTAAACTTAAAAAACAACAAAGTTAAAACAAAGTAATACATGTACACATACAACTGTCCATGTCCATCCAATAAAACTTCACACATGTATGTGTATACATAATGTGTATCGACAGCAATCAGTTTGAGAAGGGACAGAAGAAAGAGCTTATATATGTCTGTCCCTTCCTTCCATGACTTAATGTTCTGGTTGTTGACATTATCCTCACACAGTCTTCATTACCACATTTGAACTGTACTTGCTTGAATAAACTGAACAAAGGTATCAGAATAATCCAGAAAGCATGCTGCTGAAGTGTCATCACTGAAAGACCAGGAGCACTTATCCCAGGTTTGGAACAGGAACAGTGACCCTCCTCACTCTCTATTGTTCATGAGTTAATCTTCATAATCAAAGGTATTTTTATTCCTTGAACATTTAGAAAATGACCACTGGACAGTGTCTTTTATTCTGTATGCACGGTTGTCCTGGTGGTTGTGTTTTTTAATACTGAGTGCAAAACAAAGCCATTTTCACACGTGACCCTGATTTACCCACGCAGAAAACTCCCCGACCTCCTTGTCTGACCTTGGTCCTTACGGTACAGGAGTTTTATGGAAAAACTCAATTTCAAATCCGAAATTATACAACATTTGATCCAAGTTATTATGTTGTGTTTCTTGAGATGTACAAACCCACATAATAAAAAATGTGTACACTCACTGACAATCAAAGATAAAAAATAACTTTTCTACATTTTACTGAAATTTTCAGGAGATGTTTGTAATGGCCCAGCGTAAAAATGATTAGATTTTGGTGGTGATCATCAGTGAATATGGATAGAGTATAAGCACTCTGATGCTATAACAGTTCAGTAATTCACTTTTTTATTACATTTTTTATCTATTGTTCCCCACTGCTTCCCAACAGTTCAGACGTGTGAAATGTGCTGTCTTATCTATTTTCATATCCTCATTTGTGTTAAAATATCACCTAACTATGACAGCACTTCTGTAAAATGGTGATGAGATTATCTTCTTTGCTGATGTTTTACAATACTTCATAGATGCTCTCCAGGCAAGACCAATCTTAAAAAAAATAAAAGATAAATATTGACACATTGCTCTTTTTGTGGTGGATGAGACAATATCTCACTTATTTTGGAAATGTTTACATTCATACTTTTTGGATTGACCCTTAATATTTCTTTTGAATTCCGAACTTGATTCTTCATTTAAATTAAATATTCAACATGTAGTATTTGTTTTATCAAAAAATGAGAAAACTGGCTGAAACTAAATGTAGGCTATGTGATCAACCTTCTCATAATTAAAGCCAAATTTCATTTTCACTCTTCCAAATTTGCCAACCAACGACTGAATCTTATCGTTTTCAAACCTGTACTGATATTGTATTTGAAAAGCGTTGGGAAAAAAAAAATATATATATCATTTTTCACGTTTTTATGAAAAAATATAGTATTGCCTAAAAGCCCACAGCGACCAAAACAAGATTTTTTTTTTTTTTAAATAGAATATGGCCTGAACTTGTTCAAGCTCAAGACCTGTTATTTTCCTTCAGTTGTTTGTGGTATTTTTTTGTTGTATTTCTGTAATTACATATTTATTCCTAAATATTTTGTCATGTTCATCCTGAGTCTGGGATCCACATTTAAGATTTCCTGCTGCTTAACAGTTTGTTTGTTTTTTGCCCGATAATGGAGGGATTCATGATTGACTTTATGGATTCATGTTGGGTGTCAGATGTTTATTATTGGCTCTATACAAATAAAGATTGATTGATTCTGTAGGCTATATTTGTCAATAAAAAACCCTACCTTGTTGAACGAGCACCTCGGTGGAGGTAAATCATGATGTTGTTTTTTTTAATTGTTTTTGCCCCTCTTGTCTTTCTACTGTTTACGATATGTATTGCCTTTTCAAAACTTGTGGGAAAAGTCCGAAAGAAATTAATAACAGCTCCCTCATCCTTGAGGTTCACACTCATCACCAGCAGGTGGCGGAAATGTTTCATGTTGCTGTTTGCCGACCGCCAAGAGACCAAAGAAGAAGAAGAAGAAGCTCATTCAGTGGAGGGCTAACGTGCGGACAAGTCTGAGTGAGTATGTCAGCGACTACTTCTGAATTTAGTGGTTTTCTCGTCTATTTATCGAAATTCCTGAGGGCTGTGACTCTGTTGGCTTGAAAGGTTCTGCGAACTGGGTGTTTAAGTTTCTATTTTTGTGACAGAGTCATAAGGAAGGTGTTTTTACAGCAAGGTGACCATGATGACATGCATTATTGCAAATGTCAACAGTAATGTTTGGCTAAAAAGATCTAAAAGCAAAACACACATGTGTGTTAACAACAGGTACAATGGACATTCATGTTAAAAAATCCTGACCTGAACTCTTTACTGTGTTTGATCAAAACTGCCTGTCTTACCTGCTTAAATCTGAAGTTCAGTATGTTTTCCATGTTCAGGTAGACGAGTGTAGGTGAAGTGATTGTGCTGTAATGTGTGTGTTTTATTTAGAATACAAAGAAATGAATGAACCTTCATGTCAACTGTACCCGCCAAGTGAAGGCTGATGGGGTTAGCTCTCAGCTTCTTTTGGTACAGTATGTCCAAAGTTTGGGCTGAGAAATATAAAAGGCTTCTAGATTTTCAGGTGAGAAAGAGTAAGTTATTGTTTATTAATACACGTCTTACCTCACTATTGTAAGCACCACTAAGAAAATATACTTATTGACCACGAGATAAATGGTCTCTAAATAGCTATCCCATCAAAAACTTATTTTGTTAAAGGCTGATTTTAGTTAAATTTCTTTCCGCAAACAGGTTGTTTTGTTTTATTTGAATCCTCCATAAAGACTATTAGGGATTTAAGAAAATAACACACCAATATATTGTACCATTTCCCCTGTGTGATGCTGTGATGTTATTTCACAGCCAAATATTGATGTTAAGTGGTGCAGCAGGTAGTGCAGCAAGAAGGTTGCTGGTTCCATCCCTATGTCAGCAGGGCCTTTTACATGTTCTCCCTGTGCATGTGTGGGTTCCCTCCAGGAACTCCAGCTTCCTCCCAAAGACCCAAAACATGCTCATTGGGTTGATTGGTGACTTCAAATTGCCCTTAGGTGTGATAGTGAGCCTGTCTCTCTATGTGGACCTGGATTGGCTGGCCACTGGTTAAGAGTGTACCTCGCTTCTCACCCAGTGTCACCTGTGACCCAGAACAGGACAAGCAGTGTAGGAAATGTATGTATGGAATATTGATATTTCATAAACTTATCTTTTACAGAAGTTATTGACATCTGTCGTGTGTTTTGGTTTAGCCTCTGGTTACTAGTCGTCAGCAAAGTTCAGCTGTTTAGCTCTCTGTACCTGTCTTTCCTTTACTGTTATTGTTTCTGTCATAGTGACAGACAGAAAATAAAATATATACATGTTGTAGGAACTGAGATTGATGTATACATCCCAGATTATAAACTGTATTCCTTATGCATGGTACTATACATGGTAGGGGTGCATGATAGTTTTGCAATATCAGTATCCACAAATGATTACCTTATACTCTTATGACGTTATTGGAATTATTATGGCAGGTCTGATGCGCAGGGTCTAAAGGACAGCTTTTAACAAGCTATAGTTTTGACAGAACATGACGGGCATATGTTTACATAGTGTTTTACCTTATATTCACTGAACACCAACTTATCAGTCTAAAGTTAGAGCTATGGCTGAATTTTTCTTTGATAAGAGCAGGCCTGTTTCTGAACTTGATTGTTCTTAGATACCATGCGCACCTGAGGTAGTTCTAACACAACAGGAGATATTGGGTGCCTTTATATGAAGTGGATCTCGCGTTTAAAAGCAGATGTTTTGACAGAACATTTAGTGAAGATGTATTGGCATAGTGAGCGGCACGGTGGCACAACAGGAAGTGCACTCGCCTTGGAGCAAGAAGGCCACCAGGTCTTGCAGGGCCTTTCTGTGTGAAGTTTGAGTGTTCTTCGTTGGTGACTGCCTCAGGGTGTACCCTGCCTCGTGTCCAATGACAGCTGGGATGGGCTCCAACTCCTGCATCACCCTGAACGGGGCAATGGGTATAGAAAATGAATGATTGAATGATTATTGTCATAGTGCAGTGATTCCCAAAGTGGGGTACTTTTTAGCCCCTGGGTACACAAAGTTACATCGAGGGTACGCGACCACCAGGTTTCAAACAGCTACTTCTGTAGTTAAAGTTCAATCTGGCAAATTTTTGTATTATGAGATTTGATAGAGGTCTGAAGTGTTGGCAGAGAGGCTGGACTGTTGAGGCATCTTGGAGAGGGAAATCTGTCCTGAGTCATTTAAGATTCTTATTGTAACATAAGTTCAGTCAGACAGCCTGCTCATTAAAGCTGTGGTGAGTTTGTAACAAACAGTTTCCAGTTCAGAAATGTACATTTCTTTTTCAAAAGTAAACTAATGTTTCTTACTGAAATTGCTGGTAAATAAATGTACTTTGTGAGAAACAATTCACTTCATGAGATTTTGGTGGCAGGCTTACTGACACATTTCTTTTTGTAGCTGATATAAGTCTGTGAAAAATAGGGGGTACATGGCTGGAGGTCAAGTGTCTGAAGGGGTACAGGCTGTGAAAAGTTTGGGAACCACTGTCGTAGTGGGTGTTTTCAAAAATCTATTATCATGCATCTCTGATGGTGAGCTTCTAATTCATGAAAAGAAAATTTAAGATGGATTGTTTGAGGTAAAAAAAAAGAACATCTCACTGTGTTTTGTTTTCTGATCATATTGTGATGTCTTATCACTATTGATATTGTAAATAAGTAATGCAAATAGTTAAAGGTCAGAGCCTTGCCAGTACACACCCCTATAGGCTGCATGTTGACATTCTGCTGCTTAAATAAATTCAGAGGAACACATATAAGAAGTTACCCACCACTAAGACATATTGTGTTGATTTTTTTTTTATCAGAATGTCCAGCCTTAGTTCACTAGCATCAGCTGTCTTAATACAGTTATGTTTTTAAATATTAGCATGTTAAGCAATCACATTAAAGCATGAGCTCAGACTCGTAATGTGTGCAAAATAATGTAGAAAGCTATATCATTTCCTCAGACAGTGAAATCAGATTATAAAATTAGACATTTTGCATTTTATTTGCGTGTAAATAAAGTCGGTAAATGATTATTTTTATTTAGTCCTTTGTTACCCTGTAGTTTTTCCTTTACAGTCATCATTTTGCAAGAGAAACAGAGAACATCAATCAACAATGAACAGTACTACTTATCAATAAAACCCGTGCATACACTTGTCAGTAGTCATTTTTTCCAGTTTTGAGATTGCCAACAAAGCTTTAGTTTGAGGAGTTCCTGCAGTTCTTTAACCAAAGAACTCGTGATGAATTCACAAGACAGAAGTTAACGCTACAGCAGTTCTTTAGTGTGGGTTTCCATTGGAGCAGTTCGAATGCCCCCATGAGATTTATTAACAATCCATCTTTTTTATCACAAGTTCAACCAAGTTTTCAAAAAAACATGATATGTATGTGGACACCCAAAGTAGAAACAGGTTGCAAAGGGGCATCATGCACCAAGTCCAGGTCCATTAGTCACTTATTTCACCCAACCAGTAATAGTTTGATTAGGATTTTAAGTCAGAAAATCCAAATGCAGGAAGAAGAAAATAAGGGAAATACTGTCCATTAGAGCAAAAAGCTGCTGCTGTGAGACTGAGCTCGGTTTGTGTTTGAAGAAGCAGCCTCACGCATGCTTGCTCAGTTTTAACGGTGACTTAACTGAGCTGAAAAACAAGAAGTCTGAGAGCTGTGTTTTGTCTCTGCGTGAACCAAAGTCTAAACAGAGCCCCCTCTCCTTCAAACATAACCCTGTGTGTTTTCTCACTGGTGTTCACTCTCTGTCCCAGGACAAAGATGCAGACCCCAGCAGAGTCGATCCTCCATAGTGGTTATTTCCACCCATCACTCAGATACTGGCAGACCTGCTCCGCTGACCTGAGACCGGACAATCTGATCTACCCGATCTTCATCACGTAAATCTTTTTATTGTTTGTTTCCTGCAAGTCAATGCAAACACAATCAACATAAAATAAACGTATACGAGTTAAACTTGTACTGCAAATGTGAAGCCTTTTAGATGGTGTGTCTCGCTTTCAGTGTCATAATCCTGTTTTATGTTGCTTTCGTCCACAGAGACAGTGAAGATGCCGTGGAGCCCATTGGCAGCCTGCCTGGACAGGCAAGGTAAGAAACATAAACATATCCTGGCTTAACAATATCAGCTGAAAGATATTTTGACAAATATATATTTACAACAACCACAAAAATAGCAAAGCAGTTGTTTTTGCAACATTCACACAGAGCACGGCTCTGGAATTTTAAATCTAGTGCAGCTTGAAAAAACAGGGGTCCCCATATATTTTTCTTAATAATTACAGGGCTGAAACAAAAGTATTTCAAACTGTAAAAAAATCTCTTAACACTCCTTTAATTTCAATTTAATGTTTTAGTTTATAAAAAGCACAGGGACATTAAATTGAAGTTTCAATTTTTAATTACATTTTTTTCAATCTGTTTTTTTAAATTTTCAAATTGCAGCTCTTTTGGCCTGGATTTTGCTCCATAACCGCGCAGACAGTTGTACAGTTTTAATAATTTATGATCCTTCAAAAACGCAAGATCAGTCGCTCTCAACTATTTTAGCTTTGTAATCCAACTCTTTAGTGAATAAATGTGACACAAATGCAAAAAATGTTCCATCTCTCAACTATTTTAGCCATATTCTATGGCAAACATTGCAGTTTGGACCCTGGATCAGGGAAGGCGAGGGATGAAAATATTTAGAATTGACTCTTTAAGATATTTTCTTGCTGTAAAAGAAAAAAAAGTTCCCCTTTGTAATATTTCATGCATTTACTCATGAGCGAGGGTTACAAATCTGACATTGAAATAATCATCACAGAATGCAGATTCACCTGATCATATGACCGCCACAAAACACACAATATTTAAGATTGATGTATGATCCACTGTATTAACTGTAAAAAAACAAAAAGTGGAACCATATTTTAGAATAAATTTCAATCTTTTGATGAACATTTGCCTGTTCAAGGTCATGTCAACAATTACACCACTAAGGTGCAGCTGAATATGAAGTTTGATTTAAGTGTGATTTATTTGTTTTTTATTATTTAATTAAAAAATCTGAGCAATAAATTAAAAACATCTAGACTAAGAAAGATGCCCTTTAGAACATTTGAGCAGGACTTTATATTCCACACTGTTCCTGACTGTCCTCACAGAATAACAACAATAAAAAGTTAAGCAAATGTTTGGTATGTTGGATTTTTAAATCTATCATTTAATTTTGAAAAAATAACTCATGAGAAAATAGAATCAGGTTTAGATGCTTTAATTGCTCAGAAAGATGCTTGTAGGTTGTCACATGATAATTTAATATTTAGTGGGTAATTTTAACTGAAATACAGTCTTTGCTTTCTGCACGTCTTTAACTTTATTTGTGGTTGTAAACAGAGTAACTTTGCTCTAATCATTTTCATATTCGTCAAAAGTCACGGTGCAGTGTTGACTCACTTTTAAAAGAGAAGTTGGACTGAGTGCATAAAGCAGTCTGTGTGTCTGTGTCTAACTACCACAGGGTGTGCGCTCCTGTTTGTACTGAACATGTCAGTGTGTGAATTAGAAATGAACATGGCTGCAGGAGTTATCACACTTTCCCTTCACTGTTAACTTAGATGTAAAATAAAAGGTGGTTATGGATGTATAGAATGGATATTTGGGAAACACAGATGAGGAGCGATTGTTCCGACTTGGTTCGGTTGTTGTGGTGGCCCAGTGTGTTCTCCTTTCATTGGGCTCAGAGTTCCTTACACCTCTGCATGCACACCTACATTTTAGCTCTTTGTTGCTGCCCTGATACATAGACTTTAGTCTTATTTTAGAAATCAGAACACTCTTATCCCAAAAAATCAAGATTAAGAGATGACATCTTTGGAAAACAGTCAACTATGTTCATAGTCCTGGCACAACAGAACACAACAAAACATTGAATGAATGTTTTATAAGAGCTTCTGTTTATCACAGACTTTAAATTTCCTGCCAAGCATGAGCTAGAGATATTGGTCATCAACCTTTAATCTTGTTTTTAGAGGGCTAGATTAGCCGGAGAACTGCCCACACCAATGCTGTAGCTTCAGCTGGTTATGTGACAATGAAATCTGTGGGTGGCACTATTCTCTGACAAATTTGTCATAATTTCTTTGAATGTCAGCGAATTGATGTTTCATAGATTTATCACAAGACTACACATCTTGTAAATCAGACCTCTGGGGCAGAGGCACAAACGCAGCAAACTGGGTAAAAGTACAAAATGTGAGGTACAGCTGTAGGGGGCAGGGGGGGTCCTGGATTTCTAGAAAAGGGTGGGAATCCTGATTAGTGATTGTGGACATTCTGTAGCAGTCATTACAAATGAATGTGTGGACCTGGCAACTATTAATTTCTGCATTAAAAAACACATTTACCAATGGAGAGTTGACTATTCTGACACAACTCTATCCACTCTGTTCTGTGTGAAGTCATAGAAACTTTATTTCATGTAAATAATCGCCCCATCACGTAATTCATGATCACGTAGATATCAGTGTCCTTTGCCCTTCATAGCACAGCACTGTTATCTTATTCAGAGAGACATATTAGTTTAAATGCACCACTGATGTGTTTGTAAAGAGAGAGACTAACCAATCAAATTCCAAGTTTGTGTAAACATGTCTGGTTCTTATCATCACTTATATTAAGTTTATTTTTTGAGTGTTACTCTGTCCAGGGTTAAGTGACACTCGTACAGTAAAGTCACACTGCAGTTGTGAGCCCACTGAGGGTGTTGTTGTCTGATAAAGGCAGTAAAGCAGGGTGGACCCGGAGCCAAACACTGTGCCAAGATAAGAGGAGAATCCGTTAGACCTAAAACCTCCATAGTTTATGAGCTTTGTCAGTGTGTTTAGTGTATCAGTTCCTCGTAACTGACAGATTTTACACATCTACACTCTAAGAGTTTTAGGCTCCATCCACATGAAGACAAAACGCTGAACAGTTTCCAAAACAATCGTCACGAAGACAAAGGGGTCTCAGAAAATGTGTGCGTCTATATGAATGCACTCGATACGCATGAAAACGCTGTAAAACACATGCCAGACCTCTAGGGGCGCTGTAACGATGTGACAAAAACAAGCGGAAACAGACGAAAAAACAGTGGGCATGTGCACTTGCGGCAAAAGTCATAAACAGAGATTGTGATAAAGTGATCATAAAGTGCCGTAATGTGGCCTCGATAATTGTTTGTTCAACTCGGTGGTGATTGAGAAGAAGGAGATTTTGCTACAACAGGGATAGTAGGGTCACGAGCTTCATCAGCACATATGCTTCACATACGCCGCCATTGTCGTTTTGGCGTGTGGCGCCTGCGTGTCAATGAAGATATGAAACTATGACGTAAGCGTATATGAAAACTTGCGGAGAGCCAGTTATCACGGAGCTGGGTATAAGGCATTTCAAAATCTTTCCACTCTGGAACCTGGTTTCAAAAATGATCGTTTACAGACCCACAAAACGCCGTCTTCGTATGGATGATACGCAGATTCAGCAAAAAACGTATGCGTTTAGACCTCGGTTTGGCTTCGTGTGGATGGGGCCTTAGGTATTTCACATTCCTCTAGGATGGGGCGACATGGCCTAAAGATAAAACCCCAGTTTTTTCCACACTTATCGTGTCACAATTTTAATTGACTTACATGAAATACATGAATCAAGTTTTGCCTTTATGTTATCAAATTGAAACAAAACAGATTTTCCCTCTAAAAGTTGAAGTACATGTCATAATATGTTGATAATGTAGCTCAACATAGGCAGATTTGTCTCCATAAACACTGAAAGCTTTTCACAGTATTAAAATGGACCTCTCTGATCAATATTTAATCTATAAAAAAAAACTTATAAAAGTACTTGAACAAAACCTTACAGAGCTGACTACCATGAAAACTGCTCATTTTTATTATTTATATATTCAGACATTTTAATTACTGACAATTGGAGTTAGTCAAGACAAAATGATATATATTTCCCAACCCTAGTACCTCTGTTTCTATTAAGTTTTTGTTTGTTATTACCTCCGTCAAGGAGGTTATGTTTTCTGGAGAGTTTGTTTGTCTGTCTGTCCGTCCGTCCGTCTGTGAACAAAATAACTCAAAAAGTTATGGATGGATTTTGATGAAATTTTCAGGAAATGTTCAGCAAAGGAAAAGGAAGAACTGATTCAATTTTGGTGTTGATACAGATCAGCGTCTGGCCACCATGACGGAAAATGTGATTTTTGTGAATAACTACTGAACTAAAATGGATATTATTATAAATCCAATTGCTAATGGTATGTTTTCATGGTCAAGGAATCTAAATATTTTGATGAAATAAAGGTTGGACTAATATTTATGGTGAAAATCACAATATGGGTGAGGACTGTGGTGCTGGCGGAGGTCTGTGCTCTCCGAGTGCTTTTCTAGTTGCAGAAGTCATGTTTTGTCATGTCATAATTCAATGCAGCTATGTCATTTCACCTCTTAATCAAACAAACACAATGCCCTTTGGTTTCTCTCACTGCACTAATGTGCTGCATATTTCCTGTTGAAGGTATGGAGTGAATAAACTGGAGGGCATGTTGAAGCCGCTCGTGGAGAATGGTCTGAAGTGTGTGCTGATTTTTGGAGTCCCAGCAAAAGTTGCAAAGGTACGTGTCACTCTGAGGAGGCATCTCTAATGCTGCTGTGTTTTCTGTGAAGGACTCTTTCCTCTAGTGCTTTGGTTTGCTGCACAATACGTACATTACAGTGTCACAGCTACAGTATGAGAAATTGTAGCCAATACTTTAAAAGTCTGAATTTAATACAATGAAAAGGACGATAATATTTCAGAAGCATTTATGTCTCTGAGTATGTGCAGATTTTAGTTCTTGAAAAGAGGCCCAGTTATAATGAGAATGTTTAATGTTGATAATGCAAGATCAAGATTAAGTAACCATCTGATAATTTTTTGCTGTTGGTAAATAAAATTATTAGCATTTTATTCAGACTATTAGATTTAATTATCTTTTTATTTTTTTGTTTAATTTATTTAAATTAAATTAATACGTTTAAGTTTATATGTAATTTGGCTCCGAAGTAACCATTTCGATTAGTGTTAAACAGAGAGAACAGCAGATATACTGGAATCTTTGAGCTATAGCTACAGTTCAGTCTGCACTATTTTCTGTCTTGCTGTTTCAAAATACACTCACTGTCCTCTTTATTAGGTATACTTTGGCCTGTCATGATAACAAATTATGCTGGACAATAATTGTCCAAAAAGTTATTGCCGACAAACGACATTGTCAATATTATTTTGATTTTTTTTCTTCATTTTTTCATTAATGTAGCTATAATATATGTCATAATAAAGTGAATACACCATATCAAAAGCAAGTAACTTTAATTGCTTAAATGTATTTAACTGTAACTGGAATGTCAGGATCTTTTAAATAAACTAAATTAAACAATATAATAGATTTAACAAACAAAAAAAGAGAAAAAAAATCCAATGAAAATGAAGTGGACTCTCTTTTAGGAAAAAATGCATGTAAATAAAAATAAGTATACTAATCAAAACCAATAAAAAATAGACCCTGTCTCTGTAAAGAAAAAAAGAAACTCCAATAAAAACACACACAACAATAAAAACAATAAATAAAATGGAGTTCATACAGTTCCTGAATTGTTTGTGACGTGTTCTCTCTACTAGTCAATTTATACCATCTGCCAAATGTTTGTAACATTGCTGGCTTTTCAACTGAAGGGCTGCAGGTACAGATTTTTGCAGGCTAAATATGGTCTCTTAATAGAGCAAGCAATGTACTAAATGGATCAGTGATGTTATTATTCTTATCATTATTATCATTGTCATTGGGCTGGCAGAGCTTTAAACGAAGCTTTCAAACTTTGTCTCAGAAAAAAAAAGTTTTGAAGTTTGTTTGGATACCTCTTACCTCTAGGTTGAGTCCTCATGTTTTTCATGGATACATGCTATTATTTTGAAAGTGTGGATAGAACTTCCAGATGATCGTAAGTAGCAGCAGGAGGCTAATCTAAGAAAAAGTATCCCAAAGAGCAATCAAAACTCAGCGTATGAGCATGGTATGAAGAGAGAGAAAACATTAGTTATGAATACGACTGATTCTTTGGCAGATCAGTTCCTTACAGCGCTACACGGTGTAATAAAGGACGACAGTTAAAAAATTAAGCATTTCAAACATGAACTTGTTTATTTTGATATAGTAATTTTGTACACTTAAACAGAACAACGCAGAAAAACGATAACACTCACTACATCCATACAGCAATCTGCATGATAATATTTGTCATTGTTTAGCATGAAGTCCCATCCTTAAAGCGCTTTATGTGCAGACAAGACGTGCATGCTCCCGAGGACAGGGGATACACTGTCTATCGGGGGTAAGTACCTTGGCACAACACTGGCAAACTTACCGAGGACGTTTTTATTTATCGTTCGGTTAATTGATTTATTGATTATCGTGACAGGCCTTAGGTATACTTTGCTGGCTCCTTTTCGATTTCCCGTTATGCACTCTGAACTGCTCTAATTATTTGTGGCATAAATTCAAAAAAGTGCTGAAAACATTCCACAGAGATGTTGGTCCATGCTGAATTGATTAGCAAAAAGACTCATGATATCAATACTTTGATGGAGCTGTTGACGATTCTCAACCAGAATTAGTTTTCGATTCCCATCCCTACATTACATATTGAAATTAGAGTTGCCAGGAGTACAAATATTAAATGTACTAAGACCTGAAAGTTAATTCACAGTATAAGAATCAGGCTTTCCATCCTGTTAGCTTGAAACAGTAACATTAGACCATAATGTCAAAGGTAGGATTTATTTCACAATCCAGGCTGATGTATGAGTGCCTTTTGTTTTTGTAGGGATGGTCTGAGTGTTAGCCAAACCTGTTTCTTCACACATTGTTTTCTGTCATTTCCTCCTGGTAGGATGAAAGAGGATCAGGTGCCGACACCGATGACACACCCGCCGTCCTCGCAGTGAAAAAGATCAGGTCTTTGTTTCCAGAGCTGCTGGTGGCGTGTGATGTCTGCCTGTGTCCCTACACATCACATGGACACTGTGGTGAGTACATGAAGCTTATGCAGGATGTGACACAGATGTTGGGGATTTGTTTTCAATATTTTGTTGTTTCTTTCCTTCAGGCATCCTGAATGAAGACGGTACCCTGAACAATGAGGCCAGCTGTCGTCGATTGGCAGAAGTGGCGCTAGCCTACGCTAAAGCTGGTACATTTTTCTTGTGCTTTTATGAATTACTGTATTTATCCTTGTATGTTAAGCAGTCAGCCTCAGACTGTACAAGCACCTTTTACTCCATGTAATGAATTACTATCTCCTAGAATCACACTTTTTCAGCATGTTTAAACTTTGGTCAGAGTGCACAATTTTCATTAATGTGATTTTGTCCTTTTTCAATTAAACTCATTCATTCATTTACTGTCAGACAAAAAAAACGAAAGACTCTGCACACTCAGGTTTTCAAAGGCAGAAAGATAGAAATGGACAAAACGTCTCGACTTTTCAGTTGTCTAAAAGGAAAATTGATTCTGCTTTCCCTTCTTCCTCTTCCTCTTCCTCTGATAGTTATTATTTGAAGTCGTGTTTTATTTTCATTTTTATTCTTGCACTTGCACCACTGCATTCTTGGGTGTTGCACTTTATTTTAGGGCACCTCATTCGCAACTTCCTACCTGCTAATTAGCATGCTAAATAGTATACTGGCTATTTATTAGCCAATACTAAGGGCTTAGTAGTACCTAATTCTGCATGGCCATAATATACACTTAATACAGTATAAATCAAGAGTTTTCACTCAATAATCTTTCAATAACTGCCTTTTGGTTAATAGTTAAGAAGTTGTTTTGTATGAATTATTATCGTCATTAGCTTTGTACTAGTTAATAAGTGTGAAACTTCCAATGAATTAGGTGTGAACAAGACCTGCCTTTAGTTTAAGGAACACATTCTGAGTTGCAAATGATCAATTATAAGGTATTTCCACACACCAGAATTTTCTGATTGTTCTCGTAAGAATATACCATATAACTCAGAGGAGAGAGAGAATAAATATTCTTGTGATAACTTACAAGGTGTTACTAAGCAAAGCTAACAAGGATCATAATTCATCTAAAACAACTTCTTACTAATAACCAGTAAGTAAGTAAGTTCCAGACAGTAAGTAGGGGATTATTCAGCAAAAAGTCTTCATTTGTATTGCAATAAGTGTATATTATAGTCATGCAGAGGCACTAAAAGGCCCATAATATTGGCTAATACATGGCTAGGAAGCAACTAATCAGTATGCTAATTTGCAGCTAGCTGCTAGCTAATAATTTGACCTTAAATGAAGTGTTAGCTTTTGTCTTTCGTATAAGAAAATCATTGGCCCATGTTAAAGAATTCATTGCTGCTATTTCTGATATTTAAAGGAAAAAATATAAATTTGAATGCAAAAAAAACTGTTCCACCAAAGAACAAAACAGATGTTGAAACTGCTCACATTTCAGGGCAGATTAAACAGCAGGCCTTTCTCTCTGAGCGAACATTTCAGTCATGGTAAAGGAGAAACGCTCCATTATCTCTACCTAACAACTTACTAATAAGAATTTCTCCAGCTCCTTGTCAGTCTCCTTCTTTACTCATCCATTTAACTGAGCAGCAAAGAGGAAAAAGAGATGGGCTGTCAAGGCTGAAACACAGCACAGCGTCACACCGCTTCAGTTTGGACTCTCGATATAATTGGGCTGATTTTGTTGCTGATTCTTGCTCACTTTACACTAAGTTTGGACAGCGTGTATGAACACCAATGACACCAAAATGTAACTGTATTTCATTAGCTCAGCTTCTCTCCCCATGTTTTAGAAATCAAAAATAAAAGTCAAGTGAAAAGACACTGAATGTTAAACATGGTTGTTCCTGTGCTCATGTCTTCTTGTTTATGTTGGGCTGATCTTCAGGCTGTCACATCATTGCTCCCTCTGATATGATGGATGGAAGAATAGGTGCCATTAAACAAGCCCTCATTTCCAACGGTTTGGGAAACAAGGTAAAAAAAAAATCCTGCTGTTACCAGACAAATCTATTTACATCAAGAAAAATATGATGTTGGCTTTCATCGTTTAATCATTACTTATCTGGGGGCTGTAAAGTAAAGTCATTAATAGCAAAACTTCAAAGGGGTGAAGCATTTCCTGTAAATTTCCAGAAACTTTCAATGGTAAGTTTAAGGGATATGCCATTGTTTTTTGTTAGTTTTTGTGTCTTGCCTCACTCCCGTGTCCATGACAGGCAGATAGGTACCATCGTTTTAACTGTGTGTGTACTGACAAGGAAGAGACGGGCAGAGTTTATCCACCGCTAATTAGCTTAGCTCAAACACTGGGAATCAATAGGTAGTGTTAGCTTGCCTCAGCCTACAGAATCAGATATACTCTTCAGAAACTCCAAATGGTCCTGTGTGCTTGTTGTGACTGTTTTTTACTGTGTTACATTTCATCATTTTTAAGACTCAGATTAGCTCTTTATATAATTTTTGAAAGAAATACATCCAAAACTTAACTGCAGGACATATGTGCCAACCGCTGCAGAAGTGCTTGTAAGTCAAAAAGTTGATCTGTGACTGTTGGCAGTGGCAGGCTAACGCTTCCCATTGACTCCCAGTGTTGGAGCTAAGTTTATTAGCGATGGGCAAGCTCTGCCTGTCTGTTACTGCAGCACATTTGAAAGAATGACATCTAATGATTGTCATGGACTCAGGAGTGAGGCAAGACTAAAAGAAAATAAAAGTTGGTGTATCCCTTTAAGATGGGAAATGTCAAAATTATTTGAAAGTGGAAACTTGTAATGGAAATTTATGGGAATTAACAAGAAATTGAGGAAACTTTAGACAAACTGTATCATATCCAGACATTTGTTTTGTCATAGGCAGACATCCATGCAAAAAATACAATTAACAAACATTATATTTCAACAGATTTATTTGTATGTAGAACTTAATCAAGTTAGATTATTATATTTAGCAATTCAACTTCACTTTGAGAAAGTGAATCCCTCAATCCCTGTGTGCTATTAGCATGGGATTTCGGGATAGCATAGGTTTCTCAAGTATACTTGCATGAAATCTGGTTAGATAGATAGATAGATAGATAGATAGATAGATAGATAGATAGATAGATAGATAGATAAACTTTATTCCAGACTCATGGTCCACACTACCGAAACTAAAAAACTAAAAACTAAAAAACAAATACACAAACAATTAAAACCTCTAAACTTTTAAGAGGCAGTCATACCAGTGCTTCCAAAACACAGATGAGTATCTTACATCGCTATATACAGGACTGGGACAATACAAAATCACAACATTAACAGAGTCCTTCAGACGATTCATGAATTTAAACATCAGATTCCTCTGGACAGCAGGCAAAGTATTAACCCGGCTAGACACAAAAAGGTCACTAGCGCTGGTCCATCTCGGCTTTTTTAGAAGAAGCCTGAGTGCATCATTATATGCCACCATAAGTCCTTTGTAGCTGGCCTTCTTATAGCTCACCCACAGATGTGCCGTGTACACAGAGGAACAGTACGCTCTAAACAGAGTCAGTTTCACCTCCACAGAGCAACAGGAGAATTTTCGCACCAGAATGTTTGCTTGAGCATATAACAGCCGGCACTGGCGATACATGTCCTCATCATCCGGTAGACAATCAGTTATGATGTGTCCGAGGTATTTGACAGTATCACATACTTTTACAGTAGCTCCAGACAATGTAAAAACAGGAAACTTTAAAGTCTTGTCCTCCTTAGTTCGACAAATCATGATGACACTTTTAGCAGGGTTGTATTGTATATCATGTTGTTCACCATACACAGAACACACTTTCAACAACTGCTGGAGTCCGGCTGAGCTAGGGCTAAACACCACCAGGTCATCAGCGTACATGGGGTTGTTTCAGTCATTTCTAAAATACATTTTCCATAACTATAAGTATAAATTCGGTTTAGGGCCAACCTTCAATAGTATAAATTCCAAGTTTATTACCATGTATTCCAATAATTTCTCATTAGTACCTTTGGAAACTTTCCAACTTCGAAAAAACCAACAATTTTGCAACCCCAATTGATAACAGCTGAACATTTATTCACTCTAACTGAAAGTTAATCTTAGAAAAGTTTTAAATCAGAAGTACGAGTATTGTCTTTTGACTTGTAAGCATGTTTATTTGTTTGTTACTATTTTTCATTGAAGCCAGTCTTTTGCAGTGATGAGTTGTTCTTGTTGCAGAAGAATGAAAGTATGATAAATTCAACATACAAAAAAATGCAAATACAAAACCACTCTGTGTTCATGGTAATAAAAGGCCAGGTGTCAGAATCAAACAGTTTTGTTTTAGGAATAGTCATAGAAGGCTATTCCCAAAACAATCAGAAAAAGGACCTGTAACTGCCAAAGACACTTTTGGATTTCTTGAGTTAAAAAAAGTCTAAAATTGCCAATTTTATTACCAAAGATGCAAGTGTAACCAAGTGTTTTTGAGTTGCCTCTTTGCATTTTCCTCCTTTTTTCAAGGCTTCGGTTCTGAGCTACAGTGCAAAGTTTGCCTCCTGTTATTACGGCCCTTTCAGGTAGGTCAAAACCCCAAAGTCCAGAGTCAGGTTATTCAATCAGCCTTCACTGAAGCACCTGCTGTGTTTGTCTGCAGAGATGCTGCACAGTCCAAACCTGCGTTTGGGGACAGACGCTGCTATCAGCTTCCCCCTGGAGCCAGAGGACTGGCCATCAGAGCTGTGGTGAGGTGATTTGTGTGTAAACAGTAGAAATGCAGATGTTAAATAGACACATTTTTGGAAGATCTGACTTTTCCCTGTGCTGCAGGAGCGAGATGTGAGAGAGGGAGCTGACATGCTGATGGTCAAACCAGGTCTGCCGTATCTGGACATCGTGAGAGAAGTCAAGGACAAGGTGTGTAAATAAATAAATACAAGTCAATGAAGACTAAAGCAGGGTGCACACATGAGAGATTTTGATCTGTTATAGACCACACATGAAGATAAATAATCAGGAGTTGAACAGTTTTAATACTGAACACCACACACATAAATTTTCTGTTCCACCACTGAACAGAACTGTTCCACTGGTCCTCCAAGCCAGAAATCTTGAATCAAATGTGGTCAAACAAAAACAAAGAAGAAGAAACATAGCAACAAACGGAAAACACAACCGCAACATGACATTGACATTGACATTTGACATTTATTTCCAACATGCGCTTAAAGTAAAATCACTGATAAAGACAGAAAAAGTACAAAACAAAACAAACAGACATTATCTAATCACATATTCGAAAAGGAGTGGATGAAGAAAACTTGTTAATTCTCACCCCTTTACCAAACAATTATTTACAAACAAATGCAGATGTTATGCACTTACTGTACATTTACTCATAGACAACTATGTCCATGCACCCTTATTTCATGCTTGGACATTGCAACAGAAAACTTCCATCCACAATAGTAGTAATAATTTCACACAGATATACAGAATTCTCATACCATCATTATTTTTAATAATAACCATATAATATCAGACTACTTAATTCTCTTCATTATGGTATCTTGCAAAAATCATCATTTTGTACATTTACATGGAAGAGGACATATGAGAAGAGCGAATGATGATGGTCTTGAGGTTGTTTTTGGCTGAAAAATCCCAAACTAAATAAAGGAAAGACTGAAAAAGACTCGGTCAGCTCACTTCTGATTGGCTGCATCTGTTCCACATCACAATTCAGAGTCATGACTTGGGAGTCTTTTACTTTACGACACACATGAAGATTTTTGGTCATAAATACTGATCAAGGTTAATAATCACGATTGTTGGAGCAGATTATCAGGACATATTTAGTGTTAACGCACCTCAGACAACTGGATAATCTTATAGAATAATGCTACAAGGCGCAAGATAATCCGTCCTTGGTGAGGGACAAAAACAGCCCATTAATCTTTATGTGTGTACTCCGCTTCAAGCTGCAGGAGTTTTTTTGGAATGCATACTTATTTGAGAAGCTCTCATAAGAATATGTGACAAAGTAATCAAAATGTCCTTCGCCCTCTCTCTTCAGTACCCCAATCACCCCCTGGCGGTGTATAACGTGTCAGGGGAATTCGCCATGCTCTGGCACGGAGCTCAAGCTGGAGCCTTTGACCTGCGGGCCGCTGTGATGGAGGCGATGACTGCTTTCCGCAGAGCAGGTAGGAGAGATGGGAAAGTTGCTGATGACTAAAATAAATGTATGTCCTGATTGAACAGCCAGTCAGTATGTTGTTAGAAAACACAAGTCAGGAGTGTTTGACACAGACATTGAAGGAGACATATCATGCTTGTTTCTCCTTTTCACTATGCCAGACTAGGATGCCTGTAAAGCATTTCTGCCCTCAGTACAAGTCATTTAGTTCCTTCATTGCCCCACAATAGCGTTCTCAAAATCCTCATTTTAGGCCATTATCAAGCTCTCGTTGAAACGCTTGGTTCTCAGGCTGACCTAAAGTAACCTCGCAACGTCACAGCCCTTTGTGCTCTGATTGGTCAGTTCTATCAGGGCTACCGAGAGGGTGGAGCCAGCCTGTCCTTCTTCTTCTTCTACTGTATTTTCCGGCAGGCTCAAAGCAGCGACGGCATATTGAGTCCCCCTACAGGCCAGAGCTGGTAATGAGTGAGTGTGAGCTAGGGAGCTATATACTGCTGGTTGGTGGATGTGTTCCTCGGTGACAGTTTTGTGGCTAACGGACATCACAGAGGAGGAGCTGTTTTATCAGATTACTCCAATAAAAAGAAATGTACCTCGTGTCGTCACAACGATTTAAATCTCGTGGACATCTCGCAATGACCTATTTTCAGAGGCATCAAATCTCGTTCTAGGATATCAGAAAAAATGCAATATCACATTTTTTGAAAATTAAGGGGGTGTAAGGTCTTGTTTTCAAATTTATTATATTTTATGTAAGTATTAAATCATGCATCAGCAGGATATGTCTCCTTTAAATACACTTCAGCCCAGCAGTTTGTTATGGAAATTTTATTCTGATGCATGTTCATACTGGTACTTCACATTTGAGTCACCGCACATATGAGCCCCTGTCTTACATAATGACCTCACTTCACTTCATCAGTGGTTATAGTTATTCTATGATGTCTCACACATAGATGAGATTAATTACATACACATAGATCAGCCGAGTGGCGCATACATGTCCTTATCCTTGGTCCAAACACATAGTTCCAACTAAGACATCAGCTGTTTGTGTCTAATAATTTAGTGATGACGCCAGGGCAGCATCTTTGGATTTAGACACACACTCCCACATTTTCATACTCACATACCAAACCCACATATCCTTGAATTGCTATGCTTTAAATATGAGCACTTCTTCTCATGTCTTTAGGCTTTCTCCGCAGAGGATGGACCACCCATCTCTGTTCCTTTGAATGTCTCCAGTCTTGCAAACCTGTATCTTACCTATTTGAAATAAAAACCCACAAAGGCGGCACTTTTCAACATCCTTCATTTTTCATCTTTTTTTCATTCTTGTGGAAAGATATACAAATTTGCCAATACAAGCTCAAAAGACCATGACATGCCTGAGTCTGTTTGTAACTGCAGTGATTGTCTTGGCCTTGCCTTTTTTTAGTTTTGGGATTTTTTTACTTCAAGATAAATATACCTAATCTTCTCAATTTAAGCTGGATCATAACCAACGTCTCTTGAAAATTTCAGCAAACTCTGTAGTAGTTTTTGCTTCATCTTTCTAATTAACAAACAATCAATGAGACAGACAAACATACGCTAGCCTCCTTGGCAGAGGTAGTAACTGAACTTGGTGTTGATTGATTTTCTCCTCCCTGTCCTCCAGGTGCAGACATCATCATCACATATTACACTCCTCAGCTGCTCAGCTGGCTGAAGGAGTAAAAGATCTAAATATCCTGGGCCAAAGGGTGGATGGACCTACAGACAGACCAACAGAGGAAGGCAAGAGTTGAAGCCTGCTGTTGGTTCAGTCATGCCAACAAACAGCACTAAGAGAAGGTATAAAAAGAAAAAGACGACTTTGACCTAGACCTTTTATTCAACCTCATTGTTCAGTTTTCTGATTAAATTGTAGGATTTTTTTTCGTCTACGATTATTTTTCTAAGTCAAATATTTTACATTTATCATAAATATTTTAAAGGGCTACCATGAAGCTGCGTGTTGGAAATATATGTGTCATGGGGAGCATTTAAAGCAGTTGGTCATCTCCCCATTATGTAATGAAAGAATGTATATTTGTATGGATTATGGCCAAATAAATCTCTTATCTACATGTTGCTGCTGTATGAGCTCAAAGCTTTCGCACTGTCATCGACTAACAAGCTGTTAATGTCAAGAGACAAATAAAACCATGAATTCAGAGCCACATGTGTGTGTGATTTACATTTGAGTCGTCTTTGCTAACAAAATGTTCCCCTAAAACATATTAATGTTTTTTTTATTGTTTTTGTTCAGAAGTTTGAATTAAAAAGTGCAGAAAGTACTAAGCAAACTATTGCAAAACCCCAAACCAGTGAAGTTGGCACGTTGTGTAAATCGTAAATAAAAACAGAAAACAATGATTTGCAAATCCTTTTCAACTTATATTCAATTGAATACACAGCAAAGACAAGATATTTAATGTTTGAACTGAGGAACTTTATTTTTTTTTGCAAATAATCATCAACTTAGAATTTAATGGCAGCAACACATTGCAAAAAAGTTGGCACAAGGGCATTTTTACCACTGTGTTACATCACCTTTCCTTTTAACAACACTCAGTAAACGTTTGGGAACTGAGGAGACCAATTTTTGGAGCTTTTCGGGTGGACTTCTTTCCCATTCTTGCTTGATGTACAGCTTAAGTTGTTCAACAGTCCAGGGTCTCTGTTGTCGTATTTTACGCTTCATAATACGCCACACATTTTCAATGGGGGACAGGTCTGGACTACAGGCAGGCCAGTCTAGTACCCGCACTCTTTTACTACAAAGCCACGCTGTTGTAGCACGTGCAGAATGTGGCTTGGCATTGTCTTGCTGAAATAAGCAGGGGCGTCCATGAAAAAGACGTTGCTTGGATGGCAACATATGTTGCTCCAAAACCTGTATGTACCTTTCAGCATTAATGGTGCCTTCACAGATGTGTAAGTTACCCATGCCTTGGGCACATACCATCACACTGCTGGCTTTTGAACTTTGCGCCTATAACAGTCCGGATGGTTCTTTTCCTCTTTGGTCCGGAGGACACGACGACCACAGTTTCCAAAAACAATCTGAAATGTGGACTGGTCAGACCACAGAACACTTTTCCACTTTGCATCAGTCCATCTTAGATGAGCTGGGCCCAGCGAAGCCGGTGGTGTTTCTGGGTGTTGTTGATAAATGGCTTTGGCTTTGCATAGTAGAGTTTTAACTTGCACTTACATATGTAGACGAACTGTAGTTACTGACAGTGGTTTTCTGAAGTGTTCCTGAGCCCATGTGGTGATATCCTTTACACAGTGATGCCGGTTTTTGATGCAGTACCGCCTGAGGGATCGAAGGTCACGGGCATTCAATGTTGGTTTTCGGTCTTGCCGCTTACGTGCAGTAATTTCTCCAGATTCTCTGAACCTTTTGATGATATTACGGACCGTAGATGATGAAATCCCTAAATTCCTTGCAATAGCTGGTTGAGAAATGTTGTTCTTAAACTGTTGGACAATTTGCTCACGCATTTGTTCACAAAGTGGTGACCCTTGCCCCATCCTTGTTTGTGAATGACTGAGCATTTTAGGGAAGCTGCTTTAATACCCATCATGGCACCTACCTGTTCCCAATTAGCCTGTTCACCTGTGGGATGTTCCAAATAAGTGTTTGATGAGCATTCCTCAACTTTCTCAGTCTTTTTTGCCACTTGTGCCAGCTTTTTTGAAACATGTTGCAGGCATCAAATTCCAAATGAGCTAATATTTGCAAAAAATAACAAAGTTTACCAGTTTGAACGTTAAGTATCTTGTCTTTGCAGTGTATTCAATTGAATATAGGTTGAAAAGGATTTGCAAATCATTGTATTTTGTTTTTATTTACGATTTACACAATGTGCCAACTTCACTGGTTTTGTTTTTTGTAAAAATAACCAAGTCATTAATGAAACAACATGTACCTCCTTACAAGCATACAGCACTGTTGTCTCTTCTTTAGTCTGTCATAGTTTTGGCTGTGATGCAGAACTTTTTGGTTTAATCTGTGCATGAAAGGGAATTACAAGAAAGTAGAACATGCAAGTATACTTAAAGTGTGACAAGTAAACTATGAAAAAAAAACAAAAATATGTTTAATTCATTAAGTATACCTTATTAAGTATACCTTATATGTGGACTAGAAGTATATACCTAGTACACTAGTAGTATAGAGGCAAGTATACTTGTATACATGAAAGTGTACTTTTGTGGACTGTAAATTATACTTAAAGTATACTTAAATAAAGTTTAAAATATTCCCATTTAGTCCAAAGAAGTATTATAGTAGTATTCTTTCTTGTGCACTACAGGTATGTGGTAAAGTTGCGATACTTATATTTATACTTGAGTATACTTCAAATAATGAACTTCAAGTATCCTACCTTTGCTATGGGAAAAGATGTCAAACTGTTGCAGTTACACTAGACCTTAATTACTGCCTGATGGACTGTTTTATACGTCCATGGGATATATTTCATGTCCACCTGGGCAGCCTCCAATCAAAGGTGTGAAGGAAAAGCAGGACCTTCAGATCAAACAATCTTCATTACGAGTTCTCTCAAAACATACTTCAATCAAGCAAGCTGAAGACAAACTCTTCATTTTATAGATTAAATATCAAATGAGCTCTCAGAATAAATGTATATCTGTGAAGTTTTATGGACAGTTTTCAGTCTTTCTCTGTTTTCGTGTACAAAGACTTCACTTTCCATGTCATGTGACTGTGGAGACCAATCACACATACTGAACAGAGCTCAGGTCCACCCACAAGCTTAAACACAGAAACATACAGTTTGGTTGCAAACTGATGTAAGAATGACAGAAAGACAACACAATTATTTAGACTGATGCTCTGAAAAACATCTTTGAGTCGTGTTTTAAATAATGTAGTTGATTAAAGTTAGTTTAAATTTATAAATCAGAGCACTTAAGTAATTTTCCATTTGTATTTGTGTTTATGGAGTAGATATGTCATTAAAAAATCACGTCTCTTCAGTCTTTATTTCTGGAATATCTGCTGAATTTATTTGTTTGTACTAAGGCTTAAAACTGCACTTACCTTTAAATCTGATGGTCTAGAGTCTGGACTAAAACATTCCTTTATGTGCTTTTGGTCAAAAAAAAAAATTCATAAGATTTTAGATACATGGAGGGATTGGTATCTCTTTTGGAAAAAAAAGTATGTATATTGCTTTGATTTGAAAAAGTCTTAAATTGTCCATTACTATATCTGACCTTTGCTTTCTGTTGTAGGTTTGTTTCCAGCTCAGTCGTGTTTGATACCTGATTGCACAGTTATGATGTGATAGCAGAGACTTTGAGCTCAGTTTTAACTGTTTGGGTGTGAGTGTTTGATTTTGCCTCAAGAGTTAGAAGTTTGTGATCATAGTTTGAAATTTGAGATTTATATTTATTAGTGGGAGAAAAGAAAGGAAGATCCCAGGGAGTACTGAAATACTGTGATCTCGTAGGAGACTCACCTTGTTCACTGTTGTTCCTCACATAAACCAGCAGGTGGAGCTTTTTGATCACTGATCGATCAGCTGTTCTGTGTCTCTCCAGCTTGTCTTCACTTCTAAACCCTCTGACTCCTCATAACTCAATTTAAAAGTCTTTCAAGTCTGCCTTTGTGCCTCTGTGTAACAATTAAATTTAGTTAGGATATATATATATTTTTTTTAGAGTCAATAATAAATCCTGTCAATCCAATCACAGGCTCTGATAGGCCTGTAATTTACCCCTCATCGAGTAATGGCCGGCAGGGGGCGACACAAGCCCCTTTTTCAGGTGTTCATTTCAACACTGCAAAAAATAGGTCAATCTAATTTGAACATTTGATTCAGCCTTTTACTCCAACTTTACAGATTATCTATTTATTTTAAAAACGTTTATTTTACAAATGTCCTTCTCTGTTTACATGTGTTGTCTTACTTCTGAGTTTATTTATACCCTAAAGTCAATGCATCATGTTTCCTTTAAGTTTTAGTAAAAAAAAAAAAATACAAATTAAAAAAATAAAAACTCAGTTATTTGACACACGGACTCCTGTGTATAGAATATTTTTTAAATTAAATAAAGAGACATTATTATCTCAAGTGTTAAACCTTTAAAGTTAGGGGTCAACTGATTTTGTATTTTCTCAAACTATTGAAAATATCAACTTACATGGATGGAAAAGTAACTAAATACATCCTCTCTGGTAACTGTAATTTAGTAGCATTTTGTGTACTTTTACCTTTTTGACTTGCATTTGTCACAGTACTTTAATTTCAACTTTCATATTTTAAGTGTGTATTTAAGGATGCATAATGCCATCATTGCAATATCAAAAATGGCAGATATAAGCCTAAAAAGTTAAAAATGAGTCAGTGGGTAATATATTGACAGTTTTTCTGATATTTACAGGAGGTGTATTGGACATTCATATCAGGCTTTTATATATCCCTCGATACTGGTTGTGGTAAAGCAAAATACACAAATGCACCATAATATTTCACCTGATTATCACTGCACAGATACATTTAAAAATGAAGACTGCAAACTGTCACTTTTGGACAATTAAAATGATCATCATATCAGTTATCAGAGAAATCCAATTTTGTGCATCACTAAATGTATTTTACTTTGTGGCATTTGTCATAGCACCTGAGCACTGCGTAAAAACTATGTCATGGAAAAGCTAAATTGATCAAAGTTTTTTATCAACTCATGCTGTCACAAGAGTGATACTAAGTTTGGTCTTTTTTACTTTCTAGCACTAAACTTGAAACTGAAACAATATTTAAAACTAAAACAATATGGTTAGGTAAGTGACACCTGCTGGATTGGTGATGGGAAGAGTTGAATCCTCTTTTAAATTTACACTCTGATTTCCCCAACATACCAAAAACAGCTTTTGGTTTAATTAATGACTCTAGATTGTCTTTAAATATAGGTGTGTGTTTAACGGTTATCTATATGCCAGCCTTGTTATTGGCTGGCAATTAGCCTACAGTTTACCCTCCTACTCACCTAGTGACGGATAAAGCATTAGGAATGTTTGAATGGACGCTTGGTCTTTTATAATTATTTGATCAAATACACAAAGGGCTAATAAAAAAACAGTGTGTACAAAATATTTTTCACTGATTCACTGACATTTTTAGTGTCTATCTTCATATACATCAGAGATATTTGCCTCTCTAATTATAAATACAATTCTGATCAAATGTCAATATACTATTTATCAAAATAAATGAAACAAGTTGTGACTTGTCTCACAAAATCAGTTTCATTTTTACACCAATCATCAACTCGTCCTCAAAAGTACTCAGTTCTTTACATGCATTGAATATGAAGTACTTTACTCTTGTACTGAAGAAGATTCACAGTGCACAACTTGTACTCGTACCTGAGTAAAATTGGATACAAAGTAACTACTTTTACTTGAATACAGTATTTGTTTGCCTTTCCCGCCTAGGTGAAGTTGTTAATTAAAACCGCAATTATTACATTCAAGTACATTCCAGGAATAAAATAAAATGATTCAAGTTTGTGTAACATAAAACATAAATGATATGTAATATTTTGGTGTTGAAATTTTAATGCGTACTCAGTTGTTGCACCAATATTTCAACAGGTGATTACAGAAAACCAACATCATCTTAAAGTATTACAAAAAAGAAAAAGCAGCCACCTCTGAATATCACTTATGAATGGACAGAGGTTCAGAGAGTTTTACTATGGGTGGACAAAACGTACAACATCATCGAGTGGTTACTGACTTTTCTTCTGCTGAGACTTCCCAAGGAAAAAAACAAAAAAAACTCTAAATTAAAATGGGCTTCACGAACACACAGATCCTGCAAAAACCTGTGTAGAAAGTTTGCCCTAATGTTTTATCATTGTTTTGGAGTATACATGTAAACCAAATGCTGAAAACCTCAAAGCTGACTGAACTTTGCACTGCATGCTGAGACCCTCTGGTGCCTCCAAGCTGGTAACCAAGGATTCAATCAACCAGAAGTAAAAGGCCCATGATAAAACCCAATAACTTGTTACGAAACTCAATATTTCATTGATTTATAGCATCATTTTTAGTGACTATATCCTGATGATCCATTGCTTATCATGTCTATATGGAAAAAAATATCAAGACATTCAAGTGTTTGCAGCACGTTGAGATGAGTTTTAATTTTGGTGTATTATAATTAACACCTAGTTAAACAGGTGGGGTTAAAGAAAAAAGAGCAAAAATGTTGAGTTGATAATTCAAAGTTGTAGGAGTCTGTAACTCTGACCTCTGAACCTGGATGTTACATTAGAAGTGTCAGTCATCTCTACCCACCCCCTTATTGAACACCAACAGATGTTACAGCCCCCGTCAAGAAAACTACAATCAGTGCATCGACATGTGGATTCAGCTGCTGTCAGGTAAAAAAATGTATGTTTTAATCCATGTTAATATCTCTCTTTTTACTTGTGGTTCAATGATGCTGCTGTAAGAGTGTATGCTGACATTATCCAGTAAAAATCTGATCATAATAAAAGGTTAAAAAACTTCTCTCAAGCAAACACCTAATGAACTTAGTCTGCTAAATTTAACTGGATACCTGAAGCAGTGTTTCACCGTCAAAGTTTTGTGTCAATAGCCACTAAAGTTCACCCAACAAAGTCCCTTCTTTTTGTAAATAAAACTACATAAACACACAAAATATTCTGGAGTCTTTACTTAAAACTAACACTCAAAGTAACACTCCAACATTTTTGATGTTTTTGTGTCTTACCTCACTCCTGAATCCATGACAAGCAGATTCCATTCTTTTGGCTGTGCGTCTAGTAACGAGAAAGAGATGGACAAAGATGGCCGACTGCTAGCTTAGCTTAGCTCAAATGCTGAGTGTATGGGTAGTGCTTAAGCCTGTCTCTGTCTACACATGTCAGATAAACTCTGGACAGTCCTGTGTGCTTGTTATATTTTTATTGACTGTGTGATGTTACTTTATCCATTTTTAGACTAAGATTAGCTTTTTATTAATTTTTGAAAGAATACTTACGAAACTAAGCTCTCGGGGGCATGTGCAGGCCCAGGAGGATTTCTTTGGGACTGACACAGATTCAAAACCTTATCTATATGAACCAGAATACACAGAGGAGGAGCTTCATGTTTTGGAAGCTGAGTGTGAAGAAGAGAAGGTGGTGCAACAGCCTGGGACTGAGGGGAGAGTCCAAACCGCCATGGACTGTGTATATGTGGGCTAGCCTTTGTCCAACTTTTACTAGACGCACAGTCAAAGAATGGTGTCTACCTGCTTGATATGGACTCGGGGATAAAGCAAGACATGAAAACAACAGAAATGATGGGGTGTTCCTTAAAACAGCACAAATATATCTATAAAGAATAAACAGTCTAACACTGTGGTACTGATTAAAACTAACACTGGTTAGTGTCACAACTTGTTGAACTTTAACAAAATAAGTCAATAACTACACATGGTTAGTACTGAAGGTCCCATGTCCTGCAAAATCAATGTTTTTTGCTTATTGTGTTGTCAAAATGGGCTTCGGGAGCAAAACATGACAACTTTTTAGAGAAAATCCCCCTTTGAAAAGCTCTGTTTACGACTTCCTGGAATTTATGATGTCGGAGCTACACAGCGTCCGCCTACATGTGTGTTTTCTGCTCATCGGCCTGTGTTCCCCTTCTGTCTCTTCACATCAGACATTTGGGCATCCAATCAAGGCAGAGCTCATTATCATAGCCAGTGTTGGGAGTAATGGATTAGAAAAGTAATGTTAAGTAACAGTAATTACTGTAATGCATTCCTGTAACATAGTAATGTAGGGCATCGCAAAAAAAAGGTAACATTTCACTCGGTACAAATGCCAGTAATACAAGTTACAATGCATTTTTAATTTAACCCGAAATGAAGATTTTTTATTTTGTTTCTTTTTATACAAATTCTTCAAATACATCGTGAGATCAGTGGAAAAGAAAAGTCTTCCGCTAGGCCTAAAGTTACAGTATCTCTAACACAATTTACCAGAATTTTACCCTTTTTCTGTTTTTGTTATGATTGTTTCTTGTATTGTTCCATGAGCCATTAATGTGGCTATTATATTCTACTGTTTTTAGCCTTAAGCTGAACTCAGTCAGATAGCCTTCCTTTCAGATCGCCTTCCACTGGATGTGTAATGAGCTTTTTGAGAGTATTGAGCTTCATTTAGAATGCCAAATCCATATTTACTGTTATTTGACAAGAGTAACTTAAAAGTAATGTGAATAAGTGTAATTCCTTACATTTTAAATACAGAAATATGATTTAACTAATTACTTTGAAATTACAGTAACAAGTAATATATAATGCATTACATTTTTGAAGTAACTTGCCCAACACTGATCATATCCTCCCTTATATCTTCCCTGCATCCTCAGGTTCTAGCATTTCCAAAGGGGAGGGGAAAAGAGCTGCACCTGATCCTCTGCAAGGACCACATTTTTCAGCTCATTTTATAACAAACCCTTGCTTAGTGGAAAGACATGACGTCAAGCATATCAAGATGTGGGACTTTTAGGCTACCAAGTCTGAAAAATGTTTAAGTGGACTGATGTAGGCTCTTTAGTAATGTTAAAATAACATGGGGGGTTTATTTAACTATGCAGGATTAGCTGAGTAGAAACAATAAAATATATACAAAGGGTGCACTTTACATCTGCAGATATGGAAATGATTTTATTGAATGTATAATGCAAAATACTGTATAGGGTATGACCACAAATATTGTATGACTTGGCACCATAATCAAGCAATGCACTGGCTTATATCATCAAACTATACGTTCCAAAATCTATGATGAAATCTCTCTCTCTCTATCTTCTTTTATGTATATTCTGTGTTTGTTGGCTTTATTTTAACCACTGTTAGCCGTTATCAGCTTAAATGTCTTATACCCACATAACATCCTGATTTGAAAATACCTAAAGGAACTACTTTTTAATCTGACATTAATTTCTTATATGTGTCAGAAAACGGTTTTGTCTGACAAAAGATTCAAATGATCATCCAGCAGGATTAAAAAAATGTTCGTTTCTAAAAAATTTCCTCTTTTATCATCAGCATTGTTGTTATTTCACTGTGTGTACGTAAGAAGTGAAATTCATGTGTTTGGCTAAAGTCCCCTGTGAGCAGAGCTGCTGAACAGCTGCTTGTGGTGGGACATTTCTTACAGTGTGTGACGTGCGGGGGCCGAGCAGAGGGCTGCTCTGCTTTAACTTTCAGTCTCTGGATGACTGTTTCCACTCCGTGAGAGGCCGTCAGTGCGAGGAGTCTCTGTGCTGGGACGGAGGGCTTTTGGAAACAGCGGAACTTCATTTACGGCGGATTTACGCACAGAGGGCGCATGGCACAGCTGGCCTGGCACCTCCGGATGATGCTCTCACCCACTTTGTGTGACTTCTGAGAAAGAGTGCGGGAGGCTGAGAAGCGAGGAAGAAGGATACTTATGTGTAGGAGGTGTGAGGGTGCCACAGCCGGCCGTGTCTCCTCTCCTAACGGTGCGCTCCTCGTGCCCGTACTCTCCTCTCTGGGACTCCTCTTGGACGCGTCATGGGAGGCAGAGGCGCGCTGCTCTGGTGCCTGCTCGCGGCTCTGTCCTGCCGCTTCCTCCCGGGCTGCTGTGGAAACATCACAGTGGCGGTGATGCTCCCGGATAATCACCACAAGTACCCGTGGGCTCTGCCGCGCGTCTTCCCGGCCATCCTCATGGCGCACGAGGACCTCCATGCTAAGCACGGGCTGCTGCTCGGCCGATCCATCAACATCCTAAACTACAGCACGGAGGACCCTCTGGCGGGCTCGTGCGCAGAGAGCAAGGCGCAGGTGGTGGCCGTGGACGCGAAGCTCTACATCCGGCCGGACGCTTTCTTTGGACCGGGCTGCGTGTACCCGCTCGCCTCCGTGGGTCGTTTCGCGTCCCACTGGAAGATCCCGCTGATCACCGCCGGGGGACCCGCGTACGGCTTCGACAGGCGGGATGAGTACAGGACCATCGTGCGCAGCGGGCCGTCCACCACCAAGCTGGGAGACTTCGCCACCGTGCTGCACACCCACTTCAACTGGACGTCCCGCGCCGTGGTCATCTTCCACGACCTGCGGCACGACGACCGGCCGCACTACTTCCTGTCCGAGGGGATCTACCTGAACCTGAAACTGGACATGAACGTCACGGTGGAGGCGCAGCCGTACGAGGACGACTTCAAGCAGTACAAGGGCCTCATCACCTTCATGAAGGAGAGAGGGAGAAGTAAGTGCACGAGGGGGAGAAGTGGGATCCAAAGTTTGTATTAATAGAAAATGGGGTCGCTTTTGTCGTTTGGAGACCCTAGAATAAGAGCAAAATGAGGTCCTTCTCCATTTTGCTCAAATAAGCCTTAAGAAAATATTTTGGAGCATCTCTTTCAGGTTATTTAGTCAGATAAATACACGGAGGCAGATTTTTAACTTTTGAGGCCCCATAGACCAGGAGGAGGGCCTCCCTTAGATCAGTCTCTTAAAGCTTGACACTGAGACACTTTTGGGCAGGGATGGATAACTTTGGTTACTAAGAAGGCCTGGATTAAAAATATTTTTGCCAAAGAGCCAAAGTGCTTTGACTTTAAAGATAATCTAACTTTATAAATAATATAGTTACTCACAATTAAACAAAAATATTAAACATATTGCTCTATATTTGTAATCTCAAGATCTGCCTATCCAACTGAAATACTACATCTTTAATGCCCTAGGCAGAAGTTGTACTGACCATGTATTCACTGTAAAAAGATTAATTTTACAACAATTTATGGGCAACAGGGTACCAGTAAGTTACTGTAAATATTTTTACAGTAGTATTATAGTAGCCTACTTTCAATAACACTTTTCTACCCAGTTCTATTGACTCTTTGGTCCTTCCTGTATTGTCATTTACAGTATAATGTGTTTCATTCTATAACTTCATCAGTGTATTGATATGACAGTAAACTTACAAGCTTTATATGGAAGTGTTCTTCAAATTTGATAATGAAATATGATTTTGAAATTATAAATTACATATTTTCATCCAATCAAAGACACAGACACAAAGATCTGTCTCATCAAGAAATATAAAACCTTATTAAAAATAAATGTTGCCTTGCTTCTGTCAGTTTTCTCTGGGTAGCATGAAGTTACAATAGTGACTGAATATGTAGGCTAATTAACAGTAATTTACTGTATAGACTTTATACTGTAGGTAAATATTCTAGTAAAATACTGTTAAGTTTCCAAAATCAGCTACGGAGTATGCATTTTGCACTGGCTGCATTTAATTAGTAGAGGGGTCATGTTTGGCTCACAGGCTGCCAGTTGCTCACACCTGCCTAAAGGCTTTTTAAGGAGCCATTGAGGAATTCGCATACGTAAAGATTTTTACTTTTTCCCACCAAGTGAGAAATGAGAGAGAGAGTGCACTGTCTAAAACAGGGATAGATGATGAGAGGCAAAAATGCTGCAGTTGGGAAGCTCATGAATAAAAATTAACAATTACCTTTAGCAAAAGGGACAGTTTTATACTTGTTATGCAAAGTTCCTGTAATACTTATATATTCCAACTCAAATGCAGTTAGTTTTCACTCACTCACATATGGAGTCCACCAGCAGGAAAAGTCAATCAGGGGTCCAACTGTCTCCTCCATGAAACCAAACAGGTCACGTCAGCTGAGTCTCCAGAGTTCACATTTTAAAGTGTGGAGACCCATCAAACTGGCTTTGCATTGTCACCGGTTCATTCTTAGCAAAACGGACGAACAGGGTCACCACAGGCATGAAACTATTATTTATATATACATCTATATTATTTGTTGGATTTTTATCATTGAGAGGCTGTTTTTCAGTCAAATATTTGTAAAACTGTTTCAGTTTGAAACATATTTAAATAAAAGCTAAGATACAGTTTCATTTTTGAAACCCTGTATGCAACATTTGATTTAGGAGGTCAGTAATTGTATTTGATAAACTGATAAAAATGCATATATTTTGCCATAAACAAGCCCAGTATTCTTTGTGATACCAAATGTAAACTGAATAGTGTGTATTGGCAAGAATGTGGTGTGCATTAGGGTACAGTGTATCATATATAACAATACTTTAAACTGGACAATTCCTAACAATTTTTTTCATTAAAACACATATTTCATTTTTTTTTCAAGAATTAGGAGCCCACAAATATTGTATGTATAAAAATAGGTTTTTAATCAGTGTTATCATATAAAGAATGATCTTGCAACATGGATAAACATAAAAAAAGCAACAAAAATGTGATAAATGGCTGTCTGCTAATGGCTAGCAGCCTGATGCTGAACTACATCACGGAAAACTATTTAAATTTTTTTTAAATTATCAGAACGTATATATTCCGAAAAGAAAATTAAATAATGATACAGTAAAGCACTTATTTACTCAGTTTATTAGTGTATTTATATTTATTTCACCCCTAAAATGAATAATCCAGATTGTTTTACCAGACCTGTAATATAAGACAAATATCATGATACTTTTGAATGTTAAAAAAATGACATGTAGCTTTCCTAATACCTGGTTTATTAACTAGTTTTGAAGTACAAAACGGCTAATATTTGATTGTTTTACCATTGAAAAGTAAAGCCGAACTCCTCGTCTCATCATCATCCCTTTCCTGAAGTTTTCTACATTTTTGTTGAGCATTAAATGTTTTGAAATGATTAGATATTTAGTTAACTTTGAATATTGTAAAGGAAAACCCCCCATGACTTTCAAATCCTCAAATTTGTTTGACATTTTAAATCAATCAAGAAGGACATTGCTCAAGAAGTTGCACAAACATATTTGCAATATGTGTGAAAGTAGATGGAATTGTCAGGAGTCATACTTGGTTATTAAAAATCAACACATTTTCCAAAACTGGGTTTTTCTAGAACATCTTTGTTTTATCAATTTTCTGCTTTAAAGGCATGCATATAGTTTCACTGTCCATTTTTTACAAAAACATTTGTAATATCCCTAGGGTTGTCAAAGTCCCCCATGCTCTTAGATTGATGTGTTACACAAGGATAAAATCTACACTGGTATTAAAAGAACTAAAGGTTATATCTCTTTTTATCATATTTTAACCAAAAGTAAGAGAGTGCTGTCTGAACAGCACAATCATGACTGAGGGAGCTTTTGGCTGTTTTGCTGGAACCTGTCACTTGTGGAAAACCCCACACTATTTATCTTTAAGACACAATTTAGATTGAAAAAACTTTCCCGTTGTAGATGTTTGCAGCCTGTCTTGAAATAAAGGTCACTGACATGGAACAGACTTGGATTATAAAAGCTCAATTGCAGACGAAGCAGGTCCGAGAAGCAAACGCAGAGTTTATAAACAGTCCAGAGACCTGAACACATAAAGGTCAGCAAAAGAAGACATGGGTATCCAAGAAACACTAGGCAAAAAGGTAAGGTCAAGACAAAGAGGGCTGTGATCAGAACTATGGACATGAAAAAAATGCTTGACAGTGACACGAGGTTCAACAATCTGGCAACGGGACAGGGGCAGACATGGGGTTCAGTACACAGCAGGGGAAGAAGAGTCAGGGATCAGGTGTGACAGGAAGCAAAACCTACAGTGACAAGGAGAGACGGGTGAACTTTCAAAGTTAACAGGAAACACAAAAACCACGAGGACAAAACAAGTAACCAGCCAAACCATCTGATCTATCAGATAATGTAAGGGGATGAACTCCCTTAACTCAGGGAGAAAATGAGGCTTTAATCCTAAACAGCAGCTAAAAACACCCTAAAATCTGTATTTCAAGTCTTGATTTATGACTTAATACGGACAACAGTTTTCCTGTTGTGTGAAATTAATAAAACAAGTTAGATCTAGTGATTTAATGTAGATTTCTGCTTCTAGATGAAGGGAAACTCACATATTTATGGATTTTCTTTTAGAATTTTAGTGTACTTTGAATTGGAGCAATATTTAAGGCCTGAGGCCAGAGTACTGCGCATGCAGTGACATCAGCGTTTCACCCTGAAATGCTCTGATACGGGTTTACACGGAGCTGAATGGAGAGCGGATTCAAATCTTTCCACTCTGGACCCCTTTTTCAAAAGTTTCCGTTTTAAATGGAAATGCAACGCGTACTCATCTAAACGCAAGGCCAAAACGCAATGAAAACTTATCGAATTTGACTGTTTTTGGCGGCGTGTAAACACAGCCTTAGTTTGCAAGTCCTCAGTAAATCACACACGCACTCCTAATGGCAGAAACTGCCGAGGTGTGATTTAAAATGTTCAGTCATCAGGCACAGTAATGCCATTAATTGTTCAAATGAAGAAATTAGGTTTCAAAACATCATCAGATTCCAAGCTTCAAAACACGCTTTGCTTTTTCAGTGAAAAGTGAACCCCCCCCCCCGCTCCTGCTGTTGTTGTTTTGCAACCGATCGCTGAGATACGTGGCGCTAACTTGAAAAAGAGCAAATCAGTGGCTGATAGAACATGGAACAGAGAGGAAGTTTCTTCTAAAGTTTGTAATATCTTCAGATAAAAGATAAAAGTTTCAATCTTCAGCTGCAGATAAAAAATCAAACAGGAAAACCTTTTTTAAACAGTTTAGAGGAAGAAAGCAGTTCTGTTAAGTAACGGTTTTGAAGTAGTGAGTAAATATGGTCTTTCTGCTGCTCATAGAGGAGGGAAAACTTAGATATTCACAGTGTTTGTGCTCGATAGAGCAGATTGGAATAGAATTCATTAAAATATCCAGGTTGTATATTTAATTTTTGGTGGATAAAGCAAAGGTGGGTCAATTTCTATTCATATGGGATATTAGCAGTATACGCAGTGCTAACACTGTACAAGGGTCAACTGGATAACCCTTCAGTAATATTGTCTCTTTCCCTTCTCCAACATGTAGATTTGTATCTCCTCTGCAAGTTTCTGATGTTTTTAGGTGATCTGAAGGCATCAGCCAACAGTAACAGCAAAGTGGGGCCCTCCATTTAAGTCTTCTACCTCAGCTCCTGCAGATGGAGATTCCTCTCTTGCACAATGAGGTCATAGTGAAGTCTCTGCTTTTTTCAGAGCAGCAGACACAAACAGAAGTGGAGTGTAAAAGGTGGAGAAGCGTGTTTATTCCTGAGTGATTACGCAGGAATGTTTAGGCTGTGGGCAGTCTGCCGCTTTACTGCCTGCAGGAGGGAAGAGACCACCACCCGGGGTTAGAGAGGGGAGAAATACATGGATCATTAAAAGTATTTAGTTTGTTTTTAATTAAATATGTAGAATATTGTCCTACAACAGTCATGCTAATAAAGCTGTTAAGTAGAACTGAATGAACTGAAATGACAAAGAGACATATTGTGTGTGTATTATTCTGAGCCAAAACATGACTGAAGCCAAAACCAAATGAAACTTTAAACCCCACTGCTACTTCGGTCGGGACATCATAATCATAACATATTTGTTAGTTGACTGGCAAGACAGAATATCCACATTTATTTTGTTTTGTTTCCTTTTTTGTAAAATAGAAACAACAAATGGTTCCCTCAAAACCAGAACTTTAAACCTTGACACAGTTACAACAACAAATGAAATGACATTGATTCCTGTTTGAAACCACTGCGGCAAAAACAGACGACCCAGGCAATCAGTGTTTGGCTTTTTTATTTTAACGATCAGAAAACTGCTAAGACTTTAAACTGTCGAAACTATACAAAGCTTTCAAACCCTGCTGAATCTTAAAAAACATGTTTTTTAATGATGAAAATCTTTTCTGTGAATGATTAGTGGTGTCAAAAAGAATAGGCTCTTATGGATCTCCAGTCATATCAAACCAAAGAAAGAGAACACTGTCTTGAAAGCACAACTACAGTAGAAACACTTGGAAAAGTGGGTGTAGCGAGGAACAATCCTTGTGCCTATTCCACCCACTTTTCCAAGTGTTGCTAAAAAAAACACTGTGCAGATTTCTTTTGAAATGTTCAAAAACCTTTAAAGTTGGATGTGAAGGATGTGTCTGAAAAGATTTTTTTTTTTTTTTACCTTTTGTGTATGTGTGGATTTCAATTCCACCTTTAAGCCACTACAGCCATCAAAGCTTTGTACATAAATCAACTTCAGTGAATACTGACAGCTTCAGAAATAGAAAACCAAACTGTCTCGGTTTCTTTCATGTGGCTGACATTGATAGGATGACAGGGATTGCTCTCACTCTTAACGATTAATTATTAAATACACTTTGAGTTTATTAAAAATGATAGACTTGAATATTATTACCACTTCAATTTTTGTTAATGTCCGGCCTCTACAGTGTATGTCAAGAAAAAAAAAACTGACCCTAGAACAAGTGTAGTATATGATCCCTGTTTTGGATGGTGTGGTCTCTTTTGGCAAAACATAACACTAGTCAGGTTTACATGGAGCTTAATATTCCGATTAGAATCGGGTTAGAAGCCCAAACAGAATAAAAATGCTCCATATAAACACCTCAGTCAGAATAAACAGGCCAAATCTGAATGGAATTTCATTTGGTTGCACAGAGGTAGTATATTACTTTTCCCAAACCAATTAAAAGTAAGATCCTGTCATGTAAACGGTGAAGTTGTCAGGCTGGGCTCTGTCTACGCATGCTCTGTCTTGATGTAAATGAGCCGTGACGTTTACTCACTTGAAAACAAGGAGGCTTCCAGAGCACACAGCACGGATCTGCGTCGGAGAGTTTGGTTTTAATACAAACTCTCAAAGAACTAAACATTATTGCACGTTGAGACGGTAGGAAAACAAGAAATACTGAACTATTGAATTAAAAAAAGGCCATGAAAACTCAGCGAAGCCGGGATAGATCAAAACGTCCAACAAATAAAGAACCACTGGAAAACTCTGAAGACTGGCTATTGTAAGGCTAAATAGCACAACCCTCAAATCATTCATTAAAACATCTACTTACTGCCATCTTTGATAAATCGTGTGATGTTTACATAGATCTGCGCGTATCATGTGTCTGTAAAACAGCTGTTCTGATTAAATGTTGTGTCACATGTGAACACCGGATCAGAATAGATCACATCACATGTAAACAGTTCACCTGAGATCTTCAATCAGAATGATTTAATTAGAATGGGAAAAGTCTGCATGTAAACCTGGCTACTGTATATCAATGAGGTTTTGAAATTTGAATGCCTCTGATCAAATGTTTATGAAAAGCGGCTGTCGCGTCGCGGGAGGGTTAGCCCCGCCCCATCGCAGCTTTACGTTGACTTTGAATGGAGAGTGATTGCCGAGGTAGAACAAGTCCGGCGTGAACGCAGCATAAGAATTCTATTTACTCATTAATGTGTTAATTAACAGATACTTCTATCATTTGACTAGAATCATATCTAATTGTTAAATCAGTTATTTAGTCATTTGCTTCTTAATGTTAAAAAAATCTGTTGTTCAGCTAAACAGTGGTTCAACTGAAAAATATAAAATATAAACTTTGGTCATAGTTGCCAAGTCTGCCTATTACAAGCAACTTTGGGCATCATTTTTGAAAAATTGCTTATAAATATTGACATGAAATAAACCAGAGGCCTATATCACGAAGCGCGGTCAACATATCCCCGGTAACTCACATTTATCCAGGATTGAGTAACTGCAACAATGGCCATCAGGATAACTGATAGCACGACGCAAGTTATCAACACGGTAACTCAATCCAGGATTGTCTCATCAAGAGCCGTGAACACACACGTATAAGGGGAGGGCTCAGAGGCAGCTGACCAATCCCAATCATGAGCGGAGAACATGCTGAGAAGCGCCAGGAATGCACTGACAGAGCTCCGTATTTCACATGTGAAGAGCAGCGTTGCAGGTTGATCTAGTGGGTCAAATCGGTATTGTGACACTCTTTCTCATCTTCATGCTCATCTCAAGAGTTGTGCACCTCCTTCTACCGAATCCAGGAGAAGAGGGCAGGGCATTGATTTGGAGAAGCTGATTGGCTAGTGCGAGGGTCATCTCGCAGGATCAGATTCAACCTCCGACTTATCCTGCTCCAGAGCAGGTTAGCCGTTCAGAGTAAGTCACCATGGTGATCTACTCTGATAAAAAAGGAACCGGCTTTGTGCTATCGATAATCAAGAGTTAATCCTGAAGTTATCTCACTAAGACATTAATCCTGCTTCGTGATATAGGCCTCTGGTTAAGGACCTAAATGCAGGACACAAGATGAAAAACAGTTCCAAAAGGCTTGGTTTGTTATACAGATTGGGTTCGGTACATAGAAAATCAGTAAGACGAGGCAGAGGTATCCAAAAAGGCAAGGTCACAAAACAAAGCAGGATCAGATCATAAGTGGAACAAGACCAGAAAAAATGCTGGAGCTTGACACTGAGTTACAAACAAACTGGCAACAAGACAGGGGAAGGCAAGTAGTTTAAATACATGAGGTGATTGGGGATGATTAGATACAGCTGGGAAGGAACAATCAGGAATCAGGTGTGACAACGCCAGAGAGGAAGCAAAACCTACGGAAACAAGGAAAGACAGGTGAATTTCAAAGTAAGTCAGGAAGAACAAGAGAAGAGACAAAACGTGAACACAAAATGAGTAACTTGAATTTAAACAGAAAACATGATCATGAAAAATATTATCAGTTGCGGGTTGGGATTTTTGTAGCTTGTTCCAAAAAACAACTTGATTAACAAGTTACACAAACTGTTTTCACTTACTGTAAACTTGAATGTAAATTTGACTGTAAAAGGAGGGAAAGGATGTTTCCACCAAAAAGAAAATCCTTATTGCCATAATTCAATTTATTTCTAATTACTGATTTCACCATGATGAAGCTTTAGAGGATCAACATAAAACTTGGATTAAAGCCTGACTATGTCTGTTTGCTTACAAAAATACAAGGTTAGGCAAGGTTGATAAAAGAGTTATAAATAACAGCAGCCCTCCTTCACTTATGTTTAAAGAACCGGGTGTCCCACCTCCAAACAGAAGGATGGTGAATAAGTAAATTAGGGGTCAAATAAGAAAAAAATCTCACTGTGAAATTGAAATGTAGGATGATCAAACTCCATTGTAGATGAACATTAAAACACCCCTTATGTAGATTTATCTTTAAAGAAAAGTAACCACATTAGGAAAAAAAAGCTGGAGATCGCTTGTTTTTTCTCTTGTTTAATCAAGCTGGTTGCTTATTTCAGTAGAAAATCTGGCAACACTGCCTTCCGTCCATATTTCCCTTTCCAAATGCACATATTTATGATTCTGCGGGAGTGCTGAATGAGCTTATCTAATCTTAATCTACATTTGGTAAAAACAAAGGAGAGGAACATGTTTTATGTCTGTTTGACATGGAGAGGGTGTTTTCCACTGAAGAAACCAGCAGCTGAATCATGAATCACACAGCAGCAGCAGCGTGTGTTAAATCACTCGTCACTGTTCTCTCTTTAAGTTTAATTAAGTGGAAACATTGTGAGGCTGACTCCATCATTACTGCAGCTGTGAAAACTTAATTGTCTGACTGAACGAGCGTGTGCAGCTGCTCTGTTTGTGTGAGAGAGGAGACTGTGATACAATAAGACTACATGAGCTGAAGAATGATCACGCTATGGTACAAGAAAACTGTCGTATTTCTTCATTTCCTAATATGCATGACATATCTTCCTTTAAAAATGGTAAATGATTGATCATCCATATGTTGTAGATCAGACATACAGCTAAAAAGAGCAATTCATGGGGTCATAAGGTCAATACAATTTCTTTGAGTTAGCACCTTTGATGGGAAATGGGCCCATTTCTTTGTGAGTCATTTGGCCTCACAAATGTCACGATTCATCACCAGTCAGAGAACATGTGTTGACATGAGGTCCAAGGACATTTGACCTTGACCCTCCAAAATCTTACAAGCTTCGTTTTTGTGTCAACAAAAACATTTGTATAACTTTTAAGATCCTAGAATTTTTTTTGAGATATTAGCTGTGTTCGAAATCGTTCCCTATCGCGGATATAGTCCACTATATATATGGAGTGTTTGCCATTTTTCAGTGTTGCTCAAATTCTTAGTAGTTAATTTCATTCACTATATAGTAGAGGCTGGAAATGAAAAAATGCCAAATTAAAATTTAAAGACACTTGATATAAAAGCACGAAATAAAGAACGCGAAGGGGAGCGTGCACGACTGGTGATTTTTTACCCTCCTCACCTACCGTAGCAAAAGCTTCAATATGGAGGAAGACGAGGTTGAGGAATTAGCTGACGCTCCTTCGTCAAATAAATCAGTTGTGTGGACCTATTTTGGCTTCCCATGTAAAAGACAAGAACGGTGAGAAGATTGCAGACAAAACAACAACAGTGTGCAAAATATGACACTACAGTTCGCCGTATACTGCGACGAGTACAACTACTAACAACTGTGAACTGGAGACAGGCGGCAACTGAATGTTTGTGTAAGTCTGCATAAAAAAACAATGTTTGATTTTTGCATCTACTTTTGAGTTGACAGAATTTGATCAAACTTGAAGATCAGAAGTATATGCACTGTTATAGGCTAAATATTATAGTTCACAGTTCAGACATCCATAGGTCTAAACTGCAGCTCTGAGGACTGCTATTTGTTTTCCTTTTCATTCAAAAATGTAGTTATCCTGACTGTTACAACAACAAAGCACTTGTTATTGAGATTTTATGTTTGTATTTGCACTGTAGCCTAAATCAGGGGAAGAAAAACACAATTTAGTTTTTTTTTTCAAAGAGCATTTATTTTGTACTGATGCAGCAATATTTTTTGTATGTCTGCATGAGGAAGAAAATAAAGAAAATTAGATTATTGCACAACTTCCTACTGTTGGAGATGTTCTATAATCTATATTTTATATCTTGGGTATTTCATAATGTGAGCCCTGTTTCGTGTTGTTTCGTGAGTTGACCATTTCATTACACCCCTACTATATAGTGCACTACACAATACCCACAATGCACAGCAAAAGTGAGTGTACTTACGCTGTACACTATATTGTACTCCCCTATACCACAATGTAATCCAGTGGTGTTTTTCCATAGAAGAAGAGAAAGAAGGCTGTTAGGAGCTGCTTTCCTTAATAAATGTAACAAAAAAAAAATGTTAGCATGTTCGTAGAGTAGCTCTTTTATGTCTTCTAGCGGTTGTAAACAGCTTCAAAATTTGCTACTCATCCTCCTAAGTGCCCGGTCTGTTTTTGTGATTTTTGGCCCATTCACTTCCGTCACAGGAATATCGGGCCCATCTACTGACGCAATAGGTAATTAATTTGAATTATGTCCTTCTTTTAGCCACTTACATTCATTTTTGACTGAAGTTTGGCAAGATGGATTTGACTGATTGATTAAAGACACTGAATCAGGCTGATCCACTGCGGCGTTACCGACATAAAGCTCTGTGACTGCAAGCTTTTATTCACAACTCCAAAATCTGCTCCATATGCTTGGTTGCCAGTGTGGAAGCCTTGGCATAATGTCATAATGACCAGACACCCCATCATTAAATAAAGAGAGTTCATACTGCATCTTATAACCTCCATTTCTAACTTATGCTTTTACCTCTGACCCTTAAGCTAGGAGCATCTAATTCCTACATATCATTTACCTCTGCCAAGGAGGTTATGTATTTGCTGGCTTATGTTTGTTTTCGGTTGTTTGTCAGCAAGATTACACAAAATCTACTGGACAGATTTTGCTGAAATTTCCAATAGATGCTGGTCATGGCCCAACTTAAACATGATTGGATTTTGGTGGCGATCCAGATAACCGCCATTACCAAACAAACATTTTTGCTCAGTAAATATCTATCTAATGAAGATATTAACATAATTCTGAGTGCTAGGTGTGGGTTTTCAGGGTCAATGAGTCATATTATGATGGTAACTTTATCATCTACCATGGCCGAGGTTTGCAGCTCCCAGTTTCTTTTCAAGTTCGACTTTCTTTTACCCTTTGCGGCACTCGGCTAATTTTTTTTTACGACAACTTAAGCTGGAAATCTATTATGAGTTGGATGAGTCAAAAGTATCATCAGCATCATAAACACCAAATAAAAATGTTTTAGAATATACATGTCAAATTACTTTGATAAAAAACAATTTTAATGTCAATCTTAAAATAGATGAGGTTAGAGGCCCAAAAGGAAATGACTGGGTTGATGAATTGGATTGCAGAGGTAATAAATAATTTAGAGCAGCTTTTCAGTTTTACAATCAGGTTAATAAAACATAATGACACCCTGAGGACAAAAGAGACAAACAACTGCAAAAACATGTCCAGAACAAACCAAAGTACTTGTTGCTTTGTAGAGCTTTGACAAAAGACGAACAGTTTAAAGGGAGACCGTATTTACATGAAGCTTTGAGATCAGTACTGGTCCCTTGTGAGCCTGAAGGAGATGGAGCTGCCTTTGCATGAGTGTTAACTATGTGGCTCATGCTGATCTGCCTGCAGGTTCAGCAGCAGCACAAACAAAGGCAGTAAGGGTCAGATCATATCAGCATCATGCAGGGCTGCAGTGGGACTTGGACTTTCATGGTTCAGACCAGCCTACTTAAACTCTCAGCTTTTGGAGGGAGATATCATTTTTGCCTTTTAAAGGGACTGTGAGGAGTTTCTAAGTAATTACAAAAAAGTCTCACTTTTAGATATATGCCTGATCAAAATACACACTTAAAGCTTGGGTTGGCGATTTTGGAAAACTAGCATGAATTTGAAAGTAGCATCTCCTCAGGGCTCCGCCTAGCCCCACCCCCGGCTCACATGCACGCGCGCAGCCGCTATATCCAGAAGAGTGATTCAACTCCAAACCCTCAGCACAACGTGTTTGTTTTACACTACACCAAGTCATGTCTCAGTCAGCGGTAAGAAAACACCAAACAAACATGTAAAGTTAGTTCGTACTCACAGCCGATGTTGATCGGGGTATAGGTAGTTCCTCTGACATTCTCCACATAGCTGTCAAATCTCCCGTTTTGGCCATGAAACTACCGTATTTTCCGTATTTTCTCCTCTTTTCCGCCGTCCTCCTGTATCCGTATTCCCCCGTAAATCTCCCGTGTGATGATATAATAATAAAAACATTCCTCTGACTCTCCAAACTGAGCTCCGTCTCTAGCCTGAATGGGGCGGTAATGCTCCAAAATGATGGATGCCAACCACCGAAGAAGAAGAAGAAGTCTTGCGAGAACTGCCACCTGCACTAGCATGGATGGCAGTTCTCGCGAGATTAGAGCCAACAGCGGAACAAACTTAGAAAAATAAAGAGTTTGTTTTAGATTTCTTGTACATCTGTCTTAAATGTGAGGGATACTGGAGCTTGGTTGGTGTTGTGGGACAGCTCACAGCAGACTTCCCTTATTTTCAAAGACAAAACTTGAAAGGTAAGCATTCTCCAGCGGAGTCTGTTCCCTACATGCTACATGCTACATGCTACACGCACTGTGCGACGCCGAAAATGCACGCGCAGCAGGCACGCAGAATGGCGACAGGATTTGATTGGTGTAAAAAAAGGTATCCCTGCAAGATTACTGGTTGGTGTTTTCCCTGTTTTACTCCTGCTGTAGATAGCGGATATTTTTCGCTTTGTTTTAAGAACACATTATGAGTTGATTACCATCGGGTCATAAAGACCATTTTAACCAGTATTACAAAAAGTGTATCTAAATCAGATCGCCAACCCCAGCTTTAAGATCAGTTTTATAGCATCAAAATTTAAAATTAAAATTAAATTATTTTATTATTTACATTACACGTCTTAGAGCACCGGGCTGTAAGTAGCGATATATAGCTGGCTACAACTACGATAATAAGTTTTCCAAAACTTGCTTGTTGTCACACATCAAAAACTACCGCTACGTAACTAGAAAGAGATACATTACCTCGTCGCTTTGCATCCTGTAAGTTGTTGAAAAAAGAAGTTGGAAAGCAATGCAGAGTTCTGAGGAAGGTCCGAGCTGCATTTGTCACAACAAACGCAAGCTTTGGCTTGGGTCACGTCTTTTGTGCGTTCCAGTTGTAGTCAGAAGTAGGAATTTCCAGGTTCCAAGTAGGAAACTGCAACTGGAACGTTTCCCGAAGTCTGAATTTTCTACTGGGAACTCGGTGAAACCTCGCCACTCCCGAGTTGACAATCGAAGATGATGCCCCCGATGTGAACAGTTATTTAGCTCCTGTAATAATCAATTTATTTGCACTTCTGACTGGGGTGTGTCGCTCTAGATCAGCTGTATACATAGTATTGTTAGACTTATATTTACAAAAATGCTGCCATAGTGATAATCACATTCTTCATGTGATATTTGTGAACAACAACGCAGGGCGTGCTAACAACAGCTAACAATAGCCTGGTAGATCGGCATGTTTTTTTCCGACTTTAACTGGAACGCCGATAAGTCGGAGATGATGTCACTCCCATTTCCGAGGTTACTGGAACGCAGAATTACAACAGTCACCGCTCGTGCTCGTGGGTAGCAGAGTCTTTTTTTCCCTGGTAATAGATTCTCCTCATAGCACCTTTAATGTGTGAGCCTGAACAGCTTAGCTCTGTCTTTAGCCTTGGTTATCATTGTGTTTTCTTGGCTTGAATAACATTTTGCGTCTTTTAAGAGCAACATATGAAGTGTTACCAAATATTCCTCTCCTTGTATGGCCTTTTAGGGCTTCAGGGGGTCTGGGGGGTTGTACCCAATTTTTCCCCCTCTATTTTGATACTATTTTTATGCACTCTGTACATTTTCTTTACCAGTTAAGTGAAAATTGAAAATTGCTGCTCAAATTTATTTTAAACCTGGTATCAACAAATATTCAATGTTTGATGAGTCTTTTAACAGTACATTAATTTTAGCTATATTTTTATTGAACTAATTTTCATTTTCATTTTTTACAAAACTTACAAAACACATTTTCAGCTACATATTGTAGTGCTGTACTGTACAGGTCTTATGCCTCAAAGTGATTTTTTTTTTTTGGATAGGCTTGTGAAAGGGGGTGAGAGAGTAGGGGAAGACACTCTGCAAACTGGTCACAGGCAGGATTCGAACCTGGACCAGCAGAAGCAAGTACATGGGGTGCCTGGTTGCTAACCACTCCGCCAAACTAGCACCCCAAAGTGATTTGTTTTGTCCCTTTCTTTAACGCTGTCTCTCTGATATTTATCACACCCTACTGCATCTTCTCAATCATAAGGCTGGGCAATATATTGACTTAATTGATTGATTGGAATAGTTATTTTGTTAGGTTACTCAGATCCTTTTTTTTCACATGCTCTTAATGTAAGATGCTGCATTTTGTTTTCATTGTGGTAGGCCCTATAGTTGTTTTATAAATAAGATTGAATACTGATCAGAGAGTTTCATGTTTATGTACTGTGAAAATAGCTCAGAACTCAGTGTTCATGTACACAAACCTGCCTTTGTTCAAACTTCTCTGTGAACATTTTATGAAAAAATACCAGTGTGCAACTTCATTGTTAAAGAGAAGTTATGTTTAGTGTCAAAATATTTTTATTACATAAAGCAAAACTCGATTTCCAAAATTTCTTCCTTGAGAGGGAAAAATGCTTAAAATTAAAATTTGTAAAAAAAATAAAATAAAATGGGGACTTTATTGTAAGGCCAGTCTTACTCAATAGTGTAATATCTCTGTAGTTTAAGAGTAGGTCAAAGTCACAAAAACTACTCTTTTGTTCCACTAGTTTTTCTGCCTCCAAAATGTTTTTGTTTCCTACCATGTTAGCAGAAAGTAACAGCAGAAAGTAACATAGCGACCATATTCATTCATGGTTTTTATTCAAATGTGTAACTTTAGGTGCTTGAATATTGTACGTACTGTAAATAGTATGAACTGTGAGCTTCTTATTTTATTCATTGTGTTTTTGCACATTTTTATACATTTGTTCCTTTTCATAGCTCATAAAAATGTACTTAATCTTTTTTTAAATTAGTTTAAATAATTTTCCAGAATCAGTTTTGCTTCTGCCTGTTTTCTTTCTTTTATTTGTTTTAAAATACACATTTTAAGGCAGCTACAATTTGTGTTTAAACTAGTTATCCAAACGCTCATTGTCTGCTGATCCGTTGAAGATTTTCAGGATGCAAAATCATTGCAAATATGAAGTCATGAAGACAGAACCAACTTTTACAGCCTCTTGCGGGTTGATTGAAAATACAACTTCAAACAGCCCTTGCTAGATGGACTAACAAACTAAACTTCCAGACCTTCATTTAAAGGCCTTCAGCCATATGCATACGTGATAAAAATCTTTTTTGATAAACCCTCCTTCAGCAAGTCATCGTGACTGCATGACCACATATAGCCTGATAAGCCCTCTCTCAGGAAAGTCATCTTTGACAATATTTATTTTTATCAACGTTGCAGATGTGGCTTTCCCGACACTTTGATAATATTTATATATGCCCCCCCTTCAAGGCAAGCTGACCTGGAAATACAGAACAGAAAGTCATTTTAGGACAGCCTGAACCCTCCTTTGATCTGGCCCAGTTTTGCTACAGCAGATCTCAATCTTGGCTCTATACATTATCTGCAACTGTCTGAACATCAGTTTGTCAATTTGAACAAAATTTACATGCCAAATGTTAACATATGGCACTTATTAGCTCCTATTTTCCTGAAAAGGCCATAGAGTCTTCGATCAACATGTTCAAAGAAAGGGTACTTCAAGTCTGTCTGACCCTCTGTTGATGTGGTAACCTGCCACATCAGGTGGACTGTTAAACGCATACACTGGACATATTTCTCAAGTCTCTCTGGGTAACATCCCATAGAAAGTGACCGTTAAGGGCAGAGCCTTTAAAGACAAACTAGAAGGTGTTTGAACAAATGTTTGGTTTGTCACATTTATTGTGAGCCAGCCTGAGGCTTGCAGACACTTTCAGAAAAACTGAACCACGCTCATGGCGCCTCTTTGATTTCAAAAAGACGCTGAAAAGCCAGGTTATTTTCCGACTGGGAACAATCTTTTCAGATTGATGCTTTGTGAGATGGATCTGCCTGATGACAGATTCGGAATCTGGCAGATCCAGCTGCATTGCAAGGTTGTTAATGTGGAGCGATGAAAGACGACAGACCTGATGTTTTTTTTCTCTTTTTTGCTGCCAGGAATGGACATACTGATATCTGTCCTCCCCTCTCTCTCTGCTGTTGTGCGGAGCATGTCAAGTGATTGGCTGTGCACTACGTGGAGAAAGAGAATAAAAATGGTGGGAGAGGGAGCCACTCTGTCCACAAACACAGAAATGAACAGTATTTGGTGTTCATGCAATATGTTGGTGCTCATACAGGGATCAAGCAAACGGTATAAACTATCTGTCATGATACAGCAGCCAAGACATTCTCGAGCCAGTCCACCAGTAATAGTCATGGCTTTCTAGATTGGCCGCTCCAGGTCTGCCGTTATGCAGGAACACAGTCACTGTCTACCAAAGATAGTTTTTGTCATGCCCTTGCACATTTGATTCTGATGTTGGACTGTGACAGAGTTAGGAATGTATATCGTTGGGATTTTATCGATACCGATACAGATACTGATACTCCTTATCGGTATCGATACTTATCCATACTTTTATCGATACTACAACACGTAATTTGTGTAAAAAAATAAAGACTTTACAAGATATTAAAAGATTCAACATATTTTTATTACGACAAGGTGATAATAAAGCTTCAACAGAATAGAAGTAATGCATTACAAATGCTTCTCAGAGGCAAAAAGAAAGCTAAGGAGATGGCAAAACCCCTACATGCTGCCCAACAGACTGCATGTACAGACAGACCCATATATCTTGTGGTACTAAAATCGATGCTGTAATGATGACTACTAGAGCTCTCACTTTATATTCAATATTCGAATAACCATTCAAACATGGGGATAAATATCCATAACCGAATAGTAAATAAATATTCGAATGTAAAATATCAAGTGTAGCAGCACATCAGGACGCCTGGAGCAGTGAACCGTTTCATCCAACAGAGGGCGCTGTGAGTAGAGCTTGACCATCAGTCACATCTGGTGCTCTCTTGACCTCAGTAAACAAAGAGTTTCCGCTCCGAGCAGACACTGGACCTTCGGCTTTTGGTCCAAGTTATACGGCCGAGTGCAGTGGCGCTTCGTCAAGAGTTTAACCCCGTGTGACTGTGTTGTTTTCGGCCGGGTCTTTACCGAAGGGGCAGATAATTGAGTCTCTGTCTCTGTCGGTGCTGCAGTCTTTAGTGTTAGTCGGGCTGCTAACTCTACTCGTGTTGCTATAGCAATCAAACAGCCCACACTCCTTTAGCTTTATACTATGCGCGTGCTTCAAGTGTTTAGTAATGTTGCTAGTATTTCCCCCCTTGGACGCAACTTCTCTTTGACAAGGATTGCATCGGGCCATGCTTTCATTAACTTTGCTAAAGTGAGCTCAAACCTTCGAGCGCTTAGCCCTCACCGACATGCTTGAGCCTGACGGCAGTAGTGTCATAACTACGTGACAATTGAAGAGACGTTTAAGTACGGATAACAGTACCGTTTTTCCAGATTCTTAACGGTCTTCGGGTACCAACCCAATTAGGGACCGGTACATGAAAGTACCGGTCCACGGTATACATCCCTAGACAGAGTGCCTGCTGCTCTTCCTCTTTGCTGAGGGAGATGTTAGGATGCCATCACACCACTTGATCAATGAAACAGCTTTGCTAATGAGAAACTGTCTGACTTAGAAAACAACAATGCTACCACAAAGCTACTGAAAAATGTGTTTAATCTATTAGATGTAATCGCTGCTTGTGGTGATGCTACTGCCCATTTTTGCTGCTCAGCAGTTTGTCAGTCACTGATCTTCTTCATGTGCAAAACCCCTTCAAATAAAAGTAGGGGGAAAATGAATCTTTTTTCTTTGTTGAACTTTTTTCCAGGCAGTTTAACTAAAAACTCATCTAAAGATCCAATGAAAACTTTGAGACAAAGCAAGCAGAAGAGCTTAAAAGCTCAACTCTTGCTGCACCACTCTCTTTCTATAGCTTTATCAATTTATTTTTCATTAGTTTGTCTGTTGCACTTTGTATTATTTTGGCTAAAAAGGGCTGCACATGCAGACTAATTATGATAATGCTTGTATAGATTATATGTTAAAGGCACATAGTTGAGTATACTAAACACACAACATCTAAGAAGACCTCCTGTTCTTATGTATCACAGAATGAAAACTGACAACCACCTGTGTCATTTATCCTAGAGTGACATATTTGGGATTTTTTGTATGCATGCATCCCATCCTGGTTTGCTTTTGGCATCTGACATGTCTAACTATTGCAATATTTTCCCAACTTTCAGGCATTTTGTTCTTTTAAATTAGAAATGCTCAGCCCCTCCTCATATTTACCAAAGTTGCATGGCTGTGTTTGGAAACTTCTTCCGCCTCTCCTGGGAACATTTGGAAAGAATCAGTTTTTGTTCCAGCTGAACATCTCGCAGCAAGTTTCCAACCAGAGAAAGTTTGAATATTTTGGTTTCTGGCAGAATGGGAAACAAATAGAGTTCAAACATCTTAATCTGTTGTTACAGTAACAGCAGCAACAAACAATGAAATAAACATGTAGTTCATTAAAGTGCAGCTCAGGAGCCATGGAAGGAAGTTAAAGGTAAAAACTGCCAACATTCCCGTCCTCCAGGTGAATTATGGAGCTGTGGCGAGGAGCTGGAGGTCAGGGAAGCTAATAGTTTTGTCAGGACTTGTCCCAACTCGGCATACTTCTATCTCAGAAGATAACCACAGGGCTGTGGGCTCTATAACATCACTGTTGCCTGAGTTTAAATACTAAACCGAAGTGTGAAAGGAAAACTGGGGGTTATATTGTGAGGCCACAGATCATTGGAGCTCTGACAGCTGACCCAGTAATTGCGTGTTGTTGTTGAGTGAAACGTCCCTCCGAGCAACACCTCAAATTCCCCAAATTCCTCTTTTTAATACCTGGAAAATGCAGACACAACAAAAGACACTTTAACAAGGCTTTAGGAACTGATATGATGGTTTTCATTATTTAAGATTTGATGGCATTCCTACAGCTCATTTTTGAATCTGTATATTAAATGTACAAAGTAGGAAGACGTAATAAAACTCTCCCTCCAACCCAATTCTTCCTAATTATTTTTCATTTCGACTGGCAACCCAAACAGTAGTAAGTAGACCTTAACAACATAAGGACTGTAACTCGTCTGTTTTGGCAAGTGGCAACCAATGTTAAGGCTGCATTACCGCAACCTAAGTTTGAGTGTGGAGCAAAGTAACTAATCCTTTAAAGAAACATACTGACTCGCAGTTGCCAACCATTAATCCTGCCTTGCCATTTCAACATGTATGAAATATATCAACATTTAAGCAAGCTGATCTGAACCGTGAAAGTCAAAGTCCCATCCCAGCCCTGCATGATGGTAAGATGGTCACCCAAATCTTATTATCAATGTATTCATGGATTTTGTCATGAACCCATTTCAAGGACACACACTTATGTATATATATTTATATACAGTATATAAAATGAAGAGTGTGGCTTCAGCCTGCCCCATTGTAAAGTACCTTGAGATAACATTTGCTATGAATGCGCGCTTTACAAATAAAGACTAATGCAGCTCATCGTACCCATTTACAAACCTCTGATGCAGCAGTGTGTTTTACCCAAGGACATATCCCCATGTTATGGCCAGGGTTGGGCTCAAACCTGCAACCTTCAGATTACTGACTGAGCCACCAACACCACCAAGCACTTTGGCAAGGCATTAGAAAGGGAATATACCAAAGTGGCAAACTGGTACCACCATTACAGATCACCACACATATATGAATAGGTGCTCCATCATGAGCCATGCATCTATGCTTTTTGTATCACATTTAGACCTGGAAAAGACATTTTAGCATAGTGTGAATGGCTGTGCATCATGAGGCTGGAATCCACATTGAAAATTTCCTACTTCTAAACAGAGGTTTTTCCTTGCCACCATGATGGAGGGATTCATAATTGATATATGGATTAATTTGGAAGTCGGATGTATGTGTTTGTTTATATATGTATATGTGTGTGTTTTATATGTTTAATATGCATACATGTGTCTCCATAAATGAAGAGTTTTTCTTAATCCTGTTCTGTTGTAGAGTGTCTCGAGATAACACTTCTTATGAATTGGTGCAATGCAAATAAAAATTAATTGACTGATTTTACTTTGCTCCTGATCCAAACATTTGCAGTGCTTAATAAGTTGCCAATTGGTCTATTATTGACTGAGGAGAAGTTGACCATTTTTCCTTGATCAGATAGGTTAAGACATGGATGGGTGCAAGGACTTCATAGTTTATTGTCTAAACTTTGGAGGCATAAAGTTTTATGTCTTTATGACCCTCTAATTAAAGGTTATGAGCCCCCTCATTCAGCTCCTTAATAGAAGGCAGATTGTAAATTCAGTCACCTCTGCCCAGTGACACTCTCCCTAATGCTTTTTAGTCCATTAATGTCACACAAAGGAGAAAAGCATAATATGTGAGAGTGAAAGATGGTGTTTTGTCAGTGGTTTGTAGCTCTCTGCATGAGGTGATAAAGATAGCAGCTCTTCATAATTACTGAGAACCTTTTTACCTATTACAAAACACTGCCTTAATGCAACTAAAGAAGATGAATAGAAGAACTGCATGTTACTGACTGGATTCATTTTAGTGCAGGTTTTTAACAAGTGTTATGAAGTGAAAATTGTAAATTATGCTTGCTTACCTATTTATTACAATCAAGTCATCGGGGTCTGGCAGACAGCTTTAAGCATGAAAAAACAGAGCTGGAGGATGAGCTCATATTAAAAGGTAAAAGAAAAGTGTTGCAGTGAGGATATTAGAAAATCAAGAGGGCCTAAAACACAAGTTGTGTTTTTTTGTCTTTTTTTTTCTTCCGCTTCCACTTCATAATTTATGAGTGTAATGTGCTACTTCACCATTGTAATGACAAATGTAATTCAGAAGTAGAATAAAAACAATGGGCCCTAATTTTTTTGACACAGCACAGTGTGGCACAGAGTGGCGAAGCCTGGCACACCCCATGCAATGGTAAAGTTGTGCGCAGCCAATTTGGTAATTTCGTAGAGCCACTGCGCCGAGATGGGCAGTGGTGTAAAAAGTCCTTGAAACCCATACTTGAGTAAAAGTAAAGATATCTTATATAAAATATACTCAACTAAAAGTGAAAGTCACTCACTAAAAAATCACTTAAGTAAAAGTCTTAAAGTAGCTACTATTAAATGTACTTAAGTATTAAAAGTAAAAGTACAAACAAAGAGCACAGGTACAAATATTTGTTGCTCTCCCAAGCTTTATTAAAGCTAGGGTTGGCGATTTTGGAAAACTAGCACGAATTTGAAAGTAGTATCTCCTCAGGGCTCCGCCAAACGAAAGGTAAGCATTCTCCCGCGGACTCTGATACGTATGAGCTCAGCTACACGCACCCAGTCTGTGCACGCCGGGAACATACACGCGCAGTAGGCGGGCAGAATGGCGACGGGATTTGATTGGTTTAAAAGCAGGTGTCGCGGCATGATTATTGGTTGGAGTTTCCCCTGTTTTACTCCTGCTGTAGATAGCAGATATTTTTCATAATGTGTTTTAAGAACACATTATGAGTTGATTACCATCGGGTCATAAAGACCATTTTAACCAGTATTACAAAAAGTGGATCTAAATCAAATCGCCAACCCCAGCTTTAAGTTTGACTCTTCCTCCCTCCCTCAGCTCCCTTCACCTCTTACTCCCTCTCTCCATTCCTCCCTTACGTAAAGTCCACAAAGTTGCAGTTCATCTTTAGCAGAAGTTGATTTTCAAAATTGCATGGATTCAATCGTGCTCCTCACGGGCTGAATACAAGTCCTGCAATGCTAAACAGTCGTTCACAGGCTGCAGAGGCAGGCAGAGGTGTGTTCAGCTTGACTGACAGCTTGCAGATGGCAGGGAATGATTTCAGTAGGTCCATATGATCTTATAATACATCCATGGGGTATTCCCGCAATTGCTAGTAGACGAGGCTGCTTCCATCACGCTGTCGGTTGTTGTCGACACTGACATTCATATGCAGGCTGCGTGCGTGGTCTCACTGAGATGAGTCGAGAGAGTCGGATATTCGCCCGAGAGCATGAACAGTCTGTACGATCCTCTTCAAAATAAAATGTGAGGGCGGACATTAGCTCAGTTGGTAGAGCGTCCGCTCATGTACGGGGACTTCCAAACCCCAGCAGCGGCAGTAGGTTCGATTCCCGGCCACAGCCCTTTGCTGCATGTCTTCCCCCCTCTCTTCACCCGCTTTCCTGTCATTCTCCAGCTGTCCTATCAATAAAGGCCACAAAAGCTCGAAAAAATAACTTAAAAAAAAAAATAACATAAAATAAAATGTGAAAATAAGTGTCATTTATATTCACATTTTATTATGTAGCGAGTAACTAAGTTGACAATTTAAAAGTACTGAAGTAAAAGTATCATTTTTTATTTTTTAATGTAGTGAAGTAAAAGTGAAAGTTGCAAAAAACATATAAACTCAAGTAAAGTAAAGATACTCCCAAAACATACTTAAGTACTGTAACTAAGTACTATTACTTCGTTCCTTTACACCACTGGAGATGGGTGTGGTGGTGTACCAGGGGCAGGAGTCAACAGATTCAGGTTGGCGCATTGGCAATTTCGTGCCAAAAAAACTGTGCAGAGGGTGCGCTGAGAGCTCATCAGCTCCAACCTGGTCCAGTCTCGATGCAGGTGAAGCACCTGGTGCAGTGGTAATTTGTCTGACAGGCGCACAGTGTGCACACATCACCAAAACCACAGAGGCAGGTCTCCAGAATGTCAGGCACATTTCAATGCAATAAACAATCACAGCAATCACTTCTGAATGTAACTGTCTGAACCAGTATATACATTTGTGTTTATATTAGTTGTCCCGTCACATCTGTTGTCAGATCAAATATGTTTTTTCATAATGGAAACTTAACCTGACGGCAGCTGGAGTGTGAAGCAAACTAACCAGTTCACATCTTTCAAGCTAACCACAAACAGTCTCATCATCTGATAAGTAGTATATATCCGGCTTCTCTCATCTCATTTAGATTCAAAAGAGAAGGTAGAGAAAAAGCAGAAGGTAGAGAAAAGAGAGACACTTGCTAAATAAATGTAACATTGCAGATGATTGCCCACATTTCTATGTTTTAATATTTATTCTTAATGGGATTTAAAAAGATGGGGTACATTATTTCAAGGAGGATGAGGAGGAGATACCGGGAGAGGATATATCACCATAGGTTCTGCTATTTGCCGATGACTGACCAGGAATGCAGGTGGATCACAAAAATGATAAATGGATTAACGTGCTGCTGTGATTAAATGTAACTCAGTGGTGCGCCTGGCTGCACCGGACTGCGCCATGCATTAAAATTGCAAAATGCCCAGGACACACTCTGTTGATTTGGCACAGGCAGGACAGGTGTGCTACGGCTGCACCTGGTCTACGAAATTAGAGCCCAATCATTGTATCAGTGCCTCTGGGCAGGATGGTGGAGCAGCAGGTAGCGCAGGTGTCTAACAGAAAGAAGGTTGCTGGCTCGAATTCTGTGCTGGGCAAGGCCTCTCTGTGTGGAGTTTGCATGTTCTCCCCATGCATACGTGGGTTTTCTCAAGGGAACTCAAGCTTCCTCCTACAAAACAAAAACATGCTCATTAGGTTGATTGGTGATTCCAAATTGTTCTTAGATGTGAGCCTGAATGGTTGTCTGTGGCCCTGTGATCAGCTGGTGACATGATCCAAAAGGGATACACAGTATAGACGATAGATGGATGAGTGTTTCTGCTCTCAAACAGGTAACCAAAAACATGATCCATGCAGTCCCCCTTTTTGTCAGCCCTCTAAAGGGGAGCAGAGCATACTAGAGCTGAAACGATTCCTCGAATAATCGCGAGAATTCGATTACAAAATATCCTCGAAGCAAATTTTGTGCCTCGAAGCCTCGTTTAATATAATTATACATGTGAAATATATATCTGGACTACTGTACAGCGCACGATGTTTGACACGGACGGTCATTTCTGTGGCACACCGCGCCTGCTACCTCCGCTGCTGCGCGGCTTGTAAAATCATGAAGGAAGAGAAAAGAGAGGGACAGAAAGGAGAGAGTCCACATTAGAAATCGCAGAGTGTCCCAAGTGTGTGGTCACTACAAGAAGGGACGAAAAGAAAAGACAGTGCAGTGTGTCTGATGTCTAACGGAGTTAGCTTAGCACGTAGCTTAGCATGATAGCACTTCGGCACTGCTGCAGTAGTAAACATCCGGTCTGTTCGTCGTCAGAGCGACACTGCAGGGTGACACTCACGATGCATCAGCAGAAGCAGCTAATATGATCAAGAAACTGAGATATGGGCGAGTAAATAACCTACTTTGATTATGGCTCTGTGTAAAGGCTGGTTCAGAACGTAAATCAATGCGGAGGCTACTTGCCCAGAATCATATGTATTTTGTTCACATCCAATAACTTTACATTGAATTTGATTGCAGAGAGTAGAAGAGGAAACACTGACAGTGAGTAGAGGAAGCAGGTGTAGGGAATGTTTTCATATGTTATAGAAATGTACATTAGCTAGTTAAATTATCTTAGTATCTAAGTATGATAAAATTTGGTCCTAGAAATAAAGTAAGCAAAATAAGATCATCAATATGGTACAGTAGTAAAGGTAAAAATCTAGCAAAAAGAGACAGGCATGTATACAAATAAAATAAATTTAACCAAACTTTAAAAAAAATACTGAAAAAAGCAAGATATGGCCCAGAGTAAAAATAGAAGTATAGATTTTGATTTTGAGATCCCATTTATGCTCAGAATGTTCAAAATAAGAAAAGTAAGTTGTTAATTTAAGTGACCTGGCTTTTCTGCTTTGTGTGTAACTAATAATAATGATGTGTAGTGAAAAAAAAATAGCATTGAGCGCAATGTAACCGTTATCCGATTACTCGACAAAAAAATTGATAAAGTAATCGATTACAAAAATAATCAATAGCTGCAGCTCTAGAGCATACCAATAGATAGAGCAACCAACCTGTTCATTAGCCACAATAATTGTAACTTCTTCTTAGGCAACAGTAGCCAAAATGGAAACAGATACTGTGCTGCATTTAAATTGCTCATGAATCCAGAGTGAAGACTTGTTTACTGGATGTCTAAACACACTGCTCTACAGAGTACTGGAGAGCTGTTACTCATTGATTGTTGCAGAATTCTGCACAGTGTCTCACTGCTGTGATGTCACACAGTTAAATACTTCAGCTGATGCAACTGTCCCTTTCCGGCTCACACCCCCACCCTAAAGTATCAAGGGTTACCAACCAAACTGCAGTAAACCAAACTGCACGTTGGAAATGCATCTTAAGTAACTTTTCCACCTAACTGTATCAGCTATCAGCTGACTACCTGACTTTCAGCTTTCTCTGAATGTCACACACTGTAGGGCACAATCTCACCACAAAGTGTCGGGGTATCGGCACAGACATGAAACATCTCCTGTTGTCAGCTCCGATGGTTCTGTGGTCACCTAATAGGACCTGGGAATGTTTTAACTGATTACCAATTTGTTAACTTTGACCTCAGCATTAGTGTGTTTTACATGTTTCCCTGATGATAGAGTACTTCTGTGCACAAGAAAAAATCAATTGCAGCAGGTTTTATCAGCTGTTTAGGTCCATTGGCTCAAGCTGGCAAGCCCAGTGCAGAGCAGAGACAACGGAACAAATGCAAATCAGAGTGGACTAGGCCCACTGTGTGTGTGTATACGTGTGTTTGTGTGTGTGTGTATGTGTTTGGGGGAGTAGTTAATAGAGTCAGGAGCTCAAAGAGAGTTATTTAGACAGACTAATGCTGCGTACACACAGCACGCTACTTGTATTACCTCGGCGATCACTCTGCATGCAAAGTCAATGTACAACTCATAAATGATGCTGCTGCAGGGCATCAGCTGCAGTGTTTTGTGTTTGATAAGAGAATGAGAAGGATACAGCTGGAATAATGTCCGCTTATACATCCTATTATATGATATTTGATGTGATTGTGGTGAAACTAGAGCGAACGTGATGTCTACTAGAGGGACGGCCGACAGCAACGGTGACCAAAATTAGGTATTTATGGACGCGCGACGCTCCGTCAGTGGGCGACGCGATTTTGGTAGCTGGGTTGCTTGCGGTGTGAACGCGGCTTTAGAATACAGCTGGATCATTATATGAACACCAAAAACTGTCAAAAAAATGAAATGAAAAAAAAAATGTCAACACCAATCCAGTTTATGACCAAATATGGGCTCTGTAAATCCCATAAACAATCACTTGGTCTGTTATTTGTCTTTTAGCAGCTGTTTTCCTTACAAGGTGGCATTACTTGATGCTTTATCACAAATTTTTGTTCTCTATGAGAAGTCTCTTATTTTGGGCTGAGTGCATGCCTATTAAATTTAAATACGTCAAACTGCAGTGCTATCAAGGAAAAATCACTGGGCGTCCATGTAGCCATGATGTGAATTATTTGATGAGTCATTTTGACGGTATGAGATGTTTTTAAGACCCCATTTGTTTCAAGAAATCAAAGTGTCCAATTTTAAAGTGCAAGGGTCTATGTTTACAAAGGTAATGTGCTGTTGAGAAATTCTAAGGAATTCTGGATCTAATTCTAAATTTTAGAAATGGTTTTTTTTTGGCTCAAACAAGAATTTTTGTCAAGTTGTGATCAAGCATCTGGAGGAAATCAGGCAAAAACAGCAATTACTGAAAACATTTTATTTTTAAAAGAAGTAAGCTTTTTTATGTAGAGCTTATCAAACAAATGAATCCTAGAAAAATATGGATATAGTTCTCAGTAACAGGCAGTTGAAACCATAAGGGGATTTTTTTTCAGTGTGTAGATTAAAATCAGAGCAGCACTGATTACTGTTCTCTGTGAAGTGGAACAATTTGTACCAACCAATTTATGTGTTTTTGTGTAAAGTATAGACCTCGTCAGGTCGGTGTGCTGTACGGCTGTTAGAAAACAAGAGGACATTTTCCCCCGGCCGTGGAGCACATTTGTTTTGGGAGCGGTCCAGGAGACAGCAGGACTACTTGGCGTGGTGGAGCGTGTTGGAAATGATGAGAGTCCGAGGGTCTGAAGACGCAGGAGCAGACTTTGGTCTAACACATGAGGAAATGTCTACTAACAGAGAGGCCGGCATGAAGTCTGACATATGCTGGGAATGGAAATTATTCTGCTCTTTTTTATTCATGATGGAGGCGGGAGGGTGTGGGTGGTACGATGAAGTTTGTTAATGGACAACTTTAGGTTTTATGAAGAGTTCTCAGGGTTCTTTTTGCTGGCTGGCAGAGAAAACAGGTTTAGGATTAAAGTGATTATATGTTTGCTAATTTATGAGCTCAGTAATCATACATAAGTGTAATGGTTACAAGGAAAAATCAGTAGCTTTTCATGCCAATTTTAAACAATGTGAGGTTGCACAGGGATGCAGTGGCTACACTGATACTGATACTTTTCATTGCATCCTCCCCCAGTTTACTGGAAGATGCTGTAACAGGATTTTGAGTAGTCAAACAACACGAGTAGCACTATAGCATCTTTATCGTTTTAGCATTTACTGCTGTAATTTTACACACAGAGGGTTCCTGATTTAGACCTCCATCAGGTTAAAGTGGAAGCGTTTCCTCAAGTGACAACTTGAGACTGGCTGAAAAAGAACTAAAGTCAAATATGTTCCATGTCAAAATGGCCATATTCACTAAAGAAACTAGCATGTTTACAGCCAGATTCATGTGATTATTTTCCTCAGATTAAATCATGGCTTTATGGGCACACACTGTATAGGGAATTAATTCATTTACGACCTGTCTGTTTTGGTTTGAGAAGGATATGAGCTAAGCATAAGAAGGGGCATAGCTGAAAGAACTGCAGGCTTGCATGGTGCCACTGTTTATCAGGGGACCTACAGTCTGCTTCTTCTCCACCTCTTTTCTATCAAAGTCTGAGCAGAAGTGAGTTTGAGACACTGTTGTCACTAAGGTTAGGTACCATTCAGATTTTGTTGATTGTGTTTCTAGTGATCTGCTGATTGATTCTGCTTCTAAGGCCCAATCCACACGAAGACAAACCGAGGTCTAAACGCATAAGTTTTTTGCAGAATCTGCGTATCATCCATACAAAGACGGCGTTTTGTGGGTCTGTAAACAACCATTTTTGAAAACAGGTTCCAGAGTGGAAAGATTTTGAAATGCCGTATATGCAGCTCCATGATTACTGGCTCTCCGCAAGTTTTCAGATACGCTTACGTCATCGTTTCATATCTTCATTGACACGCATGCACCACACGCGGCGACAACAGCAATGGTGGCGTGTGTGAAGCATAGGTGTTGATGAAGCTCGTGACCCTACTATCCCTGCAGCAAAATCTTCCTCTCAATCACCACCAAGTTAAACAAAAAATTATCAAGGACACAGTACGCCACTTTATGATCACTTTATCACAATCTCTGTTTACAACTTTTGCTGCAAGTGCGCATGCCCACTGTGTTTCTGCTTGTTTCCGTCATATCGTTACAGCAGCCCTAGAGGTCTGGCATGTGTTTTACAGCATTTTGATGCGTATCGAATGCATTCATATAGACGCACGCATTTTCTGAGACGCCTTCGTCTTTATGACGATCGTTTTGGAAACTGTTCAGCGTTTTGTCTTCATGCGGATGAAGCCTTAGTTTTTATTTTTTGCAGAGGGTAAAATATGAAGGGTATACATGTATTAAAAAATCTGAAATGTTTTTGTTGGACAATTTTAAATCTTAATCGCGAGCTGTCAGCTGTGACACAGGTTTTCTTTCCCCTCGGTTTATATAAATAAACATGACTTTTGCTGAAGTCTGCACGGTGCTCCTTTAACAGATACATCAGAAATAACATACAGCAGCTTCTTGCAGACAAATAAAACTTTATGGACAGGTATCGCTCTGTTTGATCATATGTACCTGTTGGAAGCCAAAAATGAAATCAAAATTTTCAGAATAGGTACTTGGTACCCAAGCCTCATTGTTAAAATAGTTTCAGATGGGCCTCAAAAGACAGCTTAAATTACAAAATGGCTAACATTTTAACGACTTTATATGGGGTCCTGTCTCCGGCTTTCTCCCATAGTCCAAAATTAGGACTAGGATTCTTGTTGGACTAATTGGTGGCTTTAACTATCCATGAATGTATGTGTGAATGATTGTTTGCCTCTGACTGACCAGTCCAGTGGGTATCCCATCACTTCCCACCACAGCTTATTTCAGCTATCGGCAGATGAGAAGCGTGGTACACTCAGATCTGCTTAACAGTCAAAATAAGAGCTGACTTATGAGGACAACCAAGCAAGGTCATGCGCCAGTTTGAATCATTCGTTATTCAAACAAGCAAACTTTTATTTATTTGAGGAAGCAGGAGTAGATGCATGCAACGCCAGGACATGCAAACACCTCCATGACCCGCTGAAATGCATTCGAGGAATCTTTCTGCAATGAGATGACGACACTAATCACTTCTTTGCACTCAAATTTCCCTCCAGCTAACATGAGTGTTCTCAAACTCAACAAAGCTGAGGTTCAAAACACCATTGGGCTGGCTAAAAGGAAATTTCAGGATTTGGATGATCTGCAAAAGGGTCAGGGTCAGAAAAGGAAGTTTAATTGGCCCCTCCCACTGCTCCTGTCAACCCTTCAGCTGTTTTCACCGTTTCAGATATTATGTCAGGCCAGTTTGTGTCTGTTTTAGATGTTGATCTGCTTTCTTCTTTGTACTGTTTAACATCTGTCTTTTATTTATTTATTTATGCAGTTTGAACTTAAGTGAATCATAAGTGGATTACTGCTGAGGCTTCAAACAAAACAATTTTCAGATGCAGATGACAAATGAGAACAGTATGTCAGATCCCTAAGTACAAACTATTGGAACCTTTATGCTGTGTTTAATTAAAGTCAGCCTTTTCCCTGTACAGTCCTTCTGAATTTCTACTCTACATGTGTAAACACTGGAAAAAACAAAATGATGTCAGCTACTGCATCAGAATGACAACATTTTAAATTCGACAATGTTTGGGTAAATTTGGAAAGTTCAGGATCAACATCTGTATTTTGTTGTTTTTCTGTCTGCAGTTGTGTACATCTGTGGCCCTCTGGACACTTTCCTGAACATCATGAAGCTGTTTCAAAGTGAGATCCAGGACCCAGAAAACTACGCCATCTTCTATCTGGATGTGTTCGCCGAGAGTCTGATGGATCGTAAACCATGGCAGAACTCAGACGCAGACTGGGCCGATCCCATCAAGGTTTTCAAGGTACAATGAACCCGTTGTTAGTGTGAGGGTGGTACTGGTTGTTCACCATTTGGTTAAGGGGCTCTCTGCTCCTTGGGCCTCAGGTATAGTTATGATAGGTGAGTAGGGTGCTGCAAAGGGTTATGGGCCCCATAAAAAGAAATTATATTGAGTCCCACATCATGCTACTGATGCAACAGTGGGAAGAATATGGGGTTAAGTTTCTTGCCCAAGGACACATCAACATGTGACAGGCAGAGCTGGGCTCAAACCCTGGACATTCTGTTTGACAGTAGAGCGTATTACTTCACTGAACCGTCATGTTAACAAATTATTAGTCAGTTAATACTGTGTGATGATGAACAGTTTTAGAAGGTAAAGATAAAATGCTTGAAATGAAGCTGTGAAATGAAAAAAAGATTAATCAAACTTTGTACTGAAGGGACTACTTTGGCTTTTGAACCCAGCCGTTCCTCTACCACAGCCCTGTTTTAATACAAAACAATACATTTATGGGTCAGCCTTCACATGACTGATAAACATACATGATGTGGAAAGTATAACTCACGCACATAAACCAGGGTTAGAGAGAGCCATGGGCTTGTTTCTAAACATCAATTAAGTGACGCACTCTGTTTTTGTCAGCTGCATTATGATGGCATTAATGAATGCAGTAGGCTGAAAATCACCAGTTGACATGGTAACTAATAAACTGCTACCCTTTCTGAGCATTGAGGACAATTCTGTTAAAAAATGCATATGCGTTTAAAAAATGTGTTTCATCCTTTGGCCTTCAGCTGGAGCTGGTCTGACTGTTGGTTACCAATTGGTATTTTATTAACCCTTACCTCTTAACTGAATCTGTCTATATCAGGAAGTTGACATTAGGAAGTTGAGTGCATCCATTTGCCCCATCATGCAGGGTCAAATACATTTACAACTACATCCAGAGCACAGGTGGAAGAGTGCATGGCTACAAGGTATAACAGTAAGGATGGGAATCGAAAACCAATTCCAGTTGAGAATCGTTAACAGCTCCATCAAAGAATCGACATCATCGATTTTTTTGCTAATCAATTCCCTTATCAATTCCCTCCACTGACAGAGTTCAGAAGCATCAGAATTGTGACTGAATTTGAATTGCACCTACTACAAAACGATAAGTGAGTGGAAACACCAGCAATTTGCAGAAGCAGTTATACATGCTGTGACATGTGTTTGACACTGTTGTCGCTGAAAATCAGACTAACATTAGTCCACACGGAAAATCTCCAGGAGTCGATAAGGGAATCGTTAAAGAATTGGATCGATTAGCAGGATCGTTAACAGCACTGGTATTGACAAAATCTTATCAATTCCCATCCCTATATAACAGTGAGTTTGTCTCAGAATGTATTTATTTGTTCATCACAGTGTGGCAGGGACAGAGCTTGTGTGTAACATCTGTGCAGTTAAGGTACAAATAAAGATATGAAAGGCTGTGTTTGTCCTTTCAAAATAAAACACCTGTTAGTCTCAATTTTTCCAAAAATGTAAATTTATTATTTTTATGTCCCCATTGCCTGGTACCAGTTTGCAGCTCAGTGTTTAGGAGCCTTTGGTTTACAAGCTTGCAATAATTTTCATTTTCAAAAACAAGCTAACGTGTGTATTTCAGATATTTGGGTTAACAATAGGAAATAATCAGATTGATATCCTCTAAAGCCACACACTTGATGTGCAATTTCAACATGATTTTTGAGTCGTACAGCTGGCTGTGCAGTCGGGAAGGATCTCAGCCTGACGGTGTGTTGTTCACTGTCCTATGCACACAGAGACAGGATGGTGGGTCACAGGTAGACCCTTGTCCCTGATCCGTTGGACTGATATCTGACATGTTTGATATTTTGTTTGTTTGACTGCAATTGATCACACAGTGGAAACAACCATGAGCTGAGTCTCTCCTATTAACTTTGCCAAGGAGGTACGTTTTTGTTGGCTTCTGTTTGTATTTTTAGTTTGTTTGTTTGTCTGTGTCTTAGCAAGATTACGCAAAAACTGCTGTACAGATTTGGTTAAAATTTCCCGCAGATGTTGGTAATGATCCAACTTAGAAATCATTGGATTCGGTGGTGATCCAAAGAACTAACATAAGAACAACCAAACAGACATTTTCAGTTTGGATGTAACAGCAATATGTAAGATATTTTGACAGAGGTTTATGCTCTCTGAGTGCTTTCTTGTTTCTTTTGTGCTGCCAGACAATGTCCTAAATCACCATGATAACAGAAACATGCCCATGTACCCTGCCTGCATATCAGGAAATATAGCCGAACAGGAAAAAAGTATACAGTAATTCACCTGAAAGGAGTAATTACTGTGATTTATCTGCTGATTATATTTGCTGTTAATGCTATGTGTGTTTGCCATAGCTACAGCAAAAGTACGTTGATATTGCAATATTTTTATTTTTGTTCTTTTTCAGCCCTCCTTAAGGCCTCAACATATTTTGTGCAAATGTAATAATTGGTTTTGACTAAATGGTTTGGACCCTGGTGATGATCTTTGCCCCAGGCCTCTAACAAACTAAACCTACCCGTACAGGAGAAAGCATTTTTTGGGAATTACCTCTTTGGTTAAACTGTGTTTAGATTGCTTTTTTAAATTTATTGGATGTGGACTGTCACAGCTTCATCCACTTTATAATTAGAGACAGAAAATTATACAAACCAAAACCACAGTGGGAATGAGAAATGAATGTCTTTGACAACTGGTTATTAATCTGTCATTTTTATTCATTTTCTCTCCAAATCCCATAATCTTTATCAGACTGTACTGAATTAGTTTGACAGAAAAAAGGCCCTTTTAAAACAGCAGAAAATGACATTCAGCTCAAAAACTTTAAAGAATCACTCATGTCTTATTAAATATCACTGCTTTTACAAAGTCACTTAAACGTTATGTTAATTTATGTTCAACAGGAGCTTAAATGTGCTCCAATTATGATCTTCGGGGTTATTTTTTCTCATCAAATTGAGTCTGAGAGGTGAAAGACCCCTTGAACCTTTAAACCACTTTAAAGAGTAAAATTAATGCATGACATTAACAAATCTGTTTTCACAGGAAGCCATTTAGCCAAACAGATTAATGCAGTGAGACACAACAGAGATGGAACAGAGTGTGTTGTCTGCTGATTGATCTCCCGAAATGTCAAACCTGCTTCTCTTAATTTTTCTCTAATTTAGTGTTCACAAAGTTTTTAGGAGAGAAGCTGTCTGAATAATTATCCAGGATAAAATTGAATTGATTATTGCAATATCGCCTATAAAGGACTTAACATGACGCTTAAATTGCTTGGGTACATTTGAAGCATTATCACCAAATTAATGTAAATTGATGAGTCTCTTTTACTCGCATTAAGGGCCTTGAGGTGGCTTAAGTGCTGCACCAATTTGCATATTCACAGATATAACCTCTTATGACTAAACATTTCAAAAAAAGTCCTTTGGAGTCATTTTTATGAGCAAATTATGTAGCATGGTTACATTTAATGTTAAAGGGAACATTGACAGTAGTCATAATAAGTAAATTCTAGAGGCCACAAATGCCTAAAAAACACTCCACACATATAGCAAATTTGCATAGTTAAGCCATTATTATTATTTTGTAAATCTGCATTGTTCAATCAAGGAAAATAAATTGCATTATGTGGGTCATAAAAACATTGGAGAGGTTGTCCAAGTGGTAAGCTTAAGTGCTTTAAATGTATCCTCTGTGGAAGTGATAAAACTTTGGTTAATTTAATATCCACTTAAACATTGAACATTTTTCACTGCATATTAAAATGCACATTTTAATAACAGAAAAGGTTTTTTTCACAGCCGGATCAAAGAGATTTTTTATCAGAATCGTTCCTGCCATCATGGACACATACTTTTTACATATACATTTTGGTTTAAGAAGAATGTAAGTCATAACAGCTTAAAATAAGCTTTCAAAAATGTGCTGTTTACCTTACATCAGTGTAGTGTTTTTTTGTTTCAGGATGTCAACAAACATAACAATGAATCTGCATTTCTATGGTGCCAAATTATAGCAAGTGTTATCTAAAGACACTTTTCAAAAGACTATTTAAATGCCATACTTAGCTTCTTTTAATTTTTTACATTATTTGATATTTCCTTTTTTTCATTTAGTTATTATTATACATTTAGACAGCCTGGATATTGGGAAAAATCCAATATCATGCATCCCTAAAGATAACCCATTGAGATGTGGCATCTTGTTTTTTCAAGAAGGTCCTCCTCTTCATTTGGTTGTAAAGGCAGTTGTTATAATGGCAGCAATAACAACCAAGGACGAGTACAACAGCAATACAATAGGAGGAACAAAGAGAGAGAGAGAGGAGGGAGAGAAAGTGTTGGAGGGGTAGAGAGGGAGAAGGAGAGGCTCAGTGTCCCAAGTCGCCCTCACAGTGTTAGCCAGTAACTGCTTAACTATGGGGTTGAGCCAGTCCTAACACGGACTTGGAATTGATCGGATTTGATTGATACCAATGCCGTTAATTATTGTCACTGAGAGCTGAGTGAAGCACAAAACTAAGGCTCCATCCCAATTGTATCACGTAGCCCTTGTCTTACTCACCTTGCAGAGCAGACGGTTAATTCTGAAATCATGCATATCTGTCTTGCCAGACTTCATTATCCAACAGTTCGTTATGGAGAAGTGGACGTGACAACTACAGAAAGTGACTTGACAGGAAGTGTTTGAAAATAATGGCAGCAAATGCCGGTTAGCCTGTGGTCATCATGGTTACTCAGTGATACTTGGTGAAATATGCTCTCCTCATAAGTTTACTTTGTAGGGATTGTCTTGACGAGGTTCATGTCACATAAGTGTTAAGTTGTACGTCTGTGTGGTATAATTTAATGTGAAACAACAGTCTTAAGATAGTTAAGCTAACGGCGAACAGTCATTGGCCATTAGCTGCTGCGTTTAGCTGCTAAGTATTAGGGCTGCCACGATTAGTCGACTAGTCATGACTAAGTCGACTATCAAAATAGTCGACAACTAATTTAATAGTCGACTAGTCGTTCTGTTTTTTAGGTGTGTTTTCTCACAAAACTGCCGCTGTACCTCTGCTGTCTTGTCTGCCTATCTGTCCTGTTTTCTGGTTATCACACCTGCAGGAATCAAACCAACACACCCCGAAACACACTCATGCATGTGGCACATGCACAACTACGCAGGCACCAAAGTTGCCAGGTCTGCTCATAATAAGCGATTTGGGCCACCAGCTGCATGCTGGTGCAGTACGCTGCAGTTCATGCATGAAGTGACTAGTCGACTAATCGCAAAAGTAGTCGTTGACTAGTCGACTATCAAAATAGTCATTTGTGGCAGCCCTACTAAGTATGCTATGTCATAGCAGCGTTGCTTGATATGGATTGGTCTGTGATGAGTGTGACAAGCTGAATGATCATCCAATCACCAGCTGCTGTTGTTTTTGAAGGTTCTTCCCCTGAAAACAATTTCACAGGGCTCCTACCCAGATGGATTAGTAAAATATCTCCAATATGGAACTGTCCAGTTATTGTCTTACCCCTTACCCCTTACCCTTTACCCCTCGGTTTTACACCTTCATATCTAGTGAAGTGGAGTCCCAATTCTCCGAAGGGCTAAGACCAAGGGCTACATATCCCTTGAAACGAAGATAGATCATTGTCTTAATCATGTTTTCAATTGTTGGTTGCATTTTAAAATTTCTCATTATAACAAGCTAGCTTTCACAGCCGCGGCTACGGTTATTGTCGCATCTGCTTACTCCACAGTCAGCAAGCGGCTCTGAGTGATGACGTAGCGGGAATCCAGTGGTGTCTCGTTCCTCAGCAGTGTTTTTCACCCTCTGTTTTTAAGGGGTTAGCTTTGCCTTAATTTTTTGTCTTCTAAATGGCTTGTTAATGTAATATAAATATAATTTCCTATCTAGTTTGTAGACAAAGCATTTGTAAGAGGTTCTTCAAACTCAACAAACATTGACGCCAATCAGCTCACACTCATTCAGAGATTACAGTTTGGCTCATAATATCCATTAATGTCCGTGCCAGCTCACGAGGGCTTGATCATTTTTCCAGGGCTGCATTTCGAGATTAGGGGAAAGATTTCCTCACAAAATTAGGTGAAGTTTTTCATCAATGGAACAATGGAACAAAGCATTCAACAGCTCAATAATCTCAAAGAGGTCTCATTTTCTGTTAATCTAAACATTGATGAAGTTTGCCCTGAACAAATATGCAGTAAAAACAAGAAGACTAGCCTTTACCAGTTTTAGTCTGGTGTGGATTTATTCAGGATGACAGATGAGTAGAGTACAGAACAGAACAGCACAATGCCCGAACAACCCTAAGCGAGAGAATTATAATCTTCTGATTTGACTGACTTTTAAAACATGCAAGTGCTTCATAGTTCTTTCTGATCAGTTCACCTATTTCCAAGAAATGTGTGGTGAAATCAAAACCAAATATCCTGAACATCAAGCCGACCTTTAACTTGACTGCTGGCCAGTCTCCTGTCCCTGAACTGCACTATGTGATATCTATTAGCATTTTCAGAGCAATCTGACGAGCCAAAATCTTTCCACATCAGGTCAATTTGACCTGTGGGGAACACAAACAGCGCTTCAGTTCAGACGGATCACCTCCAAACACTCTTCTGGGACAAATAATACTTAATCCTGCACAAACATATGCTCCTGTTGTAAGTCATCTTGCCCTGACATTCCCCCCTTTGAAATTTTTATAAAATGTTATTTTCTATCTAGTTTTTAGACAAAGCTTTTGTTAAAGGTGCTTCAAACTTATCAAACATTGACGTCAATCAGCTCACACTCATTCAGAGATTACAGTTTGGGTCCTAATGCCCATTAATGCCCAGTTTGTCTTGCATTTTGAGATAAAGGGAAATATTTCCTCACAATGTGAGGCAAATTTTTTCATCAGTGGAACAATGCATGAGCATTCAACAGCTCAATAATCAAACTAAGGGATCTCAGTTTCTGTTAATCTGAACGTGAGCTGCTTCTGACCTTGGCAAAGGTTACAAAACTTTGGCTCCCTTTTCGCTGATCATGCAAAGTGTTAATTTGTCTGAGAGCGATAACAGAGCTCTTTATGGCAGTGTGATTTCTTCAGAGCTGTAATTGCTTGGGGAAGTTTGTGGTCGGGCTTCAGTGAGTGTTGTGACATGAAAAATGATCTGCAGCTCTTTGCGTTTCGACCAGATGCCTTTAGAGAAATGTGAAAATCTTGTTTTAGTGAGAGCAGAAAGCAGCAAACTGAAAGGTCATGTTTGTATTGAAATGTCTGACTCTGTTCAAAGTCTTGATCAGAACTAAACGTCTCCTGCACGATGTTTGTTTTGATTAACATGGGGTGTGAATCGTAGTATAAAGGGACTCTCATTAAGTGAGAAAGGACGATGTGTGGAGGCATCCTGCAAGGTATGCCCACCTCTGCCACTGCTTTGTTGTTTTGCATTGAGGACTTTTTCAATTAAAAAACTGTTTGCTATGATGATTATTTATGATACATTATACTAGAGCTGAAACGATTCCTCGAATAATTGCGAGTATTCGATTACAAAATATCCTCGAAGCAAATTTTGTGCCTCGAAGCCTCGTTTAATATAAAATTATACATGTAAAATATATATCTGGACTACTGTACAGCGCACAGTGTTTGACACGGACGGTCATTTCTGTCGCACAACGCGCCTGCTACCTCTGCTGCTGCGCGGCTTGTACAATCATGAAGGAAGAGAAAAGAGAGGGACAGAAAGGAGAGAGTCCACATTAGAAATTGCAGAGAGTGTCCCAAGTGTGTGGTCACTACAAGAAGGAACGAAAAGAAAACACAGTGCAGTGTGTCTGATGTCTAACGGAGTTAGCTTAGCACGTAGCTTAGCATGATAGCACGTCGGCACTGCTGCAGTAGTAAACATCCGGTCTGTGCGTCAGAGCGACACTGCAGGGTGACACTCGCGATACATCAGCAGAAGCAGCTAATATGATCAATAAACTGAGATATGGGCTAGTAAATAACCTACTTTGATTATGGCTCCGTGTAAAGGCTGGTTCAGAACGTAAATCAATGCGGAGGCTACTTACCCTGAATCATATGTATTTTGTTCACATACTTTTCACATCCAATAACTTTACATTGAATTTGATCGCAGAGAGTAGAACAGGAAACACTGACAATGAGTAGAGTAACAGGTGTAGGGAATGTTTTCATATGTTATAGAAATGTACATTAGCTAATTAAATTGTCTTAGTATCTAAGTATGATATAATTTGGTCCTAGAAATAAAGTAAGCAAAATAAGATCATCAATATGGTACAGTAGTAAAGGCAATAATTTAGCAAAAAGAGACAGGCATGTATACAAATAAAATAAAAATGCCTAAACTTAAAAAAAAATACTGAAAAAAGCAAGATATGGCCCAGAGTAAAAATAAAAGTATAGATTTTGATTTTGAGATCCCATTTATGCTCAGAATGTTCAAAATAATAAAAGTAAGTTGTTAATTTAAGTGACCTGGCTTTTCTGCTTTGTGTGTTACTAATAATAATAATGTGTAGTGATTCAATGTAAAAAAAAAAAAAAAAATAGCATTGAGCGCAGTGTAACCGTTATCCGATTACTCGATTAATCGCCAAAGTATTTGATAGAGTTATCGATTACAAAAATAATCGATAGCTGCAGCTCTACATTATACCACCATTTTGGTTTCCTTGATGAATTTCCCAAAATTAGGCTGAAAAGCTGTCAAAAAGTGGCTTGTCACAAGGTTCTGCAACACAAGGTTCTGCAACTGAACCAGGAGGGTCCTATTTAACAGCAGTGGTTTATTGTTTTGCAATGAGAGCAACTTTTGGGGAATAATTACAGCGGTGGTGGGTGAATCTGCAAAGAATTGATTGATATGTATCTGAGTGACTCACAGAATTTTTCCTTCAACTGCAGAAACCTAAGAGGATATTATAAAAAACATAAACATCCTGAGCATTGATGAATGTCACACTTCATTACATGCCTAAACTAATGTACTAAGTCAGGTGCAATGCTGTTGATGTATCTGCACCACTGATTTTTCATCATTATTCATGATGAATAATTAATGTACCCTGGAATATGAAGCGTCTCTGAAAACAACTAATAACATAAAAGAAGTAGTACTGCACAGTGTGTAATTCTGCCCAGACTCTTCTTTTAGGATGATAGAAGGCTTTTTCATCATTAACACATTTCTCAAGCTCATAATGACAAGGCTTTTCAAGGCTAAACCAACCCTTTTGTCTTCCTCTTGCTTTGTAAATGTTGAATTAATTCATTGATGTTTTGTATCATGATGAGGTCTTTGAAATAATGTGAGAGGAGTATGAATAGTGCTTCATTTCCCAGTTTGTTCAAAATTCAATCAAATAAAAAGGAGACGCCATTACGCAATGTTTCCAGTATTTGGCATCCAGTTTAAAGAGTTTCTACCATGAATAGATTTCAGGGAGCTTTGTTGTCTGAGAGGACGGTGAAGTGCTTTTTTGGACACATACGGTTAATAAAACAAAAAAATCATGTTACAATAGACCTAAAAAGGCTCAACATAACTTTTTTTTCCCAAATAATTTTGTAATGTTGTATAGAAGAAGACTGAGTGACATGTTAAAGCTTTCAAAATATAAGAATCAATGGGAGTGTCTTGGTTGTATCCACTTATGTTTTATTTAGTATATTATACATCTTGTTTCTTGTTTAAACCTCTTGTTCCTCGTGTTTCTTGTCATGTCTGTTTTGCTCTGATTAGTTCACCTGTGTAATTCGTCACACCTGTTCCCCTCTGTGTTGTCTCTCTGTTCCCTCTTGTTTTTGTCTGTATATTTCACGCCACACTCCCTGTAAGTTGTGCTTCTAATGTTTTGTAGGTCTTTGTAGGTAGCTTGTTTGAGTTTTAACTTTTATGAGGGAGTTTTTCCAGTATCTTGAGATATTTTTGTAATGGACTAGTTTCTTTATTTTGTACCTTTTAAGGTTAAAATTAAGGCTTTTTTGTTCATCTGCATGTGGATCTTTCTCCCTGTTTTTTGTAGTGGTTTCTGTCTGCGTGACGGGGGATTCATAACTTGCTTCATCTTCTTGTCACACAGAAATATTATGTTGAAGCAAAATTTAAGGAGTAAAATCATGTATTTTTAAGTTGAAAAGATAATTAGGTCAACACATTTGTCCCTTTAACAAATAAAAAAGCCAACTTTTCCAACATAATTTGGTTTACAACCACTTTTTTTACAGCACCCTATTCAGAATTAGATTTTATACTATGTAATGTCTGGCATATACTTGAAGATGGAGGAAACTGCAGTGGATACAGACTTCTGATCCACATTACAATTGCACATTGACTTTAACTTCTTTTCTATAAATGTTGACAATAAATAACATTTTTCAATCAATTCAATCAGTCAATTTGAAAGTAATGAAGTCCTATAAAGATGAAGTACTTTTTCAACTAAAATAAACATAATAAGTGAACAAATACATATAACTAAAGAAAAAATGTTGATGTATTAGGTCTCTTATACTTACCTGAAATATCTGGTGTTATATTGATGTCTTAAAATTTTGCTAAGTAGGCTTTACATACAAAGTTCCCACTTAGCACAGCAGGTAAGACAGTACATTACTGCCATCATTGTAGTTTGGGTTCATTCTGTAAAAACTCTATTTTTTTCAGCTCTGAGATTACTGTTTTCTAGCCCCTGCTGACTCATGCTAAAGCATCATTGGCAAGTAAACAAGCTAGCTGCATAGTCACTTCACATTTTGTCTTTACTGACTCAGCTGGTTGTGTTTGTAAGTTATTTTGCATGGTCTTGTAGTATATTTGCACTAAAAGGTAATCAAAAAAATGTAATAAATTTATCTGGAGCCACGTAACTAGGCTATGGAGTAGAAATGACTATCAGCCTTTGTCAGATGGTTAGCATGCTAACTCACCAACAGCTTGACAGGTTTGCAGGTTAACTGCAGTTGCCAATATAATGTTTAGGATAAAATAAAGAAAATACATTAAATATGTGTAGTTTATTGATTTACTTTGCTCTCTGCGCTGAGAGATTATTGCATTATAAAACAGAAAGTAAAAGGAGGTCAAAGGTCTTCATTATTAGCCTAAAAATGTAAGATAAGGGGCAAAACACAGATTCAAGTAACTATTTCCAATAACAGCAAGAACAGTAACAGTAAAATGTTGTAATAATGCTAAAACAATCTCAGAATCAATGCCTTGAAAGGTCTTATATTTCAGGGATACGCCTTCAGCGTGTCTTTTTTGTCTTTGGAAATACTTTCATCACAAGTCCGATAATGAGATTAGCATCCTGGCTTGAAACCTTTTCATTAAAATAACCTTTCACCTTAACAAACCTGTGTGGCTTGCACAATGTTGTAAAGCAGATTTATTATAGGCTACCACACCTGAATCAAAAAGTCTTGAATCAGATTGAAATGTTAGGCTATAAACCTTGAATAAAAATATCCAGCTGTTTGAGTCTCCTTGCAATAAAAATGTAGATGTTATTGCCTCCTGGGATAGACTTAATTATGTATAATCTGTATGCAAATGCTTTTACACATTTTATTAATCCACACGTGCATTCAGCTTGCAATTATTGACAGACTAATTTATCCCCTAACATATATTTTTTGAAATATTTAGTTTTTAAAGCTTTAGTTACCCTCTTTTATTGCCTTTTCCTAAAATACTGGACATTATTCTCTCATAGCAAATCAGAAAGTATCAAAGGTTTATATTGATATTTATCTGCATTCTGGTTACACACCAACTGTTTCATCATTTGCACTACTTGCCATCTCACTTTTCCTCTTCTTGCCTTTTTCAATGTACTAATTTATAGAAAGCCTAGTAAAATGTAGTCTAGAACTTGGCCTTAAATGCTTATTTTTGATTACTAAATGCAAGGGCTTCAGTTTTTACTTAATATTTCTTAATACTCACCAAGATACTCGATGATTGGTGGTCACAATTTAACATTCTGTCTTGCCCTGCAGTTTTTAACCATTTTCCCCTCTCTGTGTCCCCCTAGTCTGTTTTCGTCATTACGTACCGGCCTCCTGATAATCCAGAATACAAAGAATTCCAGCGCAGACTCCACGCCAAAGCTCTGAAGGATTTCGGCGTGCAGTTGGAGCCATCATTGGTAAGTTACAGCCTGTTAAACCTCATGTGTTCTCAGCAGCAACACAACCTCTTTAATCTTTTATTAGATATTATATGGAGAAAAACACCCACTGTGCCGTGTAAATGTCAGCTGTTAATGATGAATGATGTTGATAATGATGTAAGCAATTAATGGGTTTTCTTTTATTACTGTCTTAAACTCACTGGGCACCTAGGTCAGCTAAATTGTGTCATTTCAAGAGCATGCTGTTATTGGCTTAAGTAAAGGAGTTTCCCCCTATTACCTTGCTCAGTGTTTTTATTATTCCATTATTTAGGTCCTTAATCATTACCGTGTGTATTAAAAAATTTAACAGTGTTTTTGATCATTCAAACATTTCTTTTCCTCTCCAGATGGACTACATTGCTGGTAGCTTCTATGATGGTTTTGTGCTGTACGCAAAGGCTTTGGAGGAGACCCTGGCAGAAGGTGGGGCCCAGAATGATGGGATCAACATCACGATGAGGACACAGAACCGCAGATTTTGGGGTAAGTAAACTGTAGTGATGGGTGGAAATGTTGTAGCTTAATGCGGTTTTTGGATGCTATTTTTGTGTAGCTTTTAGGAGGCTAAACATGCAACACCTGCTATTGGAAAACAGAAAAACACAATATAAAGCAATTTGAAATTTAAACATATGAGCATGCAACAATTCATCATTATGAGAGCAGCCCATTAATTTAAGAGCATTTGAATAAGTAGAGGTATAGATGCTTTTAGAAATAGTTCAAAGGTTTACTTGGATGGGAAAGCAGCGCTATGACAGTTAATGATAATGGATGGATAGATAGATAGATAGATAGATAGATAGATAGATAGATAGATAGATAGATAGATAGATAGATAGATAGATAGATAGATAGAGAGAGGGAGAGGGAGAGAAATAGATACATCACATTGGCACATAGACACACTGTTCACACAAAAAAAAGGGCTCAGTAGAGAAAAACATTTAATACTACAGGCTATTGAGTTCTGCTTTGGTAGAAGACACAAAGCTCTTGCTAAAGTGAGCCCTTCTCCATTTCAGAGTCTTGTAAGAGCGCCCTAATGGCAGAAATGTGAAGTTGAGGTTAAGGGGGTGATGGGGGTCATTAGCTATCAAATGTGCCAGTCAAAAGAGGGCTCTGTGGTTCAGGTCTGAGAGGTTAGTTGTGGGGGATCAGATAATTTTGGATGCAGTCTGTAACTCCTTCAAGAAATAGACAAACACAAGTGGTTTTCTTGAAATGGGTAAACTTGTCATCAAAATCCACAGTGAAAATCGAGCAGTACACATGTAACAACACAGACAAAACTAGAAAAGCACTTGGAGAGCGCAGACCTCTGCCCCAGCACAGTCCTTAGCCATATTGTGATTTTGACCATAAATATTAGTCCTACCTTTATTTCATTGAAATATTTAGATTCCTTGACCATGAAAACATACCATTAGCAATTGGATTCATCATGATATCTATTTTAGTTCAGTAGTTATTCACAGAAATCACATTTTTCGCCATGGTGGCCAGATGCTGATCCGGATCAACACCAAAATCAAATCAGTTCTTCCTTTTCCCATGCTGAACATTTCCTAAAAATTTCATCAAGATCCATCCATAACTTTTTGAGTTATTTTGTTCACAGACAGACAAGCAAACAAGCAAAAGGATACATAAATATTAACATGCACAGCATAAACTACTCAGACAACCACACATAAGACATAAAATAACCCGACTTGTTGGCTTTATGCCAAATTAAGGATTTAAAGTAGCCCCAAATTTTAATAAAAAGTTGATCTTGTCTACTACTAATATTATTATGACACTGTAGTTCTGGCCCTTCTCAATGACAGCAACTCCATCACTGCATATGATGGCACAGTTCTGCATTTCACACAATGGTGCACGGACTATTACCTTGTCAGAGCATAGAAAACAAAGGCACTGATCTTCAACACACCCACCTTTGGTCTCAATCCATTCTCCATCAGTAGTAACACAATAGAACAGGTCAACACATTCAGATATCTCAGACTCACCTTGTGCACTAACCTATCCTTTGACCACCACATAACTGAAATCCATAAATGTTCACAGCAGAGGCTACATGCTATCCGTTCACTCTATTGGCCCCCATTTTCTGTAACTACTGTACAAAAGCATAATTCAACCCATCTTGTTCTATTGTTCCCCCACTTTCTGCAACATGCTGTCTGTCTCCAACAAAAGCAAGCTCAGCAGAAACACACACAGCCACACTCAACATTACCGAACTCAATGAAAGAGCACTAGCCCGCCTCGGCAGAACAATAGCCATGGACACAGAGCACTTCCTCATTACCCACATCAGGCTTTTGCCATCAGGTTACAGGTACTGAACACTGAGATAGAGAGGAGGAGCACACTCTAACAAAAGCTTTGTACCATCTCCATCCTCAACAAAGCAACCCACTGACTAATGTGTCTCCTGGGATGTAAATATGTGGGCTTTGTATTTCTATGTGTGTTACATGTTTCCTAAATGTATATCTTCTCATTTGACAGCCAGTAAAAAGTAATTTCCCGTTGGGACAATAAAGTTATCTATCTGTTTGCACCTTACCCACTGTCAAATGTGCATGCAGGGCTCCAGACTAACTTTTTGTATTGGTTGCAACGGTGCACCTAATTTTTTTGTTAAGGTGCACCAGCACAAAAATTAGGTGCACCCAATTTTTCATAGTGTCACCATTAACACCACAAGGTCACCATTTTATCACTCTTCATAACTTTTATATCATTTGTATGATTTTTAAACAATAATAAGATGTAAAGAAACACTTGTCTTTATTTGAAGCAAAATTATATATTAAAGAAAAAACAATGTTTAAAGTGCTTCACTGAATCTTTTGAAATCTTTCAAAATAAAATGTACTCAGGTTTAAGGTGCTATAATGAACTCAAAAATGAAATTAATATCCAGTTTTTAACAACCAGCAACATAACATTTAACTGGATGGTCTTATTCTTCAATAAGTTTGAACCAAGAATAAGACTTCACAAACTATAGTCAAAATTTATGAAACTGAAACTAAGGTAAATTAAAAAAAAAAAAAAAAAAAAAAAAAAAAAACAATTCTCAAACTAGTTTCTAAATATATATATTTATGGACAGAACATTTTATGACTTTTTTCTTTTTTTCTCTCTTTTTGTGGCTTTTTTTCTTTACAGCTTTATGTAAAGTCAGGGTCTGTCAGAGAGGTTATTTGTCCTCAGTGGATAAGATAAGATAAACCTTTATTAGTCCCACAGGGGGAAATTCCAGCTGATGTGGGCACTAATCTCTGTGTCTGTGTGACTAAGAAAGTCCCCCTTAACAGGAGAAAGGACTGAACAAATATAGATGTTTCAAGTTAACGTTACTTAGCTTTACTTCTTTTTGTTGGTGATTATTAATTATTTGACAGTCACTGAGCTTCAGTGCTTCTTCAGAGTTACCACTCTGTGCTGAAACCTGACACCACCGTCAGGCTCTGTCTGGGCTCATTCGCATAATAACAGCTGATTGGATGATGACTGACTACCTCAGTTACTTTTGTCAACTCAAATTTGTAAGAGTGCACCTAACATTTTTTTCTTGGTGCACCAGTGTGCCTAAGAAAAAATGTTAAGTGTACTCTCACAAATTTTGGGTGCATGTGCGCCCAAAATGGTTGCACTCTGGAGCTCTGGCATGAAGGTGTTTTCTGGAACAGCCTTCAAAATAAAAGCATATTAAATAACAAAATAAAACCATTATTCTGGTGCAAATTGGTGGCTCCAAACAAACTTGGAGGATTTATAGAATTCTTAATAAAAAAGTTAGAAAAACAAATGCAAAGAATACACAGTGTGTGTGATCCTGGTGAGTTTGTTTTAGTTGGTGACAGAGAGCATGGTACATAAACAGGGACATGACATGACAGATTTGACAGGACTGTGATGTTGCAGCATGTACCGTGTCTGAAGTCTGAATAGTAATAAGTCTTCAAAGCGATGGCTGGTGGTATGTGGTTTAATAACCCAAAACAAAACAACAGAGACACAGTAGAAACAGAAGCTGAACGCTGATGGCAGGCAGTACAATTAAGCCTATAAGGGTTGAATTGGCTTCTCAGACAGCCACAGTTTGGATCGTACCTGCAGCATTTTGCTTGATGGTATGCCTGGGTACTGAAAGAAGAGAGTGGTAATGTTTTTTTTCTGTTGCTTTGTCCCATTTGATTACCACTGATGTCAAAGCTGACCTGACATTGTGTGCTGACAGGGCTCATGGTGGCAATAAAAACTGATCCGATGGAAAAAGTGAGGGGTGAAAGTATTTACAAGAAAAGCCTGCACTGAAATAAAAATGCAGGACTTTTTCCCTAACTTAAATGTGTATTTCAACTAATAAGACCTGCAAAAGACACTCACTGGCCACTTTATTAGGTACCTTTGGCTAGTAAAGAGTGTGACCGCTGTTTGCCTTCAGAAAGTCCTTTAGTTCTTGGTGGGATTGATTCAAGGCTCTGGAAACATTTGTTAGAGATTTTGGTCCTGACTGACCTGATGGCATCACAAAGTTGCTGCGGGCTTTACAAAGAATTATTAAATCTACAGGGAAAATCACCAGCTGTCTCCTCTCCTCCCTGGAAGAACTGGCCAACTTCTGCTACATCACCAGCACAAAAAACATAGTTTAGGATCCATCTTATCCCGGTCACAACTTCTTTGTACTGTTGCCTACGGGCAGATGTTACAGGGCAGTTAAATGCACACATCCAGACTCAGTTTTTATTCCAGAGCAATCAGCACACTGAATAAAACAGAAGATCTTTTATTATACCTTCACAATGGCAATTTGTGGAATTCAGTCACTTAAATAATTTACTGTCTTTTTTGTCTTGTTTCTTTGTTGTGTTGTTTTTAAGTTAAATTATTAGGAAATATACTGACTGATTGTCACACTAATTGGTTGTATTTAGACAAAGTGGCAATAAAGAGACTCTGATTCAGAGATTTTGTATAAAAGGCCCTGACCTTATGTGTATGCCCATTTTAAGATTCACACATGTTCTGTGTAGCACATCATGTACCCTTTAACCTTTACTCCCAGTTGTCCGTGTTCAAGTGAGAATAATGAAGTGTTAGCCGTGTAGCGGTCCATATTTACTCACCCATGTTGTTATAGCCCATGTTATTCTCTCCCGTATGGTTCAGCTGTAAACTTCCAAGTCACTGATGAAAAATGGTACTGTTGTTGTGTAGTCCAGTTGATGTTAATCTGAAGGTGTTTATTTCTTGAGGACTTGCTGTTAAAGGAATAAATACAGCTGGGCATACTCCGTTAAAGAAATTAAATCTCCTTTCATCATTCCGATGCCCTGATCGGCACATCATCCTGCTTGTTGTACAAAACCTTAAACAAACTAGCAAACTATCCTATTCCACCACTTATAAACCTGCTTGATTGAATAATTACTGGAGACTGCAGAGGCCAAAATGGGTACACTGACAGACATTAAAACTATAAACCTGACTTAAGGCAAATTATGGGCTCTTAAGTTGTAAATTTCCTTGTGCATCACACATTTTGGTCAGCTTGGGGATACTCTTGTTTGAATACAGACCAACATGAGGTTAGTATAAAAGAATGTAGCAAAATGTTCCCTTATCAAGATTTGATTAAACAAAGTATGTGTGAGAGGACAATCCTAGAAAACACCTAAAAACACCTTAAAACGACCAAATTCTTCCTTGACAGAGGTGCCAAGTTGGTTGTTAGATCTTTGCATATTCTGTATATTTGTCTAGTTTAAGTGTAAAGACAGAAATTATAGGTTTTTTACAGATAGATAATATGCAACAGATAATTTGTCTTTGTAGTTGTAAACTACAGATTGATGTAGGACACATGTCTTACAAATAGTTATGTAAAAGCTGCAGTCTCTTCATTTAGTAATTCCACTCTAAGTAATGCTTTCCTTTGTGATAACAGTGAACAGAGCTCTGTTGAAAACATACATTGTGTTCCAGCTGGCTTTTGTTGGAAGGCACCATTGAACCTTAAATGAGATTAAAACATTTCAACACAGTAATTACAGCACCACTGCACACTTATCACACATCACTCCAGTTAAAGCTGTGGTCTACGATTTGAAACCGCAGTCTGCCCCCCCTTCCCTCACCTCTCCCCCCCCGTGTTCCAAGATCCCGCCCCCAGCTCGTGTCGCCTCGCCTCTTATCAAGCCCCCTCGGACAGAGCTACGAGCGACTAGCACAATATATCAGCAGCAAACTCAATCAAAAACAGCTCAGCTCAACTGAAAGTATCAAACCCGACAGACATCCCCCTTGTAACACACAGCAGTAGCCATTTCAATTGGACCGGCAGCAATGCGGGTCTGGCGCCGCCAGAGCGGAGCCGAGTGTGGGGGAGGATTTATCTTTCTCAGCCTGTCCTCCCCAGCTCAGCTTACAGTGCAAACGATTAGCGGCTAACAGGCTAACCCGCTCCCCTGCAAGTTATTAGCCCGTACAGGCACAAACTAACCAGAGTAATTCAGCAGACATCTCCCACTGTAGTAAACAAAGCCATTACCTGATCAACCAGGGGCGAAACGGCCGATGCTGAAGGTCTGACGGCTGGCTGAGGCTATTCGTTAGCCGTTAGCCGTTAGCCCGCTAACAGGCCTCAACCCGCGGGCAGAGCTCCGTTGGGCCCCGCGGGAGAGGGAGGCGGCTTCGGTCTCGGCGCTAGGCTTTTCCGGCTCCATGATAGTTCAGTAGCTAACGCTGCTAGCTGCTCACCGGAGGTAGAGGGGAGGAGACGGGACCATGACGCACTACGCATCGCATGACGATGCGTAGTGAGAGAGACAGGGGATTGGATGGACTCACGGACCAACTCACGGACCAATTAATAGTCGCAGGTTCTTAGGATTGATTGGTCAGCTAGTATGCAGCTTTTCAGCGGATATACTGAATTGATTATTTTCATTCTTTTTGGTCTTTATACTGTGTAGATAGGACCATAGGACCATAACAGCCTTATAAACGGTGTTATTAATATGTACAAAGCTTCCAAATCGTAGACCATAGCTTTAACAGGCCATCTGATGCTTGATTTGAGCACTCACACACTTCCTTCTTTTCTTCACTGGCTGCCACTTCAGTGCCCACATCACCGTGGAAAGAGGCAGAACAATGGGATTTTGTTGCTCCAGTTTTAAAGGGTTGACTAGGGTTATATTGCTCAGCATGACGGGAAATAGAAAACAAGGAAACTGGGGCACATGTTCAAAATAATAATGGAAAGTTTTTCGAAAATGTTGTGGATCAGGTGAGGGTTATGTTCTGACAGCACACCAAAGGGGAAGTTAAATGCTGCCTGTTTTTACAAAAGTAGAAGATTTGTTTGATTTCTAATTCTGTCTTCCTTCCCAGAGGTCTTGTTCATGCTTTTCTTCTTCATAGATCAGTGGTTTGGGATTAGAAGAAAACAAACTATGAAAGTGACAAAGCTGAAAATAAAGCTGCTACCATCTTGATTGTCACACTTATGTTTGTAAGAGCCATGGGAAAGAAAGAAGAATAAATAAAGAAATGCCCTTTTTTAGCCTTACTGATGCTTCACTCATCCGTCTTGTATTCAGAACAATTTAAACATTTTCTTTTCCGGCATCGCTTTTAAAATTCAAGTATCAACATATTCAGATGCAAGCAAATAATCTGAAGTGTGCTAGCAGTGACTCATCTAAATTCAATGGATAAGACGTAATGGGGTGCTTGAGAGTCTGTAGCTGTGCATGATGTAACTGCCTGATTCAGACCTGTAAAGTGCATGTTTATATGTTTCAGGAGTGACAGGGCTTGTTGCTACAGACCACAAAAATGCCAGGGATATAGACGTGGACCTGTGGGCGATGACGAACCAGGAGACAGGAGAGTACGGGGTAAGTCATGCTTTTGACGTGCATGGTATTTCATGTGTTTGAATTTTTCACAGTAGAGGTAGTGCGGCTTTAATTTAGACCTCTCTTTAGCACCTTGAGTACAATCAGGAAATGGAGATTTTTAATGTCTAATGATTGTTTTAGCATGACATTTTAATGTTGGGTTTGAGCTGAATGAAAGACTAGAGGTAATTACTCATCCCACCAGGGTGCACCACGAAGTGCCACAGGAAGTGGTGCTCATGTCAATTCTAAATATTTAGACCGTGGTTGTTTGTTGAACCAGGTGGTCAGTCTGTTTATTACCCCTGCCAGGAGGTTATGTTATTGCCGACGTCTGTTTGTTTTTTAGTTAGTTAGTTAGTTAGTTAGTTAGTTAGTTTCTCTGTTAGCAAGATAACTAACGAAAAATGTGACTTTCATGAATAACTACTGATCTACAATACATATTATTATGAATCCAATTGCTAATGGTATGCTTTCATGGTCAAGGAATCTAAATATTCAGATGAAATAAATGTAGGAAAAATATTTATGGCGAAAATCACAATATGGGTGAGGACCCCTTTCTGCGCACTAAACAGCTACAAAAACTCATTTATCCCACATGCTATAAGCTTAATTAACAAGCAACTAGAGGGACGCAGACAGACAAGCCGGAGGACTTGAGGGCTCCCATTAGGGAAATCATGTAATGTCTGGGGATGGGCAGTGTGGGGTGTGCATATGCCTGGACGTCTTTATGGTTTTTGGGTGGGTGTTGTGTTTTGTCTGCACTGTATGTTGCTTGCACTGTATTGTCTATTGTATGTAGCAGCATTGGGGGGGGGGCCTGTCCTCCAAGACAAGTTTCTCCTACGGGGGACCAAATAAATTCAAATTAAATTTGACTGTGAAGCTTAGGGTTGCCAACACCCAGAGATTGAAATAAGGGACACCTCCCGCGGGTGGCTGAAAAAATTTGGGGTTTTGGGGGGTCAAAAACGCATATATAACAGCATTTTGGCATTTTATACCTATTACAGACTATACAAACACATTAGGCTACTGCATTACACTTACAGTAACAAGATTGTAATAACAACTCATGATCAGTTTGTATCATTCAAGTACATATTTATTTTTTGCAAAATGTGCAAAATAACGTTTAACAATCACTGTCTCTTCTTCTGGATTTTAACAGTTTTAAAACAATGTAAACACAATGTAACAGCAGTAAACAATGTAGGAGTAGGCCTAATAGTGCAACTAAGTTGTGCAAACATTTTTTGTTTTTTGCCTACTTATTTGGAAACTTAACTCCACTTTTTTTTATTTTCAACTAAAGAAAAAAGTACAAAATCACAACTGTAAAATCTTCTGAACAAAAAAAACAACAAGGTGCAATATCTAAATTGAAAACACACACGCACAAGATACACAGACACACAATGCATGGCGCACAGAGAGAAAAAATATATGCATCTTCCCTTTACCCATACGGCCGGGACGCGCCACTTTTGGCTCAAATACGGGACGTCCTGGCAAATACAGGACAGTTGGCAACCCTAGTGGCGCTGGCGGAGGTCTGCACATTCCGATTGCTTTTTTAGTTTCGTCTGTAAAAATGATCTTTTTCCCTTATACAGTCATGCATGTAACCTCCATCATTTAAGTAGCCTCAAGCCAAGACTCAAGAACCTGCAGTTTTTAGCACCTCTGCCTTCGTACTCCTTCATTTTTCAGAGGTTGCCTTTTCACTGAAATTTTGTTTGAATCAAATAAACAAAAAAGACACAATATGACACACAGATGAATAAGAAACTAAGCTTCACACTCAGAGTAATTAAATACCTTCTCCATTATCACAGGTTGTTTCTTTCCAGTGTGAAGATGTGATTTTTGCTTTTTGTGAGAGCTGAAGTAGAGACTGGCTGGATAGACCAGTGTCTGTGATAAAATTTAATTGGATTGTATTTTCCCAAATGCCCCACAGTGCACTGACAGATAGGAAACAATGCGTGCAGGGACAAACAGACTGTGTGCTGGGGCTTGTGGGCAGATTTGGCATTGTGACATTTTTGTTGGACATGGAGCGAGCTGATAAGAAAAGTAGGAGGGGCTCAGTGAACCTGTATTCCTGCAATACTTTAGCATCATTTCAGAGCTGCTAGAAAATAATCTTATCCTTGTAATCCTCTGAAAACTTATTCCCTTCAGTTGAGGTTAAACAAGACTTTTGTTTAACCACAATGTCTCTACTTTGCGTAAGGTCGGGGAACATGTGTGCGGACTGCTCTTGAACCTTTTTCTCTGCATTTTAAAGGATGGATCACATCAGACTGCCTGTTATACAGCAATTCTTGGATTTAATATTGAGCATTTTTTAGCAGAAATTATTTCAGAGGTTTGTTTTTCATCATAACTTTGAGTAAAAGGTTTCTGGTGCTCTTCTCTGGGGGAAAAACAGATGTTTTACTTTTTTTTAAAAGGTCTGTCTAAAATCATGACTGATATGCTGCATTTTCATCATCCTAATCTAAGTTTGTTCAAAGTTTTCTCAAAACTCAGAGACTTTTTTTACCTTGATATGACTTTTATAATCGTTATAATAATGTAGAGTCTTTTTCCACATTTCAAGAAAAAGGAGTGTAAAGTACAGACCAAAAACTCACTCATAGAGGAAACAACAAGAAATTTCTTACCTATGAAGTCAGAAAAACTGCTGTCACTGAGGACAGATGAATGGCCCCCTTTCTGCAGGGTAAATAGTTAGCAAGGCGATGGTACCTGGTTCACGAGCATAGTGTTATGCTTGTGTGTCTGTCTCACTATGTCTGGTTGTTTTTCTGTTTTTCTTGTTTTCTGTTAATGTGCAAAATCTCAAAAAGTTATTTTGTGGATGTTTTGAAATTATCCATGAATGTTGGTCATGGTCCAAGGAAGAAGTGATTAGATTTTGGTGGTGATCCGAATCCGGATAAAGGATTTATTTTAAAGGATTTGTTAACATTGCGAGATCGGACAGTTTTTACATTTTCACCTATAACTCTGCTAACAAGGTCAATAATGCTCTGAAAATGTTTTTGCAGAAACAGCAACTGACTGCACTTTGAGTTATGAGTAACCAAGTAGCTCAAACAACTGTGCACATTAAGCAGCTGCAGCCAAGAGCTGTGCCCTTACTTACACAACTGATGTTACGCTTTGCTGTTATTCAAGTTAATTTCAGAGCAAGATCAGAAACATGAAGCAAAGAAATGGTAGATACTTTGTGTAATTTGACCCAAAGTTATAGTTGCTGTTCATGGTAATAAACTTAAAGCTATGGTCTACGTTTTGAAACCGCAGCCTGCCCCCCCCTTCCCTCATCCCTCCCCTCAGTGTTCCAAGATCCCACCCCCAGCTCGTGTCGCATCATAACAACAAGCCCCCTCGGACAGAGCTACGAGCAACTAGCATAATATATCAGCAGCAAACTCAATCAAAAACAATTCAGCTCAACTGAAAGTATCAAACACGACAGACATCCCCCTTGTAACACACAGCAGTAGCCATTTCAATTGGACCGGCGGCGATGTGGGTCTGGCGCCGCCAAAGCAGAGCCGATTGTGGGGGAGAATTTATCTTTCTCAGCCTGTCCTCCCCAGCTCAGTTTACAATGCTAACGATTAGCGGCTAACAGGCTAACATCTATTGACAAAGCCGACCCGCTCCGCTACAAGTCATTAGCCAGTACAGGCGCAGACTAACCAGAGTTATTCAGCAGACATCTCCTACTGTCGTAAACAAAGCCATTACCTGTTCAACCAGGGGCGAAACGGCCGATGCTGGAGGTCTGACGGCCGACTGAGGCCATTCGTTAGCCCGCTAACAGGCCTCGACTGGCCGCTCGGAGCTCCGTTGGGCCTGGGGGAGAGAGAAGCGGCTTCCCGGTTTCGGCGCTAGACTTTTCCGGCTCCATGATAGTTCAGTAGCTAACGCTGCTAGCTGCTCACCGGAGGTAGAGGGGAGGAGGCGGGACCATGGGCATGACGCTGCGTAGCGAGGGAGACAGGGGATTGGATGGACTCACGGGACCAATGCATGCGCGGTTTGAATGGTCAGCTAGTATGCAGCTTTGCAGCGGATATACTGAATGTATTTTTTTCGTTCTTTTTGGTCTTTATATTGTGTAGATGGGACCATAGGACCATAACAGCCTTATAAACGGTGTTATTAAGATGTACAAAGCTTCCAAATCGTAGACCATAGCTATAAGATTATCCCTCTTCTAATTATCTGACTAATCAAAAATGCATTGGCCATTCATTGGCTGATTCCAGCCCAAAAATCCTGATTTGGGCTTTTCTACTTGTTACCCTTTTGCTCACAAACTAAATTTTAGAGGGCTTGCCATTGGTTTGTATTGTTCTAAGGTTACAACAGTTATTAAATTTCCTCAATTTCCATTCGGTTCATTTTACTTGCTTGGCTTCGGCTTATATTAATGTAAATATGTCAGAAGAACACAAAAATCATATATCATGATGTCTCGTTTATAACACATTGTTTTGCTCTTAGATAAGGTCAAATTTTTGTCTGCATATTATAGACAAACACAAGCAAAAAATGTAAAATACCTCATCTCCCAGCATCATGATTACAACACATCTGATACAAAAAGTCTAAATATTCTCTCTGCAAAACATTACCACCAAACTTGGGTAATTCTTAGTAAACTGACTGCTAAACTGTTCTAATTTTGGGTCTTAATAAGTTTACCTTTTGTGTAACCATTGTGTAATTCTCAAGTGTTACTGCACCACTCACATGCAAACACAGAGTGCTGTCATCTTGTGAGCAAGGGGATGCAAAATAGCTACGCTATGATTGGTCAAAGACATCGGCATGTTGATAGCTGCTCTCTGATTGGTCTATACACTACGTCTGAGCATGCTCAGGCAGAAATCAAGTAACTGCACAAGTGTGAAGCAAAAGGTGTTTGTAAATCAGGTTGAGAAAGAAAATTGTGTATTTGTTGTGAAAATACTGAAATTTCATAAATTAAAACTTAAAATAAAGTTGTTTTTTGAGTTTTCTGAGAGAGTAAGGTTTGGGCAAAATGTGGGTGCATGTTTTATTGGAATACAGCCTTTTTCTTGGGAAAAAAAAAACATGAAAAAAAATTGAGTTCATGTCATAAATGAGGGCATTATAATTGAAAAATTATGGGTAACTGATTCCTGTAATAGCACTGGTCCCTAACCTTCTTTACACCACAGCCTTGTTTTAGTTAGTACACTGTAGATGTGGATTAGCCATCATGGCTCGGACAACGACAAACAAACACACCTTGTTCATAAAACTCACCATAATGCAGGATCAGAGAGAGCCATGAGCCTAATTCTATACCCCATAAATAAAGAGACATTCATGAGCTTGATTTTATCAGCTGTTTAAATTGGCTGGAAGTCACTATTTGACTCAGTAACTAATTAAACTGCTACACCCTTTGCTGCAGAGGAAAATGCTGTAAAAACACATGCAGGGCTCACTCTGTGTTTCATCCATTTGTCATGAGCCAAAGCTGATTTGAAGTTTCAATCGATCATTGATTCGCATTTTATCAGCTCCTACCTCTGAATGGAATCCGCCCTCAGCAGGAAGTCGACACTCTTGTGTGACTCGACTTTCCTCCGGTTATAACCATCCTGCAGTGTTAAATTTGTTTACAGCTACATCCAGAGTACAGACTGTGGAGAACTCAAGATTTTACCACAAGTTGTTCTCAGGTTGTTCTTTGTTCATCACAGTGCTGAGTCCACGCAGTCAAGCTGCACAGATATGAGAGGATCCATTTATTCTTTTAAGCTTATATATCCTTCATTCTCTTCTGGTCAACAAACAGTCATTAGATTCATTATTTTTGTTTCACTCCGGCCTTGTACTGAATGTTCTCAGGCTCTGTCCTGGTGGTTCAGGACATTTCTGTTTTAGCATACGCAGCAGCTCTTTGACATTGAAAGACACAGAAAGGTTTTATCGGAGTAAGAAACAACGTAGAAGGAAACAGTCCCTGAAGTGTTTGACAGGACTGATGGCAGGACTGTTACAACACCACTTTGATTCTCGAATGTGCCTAATTTAAACCTCAGCTTTTATTTATTTTTGTTTCTAATTTAACAAAAATAAATTAACATTACTATCTGGGACATATTTTTTAAGGTTTTTACTTCTAAAATTATAAGTTACATAAAAGCTCAAATTTCCCTCCTGGTCCGTTGAAAATATTTGTGTATGTAGGGCTCTGCAAACATGGCCGTGAACTGCTCCAGTGTGTGCTTTATTTTTCTCTGAGGGATGTAAAAGTGGGTTAGATGTGACTTCTGTTGGACTTTCACAGCGGTCAGCAGAGTCAGTCAGCAGGACTTCCTGGTCTCATTTCTCATCAGCTTTTTATTGGTCAATTCATGTGACCCATTGACCCAGAACAGACAGCTGTCTGCTGCAAACATCATAGGGTGGTTTCAGCTCTGACAACTGAGGTTTGCCAAAAACAACCAGAGATTTCAAAGTCAAAGTGATATGCCCATCATGGAGATCAAGTCTTTCTCTTTATATATGATCAGAAAACATATTTATGACCAACATTTCTGCATAAACCGCCCCAAATCTAGCAGTGTAAAATATGAGTCTGACTTGGATTCCATATAAACAGATGTCTAATGGAACTAGAGTCCACCTGCTCTAGAGGACTTAATGCCACATTATCATCCTGGTCAATCAATCAATCAATCAATCAATTAATCCGTCAATTAGACTTTATAACCGTGTAACACGTTTCATTAAAAAATAATATTGCACAAAGTACTTTACATAAAAACAGAAGACAAGTGAAAAGGTTCCAAAGTAAAAATACAAACAGCCATCATTTGTAAAATATGCTCACACACTTTCAGACAGGACAACTGAGGAAACGCTATCTTGAAATAAAAATGTGGAAACACAGGAGCTAAGACTAAACTGATACAGCCACAATAAGAAACAAGAAGAAATAGCTTTGTCCTTTGGTTGAGTAGATCATTCTCTAAAATTTTGAATTCTTCTTAAACAGCATTTAAGGATATTTGTTGTGCAGTGGGGCCCTTGGCAGCTTTACAGCTTATGTGACATTCGTGAGTATTACCCTTGGTGCTGACTGTTGTCTTGATATTACTTAATTTAATCATTTGAAATGTACGTTAAATAACATATTTGTCAAATCACCATCAAGTATAATAGTCAGAACTAGAAGTGCTGAAACTTCCAACGAGGCATTTCCAACATTATTGAATGAGTTCTTTTGTTTTTTTTTAATGTAGAAATCTGCCTGATCTCACACTGCTAAGACTTCTTGAAAAAAATCCTGGATCCACATCCGTATTCAGATAGCTACCAAAGCGTAACGACTTTTACTTGTGCCATTACCAACATTTCCTGAGAATCTTTCTAAATCCCATTCATGACTTTTTGAGTTATCCATTACCAACATTTCCTGAGAATCTTTCTAAATCCCATTCATGACTTTTTGAGTTATCCTCTTCGACTAACAAACTAACAAATGACTGCAAAGGGTTTATCATCAACTTCATCCCAAAACAGAAACTGTCTTTTTAGTTAGATTAGATAAATGAATAAGTCTTTATTAATCCCTTTGTGTGACTCCCTCAGGGAAATTAAGATTCCTATAGCACTTTGAAAAAAGTAGACATATAAAAAAGATAGATACAAACAAAAAATAAATATAAATCAAAAAATGTAAAAGTAAAAATAGAGTTTTGATAAATTAGTATGTAAATGATGTCATATGAAGTTAATGAAGTAGTACAAATACATTAAAAAAAGGAATTAAAGAATTAAGTATTTCCCAACAACAAATGTGCATCTGTACAGCTGTTGGATTTAGTTCTTCAGTTTTAAGAGATAGTATTATTTACTCAGGATGCAAAAAAAAAATGCAAGGTAGGATGTCCACAATTCAATGCACATGTGTGAATTGCTGTATTTTAGGAATTTAGCACCAACAGTTTTCACAAATTGTTGCCTTTTTCTCTCCATATTTAGTGCCGTTGAGTGTCGTGGGTGCCATGACAGAGCTGCATGTTATTAAGCAGCTATTACGCACAGTTACGCATCGTTTCTTCCAAGCTGGGACACACAAACTTTATGTACATCAGCCCCGTGAATCAAATAAAAAATGAAATGTCGTACCTGCCCACCGCGGCCTCAGCTGAACGGACTTATTACATTCTGGCTTCAGAAGCAGGAAAAACTCTCCTCATCTGCTCAAAACAGCTGCAAAAAATACACACAGAGTTTGTTTAAAGTCCTGTTGGCTGCAATCTGTGATCCATTTTGAAGACCTTTCTGAGACCGGCAGGATGACCGCTGGAGACAAACTTAATGATCCTTGATTATCCTAAACTAGCAGACAGTAAGAGTTACATTATGATGTGTTAAGTGACAGATCAGGAAAATGACAATTAGAAGAATAAACATGCCATACAACATGATTAAACATTTGTTTGAAAATGCAATAAATTAGCAGCTTGGAGGTTAAATGTGTTGCTTTTCCAGCATGTGTTTTGCATGTACCAGCTGTTAGCAAAGAAAAACGCACATTACTTTTGTTTGTGTGTGTGTGTGTGTGTGTGTGTGTGTGTGTGTGTGTGTGTGTGTGTTTATTGTTCTATTTTATATCATACACTGCATCAAGGATGTGTAAGGAAATCTTTTCTCAAAATCCATCCACCACTCGTCTATTCCACTTATCCCTTTCATGATTGCGGTGGGCTGGAGCCTATCCCGGCGGACAGAGGTGGAGTACACCCTGAACTAGTCACCAGCCAATCACAGGGCCACAGAGAGAGACAGACAACCACTCATGCTCATGTCTAAGGGCAATTTGGAGACACCAGTTGACCTAATAAGCATGTTTTTGGTATGTGGGAGGAAACAAAAATGCCAGGAGAGAACCCATGCATGCACAGGGAGAGCACAGAAAGACCCTGACCAACCCAGGGATCAAACCAGCGACCTTCCTGCTGTGAGGCACTACCTGCTGTGCCACTGTGCAGGATTCAATTTTTTTTCTTATAATTTATTCTTACTATTCTAAAACACCTCAGAATCGGATCAAAAATAGCTTGAAAAGTCAAAGTCTGTCAAAAGTCTACGACACCAAAAAAATAAAAAACAAAAATGAGGTATGTACTAAAGCGTCAAAGTGTATTGCTGCATCTCTGTTCTCTACACAGTGTAAACAAAGTCCTGTTTACAATGTGTGATGCCTCTCTCATTTGTTCTTATAGTGTATATTCATTTATACAAGATATTGAATTTTCTTGTGTATTCATACAACAGGTCCACGCTTCTACATCTAAAACTAAAAAGCACTCAGAGAGCACAAGCCTCCGCCAAGGTAGCTCACACATTGCTGTTACATCTGTAAACAATAGTTGATGATGATAAAGTTACCATCATAATATGATTTATTGACCCTGAAAGCCCACACCTAGCACTCAAATCATGTTGATATCTTTATTATTTGGACAGTTATTGAGCAAAAAGGATCATTCACTGATGGCGGTTATCTATATCACCACCATAATCTAATCATCTTGAAGTTGGGTAATCAGATAGATTAGATTAAATTGTATGAGGTATAACTTTATTAATCCCCTTTGAGATACTCCCTTAGGAAAATGAAGATTCCAAAAGTATTTTGAAAAGTACATAGAAAAATTAAAAAAAATTAAAAAAGATAGATATAAACTAAAATTGGATAAAAAATAAACCAAAATAAAAAGTTTTAAAAAAATACTGAAAAAAACCTAACAAACACAACAGCTATAAAAATTACCAACATCTCCTGGAAATTTCGGCAAAATCCTTCCAGTAACATACGGCAGCACAGACATGACCTCCTTGGCGGAGGTAATTAGCATATTTCCTATCTCCTCTTGCAGATGTAGGGATAAAAATCAGTCTGCTGACGGGAAGTACTGTGGGATGTCATTCTGCAGTGCAGGGCAGTAAACAGCCCCTAAAAGTATACTGTGTCTATTTCAGACATTGCACCCCCTATCCCTTCACCGACACATGCTGCATTGTTTTGATGACCCTCTGTGGGGGTCGACGTCCCTCCAGGTCTCAACACAACATGCCAAGAGAAGAGGCTGAACACATAAAAACTCCTCCAGCCAGTTAGACACACAGGAGTCAGGTTTCACAGCAGGACAACAGATGCTACTTATCAGGCTGTGCCGTCAAAATAAAACTGACACAAACACACTCACCCAAGCTATTTATGAAGTCTGTGAATGTTAAGGACACGTCTTCCACCTATGTTGTGATCTTTGTGGGAATAAAAGCACATGTCACTGGTGAAATGCACATTGAATTTAAGAAGTATGTTTTTGATCTCATTTAGGTGCCAGCAAAAAAGGAAAATGAATGCATTTGCAAAGGTTTACAGATATTCAGTTTGAAACAAAATACAAGTGCAGAAACCTAACAAAAATATCCTAATAAACTGGCTGCTGTAGGTTCAGATTAAAGCACTACTTGGTTGAAATGATAATGGCTTGGGTCCAAAATCCTGCTTTCAAAGTTGATTTTGATCCATTAAAGGTGCTATGAGGAGTTTCTAAGTAATTACAAAAAAGTCTCACTTTTAGATATATGCCTGATCGAAAAACACACTGTAAGATAAATTTTCTAGCATCAAAATAGGTTATCTATAAATGCTATTCCTTAGCTTTGCGGTTGAGTCGGACAGGGCTGGACTGGACTGGATACTCCACTTCACGAACAAGACAATTAAAACTAGAGCAAAGTTATATTATTCGGACACGTCTTAGAGCACCGGGCTGTAAGTAGCGATATATAGCCGGCTACAAAACTACCATACTAAGTTTTTCCAAAAATTCCTTGTTGTCACACATCAAAAACTACCGCTATGCAACTAGAAAGAGATACATTACCTTGTCGCTTTGCCTCCTGTAATGTGTTGAAAAAAGAAGTTGTAAAGCAATGCAGAGTTCTGGGGAAGGTCCAAGCTGCATTTTGATTCGCATCACAACAAACACACGCTTTGGCTTGGGTCACGTCTTTACGACAGTCGCCACTCATGGGTAGCAGAGTCTTTATGTGGCCGGAAATAGATTCTCCTCATTGCACCTTTAAATCACACAAAGTGGCCAGAAACAGAATTCGTTTTTACAGCTCAGTTTTCAGCCTAAAATGGACAGTCTTCATTGCCTCCCATTTACATTAGAATGGTGCCTGGGGTGCCTAAATCCGCAAACTTTTGAAACCAGGATCCAGAGCGGAGCATTTTGAAAACATATCGTCATCCGGCTCAGTGTAGAAAGAACTAAGCATTTTAGGGTGAAACACTGACATCACAGCATACTCAGTACTCTTTCACATGAAAGCTACGCGCGCATCCCAGGAACAACAACATTATCTTAAGCCATCTACCAAACAATATGTGTGCTGCTTACTGTGCTCGGCTTGTTATCCAGACAAAACTATCCAGACAGATTTAGGAAAAACGCAAACACGATGGAGAAACCTTTCCATTTCTGGTGAAATTGTTGTCATGTAAAAAGGGCCTCAGAATTAGCAGAGTGCAGCCTCTCATCAGAGAGAGGACAGCCCACTCCAGCTGCCCCTGACTATGAGCCTCATGTTCCTCTGTTTCAACATTTGTATTACAGGTTTATAAGACGTTTCTCTGCGCTCTTTTTGTTTTTGCAACTCTTCTGCTGTGGAAGCAGAGAGGAGAGGCACTTTCTATGGCCAGTTGTCAGTCAAGCATCTCAAAGGCAGATAGATGAAGGACGGCAGTGTTTTCAGAGAGGTTATGACTCAGATGGGTTTGTTTATCTTTTTAAAACTTGCTCCCCTTTAACTGTGGCCGATAATCAGGATGATGCAGTTAAAGTGCTGGAGGCTCAACATGATCCTTAAACAGCTCTCTCTTTGTCTCTCTCCTAACCTCACATAATGAAAGCACAAATAACAACACTTAATAAATGCATATTCTAGCTTTTATGTTAAATTGTACCATGAACTACCTGTGTACAAAATGGCAACAGCAGCAGAAGATTTTCAGTAAAGTATGAAAATATGAACGAACCAGACTGCATCGTGTTTGCTGTTATACACCCAGATAAAGTCCACGTGTGTGAAACGCTATATGTTAAATTATTTAGTAAGATACTTCAGACAGACACCTGCTTGTTTGGATGAAAAAAACCCTCAAAGAACCTTTTCTTACTGATTTCGACTTTTCACACACATGTTTACTTATTGAGAGAATTATTGTCATTGCATTGTTAAGCAGTGTTATCGCGCATTCTGTCTTTTCTCACATTGTGCCGGTCCACAGGCTTTGGTTAATGGACAGCTGGACAAATTAAAAAGTGACAATATGGTACATGTAGCTTTCATTTATGTAACTGAGTATCCGTCTTTGTGTTTGCAGCTTGTGGCGTACTACAATGGGACGACTAAAGACATCATTTGGTCCCAGACAGAGAAGATCCACTGGCCCAGTGGGGGTCCACCCCTGGATAACCCTCCCTGTGTGTTCTCAACAGACGACCCCTCCTGTAATGATGGTACGACCACTCCGCCCATCTTCATTAACAGCACTTAACCCTTGACTCTTAAATAGTGTTTTGCAGATTTTAATAATTTTCTGAGCTTGAGTAATTCTAAAACAAAAAAGGCACGGTGACTTTAGAAAGATTGTAGATGAAAAGTTCATACATGAGTGATCCTGTCTCGAATGGCCAATTCTCTCCTCCTGACTTAGATTAAGAAGCTCATTAGATGGAAGTTATATCACACTAATAACACATTATCTCTTCATCCCTGCAGTATGTCATATGTGTTGTTTTTCATCAGTTCCAGTTAGAAAAGTAATTATTCTCTTCGAGTGACAGTTCCCAAGGGAACTGTCATCGGTGATAAATTTGAGGGAAAACGAGAGCAATTACAAATATATTTTGGTGTGAAGGAGGGATAATGAGTGGCAATAAATCTGAAGCAATTTGAAAAGAATTTGGGGAGGAAGAGCCTGGATGTCATCTTTGTAAATGTGGCTTTCAGCACTAAGACAGAAAAATGACTCTCTATAGAATTCAGAATGCACAAAGTCAGTAAATTGTGCAAGGACTTGTAGCACAAGTTTCCATGGATGTTATGAAACCAGTGAATAAAAAAGACAAGAGAACATAATGCATATATAGATGAATTTGCTTTCACCCGAGCCTTGTCTCTTCCTGTAGTCCTTGTACTATAAAAACCTTTACATGACATGGCTGTGTAATCATCAGTTCTCTCTCCTAATGAAAGCAAACATCTGAACTTTTTGAACATGTGACAATATGCTTTTAAAATAAAAGTCTTTTTTTAACCAGTCAACAAGCACCCACTTTTTTGTGACCATACTAAAACATCATGTTAAATCGTGATAGAATATGTGACTGTGCATCCTCCTGGTATCTAAAAACTGTAATATATGAATGACCAATCTAATTTTGTGAATTTATTACACTGTGATTTTTTTTTTTTTTTGCAAATGAGTGATACATTCTTATATTTTGTGGTTATTTTGTGGTTCGTTATGCTTGATACAGATTATTGCACCTCAAGCTAGTTATTTTATTGAAATTTTTGCACAGAAGGGCACCATTAAATACCTACCGTCCATGTCTACCTAATTTGGTGGTTGTCTCAATCGTATCAAATCATATAATAGCATGTCTTAGCTGACATTATTCCAACTGTATCCTTTTCACTCACCTACCAACAACAAAACACTGCAGCTGATGCCCTGCAGCAGCAGCCTCTGCGGTCCTGTCTACGTGGAACTAATGTCCTCACTAACTAGTGTTTCCCACATGGACATGGACTGTCACTGTGAACCAGAATAAAAACAATCTGTCACAGGCACCGTCCCTCACCCACACAGCACTGATTGGCTGTTGCCGCACACCCACACGAGGTATCATCTGAAAAGTTCAAACTTTTCAACTTTGGCAACCGAGCGACGAGTGTCGCGGTCGCCCAAAACGCGTCCATTGCATCCTGGGAGGGTTAACCATGTATTAATTTGTCCTGTAATTTTATTTAAACTATAAATTCTGTTTCAACTTGGTAGAGATTAATGGTACTATACAATGTAAAATCAATTAAAGATATATTATTCAAAGTTGATAGAACATGTATTTATTTTATAATTCTGATAAAGGAGTCAATCAATCTCATTTATGATTTTTAGTGGAACGCCAACATTATCTAAAAACTAAACAAAATTTAAAAAGTACCACTTACCTCAATATTTTTTAAGGACAGATTTTCATATCTTTCATAAGTAATATGGGCCCTGTTTTGTCATGGTGACTGCGGCCAAGGTTGGCACATTTTTTTTTGTATTATCATGAGAACACGGAAATACCTGAAAGGCTGCTGGACAGGTCCACAGGAGCTCTCTTTATTTCAGCTACATTTTGTGCTGTTACCTGTGATGGACCACCATCACTCTCTGCCTGCTGCTCCCTCCTGTATCTCCATCTCCTGACGTTTAAAAGTTCATTTGAGATCTGCTGTCAGCCTCGTTCTTCATCACTGCTACTTCTCTTACTGGTTAATTGAAAGGGCACTCCATGCCCCACGATACAGCATTCCAACGTTTTTGTTTAATTTTTTCGTTAGACACGTTTTGCATAAAAGGGAAAGTAGAAGGTTCTGGAAGTGAATGTCCTAATTTTCACGAACGGCAATCCCACAGTGCATTGCAAGTGGCCCGCAGCAAGAACCAGGAAGTCCTATTTTTAATATTTTTATCTCTCCTATGCCTCTTCATGTTTCCATGGGATAGAAAGCACACCGTACTGAGTGTAGTTTTTATTGAAGGGAGTCCTCAAACTAGTTAATAGTAAACAGTGAAGGCAGGTGGAGGCATCTGTGGGTCACTTTCTGTCTTTGTTACACTCTTTGGTCTTGACTTATCATCACTTGCTTGGTGGCATAGGAATTTGACATCCTGTGAGTTTAAGTGCAGTTTTAAATGTCCCATACTTTCTACCTTTTGAAAAAGTTAACTTAGTCTCCAGAGCATAGTTTGGATGTCCTCTTGGATGTTAGATTCTGTTTCTGAAGAAGCTGTTTTAGTGTAAAGCGCCGTGGTTTTTGACCATGCCTCTCTAAAGAAGTCAACGTGACTTTGGCTGTCCAGTTGCTATGCTCGAATGTTTACTGTGGCAGCATTGGCATGCCTAGACATGCTCTTTCCATGTGAGCCATCAGCGGGTAGAAAAAAACTCCTGTCTCAGGGAGAATATCCAATCTGGGTAGAGGTTGTATATTTTAAGGACATTATTCAGGGATGATGATCAAACTGATCAGATTTTTGAAAGGTGAAATAAATAACGAAAGGGGGGAAGGGTTCTTCTCTTGTTCAGTAGCATAGGATTTTGTATAAAATTGCTTTAAAACATGCATTTCGTGAATAATAGATATAGGATTAGGAATATAAATGAAAACAAAACACAACTTTAAAGTACAATATTCCCCTACAAAATAAAATGCTATTTTGTAGCCATTTGAGCAGCTCTAACTTGTTTCTCTTTAGTGTTATCCGGTTGTGTTATTTAGTACCTTCAGTGTTATTCATTTATCATTGGAGATGATATATTCTGCATGATGAGTATCAGCTAATCCCCTGATTTACAGCAGGATGTGTAATTAGTCTCAATTAGGGTTTTAATTATGCTCCAGGAATGTCTGAGGAGTGTAATTGTGTTAAATTGTTGCCGGTGTTTGTGGCTGACGGATCGCTGTAGCCATGCAGCTGTACGTCAGGAAGTCACAGCTGCGTTTTTCACAGCACTGAGCCTTTTTCCCCTTTAAAGATATGAATGTGGACATCTGTTGAACATATGAGCGAAAGTGTCTGAATCCTTCCTCTGTCTTCAGGTCATCTGCCTGTTCTGGGTATCGTGGCCGTGGGCTCTGGCTTGGCTCTCATCATATTTGGAATCTCCAGTTTCCTCATTTACAGGTGAGTTTGACCGAAAAGACATATTGCTTCCTGTCTTTGCTGCTCGTAGCTCAAGCTATAAATGCAAATATTGATTTTTCTTGTATTGATAGACAGACGGATAGAAATGACAGAAACAGAGATCCAGAGGTGTTTGTAAAAGGATTTATGGGTCTTGCTGCTATAGGTGCCAGTGTGGTATTTACACGATTGTTTCCACAGCAACAGCTCAGCAGGTGACGCCGTTAAAACAGCAGCGAAGTGGGCTTAAGCTGCCAAGAGACCTCATATACCTGCCCCCAGACAACTGTTACAGCCCTCTGACTTGATGATCATTAGTGTGGTCATTATCTCGGTTTTCTTTGACTGGAATTAAGCTAAACGCCTCCGATTTAAATGATTTAAACAACACTGATGTCACAGGAAAAATACCTCTCAAGGGCTATTTTAGAGTGTCTCTGAGGATTACATGTTTGTTTACGGGCTGCTGGGACTCTTTTAGCTTTTAGAGGTGGAAAAACAATTGGTTTACAGCTTAAAAAAAGGCGATTTCTTCAAATGAAAAATGTCTGAACAAATGTTTACACAGTAAAAATGTTGCTCTTCTGAGGTTTACTTTAGGAAAAACAAAACCTTTTCCCTCTTAAAACCCCGCATTTTTGTTTCTGGTTTTGGATTTCAACATGAGGACTTCACGATTTTTGGTATTCCATCAATTATGGGCATGCATTGCTCTGGGGTCAACATCATGGGCACACGTAGGTTCTTTCGGCTCAGTTGTATGCAGTTTTCAAAAAGTCCTTTTAACAAACCATTCGGAGAACAGAGCATTCACACCTCATCTTGCATTATTATCAGATCAGGGTAATCAAATTCCAAGTGGTAATCTTCATTGCTTGGTGTAAATGTGCCTCAATGAAGCCTGATGGCATTTTAAGCAGCAGAGGTGGTCTTGGATACCTGAAGAGGTTTATTATAGATGCTCACCTGCACTAGCACACCGTTAGCATCTCTTGGTGCATTTCCGCCACATGGTGTTGGCATGTCTCAGTTCGGCTCTATTTGTTGCTCTTTATCAGCAGTTTTCAGACATCTTACACCTCTGAGTCTTGACTAGGTACGTCCTTGCTGTGACTAAAAGGCACTGACCAAGAGCCAGCTACACCATACCCATAATGTCCTCCATTGTTTTGTTTGGACATCGATGCAGTTTCATGAAGCTGCACAGTTATGACTCAGCAGTCATAAGTTGCCACCAAAAAGAATAGGTCACACACCTTAATTTTTTGTTGGACTGCCTTTAGCTTTGATTATGGCACGCATTAGCTGTGGCATAATTCAATAGGCTTCTGCAAAGTCACAAGATTTACTTCCATCAAGAATTGCATTAATTTTTCACCCTGATCTTGTATTGATGATGGGAGAGTCTGACCACATCACAAAGCCCCCTCCAGCACATCCCAAAGATTCTCAATGGGATTAAGTTCTGGACTCTGTGGTGGCCAATCCATGTGTGAAAATGATGTCTCGTGCTGAGCATCATGAATCTTGGCATTATCACCTTAGAATATGCCCTTGTCATTAGAAAAGAAAAAGTCCATTGACAGAATAACCTGGTCATTCAGTATATTCATGTAGTCAGCTGAGCTCATTCTTTGGGCCATAATGTTGCTAAACCTCGACCTGGCCAACTGCAGCAGCCCCAGATCACAGCACTGCCCCCACAGGCTTGTACAGTAGGCACTAGGCATGATGGGTGCATCACTTTGCCTGCCTCTCTTTGTATCCTGATGTATTTTTTTCAAACCACATTTCTTCCTCAAAGATGGTGGCTCTCCACTATCCTTCCCGTTTTATAATGGGTGGAACAATTCTTAACCTAATTTTAGTAGTTTCTGGAATCTCCTTAGATGTTTTCTCTGTTTGATGCTTACCAATGATTTGGACCTTCTTTTTTAAGAAATGAGAAGCTACTCATTGCATCAGCTGGGGTTAAATAACCTATCTGCTTACTTAAATCCAGGTGGTGACCTTTTTTTTGGCCAGGCAGTGTATTATCAAAAGGACCTCCTCAGTTTAAGGCAAGGTGTTGAAGCTTGACTGTGAACCTGCTGTGACACCAAAAAGAGAGGGAAGGAGGTCATAGTGCAGCTGGCTCTCGGTCTGTGGCTTTGTGTTACAGCAAGGGCACTGGTTTTGTTCCAGGGATGCCTGAAAACAGCAAAATCTGATATTATTCAGAACAAAGGAGTTTGAGATGTCATTTAGCATTATGGAGCTGACAGGGAAAAGTGTTACATTTCCGTGTCAGTTAGGCATGTCATGTTGTTTTAATAATTTGACCATTTAGTGGTCAGCAGGGTCTCCACATCACATTTAAGAATCTGCTCAGCTCACTTGAAACCTCAGATCACTAATGGGATACAAAAATAGTTGAGGAAAGACGAGGTGAAGGTCAGAAGATCTGGCACAACTTCGCCAACTTTCAAAGTGTTTGGAGAGAAAAAGTCTCGAAGAGATCAACAGAGCTCCAGCAGCACTTGCAGTTCAGGAAACAATTTTATTAGACTGACACGTCCCTGACTTTGTCAGGGTCATCAGAAATTACAAACATGACTTCAGAAGGGTTGGCTTGAAATAAAAAAAAATTGGCATGTTCCAAAACTGTATACTGCAATGGAAAATTAAGAGCCCAAAACTGAGTGGATTTGAGCCGTGTTGACCTGGTACCCCAAGAGGAAAACACCACACACTTCTAGTTTGCACCCCTGAATATTATCAAGTTACCTACAGTTCATCATGGGGGAAGTGACTCAAAGCAAGTTGAGCTGTTTTTAATCAGGAATGCTGCCGGGTTCTGTGAGTGCCATTACAAAGACCGTTTGATGTCAGCGTATGACACCACCAAGTTTGATGGACACAGGCCTTTCGGTGTGTTTTGTGTGTAGAAGTGTATTCACTCCCAAAAACTTAACAAAAAAATTACCTGATTAAAATCAGCAGCTTTAACAGCATAGAAATCCCACAGACTGCATCATTGGAAGATACAATTTAGATTGTTACGTGAAACTGGATGTAATTGTTAAACCAACTCATTGCGTTAATTATGCCTCCTGTTCAGTTGTGTGTTATTACAATGAAGTGATTACCTGCCATATTTTTATTGGATAAAAGTGTGTGCACGGCAGTCAGCTGTAAAAATAAATTCAGGGAAACTGTTACACCGTCCCAAGTGGCACAGGTTTTATGGGGAAGTGGAATGAGCCTCATTTAATTATGCAGTGAGCTAACTATTAATGTCTTTAACAGTTAAGTGGCTGTGAGGAGTGCTAAAATCCTTGATAATCTCAGGGGTAAAAACCGTCATGCAATAAAACAAGTTATGTCTGTCTTTTAACTTTTTTCAGCAAGTCTCATGACGTGTTCCTCACATTAGTACTTCATTTTTCCTACAATAAACAGTTTTATGTGGGTTTAATGTGAACTAAAAACATATTTCATAACAGCAATTTCTAATAATTCACACTGGTAATCTGATCACTTTTCCAATACTAACTATTAACACAAACAAGTGTTAATCACCAGCCAATCACAATGGATTTTGATCAGAGGAATGGTGGAAGAAAGACGGAGGAGCAGCTTTCCACTCGAGGTAAATCCACTGATCCTGACTCTGAGTTCATTTATTTCTGTCAGTTAATCAGACGCAGAATTTGTTTTTTATTCTGAAAATATTTACGCCCTGTTTTTCTGTTTCTTTTCTAGCTCACAGTCCACCAAACTCAGCATGGTTTCCTAACTAGCTAGCAAGTTTTCCTGGACTCTTTGCCAGTAAGTTTAATGAAATATGCCCCACTTCTGCTTTTAATAAATACTTAAGTGTAACTTTTTCTCACTCATAGCAGCGCATATCTATTTCTGTTTATGGTATCCCCACAGGGAAACTTTGTGATATATTTTTGGTCTTGACCAACAGTTTTGCACTCTCTGCCCTTACAAAGCTATATTTAGATTCATCATTTACATAAATGACAGATTTATATGTGGAAAGTTATTTTGCCCATAGCTGAATATGATGCCCTTTTACTGGAGTTCGAGTTGACTTTACGCACCCTAAAGCCAAGAAACTGTAAATCTAAAAGTCTCTTTCTTAGAGAATACACCATCAGTGTACACTGAGAGTTTATTCTGTTTGATTGCATAGGCTAACAAACCATTTCCTTTTTTATGTTACAGACACCAGTGGAGCTATGCTGATGGACAGAGAGGTGCACACATGACCATAAAAAAGATCATTTAGCCCAGGGGTGGGCAACCTCGGTTCACAAGAAAGCTACAAAAGTTGTATTGTCACTGTTAGAGGACCAAATGCTAGCGTATTGTTTGACTTTTTAAGATACTCTAGACATTACAATTATGTGTTTTTTTAACAAAAGGAGTTAATTTGCCATTTTTACCAGATATAAGTATATGTACAGTAATGTAAGTAGACGCAGATGCAAGCAATAATAAAAAATCAAAGTGCTGAAAACAATGGAAGACCATTAAAGCTACTTTTTAAAGGCAGTGACTGATTATAAAGATCTTTATACCGTTCAGCACTTCCAGAAATGCAGCTACCATCATCTTGTAATTTACATAACACTAAGCTATAACGTATTATGGATTTCTTTACAGCAAAAAATTGCTGAGAAGAACAGTTGTATAAACAAAGCTGGCAGGGGTTAACACCACTTTTTAACTTTTTTTCTCACTCACAATGTCATATGTCGACATTAATAGAAGACTGTTCTGATGTGTAGTTATTTCATTATGTGGGGATGATTTGTATGAAAGACTTCTAATAAAATGACAGAGGTTGGTTAGAGGATCTTTTACAGACTCTTTGTCAGCACTTATTTGGTCTTTAAGTGCCTTTTTGTGGAGTTTACTGAATGCATATAATCACCCAAGAAAATATAACACTACTAAAACAGGCTGTGGTAGGTACTGGTGCTGCTTAATTTTCAGGTTTTACAGTACTTTTTTTTTCTTCTTTTGATGCTTCATGAGGCAATAATCAAAGATTACTGAGGAAATATTACAATTATTTATGTTCTGATACATATGGTCTTTGCACACAGTTTCATACTGATACTTTAGCTTTAAGCCCTGTTGAAAACTTTTCATGTTTTGCTCATGTTAACATCTTGCATATAATTAAAATACACCTGTGGGCCTCACTGAGTAAAAATTGTTCCACCAGTTGCCCACCCCTGGTTGAGTCTTTTAGAGGCCTTATTTCAAAAACACCACTAAATGTTCAAATACTCTGGAGTTCTGTCACTGTTGTACTTTGTAAAGTTTTCCACTATGGGGTCGCTTGAAATGTATTTAGGGGGGGTGCAATTTGTAAGTCTGAAATACTTGGATATTTATTTTCTGTAATTTTAACTACAAGAAATAAAGAATAAGAAAATATATAAATGAACATTCCTATCTCTTATACAGTCCCTGCTGCTTATTTGTTTGTTTTTGATACATTTATACAAATTTTATACTCAAAATTATTCAAATTTCTAATTTAGGAGGAAAGGGATGTTGGGTACCCATTTTCTATAGAAGAAAAATTTATTGATGTTTTATATAACAAATTTTGGTCTGTTTGGATGGCTATTTTTAATTTCAAGAACACACATTGAATGCTGTGTGATGAATGTGTTGTTGAAACTCATGGATATTCAGTTTAATAAAGCTATTTGTGTCTGAAATTGTCTGTTTCTGTGGTTTTATTGATGATGGACATGACCTGGTGGGAAATGTGCTTTGAGTAATACAAGCTATTTCATTGATTCTGGTGGGGGCTAAGTATAACTGAGTGAGAATTATGCCTTGGTTTAATAGTTTAAATGGTCAGGTATTGTCTAAGAAATGTAATCAATGTGAGTCTCAATTGGGAAACTATTGTAGAGAAGAAGACCATCCCCGTTAATGTTAACAATCATCTTAATTATGGGGCTGGTGCCTTAAGATGGGTTCCTTATTATGTTTGCCTGCACTTCTAAAGAAATTGGTATTCATTTTTTTTGTAATACTTTAAATTTAAAATTTCACTGAAGACATCATTTAAGCTAACACTTGGCTGAAGTGAAAAGGCATATGATTTAAGATTCTAAAACACCTCAGGGGTGTTAAAATGGCTTAATTTGGGTGATTTGGGGAAGTTGGCACAATTGTAGTCATTCATAACTCACAGGCACAACAAACTATGCAAAGCATGTACCTGTGAATGTGTATATGTTGAGCCAGTGTAAAGTTATTTAGTTCAAAACCACTCCTGTAAATGTGGATTTTTCTGCAAGCAAGATACATTTAGGAGCATCAGAACATGAAATAACACAGATTCTTAAACAAGTGGAGACAATTTAATAATTTTGATGGAAAAATGGTACCAAGCATTCTCTTAATTAGAAAGTTTGGGGAATTCTTTATCTCCCTGAGGGCCAATTTGGTCCATAAATTAGGTGTTCAGTGAGATAAGAGATGTCAAGTCCCACAGTTCATAATTTACAGCAATGGCAACAATACATACAGATTATGTGAAAGACTTGGTGTTAAAACAATTTACATAAGATGTTGGTTTAATTTGGCCCTTTTTGCACTAAAGACCCCTTTCTGTTGGTAATAATTAGAACTCTAAATAAAGAGGATGAAATGGGTTTAGTCCAAATAATTTTTTTCCAGCATATCTTTGCAAAAATTTAAATGCAGTCCAGGTAGACACAGGAAAGTTTGTAAAACACCAGTCCAGCATGAGCTGAAAATTCTCATAAAAAGACAAAGACCATCAGGCTTAAGCACCCCTATGCACTGCCACTTGTAGCCGCAACACAGCAGTGCCATAACATGTTAAAACAGTGTAAATAGAGAAAAAAAAACATATTTCCTCAGGCTGTTAAATATCATCCAGCAGCTTGCTGTAGATTTAACCAGGTGGTGAGCAGGCCTGGGTTGATCTTGGAGTCTGGTGTGCAGCAGCAGTGTGTGGGGATGTTGAGCAGAGCAGCAGAGTCTCTGTTGTTTTAATGGAGGGGTTGGTCCTGCAGAGGTATTCACATATGGGACTTATGAAACAATAGGCCCAGTGTGGAGCCCCGCACTTTGCCCCTCTGGCTGCCAGAGGTCTCTAAACGAGGCTCCTTAAATAGAAAAACACCCTTTTTTCTGTGGTGGATATGGCTGGCGGGCATTGGTGGTTTAATGATGTTTCCTGCTCTCAAAATGGTGCACGTAAGCTAAACCTGGTGGAGTGTTTGTGGACATTGAAAGTATTAGAATTCCTTAAATTTCTAGAAAGTCAAACACCACGATTTGTCCTAGTGAACAAGGGGGTAAAAGAAAAATAAAGAACCACTTTTGGGGCCGTCTGAGGTGGTTAAAACGCCTCCAAGTGCAGACGCTGCAATAATTTCCTGCAGCCATCTGGAAGTGTTTTACACCTTTTAGATTGGGTTGGAATGTGTGGCCTCCTCTCGTTTTTCACGTGTTTCAAGCTGAAAATGAATTTCCTCTCCGGTTTTCATAACTCAGGGCTAATAGTTTTATTTTGAAAGTGTCTGAACTTTAAATCATTAAGTGCCAAAGAAACAGCAGCCCCTCTGAAATTTTCCCCAGATGTGTTGATTGGCTGGAATGTCTCCTGATGTGTTTTTCAGTCAAGCCAAAACTCTTTAATAACTCTTAAAAGCATGTCAGAAATATGACTGACATGAAAATTATTAGATTAATTACTGGTAAGGCTGAGCAGGACTTTGGAGGCTGTTCTGAACAGTTTGTATCCATTTCCTCTTTAATTCATCCTCCTACACCAGCCAGTTATCAGCGAAGAGAACAAGATGCATGACAGATTTCATAATTATACATTGTATTATTAACAAAATTACACTGGCTAGACTGACGGCCAGCATTGTCTATTACACTTTTAATTGAGAAGCATTACCAAACCTGAATAGTGTAGCACGAATTGCATACACTCACAAAAACCAATAAACAATAGCTAAACTAGTGCATGGCAGCATAATTAATTCAAGAAAAACTGCACAGTAAGCAGTTTTTTTTCTTTAAAAGGAAAACAGCACCACTATTTCTAATTATTAATTACTTGTTATTAAGGATGAAACACCCCAAACCAATTAAATCAAAAGATTTTTGGTGATTCTTTTTTTTTCTTTGCTTATTTAAATGACCAAAATGTGTCTACTGTTGGAAATGTGTCTGTGTCGAGCTCAAAGTAAGCTCTGAAACCTGTGATTCCAATGAACTTTTATTAAGTTAAACTGTTTCCATGGTTTATTAAAGAACAAACAAACACAAAAAATGATTGTAACTGTTTCAAATTGAGATGCTTCTGCATGTTTGTGGTTTTAGTCAGTTGATTTTAGTTAAACTTTAACACAGTTTAAAATGCTGGAGGCACAGCAGGAAGAGGCAGAAATCCATGCACCCAACCTCTGTATGAGTGTTGCTTAAACATTGCAAAACAAAGAAAAACTATTAAAATACAAAAGATTAACCCACATGATAATCTGATATTAGACACAAACAAACAACAATAACAAACAAATGGCAACACTGCCAACTGCAAGTCTGATTCATTTTAATACAGCTAACAATTTATACTTTTCCCTTTACCATGTTGTTGATGATTAAACTTTAAAAACAAATTTGGTCTGATTTTTGGCCAGACTTCTCGTCTGACCAAAGCCAGCAATAATGTGATGTCCCTACAGATTATATAACCTTATGTTGTGGTTTGAGATATGCTAAGAGTAATTTTATCCTCCCTAAAGAAAGGATCTGAGCTGTCCTGATGTGAAATCAGACCAAGGACAGCCAAGCCGGTCCTTTGTGTTTTTTTACATAGAACAAAATAATAGACAACTACTGGATGCATTTTCCCTGCATTAAGGCAGATAATGCATGTTATTAAGTCCTAGCTTTAAGGCTGCTGGTGTTTGCTGCACTTCTTCTGCCCATCTCCTTAGAAAATCTCAGGAATTGGAGGCTTGTTTATCGTTTTGTTGAGCAGCACATGTATCACAGCCAAAACCAACCAGAGAAAATAAAATATCTAGCCATGTTAACCTTGTTTCAGCAGATATGTGACAGTACAATTACACTTCTGATCAATGCCATAAAAGAGTTAAAGCTCAATTTTCTATTTTCTGTGGAACAACAGGCAGCAGGGCGATGCAGTCTGACATGTAGGATCCACATGCAACTGGTATGAAAGCCATAGTTTTGGGGTCTGGAGGTGGTACAGTGTTAGCCATACACATGAGCGTGAGACCACCATAAAACAGGAGGCATATCAAATGTAGCACTGACAACAATAGTAAACAAGCACTATGTTAGATTGATGTTAAAAATGAAGGTCCAACTTATTGACTTGTGACAACTGCACAAATAGTTATATGGTACAGTATTTCCTGTAAAAAGGCTGTAACCAAAAAGACTAGGGGAGGACTTGGACTGACATGTCTTTCATAGGAAGCTAACCACTAGTCACAGTGGCTGCAGTTCTTCCTGCTCTTTGTCTGCCATGTTCGTTTATTCTACCACACAGGCTGTGAGAGTAGAGACCCTGGTGGTTTGTGAATGTGTCTGTTAGTGTGTGGTGCTCTGTGTTGATCATTGCATACCACATATTGTAAGAACAAAACAGTTAAAGTATTCATTGTTTTGACCCTGACTGTTTGAAAAAGACTATGATTTTGAGAACCATCAAGTGTGTGCATGACGATCAGTCAAGGGATTCCTATCTCGTTGGCTAATGAACCTTGAAATAGAAACACCAGGGACTGGGGACCCCCACTGTGTGCTTCTATACAGAGCAGCAGATTTTCTGGGGTCATGTGTGAACTTTCTTTAATCCCTTCACTGGCTTCCCGTCCAGTACAGGATTGATTTTAAAATTTTAATGTTTGTTTTTAAAGCTCTTCATGGTCTCACCCCAGTGTACTAACTGAGCTTTCAACTTTTCGGGGACCTGGTAGAGCGCTGAGGTTTTCAAACCAACTTTTGCCGGTAGTGCCCAGGTCAAAATACAAACACTGGGGTGATCAAGCCTTTTCCATCGCTGCTCCCAGGCTTTGGAATAAGCTCCCTGTTGAAATGCATCCATTTCTGACCTGGACCTTTTCAAATCTGGGCTGAAGACATATTTATTTAGGATGGTTTTTAATACCCAGTAGTGTGGTGACACTTGTACTTTTATTATTGCTCTTATTGCTTTTATTCTTTTCATTGTTTTTATTGTTTTTATTGCTGTTATTGCTTCTATTTATTTTTAATTGTTTTATTTACTGCTTTTTTTCCACCTATTGTAAAGCACTTTGGTTCACCGAAAGGGTTGTTGTAAAGGGCTGTGTAAATAAGAACATTTAAAGATGTGTGAACCTAGAGAACTTTCAAAATATATTTACAGAATTAAGTAGAAATACAACAGCTTGAACAACAGTAAAACAACCTTTAATGTAACACATTAAATGAGCGGTTTTAGTAACGTAATAGGTGTAAAACAATATCACAGAACATGATAACCTCTGGGGCTGAACAATATATTGTTATTGAATCTATATCGAGATATGAACATTCAAGATATTAAAATTACAAAGCAATTATACAAACAATATAGATTTCTTATAAATAAAACTGCACTTTACACATTCTTTTGCATTATGATGTTTTTATTTTTCTGAAAAGTATTTGATTTTCACCAAACCCTAGTCATATTGTATCAATATTGAGATATCCAGCATGAATATCAAGATATGAAATTTTGTCCATATCGTTCAGCCCTAATGACCACTGAAGTAAATCAGTCTAAAGGACCAAAGGAGCTGCACTGGCTGATCTTTAACTCAAACTCATTTTGAATCCAATGTTAAAAAAAGACGAACACCGATGAACTTGCTCAGTCAGGTGGTATGGTGGTGCAGCAGGTAGCATACATGCCTCGCAGCAAGAAGGTTGCTGGTTCAAACCCTGTGTTGATCAGGTCCTTTCTGTGTGGACTTTACATGTTCTTCAAAATATGCTCATGAGGTCCCGGTTGTACGCTGCTGCCCACCCAATGGCAGCTGAGGTAGGCTTCAGCCCAAAAGGGATAAGCAGTCTAGATAATAAATTAATGTGGAAACAACCATATTAGACTTTATTTTGATGAGAACTGATAAATGTGAAACATTGTAAGTTTGAGAGATATTTTTATCATAAACTCTCAAATCACCATGTTAGAGTTCAAGTTGTTTTTACTGTTTTTGAGGTTAGTAGTTTGCTCTGCTCTTCCCTCCCTGACACAGTCATAAGGTTAGAACATCTTGGTCTGCTCTCTGTGAGTTTGATAGAAAAAGAGAGTGTATTATAATCTTCACCTCACTTATTTTTACATATAAATAGATCAGTGCGTCATCAGAACAAGTCTTAATCATGTTCCTTTATTTCAGGTGGGAGCAAAAAGCATGTGTGTGGTTAGAGCAAATATACAGTTCAGAGAAACTGCAGTAGCTAAGTTTGACAAATGTTATCCATTTTAAAGATTACATCTGAACAATATAAGTCTTTCACAAGGAAAGACTTTGCATTCAATTGGTAGCTGTGTAGGAACACTGTAGCAACAAGGTTGTTAGTACTCTCTAAAACTTAAATTCAGCATACTGTTAAGGCAAAATAAAACTGAAGTCCATGGATTCTGCCATATACGAAAACATCATCAGTTATGACACAACTCATAACCTGAAGTTTTCAGAGTAATTGAACTCATTTGAAGGCACCAGTACTGTACACTGCTGCATATTAGGGCATATATTTAAAATAAAGAGCATTTTGTCCAGGGCTGTGGAATAGACCACACTGAAGTAGTTTCCCCTTCATCGGAGTTTTAAAAGAACTACTTTTGTTAACACAAGTTCACAGATTCAGTCAACACTAGATATGTCAGAAAGTAGCGAGAAACTTTTGATATCATTCCTTAATTTAAACATTTAGTTAAAAAACACCTCAATGTTTTTTCTATTGCCTATAATTGAGAATTTATCTATATAAATGGAGATGGTGTGCATAGAGATGTTTTTTTTTTGGTCTTCGTGCGTCTGTCTGTGTTGATTCCACCACCTGGTTTTCCTCTTTCAGGAAACTGAAGCTGGAGAAGGAGCTGGCTGGAATGCTGTGGAGGATTCGGTGGGAGGATCTTCAGTTTGAGAGTCCCAATAAATACCACAAACGCGCCGGCAGCAGACTCACACTCTCACAGGTAGATTTAACCAACTCGTGCTAGAATAGATTTATTTTTTTGGACTTTAACATCATGTAAAACAAAATGTTCAGGTAATATCATAAAAAGGCAGAACGCTTAATGGGGCTGAATGGTGAAAACACCCCTTTCACCTCCCTGTTTGTGCATATTTAATCACTAACACAAAATTAAAACAACAGCCCTCCATGTCCCGCCGCACTTTTCACACTGTCGTGCTGTTTTTACAGTGTTTGCAGCCATTTAAAACCAGTTGAAGCTTTTCACAAACTTGTTCAGTGTCACTGTCTTCTTAAAATGAATGTCAAGAACAGAAGCTGAACATAGGAAATCTAAAGTATACTCCATCTGTTAGGCATGCTCTAAGGAATACACTGTTGATAGATGGTGAAGAAGCTCTTTAAGTCATGGAAAATATGCAAACATATACACATGTTCTTTAAAGGTATCACATCTGTTTGTTTGACAGCACCCAATGAGCACAGTCATGTTGTTTTCACACAATTTGCAGTCAATTAGCACATTTATAAACAGCTCATTCTGTTACATACATTTGGACAAAACAACAATGAAAAGATGTAATACACAGCATGTTACAGAGAAGAGTTATTGTTTAAAATCCTAAATATCTTAGAAACAGCAAATCATTGTAAAATAAGTATTGAACAACAGTTTTCTTAATAGGAGTAGAGTTTTGAACAGCTGCGAAAAGGCTGTTAAAGTTGCTTAAGTGCACAACAAAGTGTTGGCAGTACAGCTGCTGAAGACCACATTGAAGCAGGTTTTATATGCAGAGTTCACATCTTCCACAAGCATCACCAAAATCACTCTCTATCAGAAGTTATTTTCACAGTGTGACAAAGATAAAGAATTGGGACCAAGGTCACATGCCTGTTTCAGAACATCTGGCATGCAGCACAAATGTCTTCCTAAGTTCCTCGAGGTGATTTGTCTTTTAGTAAGCCAAGAATTTGCACCTTTTTAGCACCTTAGTGTTTTTTTTCCTGTCAAATTTGGAGTTGTTAGGCACGAAGTCAGCATGTTCTTCTTTTTTAGGTGCACAGGTGACTTCCAACTGAGCCACCTACAACATGATCTACATTTAAGATGCAAGGTGTGCACTTTATTTGACGGACACGTTGGACATACAGACTCGTTTACAAGATCAAAACACACACTCCACTGAGCTTTTTCTTATCAGCATGATACAAATCAGCGGTCACATTTAATTTCTTTATTTAGTGCATTTGATCAGCTAAAATTAAGTTCATAGCAGTGTGCAATCATGGCCTTAAAAAACATAATTAAGTACATATAATCAAATGCTGTCATTAAACAAAGAACAAGTTTCAAAGCAGTTTTTGCACATAGTCATTAGTGCCATCAATAATCATGCTGACAGACAATAATACAGGTGGTCCAGTTTTTTTTACACACACCAGAGGATAAAACAAATGAGGAGAAACATATTTAAATAAACATTTACAGCCTACCTTCATTTGGTGTTGAGCACAAAATATATATAAACTTAAATTCTGATCATGTTGGTGCATCAGGTGAATTTTATTTTCAATGAGGTTATGCTTCTGTGTGTAAAGCAGGAAGCTTGAGCATCTTATTTTAAAGCTTTTTGATGTGATGGTGGTGCTTCAGTGAAATAAAACTGTAATTTGAACATCAACACATTTCATACAGTGTCCAGTGTTTATTTTGCTACTATAGTGGCAAACTAAGGCTCTGTTTACATGGCAATGTTTTCACCAGAAACAGACAGGTTTTTGCTTTGAGTGTTCAAAAGTGCTTAAAGTTCACATGGAAATGTGAAAAACAACTGAAAACCCTGTAGTGTGCATGCAAGGCCAGTAGATGGTGATGTAGGTTTGCAGAGAAACAGCGATGTTACAACACGCTCATGCCTCCCAGTGAAGACAGACTTTTCACAAACAACAGTTGGAAGTGGATGAACAGAGACAGAAAGGATACGTTTAAGAAACTTTCCACTCTGGACCTTAGTTTCAAAAGTTTGTGGATTCAGGGACTCTGGGCACCAAAACACCAGCCATCAGGTGCACACTGTTGTTTAAGGGAATGGGAGCTAACACTCTGGTTAAGCCAGGCATCCACTGTGTGATTTTTGGCCCTTTTGGACACGATTTTTCACCCGTGTGACAATTTTGGGGATCGGGCTGAGTTTTGGCTCAATCATGCGTCTCACATCGTGTAGTGTACTGGATGTAACGAGAAGCGATTAACACCCCACGACCACCTCCCGATGGATCGGATGAAAATGAAACCTGTTTGAAATCCTGGTCGCCCCTCGTGAGGTTATGTCACACTACACATGCGCAAACGTAGATACGGAAGAGAAAACAAATGCACAAGACGGAGTAGCATGGCATCACAGCTGACCTGGACCCAATCAATTGATGGTCAACTAGTTGAGCTGTGGCAGGCACAGTGGAGCCTTTTCGGGCAATGTGTTTTTGTTTGTTATTCATTTTCATCTGTGAGCATCCAACCACTTCCCACTTCTTCTTCTTCTACTACTACTTTTAACGTTGCATTTCCGGATACAAGAGTCCGACGTGTTGTTATGTATTATAAGACTTTATTATATTATAAGTTCTTATAATACATCCATGCACGTCGTACATGGACGAACAGTGTGAACAGTCAGATTGCATCCTAGCATCGGGTCGTATAGTGTGAGAAGAAGAATCGTGAGCTGGGAACTGTTAACCCCTGCGATTCACTCGTACAGTATGAGCAGCAGCTGAACGCCATGATCGAAAAAGTCATACAGTGGATGCCCAGCTTTAGTTTGCCTGATGCAAAGCTGAAAACACACCAATGAATAATCAATTCAAATAATCGAGTCTTTTCGCACCAGGACTGTGGCCTGTCTAGAAAAATTTAAGATAGTGGTGGATCTTCTTCACTCCACTCACTTTTAGACAACGCTCTTCTACCTGGGATATCACAGGCCTTCTGCCAATGCAGTGAAAGAGTCCTTAACGCCCCGTGTTCACAGCATTTATGTTGGCAGTGACAATATTTGTTTAAAACCAATGTAGTCCATCGTTTTCAGCACTCAGCACCCTGAACTGAAAAACAGATTCACACCAGCTGCTTTTAAATACTGTGTTCACACCATAGTTGAAAACTGTTCAACTTTTGGAACAGCCCTGTCTTGTCAATGTCACTCCCTTCTTATTGACCAATCAAAGTCAAGAGGGTTCAGGACTATAGTTACCCAGGTTAGGGTTAGGTTTCAGCTAATTTTAAACAACTTTGGGCTTCTTTTTTTGAAAAGTTGCTTGTACCCCTTAACCTCGGAGGGGTATAATGCCAATGGTACTGCCAATATAAACCCAATTAAGAAATTACACAAACTTTTTTGTCCCACTCCAAACACAAATGAAAAATTTAGTGTACAAAGAGAGGCAATTATGATGTTTTCACCCAAAAAAATCCTTTAAGCCAGACTTACAATTTCTTCTAATTCTATTACTGTTTTGACCAAATATAGCTGTAGAGGATCAAACATTGACTTAGATAAAAAAACGGACTTTGTCTGTTTGGTGTCAAAAATCAAGGTTAGACTGACTGTTTGGTGAAAACAAAGTTATACACAACAGCAGCTAAATAAAAATAAATTGTCACCAAAGTCACACTTTAAAATTGTGATGTAATGAAGATGAAAATCAAAACGTACTTTATTTAAATTTCTCTAAAAAAAAAAGTAACACATAAAAAAAAGCTTGAGGTCTTTTTTTTTAACCTTTTTTATTTTAGTTGGGAAATCTGGCAATGCTAGTCGGGACTTTGACATCCATTGTGTCAGAAGCAATGGCAGAGGAAAAAGTGATGAGAAAGATCTTTGTGAAGGAACAATATCAAGATCTACAGCTACTTCGAGTGGTAGCATGTTGACCATTCTTCTTCATAAACTTAAGAACTTATTGATGTTCTTAAGTTGATGTTTCCATTCAAAAGAGGGGCTACCTGAGACAACCTTACAGACACGGCAGAGAAAAGCAGAAGTTATTTGTAGTAACTCAGCAACAATAAACACCGATGAGAGGTGCTCTGACACTTCAGTTGAGGACACTACCAGCACAAATAAACACTTTGCATACAAGCCCAATAGCTACTGGAATATCTGCTAAGCATTTCTGTAGGAACGAAGTATTGAGAAATTATTGCATTTGAACTGCAACCTTAATCATCTCAAGACTGTCATGGCCAAAAAAAACACATCTTTTTTTCCCATGTGAAGTTATTGAGCTCTAATAATTTCTGTAAATATTTAGTAAATGCAACATCTCAGCTAAAAATCTACTTAACATAGAATTGATCATTTTTCTTAATCAAGACAATTTGATGTAAAACCAACTTTACCTTTAGAGAAAATAAATGTAGCATTGGTATCAGTTGAACACATCTGCATACCTGAGCTCTATGTTTCTTCTAATATTGTTAGCATTGCTGGCTCAGCCTCCAGAGTGTGATTAACAAGTTGTTGTTCTCTTGGCGTGTGACGATGTTATGTCTGCCAGCGAGAAAGACTCAACATGGGGTTCACAGCTTTCATTCATGTGTGACTGATAATCAGTCTGAGATGTCGATGCTGTGAAACAAAACCTGCCAGGAATTCAAAACTGTCATTTAAAATGTTTGAAGAGCAGGGCCTTCATGTTTTTACACACTTTTCTGTGTATTATGATACAGTTTCTCAGAAAAAGCAGAGTTTTCCTAAAGGAAGAGGAGATCCTTTGTTAGTTTACACATTCCTGGAAGCTTTTCCTCGGCCGTTTATTGAAGGTGGCTGAGTTTTCGCGGTGGCAGACGCATATTAAATGATTGTTAAAATAAGCCTCCGTCTGGACCAGCTCTCTACTTTTATAATACCTCATCAAGTATCAGTTTCTCTTGTCTGACACCTAATGCATCTCCTCGTCGGATCGGTTTCATTCCACAAGTGTGAGCGCTCATGAAAAGCACATGCACACACCTTTTTCATTACTGCTTTTCGGTCCAATTCCCGGGATAATGTGTGTGTGTGGAAAAGGCAGTAATTTTCCAGGCCGATGTATTTTCCAGTGTGCCATGTGCCGCCAGTATTTGCATTCTGTACAAATGCATAGATGACTGTGCTGCTGTGCTGCCTGAATGCAGAGCGCCCACTTGGTTTTTATTCACTGTATGTATGCACTTCAGACACATGCCCAAGGACTCGGGTTGGTGTTAGAAAAACTGCTTTTTAATCTATGAGAAGGCAATTTCATGTCGTACAGAGAAGGTATTTTGGATTAGAACTTCAGTGAATGAACTCTTTTAGGAAGCTACAGCCAAAAATTTAATCCTCTTTGCTCTAATCTACACACTGCTAACTGACTTTTTCTCCTCTCGTTTCTCCTTCCCACCCTCCCAGAGAGGCTCCAGCTACGGCTCCCTGATAACTGCCCATGGAAAATATCAGCTATTTGCAAAAACGGGCTATTTTAAGGTAAGGCTTAGTGAGTTCTGACATTTTCAACTCCTGCGCACTCCCTTCCCACCCACACATGTGCACACACTTGCTTGCAGAGAAAGAGCCGGAGAGAGAAAAAAGAGCGAGTGTGTGGGTGAATTTAGGTAGTTGGTTTTAATGTGAGCTGCAGAATGCGTCAATTTTCTCCTTTTTTTTCCTCTTTTCCTCCTCTCTTTGTTTCTACACTCCCGCCTCGCAGTCTGGACACGGCCATCAACTTGTTGCTGCTGTTAATTTAACTGTTTAAGATGGAGGAGGGAAGAGGAAATTTGACACAAAGAGCCTGCTGAATAATGAGATGGATGTAACTGGCAGCTTTTAATGTGAGCTGCAAAATGCGGCCCACTTTTCTTACTCAGTATGGCCCATGACTCAGCTTGGATTACCAACAAATTCTACGCACAAGAAAACACAATAACTACCACAGTGGGGTTTTATGCCTTTTTCTGTGTGTCCAATTCATATAACTAAAACAAAGGGATGAACATGAAGCCAAAATATCTTTCAACCAAAAAATCTAGTGGACGTACAAATCAGAGTGGACGTATGTGTACATTTTATTAGTGCTATTGGAGTGTTGTGTTCTAAAGTAAGGGATGAACGTGAGACCCATAGACTTTGAATTTGACCTACATCATCCAGACTTTTCTCAGACTCTTAGTCTGAGCATTTGTGGAAAATTTAAGGACATCACCAGGGGCTTATGTGCCATGAAATGTTTTTTAACAAGGGTTTGACATGAGGCTCCCTGACCCTTACGTTTGAAATCAAAAACGTCAAGTAATTTTTGGGACATTTGGGCCAGCTTTGAGAAATCCCACTGAGTAAACATGAGGCCCTATAGACCTTGACCTTAAGCATATATCCTCCAAATTTCTACTAAATAGTCTTTAAGTCGGAGTGGGCATTTTTGCAATATTTGGAGCTATTCCCTTAGAAATTTGCAAGACTCAGATCTTTTTAACAAGTCATTAAAGTAAGGCTGCATGACCTTGAGCTTTGGTACCTTTCCTACAAAATAAATCCAAGTCATAGTCAGAGTGGACATTTTTGCAAAGTTAATAGACGTTCCCACTAAGTGCTCTTGAATTGTTGTATTCTAAGTTAGGGATGGACATAAGATTTAGAATTTTGACCTTTGACATCCAAACTTTACCCAAAATGTGTGTCTGTGCAAATTTCAAGAGCATCGCTGTGAGGCTTTATTGGGAATAGGATTTTTTTAAAAAGGGTTTGATGCGAGGCTCCCAGGTCCTTGCATTTAAAAGCAAAAATATGGTCTAGTAATCTTTGGATTAGAGAGGACATCTGGGATGTCTAAATTTTTACCAAATAGTGTTTCAGTCAGATTGGACATTTTCGCAGTACTTAAAGCTTATACCTTAACTTTTTTTTTTTTACAAGATATAGAATTATTGAAAAAGTCATTAAAGTAAGGCTCAATGATCTTGATCTTAAGCATCTTACCTACAAAATAAATTCAAGTCATCCTTAAGTCAGAGTGGACATTTCCCAAATCTTGAAAAGTGAGCTTGAATATCCATGCCAAAGGACAAGGGTTTAACAAAAAGCACAGTGACACTGACCTCTGAACTAACACCTTTCAATTTACAACATTTCAGGTTTAAGTCAGAGTGAAGAGTACTCATGAGTTTGACAATATATTCACAGGGTTGTATCATATTTCTAATTAAGACATGATTTTAAGGTCCAGGACCTTGAACCCAAAACCTAAGCAGTTTAATCCTGGGTCAGAGTGGACATTTGTGTTAATTTGAAGAAAATTCTATGTCATATGTGAAAACTAGGAGGTTATTTGAACATCAGTGACTGTGAACAATACTCATATGACTGAGATTTAAGGCACAATAGGAGCTCTTAAAGAGATATGCCCACTTTTTTTCTTTTTTGTGTGTTGTGTCACTCCCAAGTCTAAGACAAGTCACCATTCTTTTAAAGCTGTGGTCTACGATTTGAAACCGCGGCCTGCCCCCCTTCCCTCACCTCTCCCCTCCGTGTTTCAAGATCCCGCCCCCAGCTCGTGTCGCCTCATATAGCCCCCTCGGACAGAGCTACGAGCAACTAGCACAATATATCAGCAGCAAACTCAATCAAAAACAGCTCAGCTCAACTGAAAGTATCAAACACGACAGACATCTCCCTTATAACACACAGCAGTAGCCATTTCAACTGGACCGGCGGCAATGCGGGTTTGGCGCCGCCAGAGCGGAGCTGAGTGTGGGGGAGGATTTATCTTTCTCAGCCTGTCCTCCACAGCTCAGCTTACAGTGCAAACGATTAGCGGCTAACAGGCTAACCCGCTCCCCTACAAGTTATTAGCCCGTGCAGGCACAAACTAACCAGAGTTATTCAGCAGACATCTCCCACTGTAGTAAACAAAGCCATTACCTGAAATTACTCATGGGTTTGACAATAATATCACATTTAATCAAGATACGATTATTTCTAATTAAGACATGATTTTTAAGGTCAAGGAGTTTGAACCCCAACCTATGAGTTTGACAATATATTCACAGGGTTGTTGTATCATATTTCTAATTAAGACATGATTTTAAGGTCCAGGACCTTGAACCCAAAACCTAAGCAGTTTAATCCTGGGTCAGAGTGGACATTTGTGTTAATTTGAAGAAAATTCTAGGACCAATTAATAGTCGAGGTTCTTAGGTTTGATTGGTCAGCTAGTATGCAGCTTTTCAGCGGATATACTGAATGGTCTTTATACTGTGTAGATAGGACCATAGGACCATAACAGCCTTATAAACGGTGTTATTAATATGTACAAAGCTTCCAAATCGTAGACCATAGCTTTAACTATGCGTGAGGTTACAAGGAAGAGACAGGGGCAGAGCTCGCCCACGGTGACGGCAGGAGGCAAAAGAAGTTGGTTTAACCCTTTAAAAGAAATAACTTACTTTGGCTGTTTTTGATAAACAAGATCACATCTCAAACATTTAAAAAAGAAAATTAAAGAAAGTTTGTGTTTTACATACTTAAACCACCAGCAAATAATCTTATCCTTCATTACAAGTTTAAGTTGTCTATAATTCTGTAAAGAGACCATAGGATATGAACATGGGGGCAATAATGTGGGTTCAAACACAAATTAAACGGCAAAACTCTAATTAAAGGATATTAAGTTGTCAAACTGAAAAACTCCAACAGGAACTGCAGGTGCTGAGGAGGCCGTCTTTGTTTTTTGCTTATCCTTGTGCTACATGATTGCTGATGTAGAGGTACAGCTTGAGCATCTCATTAATCATCTGAGTTATTATTATACTTCTCAAGTTTAACAGAGACCATTGAAATTAAATCTGAAACCAAAGCTAAAAAGGGCAGGGCTACAGGAGCCTCGAAGGCCTGAAATGAGCTGTTAGAAAGCCAGCTGGAAACCAAATGTATACTTCCTAACTATATGTTTCCTTCTGAAAAAGAAATGTGCAAATGCAAATGTTCCACCGTCTGTCATCTGTCATATAGACAGGGGATTTTACAATGATGCCTGTGCTTCTTTAGTTTATTGATCTTCACATAGAGCTGGGAAACAAACTGAATTCTGTGGATGATGTGGTGATACATTTTTCAAACATGATCTAGGGTTTGACAACACTGATATTATTTTGTTGCTTTTGGAAACAGCAGGTATTTTAGATAATGCTTTTTTCATTGAAGCAAACTCACCTGCCACTTTATTAGGCACACACTGCCATGACCAGCTTGAACCAGACAACTGGACTCGAGTCATAGGGACTCGGACTCCAGGCGACTTGAGCTGCTAATGAGGCGACTTGAGCTGCTAATGAGGCGACTTGAGCTGCTAATGAGGTGACTTGCAACTCGAGACTCGGACTCGGAGGTAAAAACTCGACTCGGACTTGGGGGAAAATGTCTCCAGACTCGACCTGACTTGAGACATGATTCAGAAAATTGCACACACTCAGGCTTTATATGAAGAGCAAGACAGGAGATATACACCGCTCCTTCCTTTTAGGTTCACTTTATTGATGCTTCATTCACAGTACACTTGTCCGTCACCTATTATTGTCCCGCACACGACACAGTACTACACATACGTTCCTACCACACACCCGCTTCTGCTGTGTCAGCAGATGTTTCAACATGTTACCAGTGTTTACAGTCCTACTTAAAACAACATTGACACAGAGAGGACGTGCTGTAGATGTTGATGTTTGTGTTTTTTAAGCCAGACTGAGACTGCTCCTATCTCCTGACTGTCTTATGCAATCATTTGGAGGCGTTGGTGGTTCAGTCTGATCAATAAGCGAAAAAGAGAGCACAACATCAAACTTTATCTGCCACCTGAGGACACATGAGGCCAAGTAAGTGACACCTGCAAACGTTAGCCAGGTAGTTAACGGTCCTGCCATTGGTCAATTATATGACAGGATTGTTACCCCAACGTGTGGTCAATATGAAGCTAGCAAAGCTAACATTAGTAAAGAGGGTGTACATGTTGTATGCGTGGGAAGATAAGGTTTCTCTCCTCAAGATGAAGACCTGAATGCTTTTTGGGTGGACTGGGGAACAGTGGTGAGGGACTCAACCCGTCATAACTTGTGACTCGACTTGACTTGACTTGACAAACCTGTGACTCAACTCGATTCGACTTGCCCACAATAGAAAAAACTTGGGACTTGCTTGAGACTCGGAGCAAATGACTCGAGACTTGCTTGGGACTCGGGTTGGAGGGACTTGGGCAATTGTCTGGCTTGAACCCACTGCCTTCTTTCTTTGAGACACAGATTCAACAAGGTGCTGGGAACATTCCTCTGGGATTTTAGTCCATATTGACACATTCTTTACAGCGTCTTTGGGTGTCATGAAAGGCGCTTTATAAATAAAATGTATTATTATTACAACAGCATCACCAGTTCACCGCAGATTTGTAGGCTGCATTTGGAAATCACCCAATCCAGCTTATCCTAAAATCTCTTTTGGAATGAAATCTGGTGGCTGGAGTACGGTAAACTCTTTGCCATGTTCAAGAACCAGTTTGAGATGATTTGAGTTTTGTGACATGGAGCGTTTTCCTGCTGGAAGTAGCCGTCAGAACACAGGTGTACTGTCGCCATATTGGAATGACATGGTGAACAACATGACCCAGTAAGCTGTGGCATTTAAATGATGCAAATTGTGCACAAAGAAGCCAAAAGTGTGCCAAGAAAATGCTACACCAACAACAGTAGCCTGAACTGTTAATTCAAGGCAGAATGGATGTTTTTACTCATGTAGTTTGCATAAAATTCTGACAGTAGACCAGGCAACATTGATTAATATATTGTCCAATTTTGGTGAGCCTGTGTAAATTGTGACCTCACCTTTCTGTTCTTATCTGACAAGAGTGGCACCAGGTGTGGTCCTCTGCTGCTGAGGCCCATCTGCTTCAAAAATTGACATGTAATGCTTTCAGAAATGGTCTTTTACTCTCAAGTTTAATGAGTTGCTATTGGAGTTACTGTTGCCTCTCTATCATTATGAAACACTTGGGCCATTCTTCTCTGATTTCTGGCATCAACAGGGTCATTTTGGTCATTTTGATGTTTTCTCTTTTTTGGACCATTCTCTTTATCCCTTGGAGATGGTTGTATGTACAATCCCAGCAGTATCTGGAATACTCAGATCATGCTATGGCACTTACAACCCTGCCAAGCTCATCATCACTTAAATCATATCTAGATGGATAAATGCATTGAGTTGCTGCCATGTGATAGGCTGTTTACTTTAAGCAGCAGTGGGGAAGTGTATCTTAAAGTGTATTTTGAGTATGTATCATTATTTATAATTTAAGTACTGTGATTACCATTTGATATTTGTTCATAGGGGAAAAAAAATCTAAAAATGAATCTGGTGATATGGAGTTATGATTATTGGATGGTGTTTCCCAGCCCTATCAGCACATTCCATGGCCTTTCGATTATACTCTTTTCTAGCAGGAGAATGAAATAGACCCTAAATGTACCTCAAGGCAATAATGTAAGATGCTATTCTCTCCTTTGAATGCTGTTTGATTTGCTTCCTCCGTCTTCTTCTGTTTTGCATGTACTGTTGCCATTTTTAGCAGCCTTATTTACATTTAGACCACTGTGCATCTCTTTTTTCATATTTCATGTCTTCATATTATAAAACCAGTGTGTAAACTGAACTCTACACCAGGTCAGATTTATTCCTGTTTGTCTTCCTTTCCTGCACACAGGGGAATCTGGTGGCCATCAAGCACGTCAACAAAAAGAGGATCGAGCTCACCAGACAAGTTTTACTGGAACTCAAACATGTGAGTGTTTATTGAATTGTCCCATCATGGATGTGTTGAAGTTTGGGAGTTGTGTTCATGAGAGTTCATTTAACAGTCAGCACTGTTGTGTTCAGAATGTCTGAAAACAGAAAACAATGTTGCATCTAAGAAGCAAAAATGAATAGATGCCCTTTTTGTTTGAAGAAAGCTATTTTTCTCTTCACAAGTATTGATCAACATAACCTTAAAGTTGGGATGAGTACACAATATTTAATGTTCAAACTAATTAACTTTTTTTTTTGCATATACTGTAGTTACTTATTTTGAATTTGGTGTTTGAAACATCAGCTTTATGGGTTGAATTCTTTACCGTTCTCGACTGATGTTACTTCAGTTACTCAACAGTCCGTTCTCTCTGTTGTTGTGTTTCTCATTTCATAATAAAATAATAGACCACATATTTTAATTAGAGATAGGTCTGGAGTTCAGGCAGGCCAGTTGAGTACCCCCACTCTTAAAATACGAAGCCACGCTGTTGTAACATATGCAGAAAGTGGCTTGGCATTGTCTCGCCTACATGGATGTCCCTCAAAAATAGACATATCTTGAGTGGCAGCACATGTTGCTCCAAAACCTGTCTGTACCTTTCAGTATTAACGGAGCTTTTTGCTTTCTCAGATGTAATTAAAGTTGTCCATGCCATGGGCACAACACACCCCATACCATCACTGACTTTTAACATTTTGTGCTGATAACAGTCTGGGTGGTCCTTTTCCTCTTTTGCCTTGAGGACACAATGTCCATGAGTTCCAAAAACAATTTTTAAGTGTGGAGTCATCAGACCACAGCAGACTTTTCCTCTTTGTGTCAGTCAGCTTCAGTTAAGCATGGACTCAGAGAAGACAGCGGCAGTTCTGTGTATTGTTGATTGATCATTTTTGTTTAGCATGGTAGGGTTTTAACTTGTACTTGTAGCTTTAGTAGCAAACAGTGTCAGCTGGCATTAGTTTTCCGAAGTGTTCCTGAGCCTACATGGTAATATCCTTTCCAGAATGATGTTGGTTTGAATGCAGTACTACCTTTAGGGATCCAAGGTCATGGGCATTCAGTGTTTGTTTATGGCTTTGCTGCTACCATGCAGAGATTTCTCCAGATATTCTGAATCTTTCGCTGATATTCAGGACTTTAGATGATGAAATCCATAAATTCCTTGCAACTGCAGGCCAAGAAATGTTCAGAAACTGTTGGTCTGTTTGCTCATGCAGTTGTCCACAAAGTGGCCCCATCCTTTCTTGTGTATGCCTGAGCCTTTGAGATGCTGCTTTAACAGCTAAATCATGACACTTACCTGTTTCAAATTAACCTGTTTTCATGGGGAATTCTCCAAACTGGTGTTTTTTTTAGCATTCCTGAAGTTTTCCAGTCCCTCGTTGCCCTTGTCCCAGCTTTTTTAAAAAATGTTGCCGGCGTCACAATCAAAATGAGAAAATAATTGCAAAAACACAATAAAGTTTCTGTCTTTGATCATTAAACATCTTGTATTTGTAGTGTATTCAGTAAAATAAGGGTTGACAAAGGTTTGTAAATCACTGTATTCTGATTTTGTTTATATTTTACACTGTGCCCTAGCTCATTACAACTGGAGTTTGTACATTAGACTGAAAAAAACAGCTTGACGCCATCAAAATGACTTCAAATATTGACTTCCTTCCTGTAAAAACAAAACATTTAGAAAAAGGAGGGTGATTGTAGTGAGTATTGCTTCGTCTGAAACCACCCATAGCACTGAATTGGCATTTCACACACTGGTGTGCCGGTGTTAGCTAGCTATAAGCAAACATACAGAACATTCCTGAGGTCCATACTCAGTTGTAGACGACTTATCCTACCACCAGCACCTATGCAAGTATATTTTTGGAGCAAGATCACAAAACAGGAGCAGTATTAACAGAGGACAGGAGTGCTGCTGGATCAGTTTGAGCTGGTTGCAGATCAAGCCAACAATGGCTGTGGTGACAGCCAGGCACAGGCTTGTCAGAATCATATAGATATAACAGTGGTGATACTACTGCGGGGGAGGGGGTGTAAATTAGAGCTGCAACTATCGAGTATTTTTGGAATCGAGTACTCTGTCAGTTATTTCTTCGAGTACTCGAGTACTCTAACAAAATATACTTTTTTGTTTTTAAACAAATAAATCAATTGTATACAATGCAACATGTTAGGGCTTTCAAAATGAGCAACCAAATGCCGTATATTCCTCAGAAAAGGGTTTTTATTTTAACAACTTTCAAAGTTTAAACCAGTACTGGCTTAAAACAAAGCCAATACAATACTGATTTACAAAGCAGTAATATAATTCTGCAATTATATTTGTGAAGTGTGTTCTGGAGGGCATTGTGTAGTTTGGATTGAAATCCTTGATCATGTTCTTAAATCCTGTGTCCTCCACCATGGAAAGAGGACGCATGTCTGTGATGAGCATATTTAAAATGCTGTAATAGTAATAGTTGCAGCCCTAACAATGTGCTATCATGCTAAGCTACGTGCTAAGCTAACTCTGTTTGACATCAGACACACTGCACTGTGTTTTCTTTTCGTCCCTTCTTGTAGTGACCACACACTTGGGACACTCTCTGCCATTTCTTCTGCAGACTCTCTCCTTTCTGTCCCTGTCTTATTTTCTTCCTTCATGATTGTACAAGCCGCGCAGCAGCGGAGGTAGCAGGCGCGTTGTGCCACAGAAATGACCGTCCGTGTCAAACACCGTGCACTGAATAGTAGTCCAGATATATATTTATATGTATAATTATATTTTAAATGAGGCTTAGAGGCACAAAATTTAATTCGAGGATATTTTGTAATCGAGTACTCGCGAATATTCGAGGAATCGTTTCAGCTCTATTGTAAATGTCAAAGTGTTTTGTTGGTCTCATAGTTTAAACTGCCCGATAGGTCTAATTGATGTATAATATAATGTTTTGTTTTTTCAGGGCATGTCAATTTCTATTAAACAATAGGGAACATTGTTGAACTTACATATTTGATCTTTTGTTGCTAGACGGTTACTTGCAAGTGACTAAAGGTACAATTAGTGTCAAAACACTTTAAACTTGAACTTGGACCTCTGTGATGTTTCACTGTCTTACCCTTTTAAACAATAGAGAACATTGTTGAACTTACATATTTGATCTTTTGTTGCTAGACGGTTACTTGCAAGTGACTAAAGGTACAATTAGTGTCATGTCTTTTTGCTTTTGCCCATTTTTTGAATAAATGGATGCTTTATTTCGGTTTAAAAACAAAAAAAATCAAATTATGTTTATACAAAAAAAAAAAACAGACAGCAACCTAAAAAATGGATAGGCTAATGCCCCAAGGCTTATTTAGCCTACCCTGTACCATCATAGGATTAACTGAATAATTCACAGTAAACATCAGTACTTTTACATTATTTCAAAACTCATGATGTCATAAACTGAAAAATTCAATTCAATTCAATTTCATTGTAACCTTTGATAATTTTGGGTTTTAAAGTCTTCTTAAAAACTAACATAGAATTACACCTCTTTATTTCATTGTTAGTTCATTTCATAACTTTACACCCAAAACTGACACACATCTGTTTGAGATGAGTCCTGGCTTTGTGAGTTTCAAACATTAACAACCCCCTTTAGTTATAAATGCCCTGCCTTAGCTTAAACATTTTTGAAATTGAAACAGGAATTGTCTTATTTACTACTCGAAACATAATTTCTAATGTTTTTGAATATACAATGTCCATAAATCTTAATGTATGTGGTCTTATAAAAAGCTGATTTGTAGGATCTCGGTTCCCAACTTCAGTCATTAACCTCATAGCTCTTTTCTGTAGTTTAATTATTGGATCTAGGTTCATTTTATATGCATTTACCCAAATTTCAGCACAGTATGTCAAATAAGGCATCACAAGTGAAAAGTACAGTAAATGAAGGCATTCCTGGTCAGTAAATCTCTTGTTCTGTAAATTTTAGCTGCTTTCACCACATCAAATACAAAGACGAAAAGTTCAGTTGCTGCCTAACATATCCTCTCTATAAAGAGATATGTATTTATTTACTTTGCCTGTTAATGGTCATAGTTTTGGTTTAATAGTCAGGAATGATATTCCTCTTCTTTCATGTACAAAAAGCAGCATCCCCCTAAAGAAGTGGACATCTGAAGTACTCTGTTTTGCAGGCTGACACCTTGACCCTTATCCAGATAAGTGGTAGATAGTGGATGAGTAAAAATAGAAGGAGAATGGTTAGATAAGGCTCCCTATGCAACCCTGAGGATGATCACATTTTCTTTAAATGAACTTGCGACCCTCGCTGTAGTTTACCCTAAGGGAAATGCGTATATTTTTAGCTTCTTATGCAGCATTTCATATAAAAAAATATCAACTCAACTGCAGTTCTCCATTGAGCTGATGCTGCATGGTAAATCTCTCACTGACTTCGGACATCAGTTTTTATTGGAACATGAATTTTTAATTAGCAGACTTATATTTGCGTTGTTTATAAGTGACTCCAAGTGCTCAAAATGTATACACTGGCCCATTCGTATAGCCCCAAAGACTACTGCACTGCCCCATGTTCATCCTCTTCTCTTCTTCAATGTACTTGTTGTCACTTATGGTTTGGGGCTTGTCACTTCCTGTTTCCAGAGTTTTGGGCAAGTATTAATGAAAAGTTTTTAAGAGAACAATTCCCTGCAAGGCATCAAGGGGGCAAATGCTTGTAAGTTTAGAGTTTGAATGTGCTGTGTATTTATGGTTTTCTCAGCCAATGCTGTTTAAATGTCGTCTTGTTATTACTGCGTTTACTGCTATGCTAAGCTTAGCCTTACAATACGTTTTCCCATTAATGTAAGCATTGAGCTAGCAGGTTTGTTGGAACTCATTGTTTGCTTTGCTTTGTGTGTGTTACAGTTATACAGTGCTTGTTACGAACCAATATATCTTGGAATATTTCAAAAGGATTGGTTTCTTGGGATAACTGTTAGTGTACCAAACTAAGAGGGAGGACAGGAAAACTACACAATCGGGAACAGACCCTAAATATCACATACAACGCACAGGGGAGGCATAACAGTCCGAGAAAAAAGTATATGACATTCTTTGACTACTTTATTTTGTTCAATTTATGTTTTAGCTTCTTTTTTCCCTTTTTTTTAGTCTTTAAAAGAGAATACATTCTTTCTTTTTTTTTCTTTTATCTAATGTGGTAATATATTAAATTAGCTTTTTGTTCTCTGACCACCAGTGTCCTGAGTTGGCTGGTCTGGTTGGAGTTCTGCTTTTCCATAAAACAAAAAAACAAGAAATAAAACTGTGGGAGATAAGGCTCAAAAGATGACATTGTCATTATGTTTGCTTTTATTCAGGTGAGTTGTAAACATAACACCTGTTTGGTGATATTTCCCTGTCTATGTGCTCACATTGGCTTTTGAGGGCAGGAAGCTGAACACCATATGAAGCATTGGCGGTTAGAGACTTGAAAAGCTGCACCCAAACAGGGAGCAGTTAGAAGTGTTATTGGCACTCATTTGAGGATTACACAGAAAAGTTTGGATCAGGTCAAGCCCCCTGGAGGGATGAGCATTGGCAAGAATCTTGCAATATAGTATATACTATAATATAGTATATTGCGATACATGGCTGATGATAGGATATATTGATATGCTGGGGTACTAAGAAGAGGACAATACATTGTTTTTTTCCCTCACAAAATGATAATTGTTTATATTAAGAACCTACAATACCTGATGTGTAAGAAATGCAGTTTCTGATCAGTGTATTTAGATGAAGCATGGTCCCTACAACATTCATAACCTTAATTGTCTGTGACAAAAAATAATGGCGACAATTGTAACTCAGAGACATGGAGTAAAATGGCTGATTCTCTGCTGCCAACTAGTAGCCGAATGCTGAATTAAAATATTTTTAAAAATGCCCTGAATTCGTCCAAAGATGTCGATATGGTGTTGCACTCCAAACTATTGCAATATATTGTTGTATTGATATTTTCATACACCCCTGGCCCCTGATTGTTTCAATATTCCGACCTAAAATCATCAAGAGTTAGCCATTTGAAGAAGTCTTTAACATAATCAAGACAATCACTATATTACAAAAGATGTCTTACACTAATTTCCAGTTAACTCATGGTGGTTTTAAACCAGATGCATTTTTGCAGTGTAAGGAAGTGTGTTTATTATTATTTTGCATGAGTATGTTATTAAGTATGAGCTTTCATATGCTGTAGTGGCTTCAACCTTCCAAAAAAACACCCGCCGAGTGGGTCCAACACACAACAGCCAAGGATCCAGCGTCACTTTCAAGGTTTATTTACAAAAACTAATGAAAAAGTAACTATCTTCTGCCGATCTGCTCCTTGCAGCCAACAAACCTTTACACTCCCACTCTCAAATCTCTAGCCAGGTGTCACTAATCACATTAAATAACCTGAAGCAGGCAGCGACTCGTACATAGGGATGGGCAGAACAGTGAAAATTAACTTGTTCAATTTGTTATTACAAACAAACAAAAGTTTAGTCCTTTTACTTTAGAAATTAATCCAAATAAATGTTGACTAAAATATTAACAATTAGGCAGGCAAGAAAATTCATAACAGATTATTTAAATTAATATTCTTTTCATAATTCAGTTCTACATAAATTAAATTCATTTTTGAAATCAGATTTTCTTTAAGCCCCGACAGATGCAGTGGACTACACTACAAGTGTATCAATCATTAGAAAAAGAAAAAGAGATGGAGCTGAGGCGGGTCTTGAGCTTCCTGGCAAACAGAAATGCCTCCCTGATGTACAAAACCCAAACAAGCAAGCTGTAGAAAAAGCCACTCCACATCCATTGTGCACCAACAAAAACATGAAATATTAACTCTTTTTTAAATAGACTATAATTCGTTTCAATAAAAAAAAGGTTATTTTAGGGTGCTGATAGCCTTGTGGGCTTGTACACACCTTGTATGGAGACACTTACCTTGAAGTGGGTAGCCCGGTTTTGATTCCAGCAGCATCTTTCTCCCAACTTTCCAACTCTTTCCATTTCTCCTCTGGAGGTGATTTCTGCCGCTCCCACAGACAGCCTCACATGGACACTCAATGAAGTGCAATTTCTTTTACACTTATGCGCTGGCCTTACTTTTGGCATTTTGAGGTTGCTGTTTCATCATCCCTCACTCATTTCAGATATTTCTCTAATCTACTGTCCAAATAATGGATGAAAATTGGTGATATCTTCTTGACAATAATGTGGCCATTATTATATTTTCTTACAAATCAAATTCTATATCCATTTCTTTATCAATGCTTGTGGAAAAGAAGTGGACTTGTTTCTAGTTTTAACAGTGTCAACACATCACTGCTGATGTATTATGAAGTGCTGTGTCAACAGATGTTTCAACATGTTACCAGTGTTTACAGTCCTACTTAAAATAACATTGACACAGACAGGACGTGCTGTAGATGTTGATTTTTGTGTTTTTTAAGCCAGACTGATAATGCTCCTATCTCCTGACTGTCTTATGCAATCATTTGGAGGCGTTAGTGGTTCAGTCTGATAATCAGTAATCAGAAGGAAGCTTCAGCTGTCATATGTCAATATCAGACAATTGGGCTCGAGGCGACTTGAGCCACTAATGAGATGACTTGCAACTCAACTCAGACTCGGAAGGTAAAAACTCGAGACTCAACTTGGACTCGAGAGAAAATGTCTCCAGACTCGACCTGACTTTTGACAACATGATTTGGAAAATTGCACGCACTCAGGCTTTATGACGAGCCAGAGAGGAGATATACGCCGCTCTTTCCTTTTAGGTTCACTTTATTAATGCTCCATTCACAGTACACTTGTCCATTACCTGATATTGCCCCACACACAACACAGTACTACACATATAGGTTCCTACCACACACCCGCTTCTGCTACAGTGATGATCAGTGGGCAGGGTGTGCGGGATGCCGGTTCCAATAGCAACCGCTATGTCTTCTGTGCCCAAAGTTATTTTCTTTGCATATAAAGAATTTCAATCAGATGGAAAACAAGGACACGCCAAGTGCACGACCGGCAACGCTTTGATAAGAGAAAAAGAGGGCACAACATTGAACTTTATCCACCACCTGAGGACAAGTAAGTGAAACCTGCAAACGTTAGCCTGGTAGCTAGCATTCCTGCCATAGGTTAATATGGCAGGAACGTTAGCCCGACCTGTGGTCAATATGAAGCCAGCAAAGCTAACATTAGTAAAGAGGGCGCACGTGTGTTGTATGTGTGGGAAGATAAGGTTTGACTTGACTTGACAAACCTGTGACTCGACTCGACTCGACTCGACTCGACTCGACTCGACTTGCCCACAACAGAAAAACTTGGGACTTGCTTGAGACTCGAATCAAATGACTCAAATGACTCAATGACTCAAGGCTGTTGCTTGGGACTCGGATCGGAGGGATTTGGGCAATTGTCTGGTCAATATGTCCTTGATAAAGACTATTACCCCAAATAACCCTCACTACTACATCAGTGGCATGTCTGTAGGTATGAGAGAGCACAGATGTGTTAGCTGTTTCTGATGTACAGCATTCACCGTAACTCTGAACCATCATTGAGTGGATGTGAGAGTAAATGGGTGTGAATGAGTAGATGTGAGCTGTGCTGTAAAAGCACTTTGAGTTGTCAGAGAGATTAGAAAAGCTCTGTATAAGCCTACCATTTAGATTTGTTTTGACTCTTACCTTCTGCCTCTTTTGAGAGCTTGACTGCATTGTTTTGCAAGGCACATGGAACTAATTGAAAGCACTGATAAGGGTATCTTTAGTACAAAACAAATGATACTGGCTTTTTAAACCAATGGGAATCATTTCTCATCGTAAATTTGTTCACAATTTTCTTCCCAAGTCCTGAAAGTATTCCTTTAAAAATAGCACAAAATGAATCTGATGAACTTATCTGGTAATGATGCATATTATAGTGGAGCACACAGCCTCTCTCACTCTCTGCTTTCTTTTGTTTGGAGGAGGATTACTAAACTCTTGTATTTGGCTGTTTTATCTACCAGAGCAGACATTCAAGTGTTCTGTTTCTGAGTAATTTCAGTGGCCTCACTGTGAAAAGAACGCCAGGCTTGGAGACCTTGCAAGGATTGTAAACAAAAATCATCTTGAGCAAGTTTCATTCAGCTCATCATTCATCTGCTCAGTAAAGCAACCATGCATTGACATTATTGCACTTATAAACACTGCCCGGGAACAACCAACAACCTTAGTTCAATCATTTACTTGCAGCAGAAACAACTTGTTTTTCTTTCTCCAGAGGAAATTAAGCAGCCTCTTTTTATTGAAGGTTTGTTCTGTTTGCAGGAAGTGGCACCTGGCTGCCCATAAGCCTGAACAACTGGGCGCTGCAGGATGTTGCTTGTTAACAACTTAATCTGTCTCTTCGACATCATAGACAGCAGCTGTTGATGAAAAGGTCCCATTGGCTGGGAAATATTTACGAGCAGGCGATCAGTAAGCCGGGGCTGAAAAAAATCCACATAATTTATGTGGTTTGGTGATGGAAACACAGTGTGGCACAGGAAAACCCTTAACTCGGAAATTACATGGGCACTCATGAACAAGTCGGATGCTAGAGGGGAAGATTTTTTCTTTTTTTTATTTCTCCAATAGGGCTGGAAAATACAGGGCATTTGGAGGTAAATTACTATTTTACTCATCAGCTGTTTCATAATGACACGAGAATGCAGTCAGCTGAAGTCACCATGTTAGACAGGAACTAATCAAACGGCTACAACAGTATTCGTATGGTGCTGATGTTGCGTGTTTCACCTGTCAGTCAGTCATCAGTCAGAGCTGACTTAATGATGGTTACTTGTGGATATTTTATTCCCCTTGGCCTCTAAATTAAAATTTTTCCAACACAGGAAGTTGAGTGCTTTAGTTGCTTTAGTTATGCACATCATGTTAGTAAACTATATTTACATGCAGAACACAGGTGGTTCAGTGTATGAGCACAAGGTTGTGCAGTTAATGTTAAAGGTGCTATGAGGAGAATCTATTTCCGGCGTTATAAAGACTCTGCTACCCATGAGAACGCGCGGCGACTGTCGTAATGCTGCGTTCCAGTAACCTCGGAACTGGGAGTGACATCATCTCCGACTTATCAGCGTTCCAGCTGAGGTCGGAAAAAAACATGCCGATCTACCAGGCTATTGTTGGCTGTTGTTAGACTTCGGGGAGCGTTCCAGTTGCAGTTTCCTACTTGGAAATTCCTACTTCTGACTACAACTGGAACGCACCAAAAGACATGACCCAAGCCAAAACTTGTGTTTGTTGTGATGCTATAATAAATGCAGCATAGACCTTCCTCAGAACTCTGCATTGCTTTACAACTTCTTTTTTCAACAACTTACAGGATGCAAAGCGACAAGGTTATGTATCTCTTTCTAGTGATGTAGTGCTGTTTTTTTACGTGTGACAACAAGCAATTTTTGGAAAACTTAGTATCGTAGTTTTGTAGCCAGCTATATATCGCCACTTACAGCCCAGTGCTCTTAGATGTGTCCGGATAATATAAATTTGCTCTAGGTTTAATTGTCTTGTTCCTGAAGTTGAGTATCCAGGCCAGTCCAGCCCTGCCTGACCCGACCGTGAAGCTAAGGAATAGCATTTATAGATAACCTATTTTGATGCTATAAAACTCATCTTAAAGTGTGTATTTCGATCAGGCATTTATTTAAAAGTGAGACTTTTTTGTAATTACTTAGAAACTCCTCATACCACCTTTAATGTTAATTTATCTCAGGTTATACAGTTTTGTTCATCACAGTGGTGACAGAGACAGAGAGCCTGAGTGTAAAGTCTGCACAGGTAAATATTAGGGGTGAAATGGTTCAGTTAGCCCACGGTTCGGTTTGTATCTCGGTTTTGGGATCACGGTTTCGGTTCGGTTTTGGTTCGTGTTTTGCATTAAAAAAAACAAGAAGTTTGACTTTCCAAAAGAGTCCCTTTACTTTTCTTTTCAGAAAACTATATTATGACAATGCCTCTTAGTCTTAGCTATTATTTGGCTTGAATAAAGTATTATGACATTTATATAAAACACTTCAAATGTAAACATTTTAAGCGGTTAGAGTGCCTCTTAGCTCCCTGGCTAGTGTAGTAACTGACTACTGAAATACAATTTACTATGTATTGTACATCATATACACTATACATGAACAGAACATAATCAGAGGTTAATGTAGTCATGATTATTAAAAAGTTTATGCATTTTTTGTCCTACAATAGAGTTTTAGTTGTTTTTCCAGCTACAAGCATGATTAAACAATGCATAAAGGGAGGAGTGATGAGAAAAAGTGAGAGAGCGCTGGGGCGATCGACTGGCATCTCTATTACACACACAATAAACAAACATGAATGAATCATATGTTTGTATTATGATATCTGATAAACTTAGTTTATTAACACTGCGCCGACTTTTTGAATGGATTAATCAGACTAAAATAACAAGTTTACAGGACGTGGAGACTCTGATGATACCGCTGTCCATCTCATCTGTGCGTATTTGCGCGCTGCTGTATGTTCCTATGAGACAGCGTCAGTCAGAGAACAGTCTGCTCCTGTCTGATCTGCTCTCAGACAAACTAAGAAACATCAGAACAGATGACAAAACTAAGCTTTTGCCTTTTTTGTCATCTGTTCAGCACGCTATGGCTCTGAGATGTTTTTCTCTCCAGCAGCGATCTGTCATCAGCAGGGTTGGTGGGAGAGACCCCGGTGCGGGAGAGAGCGTCCGCCTTCAGGTTCATAAAAAATAAAATATAGCCGTCATTACTTTAATAAGAGCTCACTCAAGGTGAGCTGCTGTAACATCAGGTTCTACGTTATGGGAACAAACTTCTCCAGCACTGTGAAGCTCACTTTTGCTCTGTGTTTGTTGCCCCTCATCAAACCGTGCTGTGTGTGTTGTCATTAATGTTAAACTGAGCATGCGCGTCACTTCTGCAGTCTGAGCTGTTCACATTACAGTCCCCAGTCAGACCACATTTACAGGAGTGATCTGAACAGACAAACAAAACATCGGAATTGAGCATTAAGGACTGCAGTGTGAACGTAACCTGAGAAAGCTAAACCTCTGGGTGATGAGGGCTGAGGTGTTGACTCATGTTGGATGTGCTTCCATTAGCGTATGGGACGAGCGCTGAGCAATGCTCGAACATGGTTTAATTTTTGTCCACTGTTTTCTCTCCCTTGTCATTATAATCCATAAAGAAACCGAAATATCCCCACACCGCAGATTGAACAAAGCCAGTGCTTCTTCAAACTCCGGTCTCTCCACCTCTCCGCTCGCCATAACTTTTATTTGAGTTTTTCTCCTTTTTCGTCTTAGCTTTTGTGAGGCCGATCCGAGCTCCAGAGTGAGAGACGCCGCCTACTCGGCCATGTGCTCGGCTCCTATTACACAGTAGCGATTGGATAGCGGGGCGGGGTTTTGTACAGAGCTGTGCGAGGAGGACGACGAGGGTTGTCTGCAGAGCCGGAGAGCAGGCGCTGGCTCGAGAAATCCGTCTCACAGCTGTTAGAAATGAGTTAATTGCAAAACCGAAAAAGCGCGCTTCATAAAGGTGAATCGAGCCGTGCAGGGCGAACCATACGGTTCGGTTTTAAACCGTAAACTGTTGCACCCCTAGTAAATATGCACAGATATGGTCATCCTCTCTAAATAAATTTGTTCTCAGTAATTCCAATTAAAAATAATAAATTGTTTGTTTCTCCACAGCCTGTACAAAATGATCTTAACCAGTACCAATTTCTTTGTTGACATCATAACAGACAGAAATGTAATTATATCAGCCATATTTAACTCAGGTAGAGAGAGAGAGTACTCCCTCAATTTCATGCTTAACATTTTAAAAAGTGGGTGAATCGTTTCATCCGTCCTCTAGATCACAGCTGCCCGACCTTTTTGGGCCTCAGAGCTCCCCTAGAGATGAGGAGTGTTTTGGAGGGCTACTTACTTGATTGAAAGTTTGTAAGTTTTATCAATTTTGTAGTTTACCTCAAATAATAAATATTATGCACCTGATAGGTTGCATATCATGATGCATGTTTACCATTTACTGTTCATAATTTCTAACATTAATTATCACTCCAGATTATGAAATAATATGAGTACATATTGCATACATGTATTTTGAATTCTTTATTTCTCTAAGAAATTTTCTTGCTATGTACAACACTCGCAGTTTGAGTTTTTTGTTTTTTTGGACAAGTGAATGTGTAAGGGCTCTGGCGGTTACTCATGGTGATAGAGGTGTGGCATCACCATCAACATAATCTTTGACCCCATACAGGTCATTTTCTGTTTTGTTTATATAGTGTTTGTTATTACCAAAACACAACACTGAAAATGAAACATGGCTGTTTATTTAAAGTTCTGTGACAGTAACATTATTTTTAAAAGGTCCCTGAGGCAGCTCATTGGCTTCCTGTGGGCTACCAGATGGGTATACCTGCTCTAGATGTTTCCAGTGTTATATTTGCACATTTACTGTTGGAGTTGTGACTTTATTCAGGAGTTAACCTGCCATTTTTATTATGAAAACCATCAAATCGAATTTGAATAAGTGTGGATCTGGTGAGGTGCCCCATCCTCATGTCAGTTTCATATACCTCATCAAATCATGCTCAAGTGTTTGTGTAATTAGGACCCTGTTTTCCCTTTATTTCAGTTATAATGAATCTGTTCAAAAACTATGTTGTTCTAGATAAAATGCTCTTCGCCAATTCTACTCACATGTAAATGTTGCCAAGACATTTGTTCAATTTACTCTGCTCTCTTTACCTGACACCTCAGATGGACTGATTCAGATCCACAGGAATATTCCAGATCCTCAGTATACCACTGAAGTGATTAAATACAGAAATTCTTTCATAAAAACTGAATGGTGGTTAAACTAATACTCTGACTGTCACATTGATTATCAGCCTTTAAAGGCTTGAAGTCCTGTCTCACATTCAGCACAACAGAATTTGTAATAAACTGCATAAAGAATGGACCCATCCTGTCCTGTGTCTATGTTTCAGGCTGGTGCTGGTGTAATATGGCTTTTTTCTTGGCAATCTTGGGTACATTTCTCACAGATAGGAAAATGCTGACAGTATTAAAATACATTTTTTAACTTATTCACACAGTGATGTATACCCACAATTTTTTAAGAATCAAAACTAAAGTAACCCAATATTGGTGTCTAGGGCTTCCATTTTTGATGCTGTGGTATCCAGCTAGTATCAAGTTGTTTGATTTTTACAAGGATCACATAAAATTTTACAATTCTGGTATTGTAAGTAGCATTTCTTATTCATTTACAGAAAGAAAATATTGAGATATACACAGTCTACCATTATATTGTTTCTCCATTCAGCCATAAAATAACGGACTTTGCTTTTTATGGGTTGATAATGCTCTGCCTTTTTCTCCAGGCCTCTTTTTCCAAAATTCTCTGGCAAAGCTGGGTGTTTTTGCTCCTATTTTCTGTCCATGTTTTTCCCTGCTGGAGGAGGGCAGTTCTGGGATGCCTCAGTGGCCTCTCGGTCAGTCGAAAGGCACACATGGGAGAGGGGCCGCTGTCTGAGCTGGCAGCTTCTGGGACGCCCAGGGGGCTTGATCGGCTGTCAAACCTCAGCTCATGAAAAAGGCAACCAGATGGGGGAAGAGACGGGGCCTGCCAGTGGAAACTTAACCACTTGTCTTCCAGCCACCCCTGCTCCCCCCACTTTCCCCCCACCACACACACACACCAGAGTGCAGTGGGGGAATTATATAGGCCAAAGGGTATGCTAACATCCCCGGAGCCGTGAAACAGAAGCAACTGACTCCCCATGCTTTGGTGTGAGAGCGGCTGTCACTCACTGAGCTCAAAAGAGAAAAAGTACACCGTTGAAATTACGAACACCAGTTTTGGTGTTTCATGCTGGCTGTAGCAAGACCTTTCTTCCACTGCCTCTTCTTTCACAAAGAGGCAACATCTATGGAGTAGATTAATTATTTTTAAAAAATGACAAAACGATGACAAGTAAAATGTTAAATGTATTTTATATAATGGGCTCTTACATAACCTCAAATATTCCAACAGTTTTCAAAGCCAGAAAATCTTTCATTTTCTTGAGCTGTTACGGTTTAAGCCATGACTGAGCTGCCATGGTAAGACACAACAATTTATCAATTGCTATGGAAACACTGGATGCTGCATTAGACGCTAAAGGAAATGCAACTGTGAGCTGCTATTTTATTTCTTTATCTCATCTGTATTTTGGATTTGTAGACTTTAGATCAACTGTGACTATTTTCTGCAATTGGCTGCACATTCTCCTACCCAGGCTCATCAGTAACTCACCCTACCCTCTGCTCCTCCCAGTCCCTGTAACCTTGAGGATAAATTCGGGATTTCCTAGTTAAGGGGGAATGAGCAGCACATCTATCCAACTCAGCTGCTCCTTGTGTTTTTGTTAAAGACGTTTTAAGGACATCCCTGTTTTTATTTCACAGATTAATTTTACATGATACCTGAGGAAAGCAGTTAAAGGCAGCCTTCCCGGTTTGTGATTAGTGATTGCTTTGCGTTTAATCTGATTGTGTATCCACTAAACAGGTACCTCTAAAGCTGACTAATGAAGTCAATGTGAAAATGCAAACTGCTGCAGTTCCCCAAGTGTCCACTAGAGGCTATCTATAGAAGCAAGTTATATTCACACTTATGCTGCGTTCCATTAACCTCGGAACTGGGAGTGACCTCATCTCCGACTTATCGACGTTCCAGTTGAAGTCGGAAAAAAACATGCCGCTCTACCAGGCTATTGTTAGCCGTTGTTAGCACGCCCTGCGTTGTTGTTCACAAATACCACATGAAGAATGTGATTATCACTATGGCAGCATTTTTTGTAAATATAAGTCTATCAGTACTATGTATACAGCTGATTTTGAGCGACACACACTAGTCAGAAGTGCAAATAAATGGATTATTATATAAATGTTTACCCTGGGGGCAGCCATCTTCGATTGTCAACTCGGGGGTGGCAGGTTCCCCCAAGTTCCCAGTAGGAAATTCCAACCTCAGGGGGTGTTCCAGTTGCAGTTTCGTACTCAGAACTCGGAAATTCCGACTTCCGACTACAACTGCAATACACCATAAGACCGTGTTAACAAGGCAATGTTGTCACCAAAACAGAGAAGTTTCTTTCCTTCTTTTTTCAAAAGCTGTCCACATTTGCACTGATCTGTGAGAAAGACTGAAAACGCAATCCCTTGCATGATAGACCAGTAGTTGGAGAAGTAAATTTGTTGTGTCCTTGTTAATATAACAAATGCACCTCCACTGGTCAGAGTATTGCTACAGCAAATCCACATGATGTTGGAGGAGCGATACAAAAACGGAGCACAGTTAGCAGCACAGTTTGCTCTGTCATCGGCCATAGTTTTTGTTGTTCCTAGGTGCGCATGCAATCCTTATCTGCATGAGTGACACACATGTGCCATGCATCACCATTTTCCCTAATAACACTGATTCCTGTTAAAACAGAGACAGGTACAAAAGCCTCTTTCAAACTTTTCATTCTGGACCTTGGTTTCAAATGTTTGCAGATTCAGGCATACCAGGTCCCATTCTTGTGTAAATGGACGTCGTAAATTCAACGAAACCTTTGCATTTTGGAAAATTTCCTTTGTTATGTAAGAAATGGAAATTGTTGCAGCCTCCTGGGCTCCAAAAAAAACAGAAGAAAAAATGCAGAAGTGAAGAATGGCAGTCATACACGCTGAAAATCTTGCAAGCTTTAAGTCAGGGGAACTTGCGCAGTACTGACTCCTGGGTTGGCCTAAAAAAATAAGTAATCACTGCACTACTCTATTGATGAGTCATGCCAGAATACTATACCAAAATGTTTTCATTACATTAGATTATGTTATATTCAACGGTGGCACAGTTGGATAGTGCACGTTCTCAGTAATTGGGAGGTTGAAGGTTCAAGCCCAGCTCCAGGTGAAACATGGCAATGTGTCCTTGGGCAATACTTAGCCCTGAGTTGCTCCCACTGCTGCATCAGTGGCGTGTAAATTGGCATAAAAGGATGTGATTGTGTTAGTTGATACTAATGGATAACTAAAAAAAAAAAAAATCAGAACCTTCAGTGAGAGAAAGTGAGAGTGAATGGGTGTGAATGCCTAAGTGTGACCTGCTGTGTAAAACAGATTTGAGTAGTCAAAGTCTAGAAAAGTGCAATATAAGCTTAAGGTCTTTTATCATTTAACCATATCATGCAATGACTTGTATGTTCTAGACTAATGCCACGTTGTATGTTCTATCAATGGACTCACATGTAAATTTGCTTCACAGCTAACTCTGGTCCAACAGCTGTGCTCTGCATGGCCCCTGTCAACAAAACTATTAACTAAATTAAAAATTACATTTCTGGTGGTGTTGCTTTTTCATATGACTACTGGCTATTTGTAGCCTGTTACCTCTTTGTAGCCATTTACACCAACTTTTATTGCAGCATATCTAATTCACTTTCTCACAACAAATCAAGGAGAAAAGAGAAGAAGGGTGGTTATTTTAGGTTAAGTACATCTGGCACATATAAAAGCCCAGGGCTTATTTAAGATTTAAAAAAAAAAGCTTTAAGCCTTTAATAATGTGAGTCCAAGAAATTGAGAACAACATGAATCCAAAAGAATAGCACAAAAACTGTATATTTTCTTTAGTTGTAGGCAATGATTTGTTTTTATAGTTTAAATTAAATTTGTAAGAACACAAGTTATCCCTGAATCAAAATTGCCCTGAAACTGAAAACATGAAGTCAAACACAAATGAAAATAAATCTCAATAAAAACAAAGCTATCATAACCTGCTTTGGGGCTTGTTCATATAAAAGAAAAGAACACAGGTTTTTCACTTTTTCTTATAAAAATGCCAGTTAAGTGTTCTCCAACTTTCCCCTAAATCAATAAACCTTGAAAATTTCCATACCTCCAATATTCAAAGTGATTCATGTTTTGGAAGACGTGCTGTATCGTAAAATCAGAGGGTGATTATTTTCCATGTAGTGGAGTTTTACACGTCCTGCCCACTCCACTCTAATACTCCTGCTCCGACATCCTCTCAACACCTAACTGCTGTTTTTCTTTAACCATCCTCAGCACACAGGCTCATTCATTACATCCAAGGCCAATTTATGCACATGCACATGTTTCAACCGGGTGCCCTGAGCAGGAATGTGTCTCAACACGTAGAAAAAGATAGAAGTGCCAACTATCCAGCTGCAAATAGACTGTTTTGATGACCTGCTGGCAGTGTTGTTCCTTAAAAACATTTTCTCTATAAAGAACCATCAGTCCCCCTCCCCGTTCTCTCTATTTCCAGGGGTTGTGATGATTGGAAAGAGTGGCACTCACAGTTTCTGTGTGTTTGTGTGGTTTATTTTCAGATGAGAGATGTTCAGTTTAACCACCTGACCAGGTTCATCGGGGCCTGCATCGACCCTCCAAACATCTGCATAGTGACTGAGTACTGTCCCAGAGGAAGCCTGCAGGTAAAGCTCTTTTTTATACACCACAATTTTATTTTTTGGGCAGTTCTGTGACTTGGATGTCTTAGACTTACAGTGGGTTTCAGAGTTAGACAGTAGATGTCTGTTAGACATTAACATATGAGGCAGGAAATTTTCCCTTGGAGGACATAAAAGTGAGGACAGGAGTTTGGGATATTGAAACAAGTCCAGAAAACAATCAGGAGCAAATACAAATACATAATATAACGGAACTATCCATAGAGTTTTTGTACTGAAATATGTAATTAATTGACTAATGGCCAAACTGGAGTTAAACATTTTATGCAGTTGCATACACATAACCTTAAATAATACCAAGCAATAATAATTCAATGTTTTTACTTGTAAAGGAGTGTCTTGTCATGTGGACTGAATATAATCTAATGTGCAGAACATGCACAATGTGTAGGGCCTCCTTATCTTACCTGTTTTAATTACTCATCGAACTCTGTTCTGGTATGATAAGTATTATTGAGGACACATTAAATGGTGGCCACATACAGGGCTGTGATTATGAATCATGTCTTTGCATATTAACAGGTGATATAATCATTAATTTTCTCAAGAATGGCACAGTGCACGTGGAGGCAACAGTTTCCAACACACTGTCTTTGTAAGCCTCTTTTTCCTCCAGAGATTTTTAATAGGGACATAATGCTATTTGGACCCAAAGAATACAATGTGTATGCTGTTCAAGGCCCTGGACACCCACACAGACGTTAGTTAAATTAGACCTCTTCTCAAGATTGCGTGGGTGTGGTAAAGATGGTTTAACTTACGGCGTCACAACTCTGTGAAAGTTGTAAAGCTTGTTTAGGTAGGAAGAGTCGTTGACCTGTTGGTCCTTAAAGGCCCCATATTTTGTTTTTTTTCTGCAGTTAAACATGGATCCTTGATCAACATGATCAACATCAACAGTTGGCTGATTTAATTCAGCCAACTGTTAAACTTCTATTGACTTATGTAAGAATGCTCAAACATTGAAGTTTATCATTTAGACTTGCAACAGATAACGTAAACATTGATGAACATGTTTTCCAGTTACCTCTGGTTCACTTCACCCTGCTGTTAGCATTAGCTCATGACAATGGGCAAAATAAATCCTTCACAAATACTTCATCTGCCTCCAGGGGTCAATCATTGGTAAAAATCAGCTGCAGTAGCCAGGCATCAACTATAAGAGGGCAGCTGCTAAGCATATTTCTAACAGTAGCCTATGCATGATTTTAATGCTTTTGAGTTTCATGATTCAGATTTGGACCATAACTGTTCAGCAATATTAACAATTTTAAAAAAGGTTTCTGGGTTTGGTTGCTCCTAAATCAAACAGCACCAAACCAATTGCCTTAGTAAAATCTTCGAAGATTTGGATTTTGTTTTAAAACTTTATTAGTAGAGCTTCACAGTTAGGGTGCAGTCTGACAGTGGGCGTGGTTGGTAATCTGAAGGTTGCAGGTTTGAGCCAGGCTCTAGCTGAAGTCCAAGTTGCTTCCGCTACTGCGTCAGTGGCGTGCAAATGGGTATGAAAGAAATGTATCTGTGCAAAAGTTTTAGGTAACACTGATGGGCTACTTACATAGACACTCTGAACCATCTGTGAGTGACTGTGAGAGTGAATGGGTGGATGTGACCTGTTCTGTAAAGCTCCTTTAAGTAGTCAAAATGGCTAAAAGCACCATATAAGCTCAAGTCCATTATCATTTACCATTTGTTGATCTAAATATATATCAAAGGTGCAAAGAACAGACCTAAAAGCAATGAGAGAAAACAGTTTTAACAAATATCAGTCCTCATATTGATTCCTGGCAGAGTTTGTACTTCCTGTAAGGAGACGTACCACTGTATTTAGTCTACAGGGAGCTTACGTCACATGGCATAATCCTTGAATATATCTCTGTCCTTGCCCAAGACTCAGTCTTTCTCATATTCATGTTTGAATAATACACGTGTGATTTTATAATAGGACTTGTTCCTGGCTTGAACTCTCTGTTGTAAAACACCAGCAGTCTCTTAAATATTTGAAGTCTTCAACAGACCTCATCAGTCACACTGGTAGAGAGGAGACTTCTGTACTTAACTCTGTCTGAAAATGATTTAAAGGAACTGAATGGTGAAGCAAGCTCCAGTCTTTGTTTCCTTTAGAGGTTAGAACATATATTTTTTTTGGCTGTTATGATGGTCTGATGGTGCTGGAGGCACAATCTGATGCTTTTGATGTTAATTGGAAGGTTGCAGGTTTGAACCCATTGTCACCTGTAACATGGCAATGTGTCCCTGGGTAAGACAACCCAAAGTTGATCCCACTGCTGCATTGGTGGTGTGTAAATGGGTATGAATTAGGGCTGAACGATTTGAGAAAATAATCTAATTGCGATATTTTTCCCCAATACTGCAATTGCGATTTACTCTGCGATTGTTTTAATGTTCCTCATCTTATGTATTCTTAAACAAACATAAGCAGTAGATCGTTTTATAGTTTAAAACATTAAATCAACCTAAGGATAAAAGATTTGAGAAAAAGTTGAGAAGTGAAGAACAGAAGCAAAACAGGTATGAAATTGTAAAAACTGGGTTAAAAAAATGGTACGAAAGTGGAAAAAAAGTTAATAGGTGCAAAAAAGGTATGAAATTGCAAAAGAAAATGGAAAAATCAGCAAAATTGGGATGAATTAAATTGGGGATAAATTTCAAAAAACATGTAAAAATTCCAAACATTGTCTTACAGTGGCCAAAAAAAAGATGAATGGGAGCCAGATAGGCATAAAGTTGTAAAAACTTTGTTAAAAAGGTTAAAATAGGCCTGAAATTGCAAGAAACTACATCACAATGCCAAAATGCTCAACACATTTTGGGTTAAAAATATTGCACTGTCTGCGATTTGAAAATTGCAACAAGCCATATTGCGATTTAATCTAATTTGCAATTAATTGTTCAGCCCTCGTATGAAATTGTCTAAATGTGTCAGGTAATACTGATGGACTACGTACATAAAACTTTGTACCGCCAGTGGGTGACTGAGAGTGAATGGGTGTGATTGTGGCTGCTTTGACTAATCAGAGAGATCTGAAATGCACCTCATAAACTCAAGTCCATTTGCTAATACAAACCTGAAATTTGTGTTGTATCTTGACTGCCAGACACAGACTCCACTGTGGTACTTGATCTTTAAAGGGACTGTGAGGAGTTTCTAAATAATTACAAAAAAGTCTCACTTTTAGATATATGCCTGATGGAAATACACATTTTAAGATGAGTTTTATAGCATCAACATAGGTTATCTATAAATGCTATTCCTTAGCCTTTTGGTCGGGTCGGACAGGGCTGGACTGGCCTGGATACTCAACTTCAGGAACAAGACAATTAAAACTAGAGCAAATGTATATTATTTTATTATTTATATTACACGTCTTAGAGCACCACGCTGTAAGTAGCGATACATAGCCGGCTACAAAACTACGATAATAAGTTTTCCAAAAACTGCTTGTTGTCACACATGAAAAATACCGCTACATAACTAGAAAGAGATACATTACCTCTGCGCTTTGCATCCTGTAAGTTGTTGAATAAGAAGCTGTAAAGCAATGCAGAGTTCTGAGGAAGGTCCTAGCGGCATTTTTATTAGCATCCCAACACACAAACACACGATTTGGCCCGTGGTGCGTTCAAGTTGTAGGCAGAAGTAGGAATATCCGAGTTCCGAGTGGGAAAATGCAACTGAAATGTCCCCCAAGGTCTGAATTTCCTACTGGGAACTCGGTGAAACCTCGCCACCCCCGAGTTGACAATCGAAGATGGATGCCCCTAGTGTGAACAGTTATTTAGCTCCTGTAATAATCAATTTATTTATTTATTTATCTGACTGGGGTGTGTCGCTCTAGATCAGCTGTATACATAGTATTGTTAGACTTATATTTACGAAAATGCTGCCACAGTGATAGTCACATTCTTCATGTGATATTTGTGAACAACAATGCAGGCATGCTAACAACAGCTAACAATAGCCTGGTAGATCGGCATGTTTTCCGACTTTGTAACTGGAACTCTGATAACTCTGAGATGATGTCCCTCCCAGTTCTGCGGTCACTGGAACGCAGCATTATGACAGTCGCCGCGCGTGCTCATGGGTAGCAGAGTCTTTTACGTTGCCGGTAATAGATTCTCCTCACAGTCCCTTTAGTATATTTAGTGTTCACGTTCATTTCTGCAGATCAGCCCTGCTGTGAGGGGAGGGACGGACTGCTTCATTTGCCACATGTGACAGAACAAACACAACACACAGCTTTGTAATTGTATCAAGCCAATATCTTGTACAATTACAGTTTAGGAGACTGTAATAGTAATTGAAATTGGATTAATTAAGCACTAAAAAAAATCACCATGCTATATTCACTGTCAGGACTACAACGCATGATAAATGTTCAATTTTCAAGGCCCATGGGTCCTTAAATGTCACAGCTACTTGGTAAGCCTATATTCGCACTTAATATGTGTAGTCCAACCTCAGATGTAGTTTCTTTGCTTTTCCTTTCTTTTGCTGGCTTCATTTTTATCAAGAGCTAGTGCAGAGAATGAAAAATGACTGAATGGCATTTGGGAGGAAGCTGATTCTGTTTTAATCTCAAACATAAACCTCAAGTCTGCCTTTGCTCTTCGAGGATCTAAAGATAAAGCAGAAATGTTTTCTTCCCTGTCTGTAAAAGTATCCTGCCCCAATATGATATGTTTTTGTTTTTCCAGGATATTTTGGAGAACGAGAGCATCAATCTGGACTGGATGTTCCGCTACTCTCTGATCAACGACATAGTGAAGGTAGGTGGAAGTCTGACTGAAGACAGTAAACAAAGAACAGACGTAAGAGGCTGAAGAGAACTATTGACTTCTGTGATCTTTAACACAAAAGTGGTCAAATTACGTCTCTTTTTTGGATTTGAATTTGTTGCATTGTGTGCCTCACAGCTGCACACAAAATGTCTCTGTTGCCATGGTTTCACAGGGAGAGTTTGTGGAAGAGAGTGAGACAACCGAACTGGCACAAAAATGTATTTTTGGCTCAGTGCAGTGGTTGAAACTACAGTAAATATTACACTTATATCATGTAAACTAGAACAGAAACATAATCATAAACTCTGCTGAAATTTCCATCCAGCTTAATCAAACCTAATCATGGACTCACTTTAGAGGATTATTTCAAATCTGTCTTCACAAAGAGGCTTTCTGTGCTGAGAGTGGACTCTTGGATACATTTGATATCGAGCTATGTGAGTGTTGAAGACTGTAGAGTAAATTTCTCCACACAGATAGAAGCGCTCTGCAGAGAGGAGGTGCTGCTGAAGCTTAAAGAGAAGTTTGACTCACCATTTTCAACAAACGTTCAGTACAAGTAAATTCAGTCTTCTTACAGAGGAGTCGGCAGGAATTTCACACAGAAGTTTCAGATATTTTGGTATTTCTAAGCTCAAATACTCTCCATTAAACAGATATGGATTTTATTTGTTGTTTTTTATGTTTTTTATGAACAAATTACATGCTTGTCAAAATTTTCTGATTAAAAAATATGAAAATATACATGTGTGCACATGTATATGTATAATATGTATATGTGTATAAATGTCTATATGTGTATGCATGCACATATTTTCCTGTATGCATGTCTTTATGTATATTTGGATATGTTTGTGTATATTCATATACATATATGTATATGTGTATGTATGTCTGTTTGTGATTATGTATGTGTGTATGTGTATGTATGGATGAGGGTAGACGTGTGTATTTGTATGTCTGTATATGAATATACATTTTTTTTTGTGTTGACAGATACATTTCTGTATAGTCAATTTAATAACTTTGACATCCCAAGTTCGCTTGATTTTTTTCATTAAATGATTAAGTCTTATCCTTTCAGAGATAGATTAAAGATTTTTTTAAACTAATTGCATGTTCATATTTATATAAGCTGGGAAGCTGAATAATTTGTTTTTACGGTTATTGATGGAGAGGGGGTGGGAATAAAGTTTTTACTTCTTACCACTCCTTTTTAGACATGTGATATTTATTCAAGTGCTATTTTTTTCTGGCTGTACTTTTATTTTGCCTTTTGTTATATATTGAAATAAACATATTAAATCAAATTAAATATAATATGAATATAATATATTTCCATTGCCTAGTTTCACTGATATTCCATCTGTCTGGTCTGTCCCTGAAACATGACTTCTTTCAACTTTATCAAAGTAGATTATTACCATATGTCTGGATTTGTGTCTTTTCATGTGTGATTTGCTCTTCAGGAAAGAATAAGCCGCCTCTAATACTTGATTTCACGCTCCTCTCCACCAGGGAATGAACTATCTCCACAACAGCTACATCGGCTGCCACGGAAATCTGAAGTCATCTAATTGCGTGGTGGACAGTCGATTTGTTTTGAAGATCACAGATTATGGTTTGGCCAGTTTCCGTACGTCCTGCGAAAACGACGACTCGCACGCACTCTATGCTAGTGAGTCTGAATCTTTTCATTCACAAAAATATGAGTTCCTGTTGCATTCAGATAGATTCATAGTGTTTTTTTCCCGCCCCTGTGTGGTTTTCAGAGAAACTGTGGACGGCTCCTGAGCTACTTATATATGACCGTCATCCTCCTCAAGGGACACAGAAGGGTGATGTGTACAGTTTTGGCATCATCCTGCAGGAAATAGCCCTCAGGAATGGACCTTTCTATGTGGAGGGCATGGATCTGAGCCCTAAAGGTAAACACAACTGTCCATGATAGGCCTCTTAGAGGTCAGCTGGATTCTTTTAATCAGAAAACATGCAACTTTAAGTCATAGCTGTCAGTGTTGATTCATTAATCCCAATGAGTAAATGCTGCCCAGTTCTACACCTTTTTACACCTTCAAGCAGAAGTTTCGTTATCAATCTGACAGAACAATGACGTTTAGCAAGCACTGTTACTTTGGCAATGGCCACTTTTTTCACAAGTCATGTGTGTGGCTCTACAGCACAAGTTCACACACCAGCCTGCAGCTTAAAAAGAAGACAGCTGGCTTGGTGCTTTTGAAAGGATAAGTTCGGTTTCTACAGCTTTCACATTGTTTATAGAATGAAGTAGAACAATATACTCACCCTGAAGGCTTTCCTGATCCAAACAGTGCTTCGGGAGATATTTAGATCCAAAATCAAGCGGCGGACATCCGTATAATGGTAGCACATGGGGCATGTATAGCGCCACTCCTAAAACTGCATTAATCATCATAAAACTCATTAGTTTCACCAATATTTCATCATGGTCCGATCGGGCTACTCCTCCATTACAGTCTGTGTCGCTCCAGACATGTCTTAATGACTGTGCTGACCTCTGAACTGAAGAAGAAGAGTGTATGCCTCCGCACATGCGCAGTACTCTCTGGAGAGCTGCCTCCGCATCCTCCTTTCGATGAGCTCCTCATCTGTATACTCTCGCTCAAAACTGTAAGGACACCCATCATGTTCAAAGTTCTCCACAAAATCTTCATCCGATAGATATTCGTCCATTTTGTACAAAACTGGAAGAAGAAAGTCGTTGTGTAGCCGGCGGTCTTCCCCTGAAACAATGAGCTGTACTGTGCATGCGCGGAGGCAAGCGCTCTTCTTCGTCAGTTCAGAGGTCGGCACAGTTACAAAAACATGTCTGGAGTGACAGACTGTCGTGGAGGAGTAGTGTGAGCGGACCATGATGAAATATTGGTGAAACTAATGAGTTTCTGGACGATTAATGCAGTTTTAGGAGCGGCGCTAACATACCCCATATGCTACCATTATACGGATGTCCGCCGCTCGATTTTGGATCTAAATATCTCCTGAAACACTGTTTGGATCAGGAAAGCCTTCTGGGTGAGTATATTGTTCTACTTTATTCTATAAACAATGTGAAAGCTGTAGGAACCGAGCTTATCCTTTAATACAGTTATGGTGGCTAAAAGACAGAAGAGGTGTTGACAAATTAAGCTAAAAAAGAGATAAGAGAAATTAACCAAGCAAGAAGTGAGCCAAAAGAAAATTATGGACATCATTGTTCCTGTTAAAAGTTATTGCATCAACTGTGAAAATAGGATTTAAAGAAAGGATGGTTGGATGTTGTTGCTGCAAAAATTCTCAGAGAGCTCTGTGAACTGGTCAAAAGTATTTGCACCTTTTAATATTTTAAACCTTCAACCTTCAACCTTGATACAGTTCACTTTGGCATTTTCATTTACTTTCCAGTCAGGGGCAAGTTCTTTATTCTGTGTACAAGCTGCTGTCTTCACCTACCACAGAATCACTGTGGCCCAGTGGTTCAGTTAGTTGTCTTTCAATGGTAAAGATGGAGTATTGATCTCAGTATATTCAGTCACATATTACGGGTCCTTGCAGAAGATGCTTTGTCCCTTATTATTGACTTTCCCTGCCATCGCTGAGTGAACATGATGTGAGGGAGTGAGAAAAAGAGTAGTTGAATGTCTTTCAAAAAAAAACTCAGATTAAATTGTTGTGTGTCAAAAGAAAAGCATTTTTCTCAGACAGAAAGCTCAGTATTTCCAGCTTAAGACAGTAAAATCACAACATAGTAAGTAGCACAATGAACAGTATCTCAAAAAACTCAGCTGAATTTCAGGGGTGGAAATAGTTCACATTAAACTGGCCACCAAAAATATTCTGGTCTATTATTTCTCCTCTTTAATAATACTAATTGGCATTATGTCATGTTTTGCTAAAAAGCTTCATAAGTCACCTTTACAATACGGTACAACATGTAAGCACTGTGCACGTGAGGACAAATGTGCCAAAATCCTGGAGGCTGCTGTTCCAGTGCCGCATTATTTGCTGTCAGCCCTGGTACCATTTCCAAACTTAGGCCCAAGCTCTGTGAGACTGTTCACATCAAAGATGGATCTCGAAGTGGGCATCCCAGGGAGACAACACCCCAAGAATACTTGTTCCTATCCCTTCCTTCACTGAAGAACTGTGGGATTCCTTCCAGGGAGGGGAGGATTTTGGCACATTTTCTGGGGGCGCTGACCGCATGTATAGCTGTGTTGCACATTCCACAAATGCTCAAACCTTGGAAGCTGTTACTCCTTACAAAAGAGACTAACCAGAATTTCTGACAACATAAAATACAATACCAAGTGGTAATGTTAAAGGGGAGAAACAATTGGAAAATAACTACAAGCATGATGTATATTTAAAATGTACTTTAAATACTGAATATTTGAGTAGACTGCTTGTTTTGTGTAAAAAGGACAAAGTCAGGTCTGTTATTAGTAATCCCTCATTTGTTCAAGTATAAAAGTGAAGTGTACATGAAGATTTGGCTGACATCAAATAATAGTAGCAAAGACTATCAGTCTCCTCAGATTCTTAATCCCTGATTCCTAATTCATTAGGACACTGGAAAGTACTGGTCAATACAGTCCTGTAAATGCAATAAATGTAAAATATGGCAATATTTTTACATTTTCAGACTTTAAAAAGCTATTTTGTAAGGAACTACTCTGAGAAAGTTTCCCAAGACTCCCCTCAGGAAAAAAAGGAAGTTAACTTCATCCTTTGGCCTTTCACTGCATTTCAAAACGGACCTTTTGTAAGGTCAGACGACTCTGACCTACTACTTGCATGTCCCTGCAGCTATGAACACAAACAAGAAACACATGTTAGACAGATGTCAGTAACATATGGAGAAAAAAAGAACATGTCTCATATCTGAAACTTGACAAAAGGATGGATCCCTAAAACAACAAACTAACAATAAACGGAGGAGGAGAAAAGGTCAAAGTATTATTACTAGTTGTAGAACCACAAAGGTCAGTGAAAATAAATTAAATGCTGGCTGCTTGTGAATTTATTCTGTTTTTGTTTGAATGGGCAGATGCTTTGTAGAAATGTATGCATATACAATAACTACATATACATACATATATATATATATAGATAGATAGATAGATAGATAGATAGATAGATAGATAGATAGATAGATAGATAGATAGATAGATAGATAGATAGATAGATAGATAGATAGATAGATAGATAGATAGATAGAGATAGTACAAATCCAGCTTAGAGGTTGGCTTTGTACTTGTTCTCAGTACTAATTGCAGTTGTAGAGGATAAAATTGAGTATTTGTGTAAGCATAATCAAGGTATTGTTACAGACACTTGCCTGACAAGAGATTAATATATTGACTGACTTCTGGATTGGAGATTGCGTTATAAGGGATCTGGTCCTTCCTCTTTTGCTCTTCATGTCGGCTGTTTTGTGCTTTTTGGATGTATTTGCTGTGATGTACTTTGATACAAGAGTTCTTGACGTAAATGTCACTCTTTAGTTTATTTTTAAAATGCATTTTTGCACTGTACAGGTTTTGTTTCAGATTACAGTAGTTAACCTTATTTAATGAAACATGAGAATAAACCCCCTGGGTTTGTTTAACTGAACATGCTCTCAAACCTGAAAAAAATATTGAACTGAGAGTTCCCTAAAGAAAAGAGAGATTTTAATTAAATAAAGCCATTATCAGCATTTTTTTTTTAAAAGAGGCTTATTAAAATAAATGCCTGTGGTCTCCCACAGAATCACCTGTGGTTAGGATGCCATGTTGTGCCTCCGGATTTTTAAAGATCCACACCCACCTGTGGTACAATCCCCAAAACTCTGTTTTAAGACCAGCAAATATTATTGATCTTTTAGTGAAAGCTGTGTTGCATTGCACTGGGACAGCCAGGATAAAAATTAATCAACCAGTTGAACGAGCTACACTACTGTGTGTTGGACACTGTGGTGCATTTGAGGTCTAGTCTGATACATTTTGTTGCATTTATGTTGGCTCAGAAAAATGACTTTTTAATTAAGATTTGAAGATGATATGTCCAAATGAAATTTCAAGAGACATTAATTAAGAATTGTTGAGGTTCTTGATCAAATAATGTTTTGAGGAAAAAATGTTTTCTTAGCGATATAAAATAATTTAATTAGTTACATTATTTGATTTGCTGAGTGGCCACATGTCTAACCAGCTACAGCGGAGTCAGTCTCATCCTGCCTCAAATAGTCTCTGCAGAAAAAAAACAGGGAGAGGAGGACGGAGCAATAAACCACAAATAACTACACAGAATTGTCACAATAAAAATGTTAGGGGATGTGCAAAACCTTTCAATTACATATCTGACAAGGTGATTGGACGATCTTTCTGCCAGTCAAATCAGCCAAATCAGACATTGTTGTAGGTGTGTGTAAATGCTAAGACAAACTCACCAAATCAGGGAAGTGGAGAGAAAATATCCTGTCTATAAAGGACATTTTAGCTTCATTATTTGTTTTTCTTGTAATAATGAAATGTGGTTCAGATCTGATAAAACTGCTTCTCTAGCTGTTAGCATCTATGCTAATCTCTGTACAATCAGGCGCCTGCTGTTGTCTTGCTTGTAGCTCTTACCTCTCCACATGCTAAAGAACGCTGATTGGGCCGTCTTCCTTTGGGCAGCTCACAGTCATTGGAGATTGGACATTGGTAAGATGGATCTGCCTGATTACAGACAATGAATCAGCAGATCCGTCTGCACTGAAATATTGTGATAATAGAGAAAAGGACATAAAGCCAAAGACGACAGACTCAGAACATGGTATGCAGGCTCTAACTGCCAAACCAGCTAGACTGCAGAAGATTTTTTCTTTTAGACCATCAGACTCCATTAACCAAAACATTTTACCTATCTGCCCTCCAGAGCCAGACTTACATATCTGATGCTGCCTTGACCACTTTGCCACTCTGTATTTTTCTCGGGCTTTGCTGTCTAAATAATAAGTTTCGATCCAGCACAACATTTTTATAACACAGAAAAACAAAAGCAAAAGGCAGTGCTGACCAGAAACTCTCACTCCAGTTCTATGTGCTTTAATTGCTGTTTTTGTAAGAGGAGTTTGGTGGCCTTGAAAAGTGCAATGTTGCGGTTGTTTTGGGTGTCCAGAAAGCTGTTTATTTCTTTAGGGATCATTTGGAAAGTTTCAATGACAATCTTTGAGTCAGTGACAAAAACAAGCTCCTGTAGTGGTCTGACTCAGACTGCAGGATCAGATTGCAGCAGTTATGGTCTGTTTTGAGGCTGCTGGTTTTAACTACATGGTGCAAGGATGTGCAGTACTATGCTCAATTTAAAGCAGATATGAAGATGCTGTATAGTGAGAAGGGGAGAGGTTTTAAGACTAATAAAGTTTATGTTTGTGAATTTACAAAACAGAGAATGAACAGAAGAAAAATCCAAATCAAATCAATTTGTGATGTGTGCATTTGCCTTCAAAAATATCAATTCTTTAACATACAGTTGTGCAAAGTCAGGATTTTTATACGTTTGTCAGGTGTAGATGAACCAATCAAACTTAACAAGTGCTAATGAGCGTCATATCCATGCAGTGTGGAGGTTAAAACTTCACTGAAACAGAAACAGCTGCGTAGAACGTCCTTAAACTATAAGAAACAGCCAAACTCTGCTACCAAGGTGAGGTTATGAAGGACAGCCTCATGTCAAAGCACAGGTTTCAAGATATGCTGATTAAGCCTGTTTGAAGAAACACAATGTAAAGAACTATGGACAAAGTGGTGCTCCAAGGCAACTTAGGCACTGTTTACATGACAACAGACAAACAGAAAACGTTTCCATTTTCATGACGTTTTCACCTTTCGTTGTCATGGGAATGGTGCTCAGAGTCTCTGAATCTACAAACTTTTGAAGCCAGGGTCCTAAGTGAGAAGTGCTTAAAACATTCTTCGCATTCATATATAAAGCGGGGCATGTGCAGTACTCCTACAAATACATTCTTAGATCAACAACAACAACAACAACATCTACCGAGTAACATTTGTGCTGCTTACCGTACTCGGTTTGTCATCAAGACAAAAACATACAGACACATTTGTTGTCCAGACAAGAAACTTCTGCATCTTTGTTGCCATTGCCACTCACCATTGTTGCTCATGAAAAGTTTCTCTTCACCAGAACGCATAAGTTTGTTGTAACACCGCTGTTTCACTACAAGCCTTCATTGCCAGCTACTGGTCTGGTGTGCACATTTTCAGACGTTCTAGTGTTTCTTTGTGAATGCAGAGTGCGCTCGAAAACACAAAGGAAAACTTTCCATTTCTGGTGACAACGGCGTTGTGTAATTGGGGTCTTAGTGCAGCATATGACAGACACATGCTTGCTCCAGATGTCCATCAGTGCAATCAGCTCAGAACGGACAGATAGTTGGATCCAGGCACACCCATCTGGAGAAGTCCAGTGCTCAGTGATTCTTCATGGGGGCTAAAAGCCAAACCTCCAACATCGAAACAAGGCAAAGGAGGTTAGCTTTACCCAAAAACTTCTGCCAGACGAGGGGCAGTGTTGAACATGTCACCTATATTTTACTTGAATCTTTTAAAGCACACATAAACGTAGCTCAAGCCACAGAATAACCTTACCTGATCAATATAAAAGGAAGAGGTCAATCCCTTTTAAACAGACAAAGCAGAGCTAAAATAAAAGTGCTGAACCAAACATAAAGTTGCCTCTGAAAAGACATTAATGTTATATAACCACATCCAAAGTGGTATTTTGTGTACATATTTCAGCAGCCATGCTCACAATTCTGAAAGATTAGGTTTGAAAAAGTCGACTTGAGCCGCTAATGAGACGACTTGCAACTTGCAACGACTCAGAGACTCAACTCGAGACTCAACTTGGACTCGGGAGAAAATGTCTCCAGACTCGACCTGACCTGAGACAACATGATTTGGAAAATTGCACGCAATCAGGCTTTATAAGAAGAGCCAGACAGGAGATATATGCCACTCTTTCCTTTTGGGTTCACTTTATTGATGCTCCATTCACAGTACACTTGTCCATCACCTATTATTGTCCCCCACATGACACAGTACTACACACATACATTCCTGTGTTCCTGCATATGTGAGGACACTTGAAGCCAAGTAAGTGAAACCTGCAAACGTTAGCCAGGTAGCTAGCGTTCCTGCCATAGGTCAATATGGCAGGAACATTAGCCCGACCTGTGGTCAATATGAAGCTAGCAAAGTTAACTTTAGTAAAGAAAGTGTACGTGTGTTGTATGTGTGGGAAGATAACGTTTCTCTCTTCAAGATAAAGGTCAGAGTGATTTTTAGGTGGACTGGGGAACAATGGTGAGGAACTCGACCCGTCATGACCTGTGACTCGACTAGACTTGACTTTACAAAACCTGTGACTCAGCTTGACTCGACTCAACTTGCCCACAATAGAAAAAACTTGGGACTTGCTTGAGACTCGGATCAAATGATGCGAGACTTGCTTGGGACTCGGATTGGAGGGACTTGGGCAATTGTCTTGATCGATCCTTCAACAGCACAGTGGAACAGCAGGTAGTGCACGTGCCTTACAGTAAGAAGGACACTGGTTCGATCCCCGGGCCGGGTAGGGCCTTTCTGTGTGAAGCTTGCTTGTTCTTCTCATACATGCGTGTTCCCTCCAGGCACTCTGGCTTGAAATTTCCCTTAGGTGTGAGTATGAGTGGTTGTCTGTCTCTCTATGTGGCCCTGCGATTGACTGGCAACATTGACTGGCAACTGGTTCAGGGTTAACCCTCACCCTGTGTAAGCTGGGATAGGGTCGGGCCCTCTCCCTTGACCCTGATAGGGGTAAGCAGTATAGACAATTGATGGATATGTAGACAAATATTAATCTTAACTTCATCCTTGAAGGCAAATCACAGCCACAGTTGTGACACTGACCTGAGCAGTGACACATGCACACTTTGAAATGCATACAGTATTGTTGGAATAAATAAGTTATGTAGTTGAAATGTACCCATTGTGATGTCATATAAATCTCTTGCTGACTCATCTCCCTTTCATAATATTTACACAGTTTGTAATGATCATGTTTTGTCCACCCACAAAAATCCTTTTTAGAGTGTATTAAAAGCATTAAATAATACAGACAAAGGAAAGAATAAAGTGAGAAATAAAACTAAAATTCTACATATACTGTATATGCAAAAAAAGAGCAATGTCACTGTTTAGAAATAGTTAAAGTCTGAATACAGAATGCAAACTTTCTTCTCTTAAAAAAAACACAACATCCATCAGTGACATTAATCATTTACAACAGAACTATCATAAGTGAAATTAATGAGTTTTCTGTTAATGCCGAAGGAGGCATGGAGGCATTTACCCACTGATACGTTAAAGGTCCAGTGGATATTTCAAATCAGAATAATCCTCTCCTGCCCTTTTGCACATTAGTCAGCTTAATTATTCTCCACTCTGTTGCTTTTAAGAGATCTCCTTTCAGAGGTTGTTTCGCTGTAAGTGATGGGGGACCAAATCCACAGTCCTATTACTGTGTGGATTATTTCAATTAATTCCAAAGGTCAACCAAAGCCTCACAAGTCTGAGTCATACATTTTCAGCAGGTGTCATCCACAGTTGTCATGTGTTTAGAGCAAAATATCCTCTTTTCTGTCAGGATCCCCTCCCCTGACGCTCAGTCATAGGTTAGGCAAAGAGAGACTTTCACCTTGAGAAGATATCAGTTTGGTTTGTGTGACTCAGACTGTTAAGGCGCTGCAGGATTTTATACAAGGACCATGTAACATGGTTCACTCAGAACTACATGCGGGGCTGTGATTTTACACTTAGACCAGAATCACTCTAAGGAGGCACTGACTCATCTGACAATGACCGCTGTGTGCAGAATCTGAATGTCAATTTTGGATAGCTTTAGAGGTAGACTGAAGCTGTTTTAATGTGGATTCGTCATAGAACTCGTCTGTCTATGCAGGAGAAAGGTGAAGAACTTTTTTTTTTACTAAATATTAAGTTGCTTCATAGCCTGAGAAATGTCAGAAGAGTGTTTTAATGCCAAAAGGTTTCAAATACTTAAACACCCATAATGCACTGGGCTCTTTATATTAAATGGATGAGGCTGGTAAAATGGAAACACAAGCAGGTGTACCTTTATTGACTTGGATGGGAATTTCAGCTCTTTGGTCTAAAATGGTCTTTTGATCAAACCATTTTGCTCTGCCAACTAATAAGAGTTTTGTTCCCAAACAGCTTGTTATTAAAGGGACTGTGAGGAGTTTCTAAGTAATTACAAACTTACTTTAAGATGTGTTTTATAGCATCAAAATAGGTTATCTATAAATGCTATTCCTTAGCCTTCCGGTCGGGTTGGACAGGGCTGGACTGGCCTGGATACTCAACTTCGGGAACAAGACAATTAAACCTAGAGCAAATTTATATCATTGGGACACGTCTTAGAGCACCGGGCTGTAAGTAGCGATATATAGCTGGCTATAAAACTACGATAATAAGTTTTCCAAAAATTGCTTGTTGTCACACATCAAAAACTACTGCTATGTAACTAGAAAGAGATACATTACCTCGTCGCTTTGCATCCAGTAAGTTGTTGAAAAAAAAGTTGTAAAGCAATGCAGAGTTCTGAGGAAGGTCCGAGCTGCATTCATTAGCATCACAACAAACGCATGCTTTGGCTTGTGGTGCGTTCAAGTTTAGTCTGAAGTAGGAATTTCAGAGTTCCGAGTAGGAAACTAAAACTGGAACGTCCCCCGAGGTCTGAATTTCCTACTGGGAACTCGGTGAAACCTCGCCACCCTCGAGTTGACAATCAAAGATGGATGCCCTCAGTTTGAACAGTTATTTAGCTCTTGTAATAATCAATTTATTTGCACTTCTGACTGGGGTGTGTCGCTCTAGATCAGCTGTATACATAGTATTGTTAGACTTTTATTTACAAAAATGCTGCCATAGTGATAATCACATTCTTCATGTGATATTTGTGAACAACAACGCAGGGCGTGCTAACAACAGCTAACAATAGCCTGGTAGATCAGCATGTTTTTTTCCGACTTCAACTGGAACGCTGATAAGTCGGAGATGATGTCACTCCCAGTTCCGAGATAATTGGAACGTAGCATTACGACAGTCACGCCGCGCGTGCTCATGGGTAGCAGAGTCTTAATGTCCGCGGAAACAGATCCTCCTCACAGTCCCTTTAAGTATTCAATCGGCCAAATTAAGCAGTTGTTTCATGTGTAATAAATATGAATACATCCCTTTAAAAGTGGTTATTAAGTCAGCAACCCAGCACCATATTTTTTTTGGTAACATTATGGTAAGGATGTTTGGTAATATTGCTGCAAATAATTTTTAGACGAGTTGTGTGCTGTGAAGATTTTCCTTGTATGTATTTATCTCAAAACAGAATCCAGCTCTCTGCGTTTACATGTAACAGTTATTACCAAGAGCCAACTCATTTGTGAAAAACACTTAGCAATGACCTGTCTGAGAGAATTAAAGTGCCAGACAATGTTTGTAAGTGAAAAGCAGAGCTCTTGGGTTTTTGTGATGCAAATATTAAAAACAGGCCTCTAAGGTCACAGAGAGACCTCATCCTGTCTGGGGCTTATTTTTATTTCTAGCCAAAAAAGTTCTTAAGTATAGTTAAAAAGTTTTCTCTTGCATTCACTTTAACCCCTACATTAGCTGCCGCTGAAACATTAAAGCTCAAAGTGATAAAGCTCAGGAGAGCGTGATGTCTGTAAAGCAGAACAACTGTTGACAAATTATGACTGTGGTCTTTAAACCACTAAAATAGCTGTCCTATGGGATATCTAATAGAATAATCCCAACATGAAACCAATAAGTATAGTATATTCTCCCATAAAGACGTTAACAATGAGGCTCTATGGCCTGAACTTTGTTCTGTAAAGAGTTTGGATGAGGTGCTGCTGCTCACAGCTGCAAATCAGAATCTCGCTGATTCTACAGAGCTCAGAAATTAACAGCAGAGAACAAAAAGCAATAGATTAGTGTCTGTTTATTTACCCGAAGTCGAATAAAAAATAGATAAATAGAATCGAAACATCTTTTCGAACCTCCATTGTAATGACTGACGTCAGGGGAAACAGCTGATAAGAGCAGGAGTCGACCATCAGACAGACCTCCTGAGGATACAAGACAAAGCATAAGTTTTCAGTGTGATTGCAAAACTTATATATATATATATATATATACACACACATATATATATATATATATATACACACATATATATATATATATATATATATATATATATATATAGATATATATATACATATATATATATATATATATATATATATATATATATATATATATATATATATATATATATATATATATATATATATATATATATATATATATATATATATATATATATATATATATATATATATCATTTGGCAATATATCGCAATACAGTATGTGACGAAATGCATCGAGTTTGAAAAAAATGGATTGCGAAATAAAGACGTCACGCCCAGTAATAGCTCATGTGACCACCGGTGACGACAACAAACATTAGCACCAACTACCTTGCCTCCAAAAAGCTAATATTGATTGTGTCGAATGAGGTTGAAATTGAGGACACTCGGCCTGGATACAAGTCATCTGTCCGGCAGTATTTTGGCTTTCTCATTAAAAAAAGACGAAGACGGCGAAAACGAGCCTACTGCTTGTTAGCATACACTCTCTCTAACCTCTCTAGGGTTAGAGAGAGTGTTATTGTTTGTGTTTGGCCTGTTAGGCCTTGTGTTTTCCTGTGTGCAACTCAAACAAAAAGAAATAATTTGTAATTACACAGTAATATTTTTTCTTTTTTACTTTTTTGATATTGTATCGTGAAGTATCGCATCATGACCCGGGCATATCGAGGTGCAGCGTATCGTGAGTTTAAGTGTATTGTCCCATCCCTATTATTTAAATGTATTTTTTGGGCCATTTTGTGCCTTTATTGATAGGAGACAATAAAAGTGGATAGGCTTGTGAAAGGGGGGAGAGAGTAGGGAATGACACTCTGCAAAGTGGCCACAGACTAGATTCAAACCCAGGTCGGCAGAAGTATGTATATGGGACGTGCCTGGTTGCTAACCACTCCGCCAAACCAGCACCCCATATTTGTATATTTTTAACAGTATTATTTCTAAAAATGATCAAAGTGGTGAAATCAAAGCCTTATGTCAAAATAAATCTTCACAGAGGAGAAGCGAGTGTTCACTTAAAATAGTTTTATCTGTTCATCCAGAAACTTGAAGCAGTAGGGAAAAAATGAGCTATCATAAAGCCTGTTTCACACCCCTGCTCAGCAACTAACCTATGACTGCCTCGCTGCTGGTGAAATGCAGAGAGTTTTTTTTCAGTGGCTGCTGCTGCCACCGTATGAGGGTACTGGGGTGAGTGACACAGAGGTAATTCGGTGAACATCAGAGCCACCCAAAAGTCCTTAACAACAACCCCCCCTCATGTTGTTCCATGCCCATTTTTTTCTCTGGTTATCGTTATATGAAAGTAGAGCCGTGTTGTAGAGCTTTGGATACTCCAACAGCAACTTTATAAGCTCCTCCATTGTTTGCCTTGACCCGCAAAGCCTGCTATTGCCAGGTTCTCTCCCTCCTTTGAGCGGAGCGGCAGGGCAAAATCTGTGTGTGTTCAGGCAGGTGGCAACCGCTTATGGGTCCTACCCCCGCCCTACCGTCCCTCATTAAATGACTGGAGGCAGTGAGTTGCTGCGTGGCGGTGTGAAGGGGGCTTAATGTATATCATCGCTGGACATGAACTCACACATTTTATTAGCAGAATCCCATATGACAACTTCACTGCCTGTTGCAGCCCCTGTAGGTAGGCCGTGGGACCTTTTTAGAAAATAATTTAATCAGCCTGGCATCTTAAATCACAACTCTGCTTTTAAGGCAGCAGGTGTGTGCAGATTGAGCCATGTAATTAAAAAAAGTTGATCTTTGAAATTGAATCTGAATTAAAGTTTTTGTGGAACATTAAGTGGTGTGTTATACATTTTAGAACCAAACAAGTGTTTTGAACATGCTCCACAGTTTCAGCGCCAGGCTTTGACTTTGAGATTGAGATTGAAAAACATAAAAGTTGCATTGTCCCCTGCTTTGGATAATTCCTATATGCTTTGAGGCTATAGTTGAATTGTTGCATAAACAGTATAACATATAGACTGCATTAGAATATATACCAGTGCCAGGGGTGGAGCAGCTGTATTTTTTTAAGGAAACTTAAGAAAGCAAAATTCCCATGCCAAGGGTTAGCCAAATTTACAAAGGAGTGACTGAAAGCATCCTGACTAGAAACCTCACATTCTGAGGTGGGATGTGCACGGCCCAGGACAAGAGGACTCAGCAAGGAGTGTTTAAAACTGCCCAAACGTAATTGGTACTCATCCACCAAGCATCAATGATAGTCAGGCTGTGAGATTTATTAATGTGCCACCTGAATTCCTCCATGTTTAATCATTTTATTTTGTTTTTTTCTACAATTAATAAACAAGTCAAGCGGGAGCCACAATTAAATTTTATTATGCAATTTGATAAATACGGACCGATAAACTTCCCTATATAATTGTATCTAAATGCATCTGCACAGTTACTGTTCTTAAGAAGGAGTGAATGTATGAAAAAAAGATAATAGGACAGAGAAATGGTGGTTCTTGATAAGATAAAGTAATATGACATCATTCTTGTGAAACAGACTTCCTCGGTCTCTGCAGTGCAGTAGCGTTACTTCTCCCTGGAAAACTTTAACACACTGCAGCTACCTTTTTCAGTTAAAAAGACTTTTGTGAGTTAAATCGCTGCTGACATTTTGGCTCTTCAGCTTCCTGCACATATGTTGCGGTTTGACCAGTTTCTTCACTGGCATCGACATTTCCCCCCTCTGCTGCTCCCGCTCTGTGACAGCAGGAATAAACTTAACTCCAAATCGGAAAAGGTTTAACTTCTTGTGCCAATTTTGAGATCAGGAGTTCAGCTTGAAGACTCGCAGTGGAAGTGTGAAACCTCCAGGGTGCCTCCTTCATGTGATTACTTTCATTAGCCTTTTATTCACAGTCATGCTCGGAGCTGATTGTGTATGAGGCTAATACTTCTCTGTTAACAGGCTGAGAGCTGAGACAGCTGCCACCTGTTCTCCACTGTCTGATTGTGTTAAATTTAGATCCTAATTACTGCACAGTCTTTTAATTACTTTAATTGGTCTTTAAATGGTGCATGATTGAAATAGCAGAGAGGATGTGGAAGAATCAGCTGGAAGGAATGTTTCCTACAAATCTCTAAAATGATATGCTTAATGGAGCAGTGAGGAGAAATCAGCAACAGGAGCTGATCCTCAAAGCTGCGTAAGTACTCACTCATTAGGAGTGGTACATCAACATGAACGCAGAGAAATGAATACTGCTGTACATTTAGATGTGAGAGTTTGTTATGCAGCAGTCATTAAGTTCAGGATCTTCTTTTCTTAAACAAATAAGTTTGGAAACTGTCCTGATTTCCCTGGTAAATACATCAGTAACATTGTGAAGGCTTCATAAAAGCCCATTTATGCTCCTTTTATGTACAATAATGTACACTATATTGCCAAAAGGATTCGCTTACCCATCCAAAAAATCAGAATCAGGTGTTCCAACCGCTTCCATGGCCACAGGTGTATAAAATCAAGCACCTAGGCATGCAGACTGCTTTTACAAACATTTCTGAAAGAATGAGTCGCTTTCAGGAGCTCATTGAATTCCAGGGTAGAACTGTGATAGGATGCCACCTGTGCAACAAATCCAGTCGTAAAATTTCCTCACTCCTAAATATTCCACAGTCAACTGTCAACTGGATTATAAGAACGTGGAAGTGTTTGGGAACAACAGCAACTCAGTCACCAAGTGGTAGGCCATGTAAACTGACAGAGCGGGGTCAATGGATGCTGAGGCGCATAGTGTGAATAGGTCATCAGCTTCCTGTACAGTCAATCGCGACAGACCTCCAAACTTCATGTGGTCTTCCGATCAGCTCAAGAACAGTGCAGAGAGCTTCATTGATGGGTTTCCATGACTGAGCAGCTGTGTCCAAGCCCACCAAGTGCAATGCAAAGCGTCAATGCAGTGGTGTAAAGCACGCCACCACTGGACTCTAGAGCAGTGGAGACGCGTTCTCTGGGGTGACAAATTATACTTCTCCATCTGGCAATCTGATGGACGAGTCTGGGTTTGGCGGTTGCCAGGAGAACGATACTTGTCGGACTGCATTGTGCCAAGTGTAAAGTTTGGTTGAGGGGGGATTATGGTGTGAGGGTGTTTTTCAGGAGCTGGGCTTGGCCTCTTAGTTCCAGTCAAAGGAACTCTGAATGCTTTAGCACACCAAGACCTTTTGGACAATTCCATGTTCCCAACTTTGTGGGAACAGTTTGGAGCTGGCTCCTGACTGGCCTGCACAGAGTCCCGACCTCAACCCGATAGAACACCTTTGGGATGAATTAGAGTGGACACTGAGAGCCAGCTTGACCTCATAGCCCAATTTTTTTCTTTATCCACATGCATAAACCTAAACAAAAACAAAAAATCAGGGAATATAGTGTCACGCTGGTGCTGCAGAAGCTACTGAGCTTTGGCTGCAGATTTTTTGCAAACTTTCCTGCTCCTATACAACTACTGTGAGCGACAACAGAACATGGAGAACAGCAAACATCCCCCATGACATACGGCCTGGCATATGTGCGACAGTGTTTTTCAGTGTTTTGTGTGGATGGACACTTTCTTGAACGATGTCTTCTTTACAAAGAATGTTTTTTACTGCAAAACATTTTCATCCCTCTTTGGACAGGGCCTTAGTGTGAGAAAGGATAGGGGATACAAGAACATACTCCTGTAAATATAAGTGAAAGATGTCACCTGCTATTACCTGCTGTCACCTCCAGTTGTTGAAAATACACTCCTAATGCATACTGACACATTATATATATTTTTTGGACCTTTTGCCTTAATTGACGGTGAAAAGAGACAGTAGAGTCAGAAAGGTCAAGGTTAAGTAAAAATGCAAAGGGGGACCTTCGCCACACAAAGACCTGGAAGGAGTTCCTTCAGTATTATTTTCATTATTTGGGAATATTGGAACATCTTTTCACACAATATACTGTGTGTCCTTGACCCTTAAGCCACAAGTATGACTTTGGGCCTTGGCTCTTTGGTGCACTTTTATACACACACGTATGTCTTTTCTGCATATATATCAATAAAGGTAAAAAGGGCAATCAAAACCACAGAGCTGATCTTCTGATTTTTAAAATATTTCCTCAAACCACTAAAAGGAGTTTGAACATAGTTATGATTAGTCTCATTTGCCTGTCACAGGTGTTGTGTGGTTGTATTTTAGTAGATTGCCCATGTTTTTTTAAATATTTTCCTTGAAGTCTTCAGAAAATGACACTTCTTTTCTGCTTGCTTTAGCAGCAGGGGTGTTGTATTAAAAATTCTTAAATCATATTTCTCACCTTTTTGCTCTGAGTGTACGCTGCTCCGGAGCAATAACCAAGTTGCATATGCGGAAGTAAATGTGAAACAAATCAGAGCATGCTTCACGCTCACACAGATCTCACTCTCTGTCCTCTGTGCTGCAGAGATCGTACAGAAGGTGAGGAACGGTCAGAAGCCATACTTTCGTCCAACCACGGATAACAGATGCCACTCGGAGGAGCTGACCATCCTGATGGAGTGCTGCTGGTCTGAGGACCCCGCAGAGAGGCCAGACTTCGGACACATCAAGATATACATGGCCAAACTCAACAAGTGAGTACCAAACTTACAGCTTTTTATTGTCATCTGTTGATATTTTATTGGACATCTCAAAGACAGATTCCTGAGGGGGCAGCTGTGGATCAGTGGTCGTGTCTGTTGTTCCCCGACTGCCAGCACCAAGCTGTTCCCACTGCTACTATAACATCCTCCGACTTCTACCATCAAGTGTGTGAATGTGGAGTGCACTGGTAAATGGGCTTTTGGTCGGAAGACTAATGCGTTTTTACTTTTCGTGATTGTAGTGTCTATTTTGCAGTATCACTGAAAACCTGACTTTTACTTCACACTTAGACTTGATTCTACATCTTTAGATTGTTTTGTCATGCTACACTAGGAGCCTGTGTTTAGGTCTATGTCCATCAAAATCTTGTTCAGGGGTGGTTGTCAAGTGTACTTGAGAAGAGTATACAGAGAATGTGAATACTTCATTCAAAGTAACAGTAGAAATAGTTTTGTTGTAAAAAATGCTTTTACGCACACCGTCATCAGCCTGCTCAGTCCAAGACTGCTCCTTTGCAAGTTCAGCACCAACAGACTGAGAAACTCTTTTGTCCCTCAGGCCATCAGACTGTACTACTTCTCACTAGGGGGTAGAAGGAGTAACAGGAAGACTGAAGATAGGAAGCAGCAGTCGCCATATGTCTATTTTTATTTTAGTATATTTTTATAGATATATTTTTGTTTATGTCTATCTCTTTTTTAGATATCCTCTTATCTGCTCTACATTGTGCTACTGAAATCTTAATTTTCCTAAGGGAGTCTCTCAAAGGGATAAATAAATTTCTATATAATCTGATCTGATACATCTTATATCATTGGAAAGCCTGTCCTTGAAATGGTGCCACATTGGTATGGAATACACAAATTATCAATTTATTATTTAAAGGAGACATATCATGCTGATTCATGATTTAATACTTACATATAATATAATAAATTTGAAAACAAGACCTTACACCCCCTTAATTCTCAAAAAATTAGATATTGTATTTTTTCTGATATCCTAGAACGAGATTTGATGCCTCTGAAAATAGGTCATTGCGAGATGACCACAAGATTTAAATCGTCGTGACGACACAAGGTACATTTCTTTTTATTGGAGTAATCTGATTAAACAGCTCCTCCTCTGTGATGTCCGTTAGCCACAAAACCATCACCGAGGAACACATCCACCAGCAGCGGTATATAGACCCCTAGCTCACACTCACTCATTACCAGCTCTGGCCTGTAGGGGGACTCAATACACGGTCGCTGCTTTGAGCCTGCCGGAAAATACAGTAGAAGAAGAAGGACAGGCTGGCTCTACCCTCTCGGCAGCTCTGATAGAACTGAACAATCAGAGCACAAAGGGCTGTGACGTTGCGAGGTTACTTTAGGTCAGCCTGAGAACCGAGCATTTCAACGAGAGCTTGATAATGGCCTAAAATGAGGATTTTGAGAATGCTATTGTGGGGCAATGAAGGAACTAAATGACTTGTACTGAGGGCAGAAATGCTTTACAGGCATCCTAGTCTGACATAGTGAAAAGGAGAAACAAGAATGATATGTCTCCTTTAACAAACAGAAGCCTTGGTAGCACATGGACAACCATAAACAGTAACACCAGCCTCGTCATGCTGGTCACCAGCCTGATCATACACTGCTGTGGGATGGCGCTCCACTCTTCATCAAGGCAAGTTTATTTGTAGAGCACAATTCATACACTAGGCAATTCAAAGTGCTTTACAGAACAAGACAAATGCAATAAAATCACAATACAAAGTAAAAATAATGATAATCATTATAAAATGAATGAATTAAAGAGAAGAGTACAGATAAAATGCTTTCAGTCATATGCACAGTTAAACAGAGCTGTTTTGAGCCTAGATGGAACAGTGTCAGAGTAGAGGCCTGTCTCACATATTCAGAAAGACTGTTCCAGATTTTAGCTGCGTAAAACTGGAACCCTGATACTCCATGTTAGTCCTGACTCTGGGCACCAGCAGGAGACCGGTCCCTGAGGTCCTCAGATTTCAAGATGGTTCATATGGCACTAACATGTCAGAGATGTACTTTGGTGCTAGGCCATGGAGAGACTTGTACACAAGCAGAGCTGCTGTAAAGTCTATTCTCTGAGCCACAGGAAGCCAGTGTAGAGACCTAAGCACAGGATTAATGTGCTTGTACTTCAACCAGCATTTGTCCCAAGTCAGCTTATGTGCTTGTGTTGATCACTCTAACATGAACAGATCGCCCAAGTTGATCCCGTAAGTGTACACTGAAGTTGAGGTTGGGACTTCGGCCATTCCATCTTCCCCACTCCCAAATTTTGGAGGTAGTATCTGGAAATCCCTGCTCTGTGGGGGTAGGGGCTATCATCAGGCTACGGACTCATATTTATGAGATAAGAGCACTAACCAGTGTAATTTGCATATTTTGGATATTAAAAAAGGTTTTACAGTGGAAGCATGTGGCGGTCGTACGTTCCTACACCAGCTGGAGATGTTGTGGATTTCCTAGCAGGCATGTTTGTGTGCAATGTTGAGTTGGAAGAACTACAATGAATCTCCCAGTAGGTGACCTTTTTCATGAATTACTGAAGGGCTAAGCTCCAGAGTAAAAGCATTCTATTCAAACAAGAGAAGTTTCCTCACTGAAATTGAAAACTGAGCCTCAACTCTGAAAGGCACAGACAAAAAGAGTTATTAAGATGTTTGACATTTGTCTTTGACAAATTCTACTGCTGTGAACATGCATACATGCTGAAACAAGGTAAATATGTCTCCCTTTGATAATCTTCTTGGTTATTTTGGCCAAGATATAAGTGCAATGTGTGGATATATCAAGTGAACCTCCTATTCTTGCAACATGCAGTGTAGGGGAGTCACTGGAGTCATTCAGTATGAATGCTCTGACTTGAATACATGCATGTGGATTATAAAACACGCTCCACAGGTGTCACTCTACTAAACTGCATCTAGTTTTAAGTCATCATAGATGATTGGTTAGAGGCTTGAGGCCCACCTCACATCTGCCTCACTGATTTAAGGTTGACCCTCTTTGTAAAATAGTTGTTTACAGTAACTATTTTCAACTATTTAAGGTATGGACTAAAAAAAAAAAACTTTTTGAACATCCTCTTTGTCATTAATAATCCAACACACCAAATAAATTTCTCATGTATTTTTCTTTTCTGAATATATATGGAAACAGGATTATTTTTACTTTCTTTTTATATGCTACTACTATTTTTATAAAGTAAAATGTAAAAACAATATTCATTCTTATTTTATTGTTCTTTTCCTCATTTTGTCACTTGCTGGTTATAACTGCAGAGAAAACAAATAAAGATCCCCATGTATTACTTGTTAAAAAACTATTTAGCATAATATTGCATTGCACTGGAAGCTGAATTGATTGAACATTTCACACCTTTCCTTCATTTTTTTAAGCTTAGATAATCTGAGCTTAAATGAAGCTGACAGCCGTCTCTTTCCCAAACCATGAGCACCCAACCTGCCAAGCTCAACACATGTAAACCATTTTTCCTCTTAGAGTGTGGTGTAACTTGACTGGATTAATAGATTCAAAAAGGCAAACAGGAAGATGAATCGTGTTTTGGAAATCACAATGACACTTTGAGATAAAAAGCTGTTTAGAATTCCTGCCAGAGAGCCCTGGACAGGAAGCAGCGTGCTCTCTGAGTCTGTGTGTGCGAGGCAGGGGAGTTTGCGAGTCCATGTTTCTGGTGTTGTTTTCAATGATCCCATGAATCATTCATATGCATATTTTTGAGACTGAGATTTCTGTCAGAGCAGGAAGGGAGGCTCGGAGGTTTTCCCTCGAGAATGGCAGCTCTGTCAGAGAGAGTTACAGTCGAAAGCCTTCCTGCTGATTCAGTGTGACACTGTAGCATACACACAGACACACACGCGAGAACACAGTTTATGTCTGTTTGAGAAGTGACAGTGTTTGTATTGGATGTTCAAACGGTCATTAATCAGGCTTTTGAAACGGATTCTAGGGATAATTTAACAAAGAAAGAAAGAAAAGATGCAGTGCTTGGGAATCCTAAAGAAACAGATTTTAGGAAAGTCCTTTACCCAGAAATCTACTTTTACTTAGGGAGCTTTCAAACCACGTTGTTTGGCCCGGACTTTGTTGTTTGTCTGAACCAAAATAATAGTGTAAAACCTCCCCTGGAACTTGTTCCAGGCCAAAAGAGGCAGTCTTGGTCCGGAGCAAGAAGAACCATAGTCTGGTTCATGCCCAGTGTGAAATCTTTATTTTGAAAGGTTCAGACCTCTGTATCAATAACAAGAAATGACATCATGACTACCTGATAAAGTAAATTCATCACCAAAACAAAATGAGCTGTGGAGGAGAGGAGATCAAATGACTTACAGATATTTGGACAGATGTCAGGTTGTCGTATAATGATAAAACTCATAAGACGAACTCGGACCAGCCTTATGTGGAGCTCTTCAAGTTGTCGCTGTTTGTAGTAGAAAAGCAACAATAATATGATGGTGGGAATGATAATATTCATGATCACAACATTCTAGACTTGTGATACTCAATGTGTTCGCATCAGCCAACACATCGATCAATGTAAACTACGGAGACAGGCTAGGGACGTAGTTGATGACGATATCGTGTAGGTTTGTCATGAACTAAATGTATATGCAACAAAAACACAGACCTTGGTCTGGACTTTTAGTTTTATAAAACACCCTAAAAATTCGAAATTATTTCCAATGTGGCTTGTATCAGTTAAACATGCAAAATGGTGGTGTTGCTGGTGGGTGCACACGTTCTATATATTGAGACTGTAACCTAACGTGGGTCACTATGGGTTTGATTCGTGCCTGCCCCCCTCACCCCTTTGACAGCTCTAACTTCAGTCTGTCGACTTTCACTTAACATGGAAAAAAACACCACATAAAACAATTTGTTGTCTTTAGGGGCTCTGTTTTTTATTTGGCACATAATGTGGGCTGACATGGGGTTGATTCCTGCCTGCTCCCTTTTAGGGATATAACTTCAGTCTCTCTGATAATATTAAAGGAAAAGGGCCACACAAAAAAAAAAAAAAAACACTACCACAACTCGTTGTCTCTTTGGGCTTTGTTTTTGGGTCGCTATGGGTTTGATTTCTGCCTGGCCCCTCTCACCCCCTTTACAGCTCTAACTTCACTCTCTCCACTATCATTTAAAGTAAAAAGGTAAAAACAAAACCCAACATAAAACAATTTGTTTTTCCTAGGAACTCAATGTTTTTGTTTGTTTCTGTGACACAAGCATGGGATCAGTCATTGAAGCAACCTAAAATGTCTTAAGTTCCTGAAAAGTGTTCAGAAATCATATTTGGGGTTTTCTGAGAATCTTAATCATTACTCCCTGAAATTTATATTCTTTCCAGGTTAAATAAAAAATCTGTGAGAACTAAATAAATCAGCTCTGGTTAGATGGCAGACTGTAGTCATAACTTTATTGCAATACGTACTTATCTTTAAGCACATCCTTTACCAAAGTGATGTACACCACGGCCCATTTTAAGACCAGAAAACTACCTAGGGGCTATAGACGGTGCTGCTGCAGGGCCATCAGCTGCAGTGCTTTGTGGTTGGTAGACAAGTGAAAAGGATACAGTTGGATTAATGTCAGCTAATACGTCCTATTATATGATATGATGTGATCATGGGGTAAAACTCAAGGGGACATGACGTCACTGAGCGACAGTGACAAAATGAGCAGTCGCATTCGGTGTGAACACACCTTGAGTCTGAGTGTTAGCCGTATCTGTGTGTTGCTGCTGTTCTTGATTGTCAGCTGATTGCAGTTCTTGTTGAGGTCTCCCTTGAAAAAGAGCTCTCTTATCTCAATGGCAATAAGCTGTTTTAATAAGGGTTAAACAAAAAAGTCTATGTGCTGAACACAGGTTCAATGTCTTGTAAATGGTGAAATTTGGCCTCACTGTTTCAGGATCAAGGGGTGATAAAGTGGAGTAGTGTGGTAGGTGGCCAAACTTAGACAACGGAACTTACAGCCAGTGTCACAGGATAAGACCTCGTCAACACAGAGGCGGAAAAGTTTTCGTTTTCGAACATTCTCTGTAACCAGGGCTTCATTTCATGAAATGTGTCCAGTCACATTACACTGAAAACACTGTAGTATACATGCCAGGCCTGTAAGTGGTGCTGTAACACCGCCACAGACAAGAGACGGGGACATGGCGTATGCACATAAAACATGTCCGATGTAAACCAACACTGACATATGCTGCTCTCTGTTCTCAGTTGCTGCTCAGGGTGGTAATGGTGGAGCAGAAGGTTTTGCTTTAAAAGCCAAAACAAGCTAAAAAGCTTCTGCAGTATGAATAAAACACCATATTCTGTCATTGTTTCTATCGTGGTCAGGGTTTTGTACCATATTCATTGTACACACAGAAACGCAATACAACTGTTTTCAGATGTGTTCTGATACATCCGCGGACCGCTTCATGAAAATGTGTTTCCGGCACCCAAACATGAACAAAATGCATATACAATTAAAAACCTGCAGATATTTGTCTCTGTGTCTGCCCCCAGTTGTGGTCAATTTGAGGTAAGCAGCACAAAATTTTACAGACAATGAATGGCAGCTTCTTCCCTGCAGTAGTCTTGGCCTACTGTGTTTTCTGGACAACAATAACATGGTGTGTCCATCACAGTTGCTCTTTCATTATGGTTTAATTTAAATAGTTATAACTAAAATTTAAGGTGGCTCTTAAAAGTGTGTGAAATATTTGAGTTTGCCAAGGATCTGTCAAAAGTTTAGTAAGGCTTCTCATAAAATTCTTACAGTACATGCCTGAGTACAGCCCCTTGTGGCTTTAGTTTTCAGTGTTGTTTACTGGGTGCAGTCAGCCCATCCTGTTAGATTTGACATGCAGATCAAAACATGGGATACGCTTCATTACGCTGAACGACAGCTTGGAGCTTTGTTCCTCTAACATGGTGGTGTTTTGTGGTATCTGGTTTATCTTGAGACCTCAGTTTGTACCGCCTCTGGCACAATTACTGATGTGCTGATTTTAATCCTTTCAGATGTGTCTCACACAATCAGGCTGCAGTTCCAATGTGTGCAATCTTTAATTCACTTTGTGATATTGAGCAATGAAAGGGGAGGTTTACCTCGCCTAGCCACTGAACGGGACGCTCTTTAAATCAATAGCTAAAGTAATCATGCTGACGTTTGTTCATTCACTTTAATAGAGAGAGGCAATCAGTGTGAGCAGGATGTATGCAGTGGAAATGGCTCTGCTGGATGTGTGTTGTTGAAAAGGAGATAATCGCCGGCTCTTTCGTCACCTTGTTTGATGTCTTCATCATTTCTACTGGAGATGCTGTGGACATGTGCAGCTGTGTCTCTACATGACATCTCAGCCACGTGGCACAGGCGCGTAATTATACTGATGAGGGAGCTGACATAATTACAGAGGCTGTGATATAACATTTTAGCTTCTAAGTATAAACCAACTTTAACCATGTTTGGTCAGATTGTCAACAAAGAGCATATATGATGGCTTCCAGTCTGTTTTGGTCTTTTGTACCAGCTTTACATCTGCATGTGTTATTTTAAGAGGAGCTTGAACTTGTGATTAAAAAGTTCAGATTTAAACACAGATTGAGTCAAAAAATGACAATGCGCCACTTGAGCTTCACTGAAGATTTTTTTATGACAAAAATAAAATGCATGATGAGTATGCACTGGGCTACAGAAAGAAAGACAACCATTGATACACAAACACCTACAATCACAAATCAACCTAACAAGCATGTTTTTGGTTTGTGGGAGGAAACTAATTACCTGGAAAAAGCCCACGGGTGGATCCGAATAGTCCTTCCTAAGTCCTTTCCTATCCACTTTACCTTAACCACTATAGAAAACGTCACAGGGTCAAGGGAAGAAGGGAAAAAGAGGAGAGGAAAAAATAACTGTGGTAAAAGAGGAATTCGACTGCACTTTCAATTTGATGACATATTTATGTGACGACAATTACTTGTGACGTAGGTAAGCCATGGCGAACTACATTGTTCCAAAAATTATGTACAAGAAGTGCATTACGTGTCTTCACCAGTTAACATTAACAATCCATGATCAGAGGATTTACCTGTGATGGTGTTTTGTCTTTGGTCATGCAGTGTGTGTTTCCTGCTCACAGCTGTGAGGTTTGCGAGAGCATCTATAAATGTTGACATCTTTGGCAGACACTGACAATCTGAAGCCTGATAATACAGCAGACTGTCAGAAGCAGTAATCCTTGTTTCATTCACATATATCATCATGAACATTGTTTGAATTTATTACATCTGGAGTATTGTAAAAGTCCTCATTTGCCCTTCTTTTGTTGATTGTTTTTAATAAGCATTATTAGGCCTCATCGTTCTGTCCCTTCTCCATCGTAAGTTTCCATAAACCTTCGGCAGGAGCCCTATTCATACACGTAACGTGCTGCAAGGCATTATGGGGCATTTTCTTCTCCTTTCCTTTTGAAAAGGATGGTCCAGTGTTTCCTAAGCTAAAGGAGATATTAAAGGAAGCAACAACCCTCCTTTCCTTAACTTCTGGAGAATTCGAACAACACTTATCATGGCCGATGCTTGAATGCTTCCAGGTCATTTCTTCAGTAAGGAAGGTTCCTTATCAAAAAAGGACTATTCCGATGCACCCCATGTGTGCACAGGGAGAACTAAAAGACAGGCCTCTTCCAATCCGGGAGTGAATCCAGCAACTGTCTTGCTGTAATGGTTGAGCAATTATAAACATCTTTTCTCTTTTCATTTTTGTAATAATGGCATTGTAATCAACTGCTGCTCATACTTTTGGGCACTTTGCTTTGACATTATCTATCTTCTTCTCTACTTCTTGTACACAAACAAGTAGAGATCATGCCATAAGCTCATAACAAATACTGCTCACTGCTGTTTTGGTGGAGTGTTGCAGGGTGACAGCCACACCACCACAGAAAAAAACGGATGCTCAAGATAGAGGCACAGCATAGCTTTGACAAAAATATATAAACCATGTTAATGACCCGCAATCATGAGCACCTCATCCAGTTTGGTCATTTTAAGATGTATACCTATACTAGAAAATGACTCCTGCTTTATCAAAGTGTGTTGGTCCAGCTTTTAGATATAAGTACTGAACATGATCAATCACACTTGCATGTTTTTGCAAGAATTTTAAATGTCCATTGTGGTTGAACTAACACAATCATTTGTATCTTACTGCATTACACCACTTAATATTATTGTTGTAGCTATAAACGACAAAAAACATGATTGATTTGTTCTTTTTTATGATTCTAAATGTACTAGGAACCGCTTATCAGGCACAGTGAAGATTTCTCACCTTTATATTTTTCTCTTGAGCATGATGCATCCTTGTCAGTGGGTTCAAGGTCTCTCCGATGTCACAGACCCGCACATTCATGAGCTGCACTGTTATGAAACCAGATCCATAAGACCACAGCTGCTTTGTTGAGCAGTTCTTTAGTGTGGAGGGATGACTGAGCCTTGAACCTTGATGAAAAACAATATTCCCACAGAGATAAAAGTAAAGTGATCTGCAAAGCTTTACTGAAGAGTGGTTGAGAGGAAATGACAAGAGGACACATACTAAAGCTGCTGTTACTTGAAGATTGATGTAGAATTTTAGCTTGAAAATTTAAAGGTATTTTAGTTCTTAAACCTGGTCTCAAGTCTAAGTCATCTGTGAGACAGTGTGATCCTTATATTAAGAAGTAGACACACAACCAAAGGATCAACACACACACTTCTCTGATCTTATTCTGCAGACAAGTGATTTACAAAAGCACACACACTCCATACTGCAATTTTAAAACATCAGTCAATAAATACAAGATGATCTTGAAAAGAAATAAAGGGTTGAGTGGCAGCATGTCTGTTTTCACTAAGGGCTCAGTGTCCTTACTAGATCTGGAAATATGCAGGTTAATACTAACGCAGATTCATGAGCTGCATGAGCATAAGAGAATGCAGCCAAGGATTCTAGCAGAGAAAAAGTGTAAAAACAGATTACAACTTAACGGCCGTTTTCGAATTTGCATACTATACTAGCAGTGGGTAATGATTTTCCCAAAATGTACTATGCAGAATACAGTATGCGAACAAAAGCGAAGTTGCAGTATGCAAAAAATACCCGGATGACGTACTGATTCGGGGAAAAATTCAAAGTATGCATCGGACCAGTCTGCTTTGCCTACTGCTACCCACAATGCAATGCGGCAGAAGCGAAGCTTCAACAACCGGAGCAGCACACCAAAAGAAATATATGAGCCACTACTAGTTATTTTTACCTTTTCAACACGTAATAGTGTGTAATACGTTGTAAAATTGTAAAAAGGTCAGCTGTTTTTTCATTAACGGTTCGTCACGGCCGGACGGTGGTGTTTCGTCCATCTGCGGCATTATTAGCATAAACCACTGACAAGTCTGACATTTTGCCGTTATGTTCTGTATTTTTCCTCTGTAGTACCTTAGTTTTCCTGCTTCTCCCCATTCTTAATACTGTATTATGCGTGTGATGTTTATTCTTGAACTGTTTTTTCTTTTAAGTGGCCCTAATATGCCGTTGTACGTCGTCACACAAAAATATAAAAAAAATATTCCTCACTGAAATAATACATATTCTCCACCATTGACTGTTTCATATAAAATGCTGCTTCTGGCAATATCTGTAGGTTAATAACTGAAATGTCAACATGTACTCATGGTTTGTTTGTTTTGTACAATTAAGATTAAGTTTGGGAAATAAATCAGCCGTAGCCTACTTCTGCTTTGCTCAAACTGGAAACCAGCGTAGCATACTACAAAATAAACGTAACAGAACGGTCATACTACATACTACATTCAAGTGTAGTAGGCAGTATGCAGTGTCTACTACATACTACTTTCATACACAGTATGTAGTAGGCGAATTCAAAAACGGCCAACATTATTGGATCTTTAGTAAAAAGAAGCAGATATACATATACACTAAAATAAATCCTGTCAGTTTTTATGGACGATAAAGTTTATGCACATTATGTGAAAAAGCCCAACATCTAAGGTTGTGGGAATGCTTTAGTGAAATATAAATGTAATGTAAGCCTCATCATACTTCTTACAGTGCCCTGTGTGTTCTTTGGTTTTGGTGGTACGATAAAAAACGATAAATTAAAAGATCCTGCTGGAATTTGACCACCAAAACTGGCTGTGTAAAAGAACTTACTGGCTGGTCAGAGCACACTGCTTTAAAGGGAATGGAGGTGGAAACTCTGATTGGATTTGATTTAATTAAGGCACATAATCCATTCACTTCATGCTCCATACCTGGCTATTTTCAGGAAATTTCTGTCATGTAAACAGTCAAGAACAGACCGACAAACCTCTCATGCTTTTAGACAGTGTAGCAAAATATATGTCCCCAAGTGTTGAAATCAGTAATAACTTAAGCATCATACTTTTTTCTGTACTTTTTAAACCACACACATGCCCTAGAGTACAAGACAGACTTCTTAAATATTTCCTGAATATAAACATTGTAGCACAAACCTTTCGGAAGTAAATCAACCTGAGACCACATTTTCTGATTTTTTTGTCCTTTTTTGAAATGTGAAAAGATTCCAGAGTAATTTCATATCTGATCAAATTTAGTTCAAGTTTAACAAGAACAGAAGTTAAAATCTCCAACATGCTGCTGGATAGTTTAACAAGATGAAGTCAGTACGAGCTGTGATTGATATTTAGTATATCTAAGATGGACATACAGTTTTGTTCAATATTTTGACTTTTGAAATCTGTATTTGTGTTGAATGGTTTGTAAACTGTGCTTATAACTGCCTCATAAAGATAAAACAATAATTCTTTGGTCTGGGCTGAGCCCCAGGTGTCTGTTATCTATGTAACCTCTTGGTTTTACTTCTTCAACACTTCAGCAGGGTTGTGGACTCTCACATGTAGTGAAGTAGTCATAAAAATCACTATTGACTTAAGACCAATGCTAACTAAATCACAGTCAATTAAATATTTGATCTACACAGTCATGCTTATCATATGTGTATTAATTACATTTTATCAGAACTCTGCAGTGATGCAGCGGGGAGAGCTTGTGCCTCACAGCAAGAGGGTTGTCGGTTTGACTCCCTGGTTAGATGAGGGCTTTTATGTGTGAAGTTTGCATGTTCTCCCTGTGCATGTTGGGGTTTTCTCTACATACTCCAGTGTCCTTGGACCATACACATGCTGGTTAGGTGAAGTGCACAATCTAAATTGTGCTGAAGCCCTTTTCACACCGCTGCACGGCAGCTTCCCCCCCCCAAAACAAACCAAAAACGCAACCCTACTGGAGGAGTCCCCTAAAATGCAGAGCGTTTTTTAAAGCAGCTACTGCCACCACAGTACAACCATAGAGTAAAACGTGGCGGTGACGGAGAGGTGATTCTGCAAACATCACAGCAGAGCCCGCCAAAAAGTCCTTCACAACACTCCCACCCCAAAAACTCTTTAGTAGAAATGCTGTCCAGTGCCCATTTTTTATCCTGGTTATCTTTATTCGAAAGTAGAGCCGTGTTGTACAGCTCCTTCATTGTTTGCTTTGACCTGTGAAGCCTGCTATTTCCGGGTTCTCTCCCTCCTGCAATGTGATTGGTTGCTACCAAGTGGCTGCTGCCTGAAAGTTCAACACGCTGGACTCCAAGCAGCGGGGCAAAATCTGTGCTCGTTCACCTGGGCGGCATCTGCTTCTGTGTCCTATCACTGTGGTTAAAACCACTTCCTGTCTGCTGCCCGTCCCTCATTAAAATGACTGAAGGCAGCGTGTTGCTGCACGGTGGTGTGAAGGGGGCTTAAGGTGTGATTGTGAAGGCTTGTCTGTCTCTTCATACCAGCCCTAGGATTGGCTTGAAACAGTTCAGGTTGGATGGATAAATTATATTTTATAATTAATACATGCCCGATTAAAATGATTTTTCATGCTTATAACATAATGCATTAAATTTATTATACTTGTGGACCCTAAACTGACATTATCAACACATTTAAAATAATAGAAATTCCCAACAAAATTTATACATACAGTAGGTTTGGTCTTTCCTGATTAATTTTTAAACATGTGTGCAACAAAATTAATCATATTGTGTCTTTAACCAGTAATTCAGCTCTAAGATTAAATCTCAATAGTTTTGATTTGGTGTTAAAGCAATCTAAACAGGACTAATTTAGAGAATCTCCACAGATATTTGTGAGCTTGTTTTGTGTTTCCCTCTCAGCCTGACCTCTCCTCTGTCCGCTCTGTAAGGCAGGTTGATCACGGTGATGTATGGCTTTCCATTTGTAGCAGCTCGTAGTAGAGAGCTCCACATGATTGACATCCTCATAGGTACTCAAGGATGTTCTCCACATCCGCATGCAAAGCCCCTCCTCGTACCACAGCAGCCTGCACGTTAATGCACTGTTTGCCGGTTATTTTCATTAGGTAAATGTATGTTGTTGACACGGCATGATGAATGGGACGTTATTTTCGGTGTGTGTGTTTGAGCTCTGGCTTGAAGGGCATGGTAACAAGAGGGGCGCTCAGCTGTAAATGGTTCACTTTAACACACGAACAGGGAACTGACACTTCACTTACCATGAATATCTGACCTCTGCCGGTCAGTGCACATGCAAGACTAAATGTTTTTCTTCTAAACTTACAGTAGGGCCGGGAAAAATGGACCAAAAATCCTGTGTTGATGTCTTTATTAGCTTAAAGGCAATGTACAGTAATATAACCAGTATAATTTTCTCCAAATAAATAACAAACAGTTCTCACAGCACCATAAAGAAAAATGTTGATATCATTCTAGTGAAAATAGAATAATAATCTGCCCAAAATGTTACAGTTCTTCATATATGATAATCAAAAATGTCAGGCAAACTCCCATATACTAGCTAAATTGTACAAAAACTCACAAAGTTATTTTAAAAATGTTATAACAGCAATAACAGAAAAATGATCAGCAACAGAAAAAGCAATACAATAAAAATACATAAAATAAAAACAGGTATGAAACACTTCCCCAAAATAATCATGATTAATTAAATGAAGGTGATTTAAAAAAAAAAAAGTATGTCTGAAGCTGCTTTTTAACAGCATGACAGTGAGTTCACTGTTCTCCATTGGCTTCCATGGTCACCAGATCTCAACTGAGCCTTTGGGATGTCCTGTAAAAAGAGACGGGCATTGTGAATTTGTAGCCCTTAAATCCACTGCAGCTGTGAGATGCTGTCATGTCCGTAAGGGCCATGGGGGTTTCTTCTCCTCACTGCTGTTTGGCTGAGTAGCAGATCACCTATGTGTGCACTGAACTTACTGCATCAGAATGTGGAGTTGAGCAAGAGTGTGGCAGCCATGGAATGAAATCACGAGGAAGATGATAAAGATGATACCACCACTGTAGGAGTGAGGTAGCAGGAGAGAGGGGAGTGGGGAGCAATCATGCTTGGGCCTGATGCTGAGCGGTCAAGTCCAAGGTGAAATGCCCTCTACTTGATGAAAAAAATTCTATCTTTATGATGTCTCTTCTGAAATTATGCAAGTCAAACCAAAAACAGTGTACCTCTGTGAATCCTGTTTGCTGCTTTGTAAAAACCTGGAGAATTGATTCCTCTAATAAGACTGAGCAGCTTTCTCCATTTGTGTAGTTAATACTAAAGACTGTCTTTAATAATAAATCCGTGTCTGGGTCCAGCACACAGTGATAGATAATCCTACTGACTGGCTGATCACAGAAATGTTTTCTTTTAGAGTTCTACTTTTCCCACTGACTCAGAATCTAAAGTTACAAACTATTAAAAACTCAAGTTCAAAGTTTCTGCAAAATCATACTAAGGTTAAATCCTGTAGGGGTTTTTGTCTCTGTAGCCTCTGAGACATAGGCTATATGTGTATATAAATATATATGTATGTATGAAAATTATGGCTGTCACTTTTAAAGTGTTAATGTGGACTAATCAACTGCAATGTTTACAACAGCTGACAGTGATTCAGCAACTCGCAGTGCTGTGCGGAGGAATACGTGGTGTGAGTCGGTTAGGTTTACCCAAGTTTTGTATTTCCAAAAAGTTTATGTTCTTAAAAACATTTCTATGTAGCGTACTCTTAAACTGCAGTATTATTTTTTGATGGGAGTTCTTGCTGGCGGGGAAGATACCCTTTGTACTTGGTACAGTACTTCCCTGTTTGCGGCTAATTCTTCATTACAGCGTGTTCCCACCAAAAGCGTTGCAAATTTTTCACGCGTTGATATTACATACAAAGTCAATTTAAAGACGCAGATTGCATCGGGGCGAGCATAGAGTGGCGTCAAGCATTCAAGCGTTCGAGCGGTGAGCGGCAAGCATTTCCAGCGAAAAAACGCTTGACGCTCAAGTTGAAATAATTGAACTTTTCGAGTGAGTGAGCGTGTTGATGCGCCGGGACAGCCTATCAGTGTGGAGATTGTCACTGACGCAGGGCATTCTGGGGTTCGTAGTCTAGCTAATTTGACAAACTGCTAAACTGGAGACAGATGGAAAGGCGCTCCACAGCTGGGATGGAGCGCCTGTAGTTGGTATCCAGGCGGGAGATCCTGGCACCAACCCTGGCTAGCAGGTCTTCAAACTGGCAACAGTCAGCTTGAAGTACCGCTGGAACCAGCCGTCGTTCAGACGCAGCTCCTGCAAGAGACAGTGGGACTCACCGAGCTCACACCGCCTCCGTAGGGTAGCATGCATCCAGTACCGACGTTGGCGCCTAGCCTGCAGCTGACTTCTCCACAGCAGGTACAGAGCAGCGATGGTGGTAATCGGAGCCATGTTCGACGATGAAATGATATGATGAAATGGCGGACTTCATGCAATGATGCCACGGCAAGCGTTTTTTTGCCTATTTGTACCAGCATCAAAACTCGAGCGTCTAGTGTGGCGCGATTTCACTTGACGCACGAATACACTCACTTTCAACGCTTTTGGTGGGAACGCGCCATCACAGACTGTTACAGACTGTCGCTTACTGAGGGAGAGGAAAGAACTTTCTACTTCATCTAATGTACTTAGTGGCCATATGGTGCTCATACAACCCCACTTCAAAAATACTGAACTATCCCTTCAATCTTTGGTTTTCTCCTCAGTGGGATGTCATGCATCGATAGTAATATTACACCAGTGCTCAAAACAGGTAAATGTCAAAGTATCTCCAGTCTAAGGCAGCACTCCTGCTCATTCTCCCGCAGCAGTAAATAGAGAGATGACTGAGAATTGCAGCATCTCCAAAGCTTGGTTGCCTTCAGTGACATCAGTCACTGAATTTTGGACAGCATATTGTTTAAAGCAAGGTGTTGTAAAAGAACTCAGAAACTTAAGTATCCTCTGGCACAAAGTTCATTGTCAACTCAAATGTCAAACTTTCCCTCTCTCCAGTACAAGCTGCCATGAGGCTGAAAACAACAGCAAAAACTGCTTGAGGGCTTTGAGGACCTTTGGGATACAAAAGTTTAAAGAAAAATGCTATAAAAGTCAACAGGTAGGCGGTGTTACACGGGGGTTGACAATGAAGTTTTAGTTCTGAAACTTTTGATGAAATGTCCTTCAAAATAGTCACACATTTATGATAAGCCAACATGTGACCCTTTTTTTAAAAGGTACTAAAACAGGCTCCAGTGTTATTATTATCTTGATATTTAGGAGGGAGAGTGATCCTTACAGTTTGAATGGTGTGAAATCGAAGTGTCTGTGATGTTCGTTACAGTGATCAGTGCACGGCTCATGTGATTTCCGTCAGTGCGTCAATACTCATCATCGTCTTTCTTGTCTCCACTGATGTTTAGCTCTTTAAACTTAAACAACGTGTGGGAGTGTGTAGGATCTGTGACCCACAAGAATCATGGCGGGAGGCCAGGCATTGAAGCTCTAAGCCGCCACTGTGATGTAGATGACTCACCTTCTTGCTCCGTCGGAGTAAACGCGTGTACTTGCATGTGTGTGTGTGTGTGTGTGTGTGTGTGTGTGTGTGTGTGTGTGTGTGTGTGTGTGTGTGTGTGTGTGTGTGTGAGTGAGAGTGGTGGTCTCCTGAGACTCACACACATTATGCAATACATGTATTATATAATCTTAAGAATATAAGTGAAAAGCTGGAATCACAGCAGCAGAGACATAAATAGAGACCTTTCAGAGAAGGTTTGGAACGTCATGTCTGAAGGTAACAACGGCTGCTGAGTGTTGAGAAGAAGAAATTAAATAAAACCAGCTCAGTCCTGGATGAAGTGGAACAGTAATATTCAGCCTGTTATTCCTCTGTCCCTCTGCATGTGTTAGTTATTAATCACAGGTGGTGATGCTAAATAAGAGGCAGGGGCAGCACTCAGAGACTGTCAGAGCGTTGAATGGTTGTTTTTTCCTCCATCATTAATACTGTCATTTATCTCATGAGGTCGTTTCAGTAATTATTTAGAGCTATGTGCTTACACAAGGGGTTCAGTGGGGATCAATCCTTTGGCCTGGTCTTTGTGACATTGACAAGCTCTCCTTTAAAGCACCGAAACATTGTGTTAATTAAAGTACACATATACAGAGTAATATTGGTTTTCAGATTCAACTGAAGGTACTAATACTGATGAGCATATCTGGTGCAGGTTGGTAATTACTGTAAGTTAAAGTAGAAGCATTAATAAAAGAATGGAAGATGGCCATGTAAGGGCTGTGAAATCAAGCCTTTTTGTGGTATGGCACGTGCTGATGAAAAATACCAGGCAAATGCTGAGTGAAAAGCTGTTCACTGAGAAACACTAACTGCAGTATGCCCACTAACAAGGTAAAAATATTTAGTCTAAATTGAGAGGTTTATTAATGGATTATAGCGGTTCCCAAATAATGTTGGGCACACTGGTGTGCCTTGAGATAAGTCATTTTTACAGTCCTGTGCAAATACTGCAGCTATACAGCAGCTGATGGGTATTTTATAATGTATCTATCAATGCTTCCATATGCTTTTATTTCTGTTTAAAAGAAAAACAGGTACAAAAAATAGAATACAAATAGATAAAACAATTTAATGTGAATCTCAACAAGCACACAGGACAGTTAGAGTTGCTGAAGAGTTTATTTGATAACAATAGGGAGTAGCAGGCTAGCACTACCCACTGACTTCCAGTGTTTAACCTAAGCTAATTAACAGTGTGCAAGCTCTTGCTGTCTCTTCCATTTTACTGCATATAATCTGTTTGTCATGGATTCGTGAGTGAAAACAAGACATGAAAACCAAAAAAAAAGAAAAAAACTTGGCATATCCCTTTAATTATAACTGATGCATAACAAAACTAAAAGGTAACTTTACAACAGATTGCATGAGGTAGTTTGTTATGATTTTACTTATTTTATCTGATCATCAGTCACTTTAATGTTTGGAAATTTGCTCCTTCAACCTGCATGGTGAGCCTCTAACTTAAATATTGGCATTTAACAATGTACCTACAGTTTTTGAGGGCCACTCTTCTGCACTGACCCTATTTTATATCACCATGGCCTGAGGGCAGAAGCTCTCTCTTAGCCTCGGCGGTGCAGTGTATCCGGTGTCTTCTTCCTGACCGCTGCAGGGGGAAAAGTCATTACCCGGCTGGTTGGGATCCTTAATGATTCTCTGAGCATCACTCTTGCATTGCTGTGTAAAAATATCCTTGAGGCAGGATAAATCTTTTTTTTAATTTTACATTCAGACAAACAAACCCTGTACTGCAGGGTCTCGAGGGTCTACGCTGTGTCACCTGACAGTGATGCTAACAAGCTGACATACAGTGGTGAAGAAGTTTCAGTGTTAGTGTTGATTATAGAGAAGTCAAAAACAAGGATTTCAATCCTTAGGTAAGCAGAATTTTATATTATACATAAAAAGCAAATAAATAAATTTCAACTCTAGAGAAATACTTTTATTGTTTGGCTGAGGAAACCTGGAGAATTGATTCCTCTAATAAGACTGAGCAGCTTTCTCCATTTGTATAGTTAATACTAAAGACTGTCTTTAATAATAAATCAGTGTCTGGGTCCAGCACACAGTGATAAATAATCCTACTGACTGGCTGATCACAGAAATGGTTTCTTTTAGAGTTCTACTTTTTCCACTGACTCAGAATCTAAAGTTACAAACTATTAAAAACTCAAATTCAAAGTTTCTGCAAAATCATGCTTATGTTAAATCCTGTAGGGGTTTTGTCTCTGTAGCCTCTGAGACATAGGCTATATGTGTATATAAATATATATGTATGTATGAAAAGTATGGCTGTCACTTTTAAAGCGTTGATGTGGACTCATCAATCGTAATGTTTACAAGAGCTGACAGTGATTCAGCAACTCCCAGCACTGTGCAGAGGAATACGTGGCATGAGTCGGTTAGGTTTACCCAAGTTTTGTATTTCCAAAAAGTTTATGCTCTTAAAAACATTTCTATGTAGCGTACTCTTAAACTGCGGTATTATTTTTTGATGGGGGTTCTTGCTGGCGGGGAAGATACCCTTTGTACTTGGTACAGTACTTCCCTGTTTGCGGCTAGTTCTGCATTAACAGACTGTTACAGTCTGTGGCTTACTGTAGGAGAGGAGAGAACTTTCTACTTCATCTAATGTACTTAGTGGCCATATGGAGCTCATACAACCCCACTTCAAAAATATTGAACTATCCCTTCAATCTTTGGTTTTCTCCTCAGTGGGATATCACGCATCGATAGTAATATTACACCAGTGCTCAAAACAGGTAAATGTCGAAGTATCTCCAGTCTAAGGCAGCACTCCTGCTCATTCTCCCGCAGCAGTAAATAGAGAGATGACTGAGAATTGCAGCATCTCCAAAGCTTGGTTGGCTTCAGTGACATCAGTCACTGAATTTTGGACAGCATATTGTTTAAAGCAAGGTGTTGCAAAAGAACTCAGAAACTTAAGTATCCTCTGGCACAAAGTTCATTGTCAACTCAAATGTCAAACTTTCCCTCTCTCCAGTACAAGCTGCCATGAGGCTAAAAACAACAGCAAAAACTCCTTGAGGGCTTTGAGGACCTTTGGGATACAAAAGTTTAAAGAAAAATGTTATGAGGACCAGGACTGAGGACCAGAAAAAATTGTTAATCCTTTATTTCAATCTGCCTTTGAATTTTTTTTTTGTTAAACAATAATTTAAATGTACTTAAAAAAAAATCTGTATCGAGTCTGTTGAGTTTTATATGCATTTTAGTTATGTCTCCTTCACATGATTGATTGCTTTCATGCTCACGACAGTAAGTCTGCAGCATTTGGACTTCCCTCTCCGCCAGTACCGGAGGGTCTGTACAATGCATGCAGGGTCACTGATAACATGGCAAAAGCAACATACCTGTGAGTAGACCAAGTCAACCAATCACATTGGACCGAACACATGTGGAGAAATGGTTCTAAATTTTCTTTTCAAACGGGCAACACTGAAATTTCCTTGAAAATAGGGTAAAATTCCCAGACTTTCTTGTTTGCACTGGAAGGTTACCACAGTTTGCAAATCAGTCAATGCAAGGGCGTAGGAGGGAAAAGCACGAAGGATATAGCAGAGAAATTTCAGAGTAAAATCTGGATGAAAAATAGTTCTTTTTGCAATCACACCTGCAACTCATGTTGGTGAATTCAGGATAAGTTCAGGGTTTTTAAGAAGGTGTAAATAGGGCTAGATGAAATACCTGTGAAAACCAAAAGCATTTCCCTTTGAACAGCAGTGATTAGTATACTGTAGAATTCATCAAAATATGCACAAAACAGATGACGCAACATAATACTTCATTAAAATGTACAAATACTTTTCTCCAGATGGTACAGTTATTTATGTAAAATGTGTCCAGTTCTTGATACGTCCATTCAAGATATTTATGGCCTGCTGATGCATGAAAATATAAACTTAAATTTGACCCTCAATAGATAGATAGATAGATAGATAGATATATAGATAGATAGATAGATAGATAGATAGATAGATAGATAGATAGATAGATAGATAGATAGATAGATAGATAGATAGATAGATAGATAGATAGATAGATAGATAGATAGATAGATAGATAGATAGATAGATAGATAGATAGATAGATAGATAAAATAGGATAGGGTAGGATATGATAGGATTTTAAGACTGCTAAGAGGATTTTCTTTTAATATTGTGAAAGTAATGTCTCTTTCTCAAGTCTTAATTGACTCAGAAGGTCACACTGTATGCCAAAGAGAGCGAGGCTTTAGCCCTAACTTCTGAATGTGATATCCTAAAATTATTTTGAGGATGTTCTGTCAAACATTGTACAAATGCTTCTGGCCAAATGATGTGATCTAAGAGGCCAAAGGTCCTTTGGCCAGATGGTAATCCTTTGCCTGTTAAAGAGATATCTCAAGAATGCTAAAGACAATCTCCTCCAAACTTTAAACAAATGTGCACTCTGATTCAAGGATGAACTGATTATATGTTGGACTTGAAAGGTAAAGGTCTTTGAACCTAATGTTTATCTCTTGATAGTCAAACACTGCTACAAAAACCACTCAAACCTATCTAATAGACCTGTCCCTGTGCTTTACTCTTTGGTAGTTGTACACCTCGTGAAGACTTATAGCCACCAGTTGGTAGTTCTTGTTACTTATTACTAGTAATGCAGATCTTATTGTTTGTGTTTTAAATCTTGAAAGGGTAAATGTGGCTTAAATAAGTGCAGCTTTTTTGTTACCATAGAGTAGAAAAGATTTTTTCACCTAATTTGAGTTCATAATCATTCATCTAAAATGTTGTCACAGCTTCTTTAACAACTTCATAAAGGAGTTTTATGTGGGTTTAAACTCAATCGGCGTGTTTGTGTCTGTGTTTTTTCTGCAGGGAGGGCAGCACCAGCATCTTAAACAACCTGCTGTCCAGAATGGAGCAGTACGCTAATAACCTGGAGAACCTGGTAGAGGAGCGAACTCAAGCGTACCTGGAAGAGAAGAGGAAAGCGGAAAACCTGCTCTATCAGATTTTACCACAGTAAGGAAAAGTAAAACTCACTTTCACCTTCTTCCAAAAGGCTTAAACTGCAGGCAGAGTTTTCCAGTGAGCCTCAATGATACTTTATCAATGGTGTTAAATCCTTGAATTAATTAAACGGCTTAAATCCCTCCCTACACCTTAAGGGATACACATTCCCTGGTTATAGTCTTACAGCAGATGAAAGAGAGCAGAGAGAGCTGACAGGCAGAGCGCTCATTAAGTCGAGACCGTGGAGCTTGCCTGATAGTTTAGATAACACCACAACTGTAAATCCCATTTTTCTCACACTTTATCCTCTTATTTCTCCTACAGATCTCAGCCCTGTGAGCATGGACACTTATCATTTCTCACTGCATCTGTGAATTAAACTAATGACTTCCACTTTAAGTGTTCTTTCATTTAGTTTTGTTTGATCCCGTGAAGCTCATGTGAGCTGACAGTAAAAAGATAAACAAGCATTCAAGTTCTGCCATTGTTTTAACAGAGAGAATCTACAGGGATTTCAGGTCCTGTTTGCATGAAAATTAATCATCTTAATACATCTTATTGTCTGATCAAAGGAGAACAAAATGTCTCTCCTGTCCAAAATCAGTGCAGAGAAACAAAGGAATATTAATGTGTAGTGACTTGTTGATGAAATCCTTGACTTGCAAATATTTGTATCATAGTTGTTTATGTACGAGATTCAGGGTTTTTTTTCATCAAAACATTGGTTTCCTTTATGCTTTCAGTATAAAAAATAAATCAGTATGAAATGTGGAGACATGAAGCCTCGTGGACATTAATCATCATCAACTAAAGCATGCAATGGGCCAAAATGTTAAAGATCTCATATTTTACTTCTTCTTATCAAGTTAATGCTGTCTCTGCAGATCCCAGAGTATATCTGGGGAGATTTCAGACTAAGAGTTTACTGGGATATTTGCTTTTTGCATGTTAATAAATCTCTCTGTTTCATCACTAAAGAACACGTTTGTTTGTATTGATATCCTGCATGAGCCATTTACATCAACAACTGTCACAAATGAGTCAAGCTGGTGATTTATGCTTTAGCAACATTTTGACCAAACCCTGGAGTTGGATGAGAAATTCTTCCCATCACAGCATTTCATATTTGCGTAAAATGTAAGACAGAATCAGAAAAATATCCAAGCATGATTTAGAAACTTTTGTTGCAGAGGTTTTGGGGTCATAGAGCTGCAGTAAGCCAGAATGTTGACAACTTTTGACCTTCCCGTAAGAGTGAAACTGCCACTCTCTCAGTAAACAGAAAAATAGGTGCTCTTCAGTCAGCAATTAATGGCCAGCATTTTTATGTCCATACAACCCTGAACCTGCCAAGAGGTCAACAAACTGCAGACAGAGCAACCTGAAGTGGCTGGAAATGGCTTCTCAATACCTGCTGGAAAAGAAGTGGAAATTTTTCAAAGCTATGTGCATGATGGGTTATTTTACTGAGTCGGATTCAGTGGAGTTGATTTGTACATATCAGATGAAGCAATTGTTTGAAAAGTTCACATAGAAAAGGGAGAAGAAATGGCCGTTGAAGTTTTTACATACAAGACATATTGAATATTCTCAGCTTTTATTCTAGGATGCCTTTTAATATTTTTTTTAATATCCTTACCCTACCCTTTCTGGATTAAAATATCCTTAAATGTATCCTCAAAGGTTTCCTCATTTTAACTTCACTTGTGTGTCCCTCTGTGTCTCTCTCTTCCTACAGTTCAGTAGCAGAGCAGCTAAAGCGAGGGGAGACAGTGCAGGCAGAAGCTTTTGACAGCGTCACGATTTACTTCAGTGACATCGTGGGCTTCACGTCAATGTCTGCAGAAAGTACACCTCTACAGGTACACTGTGATTAACCCCCAGTGAGTTATACCTGCTTATGACTCACTGATTTTGTCTGTGTGGCTACTTTTGGTTGAACAATATACATTAATATATCACTGAAATTTCTCAATTAGTAAGAAAGGATTGCGTACTCACTTGGTATTCCATTCCTTTAAGTAGCACTCATATGAACTCCCATTTTCATCAGTATCAAAGACAGAACAGTCCTGGGTCATTTTTGCTGGCATGGTCAGTAGATCTGCATATGAGAAAAGATGCAATATTCCTGAAGAATGCAAAAGTATGATGTTGGGGTGCTGGTTTGGCGAAGTGATTAGTGACCAGGCACCCCATGTACTTGCTTCTGCCGGTCCATGTTCAAGTCCAGCCTGTGGCCCGTTTGCAGAGTGTCTTCCCCTTCTCTCTCTCACCCCCTTTCACGGGCCTATCCACTGTCGCTCTCCTATCAATACAGGCACAAAATGCCCCAAAAATACATAACAAAGTATGATGTTGTTCTCTTTTGAGAGGTAGTCAGCACAAGCAACAACCAAATGACTGAATGAATGAAAAAAAACCTTAATTGCCACTATTTAATATTTTTATTAACCTTTAATTGACCAGATAAGATAACCCCTTGAGATGAAAATTTTTTCACAACAGTAAACGAGCGAAGAGGTCAACTTCAACTTCAACTTTATTTCATTTATATGGCACTTTTCATGCGTTTAGCAACACAAAGTGCCGCACAGAGGATAAGAACAAAAGCAAAACAAAAACAAAACAAAAGGCAAATACCATAAAAACCCCAAACCTCCCACCCCCACAAATATATACACTCGTACACATACATAGACATACGCGCACATATACATACCCACACACACACACATACACACACCCTCACACATACACAGGCTGTTGCTGAGGAGACATGGCTGGGCACCAAGATCTGAGGTGAGGAAAAAGCCGCCTTTGGGGGCCGTGCAGACTGGGAGGAGCCATGGTCCATGGCTGAAGGGGGCGCCACCACAGGGACCACCCCAGCCCAGGGAGACAGGAGGCTCCACACCAAGGTGTAGAGCTCTGTAGCCACCAGGGCCGGAGCCAGCACATGCACATGTCCCCCTGAGGGAATTTGTCTTCCACAGAGAGCAATAAAACACAAACTACACAGGATATCACATGATAAGATTTAACAGTTATTCAAGGATAAAAATATTAAAATAAAAGTAATAATGATAAATTAGTAAGTAAAAAAAACACAATTAAGGGTCTTAAATGTCAGATTGCCAAGTTCATGTTGTGCGGTCGGAGTTTATTTAGCAGCAGGATGTATACTGTATGAAGGATATGATGCCTCATCCTGGGCCTCCTGTACCTGCATCCTAAGTTTAGGAGTTCAGATTCTGACCAAAGGGGGTGCTTTGGGTCTGCTATGATCGTGTTTGCCAGTTAGTATGGGTCAGTCTGTCAGGTGGGAGATGCCGCCTATTTGTTCCCCACTTATATTTGTGCCTTTTTCAACAATCTTGTCCAATTTGTTGTTATTTTGTAGGGACAGTGCCCCTGACCAGCAAATTAAAATGTTAATCACCACGGCATTAAACATCAGGTGGGCCATGTTAATTTTAAAGAATTGGATTGATCAGCAGAATCAATAATGGCATTTGTATCAATCAACACCATAAATACCCATCACTAGAAGTTGTCCAAACAGAAATTTCAAAGTCAGGGTGAGACAAGTTGCTTAGCTTTCCAGCCGTGTTCTTATTGTTTTGAAATGTGGATTATATTCAGAAAAAAACCCTGAAAACATAGTTTTTATTTCCAAAGACAGGTTTCACATAATGAGGAAGAAAAGCTACTAAAAGTGGCCCAACAGGTTTCTTCAGTGAGTGATCATTTAATCTATCACAGATGGCTTTAGTACAAATCAGAAAGACCATTTTTAATGAGTTTCTGGCTTGTGAGGCACAATTTATCAATTTGTTTTATAATAAAACATCTTACTCTTTAAAAACTCTCCTTATGTAATGTAGTTTTAAGACCTGAATTGAAGTAAGCTGCAGAGCTACAGCACTTAGATTCAGCAGGTGCTTGAAAACCTTGGAAATGCTTAGATGTGTTTGAATTTTAATAGTTATGTATTTTTCATGATGGCTATTTTAGTTGTATTTTTTATGATTTTAGACATATAATTTAGGTTGTTTATGTATTTGAGTGAAGACTTGTATAGATGTGTGATCAACCAAAGTATATGATGTTAAAAAACATTAACTTAAGCCTTGAAAGTGCTTCAAAAAAGTCTTTACAAGCCTCTTCACATCATCTTTTGTTAGTGTTTTGTCTGAGAGCCCTCTGGTGGTTGAATTGACAAACTGTTTATAGTAACAAGCTCCTTTAAAAGCTCTCAGCTTGTGATAATGGTTGTAACAGAAAATCTCTCTCTATTCATGTGTTAAAGTGTTCAGCAGTACGAGGTCCAGAGCATCTTACAGTTCTCACAGTGCATTCCCACACAGGCTGAAACTCAAAATAATCCAGTTGTTCATAGGACGAGTGTGTTGACGCAGAGTTGAGTCACATCAGGGCACCACGTATCTTCCTCTCACAGAAATACCAAAGACAAGTTTTCTAGAGCAAACAGATTCTCATGAGGTCACATCAAGGGCAGGATAGAAAGAGCTAAATGATGATTTGACACCTTTAGATGAAGATTTTCTCTAATAATTAACACTCTTTTTGTACTGTTCTACATTTTTATCCATTTACTGAACAATATAAAAAGACTGAAGTAGTTATAGAGCTTTAATAAAGTGGCAAAAAGAGCACAAATCAGGTAACATGTTATTTAAAAACACACACACACACACACAACAAACCGAAGAGCAGCACCTTGGTTTTGCAGCTGTTTGTGTCAGGCAGCCTACAGTCCTAAAATCCTGCAGGTCTCCCAACCCCCACCCCAGCCTCAGCTCGTGGAAATGTACGCCCTGTGTGCTGCTGTCAGCCTGTCAGTCAATCAGAGCCTTCACTGCGTGCTCAACAATAATTGTATTGGTCCGTCTCGTACCTTAGAGCCATTTTGAGAATGTTGCAGCACTCTGCTGAGTGCTGCTTTTGACACACGAATGATGCTACCAGCATCCAGAGACAGTGAGTGAAACAGCAGGATGAAGACCTCTTTTTACCTGGTAAGGTTTCTCAAAACTTCAAGTGTAGCAATGTCCTGTAAAGAGTAAAACTGGACTGTTGGAGCAAATATGAGACAATGCAAAAAGACAAGTGTTTACCAAAAGCTTTTCAACTTTACATGAAAATAACAGGCAAAGCAATGCTCCGTATCCTCTCACTTATTCCCCTCAGTGGTTAACAAGAGACAATTGTCATCACATGCTATATTTAATTTATATTTACATTTAATCTGCTGGTTGGGTGATCTGTTGGTGACTAAAATGGTTAGACTTACATACCATGAGTGAATCAAAAGACAGGGATAAAGAGCATGAAAATATCCAGAAGGCCTAAAAATATTGAAAATAAAATACTTAGTTAATGTCAATCTGGGACTGAAATAACAATAAATGATAACAACAATTCTGTGGATACCTGGACCATTAATTTGTCCCCATGATATTTATCTCTATTGAAAAAGAAATGACTTTATTTAGTAATAGCTTGTTATATTTTCATGCATGCTCTCTGTACAGTTTGTGTAAAATGTCCAGACTTTTATCAGTCAAGTCACATACTGAAAGATCGTACATTTATTTCATTGTGTGATCTATTGGCAGCTTAAATGTTAAAACGTCTCATGAATTAGTCGAGAGAAGGGAGGAAGAAACTGAAAATATTCAGTCTATGTAAAGATTAGGCTTCAAAATTCAAGGGAAATGTCAGAACTGGTCTCAGTTATCACTTGTCTTGCCATTTTGCACATTAAAAAGGAAGAAACCTATGAGCAACGCTTGTGTTCTTAACTGTTACTGTCCTCAAAACTGTTGCACTTTTACTGTAAATTGTTGTTTTTTTTTTTACCATATTTGTTGTTCGTAATTTATTGCCTTAATTTTTCTTGAAGTTTGTGCTTATTAAGACGTGTGCTGCTGACCTCTTGGTCAGGTCTCCCTCGTCAATAGATCCTGATTTCAATGGGACTTCCCTGGTTAAATAAAGATTACATAAAAAAGGGGAAAGTCCTGTACTGATATTGTCGTATTAAATCCTTCTGTTGTTTGACAGCATCAAAGATGTAAACCTCAGGTGATGCTTGTTCAATGCTTTTTACCTCCGCTAAGGAGGTTATGTTTTCGGGAGAGTTTGTTTGTCTGTCCGTCTGTGAACAAAATAACTCAAAAAGTAATGGACGGATTTGGCTGAAATTTTCAGGAAATGTTCAGCATGGGAAAAGGAAGAACTGATAAAATTTTGGTGTTGATCCGGAGCAGCGTCTGGCCGCCATGGCGAAAAATGTGATTTCTGTGAATAACTACTGAACTAAAATAGATGTCATTATGAATCCAGTTGCTAATGGTATATTTTCATGGTCAAGGAATCTGAATATTGACATGAAATAAAGGCAGGAGTAATATTTATGGTCAAAATGACAATATGGCTGAGGATTGTGGCGTTGGCGGAGGTCTGCACTCTCCGAGTGCTTTCTAGTTAAGACGTGCTGCTGACCTCTTGGTCAGGTCTCCCTCGTCAAGTAGATCCTGATTTCAATGGGACTTACCTGGTTAAATAAAGATTACATAAAAAAGGGGAAAGTCCTGTACTGATATTGTTGTATGTAAAAATCCTTCTGTTGTTTGACAGCATCAAAGATATAAACCTCAGGTGATGCTTGTTCAAGGCTTTTTTTTTTACATTGTTTGGATGCTACTGTCAAACGATAAGTGGATATTAAAAAAGGGATCTTTCTAGTAAATATCTAAGATTCAGCAGGCTTTAGTGATGATTTCTGATGATATTCATCAGACATTTAAAAAAATGTAATGCCTCCTGTCTTCAAGATTTAAGGGAGAAAAATACTTGAATCTCTTTAATTTCAGAACTGATTCAAAGGTCAGCTTATTACTGAAATGTCCTGACAAGACAAAAAACTAAATGTCTTTAATTGCAGGTTTAGTTGTGTTCAGAAATTCAAAGAAAATAATGGGCAGGATAACATCAAATAATCTTTTAATAAACAACCAACATTTGACAGTACTCCTCCATAACAATAGCACATCAAAATTCCAGTTAAATTTATTCCAGGTTGTTTGAAATATTCCATCTGCTGGTTTGATTTATGAGGCTGTAAATGTGTTTGTCAGGAAGCCTCAGCAGGCAGATGTCCAGCTGCGGACACAGATGAAGAGCGAGAATGTGCAGCTCAGCAGAAACCTCCAAAATGGTGACCATTTGTATCATTAACTGGGTAAATTTAGTGGACATGGTCACCGTGACGTTTTTTAAAAATGTGGACATCCATTTTAAGTCCTCAGTTTGGCATTTTCACCATCTGATTGGCAACAAGGCACAGATAGACTATTAAAGATGTGTTCCTGTTTCAGTCAGTGTTCAAGGACAGGAATTAAAAACAAAAGCACTGCCAAGCTTCTCTCTTCTTACCAAGACTCAGAAATATAACAAAAGTGATATTATTTGTGCAGCTGAGACTGAGAGGCAAAGACCTGATTACTGGCCTTGAATGCTGACATGGGATGAAGGTCTTTCAGTGGTGTGACTCCATTTGCCTTTGTTACATGAACGATAGCCTGAGATCTCTTTAAGTGCATATATACCTCTTTCAGTATTGTTACTCTGCTGAATCCATTCAATAAAAGCTCCTCCGTCTATCTCGACAGGTTGTCACACTGCTGAATGATCTGTACACCTGCTTTGACGCCATCATCGATAACTTCGATGTATACAAGGTGAGTACAGACCAACAACTTCAACTGGCAAAAAGAAGATTATGTTGTGAAAACATTATCTCTGTCTCAAAGTTTTCTTATTGCCATTTATGTAAATATGTAACTTCATGTATCATGGTTTTTATTATTTCATAATGTTAGTATTATATAATATCAAACAATCATTCCGCATAGTCAGACAAATTACAATTTTTATCATGAGTTCCTTCTTACATTTGACTATGTTCTTTCAAACTAAAAATGTTAAGTTTTCATTTTAATTATAGTCAAAATTTTCTCATGTTCTAAGCATAACGATTTATCTAACTCCCTTAACATGGATGATTTTGTTTTAATGTAGGAACCACAAAACTGTATATCAGGGGTGGGCAACTTTAATTACCAAGAGGGCCACATAAAACCATTTTTCCCAGCCTGAGGGCCACATTGTTACAAATTTTCAGAAACTCTCGATGAGGAAAAAGAATGTTGGATAATTGACATATGAGAAAACAAATTTGTCACAAAATAAGAATACCAGTATTCATATTATGCCAGTTATTATGCATAATCAAATGAACTTGACATATAATTCAAGCAAATTTAGCTCACATACATGGAGTTAAAGCCAATGAAGCTATTTTCAAATCAATAAAATGATGAGTGTTATTCAAATTTTTAAAGTTCAAATATTTTGCTGCTGCCAATATACATTAAAGTATTGAGTAATACTTGACATAATGTTCAAGGGCTTCAATAAAGAGATTTAGAGACACTATTATAGCAAAGTAAGGTCAATCAACTTACATAAACCAATAGAAATATCAGTCTAGATTATATAGAATTATTTCTATTGGATATCTGAGTTTTCTTCTTATTTACAACAGCTGGTTTTTGGGAATGAATGACGGGCCACATTTAGTGATGTGGAGGGCCGTACTTGGCCCCCGGGCCGCCACTTGCCCACCCCTGCTGTATAGATTAATTAACTTGGCAGAGGAATAAAAGAGAAGGGGAGGGGGACTATCAGGGAAAACACTACATGGCTTAAATTTTAGCTCTTTTCAGGAGACACATCGATTATGATTTGTAAATGTGATGTTCAAAGTTCATTTCCCTTTAATGCTTGTGCAGTACTATCATGTACTCTAATACCAAAGGGCTGCTACATAAACAGATCCCTTAACTGACATTTGTTTAATTGCAGCTGAGTGAGAATAGAGTGGAGATCGTTATGACTGAGCTTGATTTAAGTTGTCATATACGGAGGGCTAAAACCTGATCTTTAACAGAAATAACTACAGGGAAAAATGTTCAGTTTTATCTGTGAGTAACAGTTTGCCCAGTCTTCATGCTGCAGTATGCTCATATTAGAGTTAGATATAAATTAATCACAACTTATCCCTGTTAGCTCCACAACTTAAGCTTTGGGGCAGACAAAGGCTGTGTCCGAAATGGCATACTAACGTACTACTCATATGTCATAAGTGACGTCAAAATGAGTATGTAGTATGCATTCACACTGGATAGTATGAAAAGATTGAGTATGCGAGAAATACCTGGATGTATACTATATCGGAAAAATTTTTTAGTATGCGAGGTGGGCAAACTATTCACACTCAAACGCCCCATGATTTATTGCGAGCCCCATAATGCATTGCACGACCATGCACGACCGACCGGCATTCAGCTAAAAATCAGCCACTAGCAAACTTCCCATTTTCAAAATAAACGCGTCTTTTATGATCTTCTTTAAGTTCTTTAACGCTTTTGTAAATGGGCTCTTGTTTTGGAGCCGACCGGAAGTTTATTCGATAGCATAATAGTGGCATAGCGGAATGTCCGAAATATCGAAATGAAATTTGTATCCGTGCGTTTTATGGCTCAAATGACCACATTTTGGTATTCTACGTGGTGACTTTCTCGCCTAAAATGCTCTCTGAACTTTCAAATGTGGTGAATCAAGAGAGATATTTGATTGCCTGGTGTGCTTCTGATTTTTGTCGTCGGAGGTTTGAAATGCATCATGGGAAACTTAGTAGTATACTACAGTGTGAACGGTTGGCATCCTAATCATATTTATAGTATGTAGTATACAGTATATACACAATGGTTTTGTAGTATGTAGTATGTTAGTATGCCATTTCAGACACAGCCAAAGTCTTTACTGCCCCTTCAATCACGACGGAGACTGATGTGAGGATGTTTAACTACTTTACTGTCAATGTAGAGCTGATTCTCAACCAGGGCTCCGTAGATCTCCAGTGATCTGTGCTGTAATAGCAAAAGAGGTCCTTAAAAATAAAATATATCTTACAAAAAGATCCCATGGCGTTTATGAAAATAGCATTATTCTTCTCAAATGTGGCTGGGACCTTTATTTACCTAAACTATGAAGGATAAGAGGATGTTTTTCTCTAATTTCATCTGTTTCACAAGTGTAATTTATTTATTTAAGTTTAAAATAAACTGAACACAATTTGCTTCTTTTTCAAAATATGAGCCCCTATTGTTTTAGTGGGTCTACGCCATTCATGTCTTAGTAATGATTTTATTGTGAATTATTTGGGGAAGGTGTGGAAAAATTCTTTAACTTGCAAGGTTCAGGTTTGCACTTAAAATTAAACTTAAAAAAACATTTAACGTCTGTGCACTAAAAACATGGGATAACGTAATTAAAAGACCACTGTTTATGGTCATTATTAATTTTTTTAACTTCAAAAACAATTCATTGCATGTCTGTATGAAATAGCCAAATGTGTGTTGCCTTAGTTTTTTTTATTTAACAAGGATTTGCAAGGATAAAAAAATCAACATAATCTGCATACATGATCAGAGGCCCACAGATGAGGAGCTCTAACTAAGAGGTGTGGTCTTGTCCTGCAGTCTTCCATTCAGACAATCATATTCACCTTGGTATATGTGGCAACAGTTTGTTTTACCTTTATACAAATATCAAGATATATAACACATGTTGCTAATAAGCCAAAAGTAATTGAGGTTTTGATTTTAGTTCATGCTGCCCAGCCTTAACTTATGATGCCACTTATGTCTCGGATGTTTGACATAATGTGTTTTGGTAAATTTACTACTTTTTTATCTATTTTTTGATTCCTTCAGGAGCTGTGAGAGACAGGGAGGACCAACATGATGGGTCACTGTTGAACTTGTTCTTTTTCCTTTAGGTGGAGACAATCGGTGACGCCTACATGGTGGTGTCAGGGCTGCCGGTGAGGAATGGGAAGCTTCACGCCAGAGAGATCGCTGGGATGTCTTTGGCGTTGTTAGAGCAGGTGAAAACATTCAAGATCCGACATAGACCAAACGACCAGCTGAGACTCAGGATAGGTATACACACAGGTCAGTGTCAAACATGATGATTCGTTTTGTTCCCAATGTTTGTCCATGACCAGAAAAATGAGACTCCATTTTGTATTTGACTGTTCTTTAGGATGCTGGGTGTTTTCTTTTCAGCGTTTTGTTGTTAGCTTGATAATAATTGACTGTTTCTGAGTCTGTTTCTCATTGATGGAGCTTCTCTCTCAAGTCCTTGGCTCCCTCTTGTCCATTTTTAATTCTGCCATCTCTCAAAGATGGATTTTTCTTTAATTGGAAACAGAATAAAATCTGATGTTGTTTTGCCTTAAAAGAATGTGGGCAAAAATGTCAATGTCCAAACCACACTCCATGAATATTTTAATTATAAGAAGGGGGTTCCAGCTCCAACATTAAGTCCAAGGAAGAAGACTGAGATGTGAAGGAATTTATTCTGTGGAAAATGTGATCAAAACATATACCCCCACCTCCACCCCAACCCCCTTTTATTAAAGGCCTCTAGTGTCAGCTTAGAGTGGTTGCAATTCAATTTGTCAAAAATATTCTCCCACAATAATCCTGGATTTATTTCTCTGTCTCCTCTCCTTCTATATGAGAGTTGTAAAATTATCAGAGCTGTTGTACTTTTGTTAGCCCCAAAACAACATGTTCTGATTTCAGTAAGTTATAAAAGCAAACTGAGGTATCGCCTGTGCAAAAGTCTGACTGTACTCTATGTATGGTTGGGTGTTACAGGTTTTCCACTGTGTGGTATCTGCTTGACTGTGTTGTTTTGGTTTTACATTAGAGACATGGCCGTAGCCAGGTATGAGGTCAGCGAGGTCCGGACCTCACCTATTTTTTCCAAATATGCCCAACTGAATAAAACATAAACTCATAAAAACTTGAAACCTCTCTGTGAAACGTGCTTTTAAATTGTAAATTGTGGTAAACATCCATGGGTTTTGTGTTCTGTTTGTGCCTGTGTGCATTTTGCGGTGAACAGCTGTTTGATCAGCTGATGCACGTACCCGCAAATGCGCCCTGTGACGCAATTGGCAGCGGGCCAAACCCCATTTAAAAACTAGAGTGTTTTTATTATTAGCACTTTGTAGACCACATCCCAGCCCATCTACACCTAGGTGACCAAAATGTATTTTCTTTAGACAATTCGGCACTAGCTCGGCCTGTCAAATCATCTGATCAAAGACAGTTTATTTACTTTTATCCACAGCGGAGAGTGCACCCGGCACTTTTTTTTTTTTTTTTTTTTTTGATACGCGCCTGGCTCATCAGCTGGCTGAGCACGCGTCATGATGATGCAACTACTTGTGACGCATGCTTTGTTTTCAGCTGATATTAATTTTAATAAACCCATTCCACAGAAAACAAGTCACAGAGAGCAGGGCAAACATGTCCAAGAGATTAAAACAGAATACACTGGATGCATTTCTGGCGAAGAAAACGAAAGAAATTGACAAAGAGGAACATGAAACCAAGGAGGGTGGAAGACAGAATAGGGAAAGTTAGGTGGAGCACAGAGAGTAGAGTCTTGTGTCTTGTGTGACTTGTAGCCTAAAAAAGTAAATTTCGGCGCGCGCTTCGCCAGCAAATCATGAACCTCACCTATTCCAAAATCCTGGCTACGGCCCTGATTAGGGATTGTACCGATAACCTGGTACACAGTTTTTTTTACAGTATTACCTCCGGCAGAGTTCCAAGTTAGCTGAGGAGAGACTAAATGTGACGTGGAGACACTGCTGGCCTCTGAATGATCAGAGTGTTACCACGAGTCGGGGTATTGATGCAGAAATGACACACTCCCCTGTTGTCAGCTTTGGGAGATTTTACGACTTTACAAACTATCCTATATTTAAAAGACCATATTGTTTTGCTGCTTTTGACCATCATCGGAATAAAATTAATCTCCTAACTGTCACAAAAAGCCACAGAGGGGTTTGCAGCTCTATTACCTCTGTTTCCTCCTTTGTTCTTATTAGGATGCCATCGTAAAATGTACGGCCACGTCGTCAGCTCCAAGATATTTTATGGCTTCCCAAACTCTCCTATACTTCAAAACCATCATGTTTTGCTGCTTTCAACCCTCTTGGAACAAAATTGATGTCAAAAAAGCCACAGAGGGGTTTGCAGCTCTACTGCTTCTGTTTCTTCCTTTGTTTTTGGTACTATGCCATCATAAATTTGGGGGAGACAACCCACCTGTTATGACAAAACCCACCTATGAAGTAAAATATGTAATAGAAAATTTCTCGAAAGCTAAATAAAAGAATGACGAATAAAATTCAAAGACGCATCTAAAAAAAAAAAGTAAAATAAGAACTCAAGGCGAAGATCAGCCCTCTTGGAACAAAATTGATGTCAAAAAAGCCACAGAGGGGTTTGCAGCTCTACTGCTTCTGTTTCTTCCTTTGTTTTTGGTACTATGCCATCATAAATTTGGGAGCAATGTTATGACAACCCACCTATGTAAAATAGGGGTGAAACGAAATTTCGTGCCACGAAATTTCACGAAATAGAAAAATGACGAAATAAAATTCAAAGACGCACAAAATAAAAGCTCCAAAATAAAAAACTCGAAGGGGCACGCTCACGACTGGTGATGTTTACCCTCCTCGCCTACCGTAGCAAAACACTCGCTTCAATGTGGAGGAAGATATGGTCGAGGAATTAGCTGACATTCCAATATTTGATTTTTGCATCTACTGTTGAGTTGACAGAATTTGATCAAACTTGAAGATCAGAAGTATATGCACTTTTATTGGCTAAATATTAACTACTCTGAACTGGAGACAGGCAAACTGCTATTTGTTTTCCTACTGTTGAGTTGACAGAATTTGATCAAACTTGAAGATCAGAAGTATATGCACTTTTATTGGCTAAATATTATAGTTCACTGATCAGACATTTATAGGTCTAAACTGCTATTTGTTTTCCTTTTTTTTGTTACAACAACAAAGCACTTTTTATTGAGATTTTATGTTTGTATTTGCACTGTAGTCTAAATAAGGGGAAAACTACACTTTTGTTTTTTTTCACAGAGCATTTATTTTGTACTGATGCAGCAATATTTTTTGTATGTCTGCATTAGGAAGAAAATAAAGAAAATGAGATTTTTGCGCAACTTCCTACTGTTGGAGATTTTCTATAATCTTTATTTCGTATCGTGAGTCCTGTTTCTTATTTCGTATCGTTTCATAAGTTGACCATTTCGTTACACCCTTAATGTGAAAGGTACTAATACAGTCCGCACTGCTTTGAAAAACAGAGCAGGTAAGATCCAAAGCATGCATGGTCAGACAGACGCCCCTAATGGAAAAGCCTCATTAGTTTGGAATACCGTACGCCCTGGCTTCAGCTATCATCAGTGAAGGCATAACAACAACAACAATTGGTTTTTGGCAGAGCATTGAATTGGCCCATTTACATTTTATTCCATGTACTGTATGTGTAATAAAGTGAAAGTGGAGTGTTTATCATTCATGGAGCAGCTATGATGTGTAACTTCTCACTTTTGGATAGACATAAACACAGGACGTTTCATCTCAACAGCCTTTGTCCTATGTAATCTAGGCTGCAGTATTTAGACTCTGCCGTCTCCCTGCTTCAGTATTTAGACTGTATTAGCTCACAGCAGCGTGTTTACATTCTTCCTCAAACACTTAACATGCAGCAGAAATGGACCAGCGTGCGTAGGCTGGTACTCGGCATTGTTAGAGTCATTTAAAGCTCAATTTAAACTCACTCACACCTCTGTCATCTATTTAAGAACATTTTCACCACCATGGCTGAGTGATAATGACTTTAGCTCTTTAAGTGCCAGACAGTTAACGTGTAAAGAGTGTCTACTTGTCTTGTGTGTTGCAGGTCCGGTGTGTGCCGGTGTGGTGGGTTTGAAGATGCCCAGATACTGTCTGTTTGGAGACACTGTCAACACAGCGTCTCGAATGGAGTCCAATGGAGAAGGTGAGAGTTTCTGTCTGTTGTTTTGTTTTGTTTTTTTATCTCCTGGTGCCCGCAGGATTTTATATCTCCAATATCGGACAGGAAGTTGAATGTTTTACATAAAGGCCCGGTGACAATGGACAATGTTTTACTGCTACTCGCATTTTATGTCCCTATGGATGAATAATCTGTCTTGTTGGGTAATGTGCACCATTGCAGCCTCATACAAATATTTCTTTCTACCTGGAGGGACAACTTAATTAATTGTAGACAACAGCCAAACACAAAGTCTCCAATAAGCTTTTTAAACGTTTTAGAGAACTTTGATGCTTGATTTTCTTCAAATAACCATAGTAGTTAAAGCATCTGGTTTTAAAGTTTAAGACTGGAGTTAGACCAGGGTAGCTGATTATTTGTTAAAGTGATACACTGTGCAAATGACAGATTTAAATGATTGTTGTACAAAAACTAAAATGTGTCCAGAGCCTGTCCACATTCTCCCTGCATTAGAATAACCCTCCTTCTCTCTGTTGCTTTTGTTTCAAGCTTCAAAATGTTTGGTCAAACAGCCTGTTTAAGAAATCAATGTTGATGTTGTCATGAGGGGATATGCTACCTCCCTGAATAAGGTTTTTGTTTAGCCTGCAGATGCTCCAGCAGATGGGAAAATGCATAGACATGCCCTTTTAGCCACATTTAAGACTAAGGCTGCGTTTACACGGACACTCAACGCAAAGATTTGTCCGTTGCGTTTTAGAATTCTTCTGCTTTCAGATGACGACACTCGGATACGAGTGAATCCACTGTAGTATGCATGCCGGTTCAGTAGATGGCGGTGTAGGTCTGCAGAGAGGCAGTGCTGCTACAACACACGAACGAAGAAAAACTTTTCACAAACAAAACTGGCAAATAGGCGCACAGAGACGCAGGAGTTTCTTTTCTGGACAACAAATCAGTTCGGAAAACAAATCTGTCTCGATAGTTTTGTCTGGATAACAAGGCTCACACATTACTCAGCAGACGGTCGAAGCTGTTGTTGTTCCTGGTATGCGCGCGCAGCCTTCATGTGAAAGAGTACTGTGCATGCGGTGACGTCAGCATTTCACTCTGAAGCGCTCTGATACAGGTCTATACGGAGCTGCATGGAGAGCATATTCAAACCTTTCCACTCTAGAGTCCATCTTCAAAAGTTTCCATTTTCAGACGAAATGCAACATGTTTTCATCTAAACGCAAGGCCAAAACACAATGAAAACCTTTCTGATTTGACCGTTTTCAGCTGTAAAAGCAGCCTTAATCTCAGTGGAGAAGGCTGAGACAAAGCCATTTCCAGAGAGGGGAGTGGTGCTTATAATATGAAGCTAGGCCCACCAGAACCACCTGTTCTGGGCTTAATTACAGGGATTTAAAAACATATCAAAAAAAAGAAATGACTAAAAAATTTGCTCAGGGAACAGCTTGGACCAGGGTTGGACCATTTTTGATGAAGCTGAGTACCTCTGATCCACATATACACTCACTCTGTCTGAGATCCTTTGTTCAGGCTCCTGTCACTTTGAAACGAAATGTCAATTTTTTTTTCTTTCCATGTCTTGCCTCAGTCCAGAATCCATGACAAGCTGATAGATACTATTCTTTCATCTGTGTATCCAGCAAAAAGAAAAAAGACAGCCAAAGCTCAACTACGGCAAGTTATCTTAGCTTTAAACACTGGGAGTAAACAGTATACAGTCATCAGATAAACTTTTCAGCAGCTCATGACGATCCTGTGTTTGCTGTGACTCATTTTTTTAACGTGTTATGCAGTGTTGTGTGAAAGGCGTTACAAAGTAACGTGTTAAAGTAACGTAACAAATTTTTAGGGTAAAAAGTAAAGTAACGTGCTACTACTGTAAATTAGGTAATGAAATGTAGTTCCTATTTTAATGTGGCGCAACATGACTTTTCCCCCGGACAGATGTAACACTGAAGCTGCCTTCTCAGCTGCTCGCATAGGCACGAGCAGTTTTGCCAAGTCCACTCGTTATAAGCATCTAAGGGTCGCAAATCTTGTGAGTCGCGGCCACGGGTTGTGGTTTGTTGGGCTTGTTTCTGAACGTGAAGTTGCTTCTTGGGGCTCTTCTTTCTGTGTGAATCCCCCCTGATTATCTTCCAGCTCCTAACATAAGGCAAAACAAGACTGCTGTAGGCAGTTTGTCCACTTCCTTGTTTCCTGGTTATCTCGCACGCCCTCAAACACAGTCACGCACATGGCACATGCTCACGAGCCAAAGTTGCCAGGTCTGCTTATTATAAGCGATGGTCTTTTCTTGAATAGATGCTTGGCACCGAGATATTGAAATGTAATGTAGACGAAAATCAACACACTTTATGTAGACTTCTCTTTTGAAAAAGTAGTATATCACTTTAGGAGAGGAAATACCTGGAGGTTGCTTATTTTGGGCTTGTTTTTATCGATCTGGTTACTTATTTCAGAAGCAAAACGTGGAAACACTGGGCAGGAGCTCTCATTCCACAGGGTATGTGACATTTTGTAAAAAAAAAATAGCACAAAAGAAATAACTGTTGTGCTGTAGTAGAACTTTTTGTAGGCCTTTACATTTAGGAACAGATGTGGGGTTCTGTCCAAGATTGAGCAATTTAAAAGTAACGGAAAAGTAATAAGTAATGTAAAAAGTTACTTTTAATAGAGGGTAACTAAGTAAAGTAACAAGATATTTTTTTCAGAAGTAGCGAGTAACGAGCAAACACTACTTTTTAAAAGTAACTTCCCCAACTCTAGTTTTATGTTATGTTACATTATCTTCTACTAGCATTGTATTATCTTCCTCTTTTCCTAAACAGAGGCTTTGTTTTGTTGACCTACTTCCACGGTGGTTTGCGAACAATTGAGTCTTTTGATCAGATCTTTTAAGTCAACAATGAAAACCATTTTGCAGCTGTGAGTGAGCTATTTTTAAATGTAAACTGCTTGTAATTTAAGAATGGCTTGCAAACAAACAACTCACTCACAACTTCCCCCTGTGGGCCCAGTCCACTCTTATTGGTTGACCAGTCTACCCTGTCTACATCTCTTTTAAATAAAATAATAATAGTAAAACAGAATAATGTAAATTTAAATAACACATATAACACTGACTTAGTCTTTTATGAAGAGTTTTAAGGTAAAATTTGTTATGATTTGGGGTTTCACAAATACAGAATTATTGATTGATCATGGTTGGTCAGTTCAGCACTGCCTGGTGCCATGTTGTCAACATCTTTGCATTCATTCTACTGTCTGTGCACTGGGTTTGCCAGCTAAGCAAATGGGCTTGAAATGCTGGCAAAGCAACGGTAGGACATACAGGTGGTGGGTCCATTGTGGGGGGAAAAGCCATTTATGGCAGACTCCCTCCCTCCACTGTAAACGGTGGGAGGGAGCCATTAAGAATTAAAGCTAACAATATGACCCTTTAAACTGCTTTTAAAGATGAATAGTAATTCTTTGCAAAATGTGTTTATGTAATTTTATATCTCTTGAACTCTGGCTAAAAACTGGTACATATATTTTAAAAACATTAGCAGGGGAAATCGTGAATGTTTAAGGACTTTTTCAGTGTTTTGGGTTAGCGAGAACTCTTTTCGACTACATGTACGTGGTAAAGTTTTTTAACAACTGTTCTGTTATCATTTGAGCCTGAGGAAAAGAAGCTAATAAACAGTCCCTTCACTTTAATATCTTACAAAATCATTATCTCCTGTGGTAAATTCAGCACACTCACATCTAACCTTTCACTGTTTAACTGTGCTCTTGTTTTCCTCCTGTATCAATGGCCATTTAAACAAGTGTCTGTATTGAAACATGTTGCTGTTAATGATGATTTTAGAGCTTAAATATGAGCATATTTATATTAAGCTGCTGAGTGGGATTCATTTTACTCTTAAATTTTTGTTCTTAACTGGCTGTGACAGGAACTCGTCTTATGAAACTGTGGTTGGATCTTCTGCGAGCAGATCATCAGATGTATTGATTAACTACTGAGCTGCTTCCTGTGTTGTGCCTCCTCTGGTAAATAATTGATAGCACTTACAGCAAAGGGCCCTTAGCCAGCGATAAACTGAGCAGCCTGAGGCTTCACAGGGAGGACTTGTGTCTCACATCTCTGCTCTGTGTGCATTCATTCAGCAAAACAATACAGATTTTCATCGCTATTAGCATTTTAGCTGCCAAAGTCTGACTGGCATTATCTGAGGCCTGGGATAATAGCAGTGTGATGGTAATTTGAATATTGGCTGAATTGTTCTGTATCATCTAAAGTCTTTTCTGCTGTCTGGTTTATTTGTTCTTCAGCCTTAAAGATCCACGTATCCTCTGCAACCAAAGAAGTGCTGGATGAGTTCGGCTACTTTGATCTCCAGTTACGAGGGGATGTAGAAATGAAGGTAAGAACCCTCATTCAAAATGACCGATGATAAGCACCAAGAGCTGAAAGGGTTTAGACTAATGCAATACTTTTGAAAAAAATGCCCCAGAACTGGATATTAGACTAAAATCTGGCCCCAAAAGGTCCATGTGATGTTCTGCAGTGTCATGCCACCAGCCAAAATACACCCTCTTTGTCTGTTGATGCAGTTTGTCTTGATGTAAAGATCCATCCGTCCGTCCATCATCTATGCCCCTTATGCCTTTCGGGGCTGTGGTGGGGGACTGATGCCTTTCCCAGCTAACATTCTGCACTTTAATGCCAAATCCACAACATGACAGCCCCAAAAATAAGTAGAGTAGATATTCTAGGTACCCCTATGCAGCTGGCAGCAGTATGAGCGAGAGGGAAGTGATCTTAGTTTGCAAGAATAAATCATATTTTGGTGGTTACTGGAATAAAACACTGGGCAGAATGGTGGTGCTGCAGATAGACCATGCGCCTCATAGCAAGAAGGTCAGCGGTTTGATATTTACCCCGTGCATGCATGAGTTCTCAGTGGGCACTGCAGCTTCCTCCCACAGACCAAAACATGCTTAGTAGGTCAATTGGTGACTCTAAATTGCCCTTAGGTATGAGTGTGAGAGTGAATGGTTGTATTTTTCACAATGTTGCCCTGCAATGAGATGACACTTGGTTTAGGATATACCCCTCCTCTCGCCCAATGATAGGCTTCAGCCCACCGTCACCCCAAAAAGGGTTAGCAGTATGGGTAATAAATGGATGGATTTACCATCATTTCTTGATTTTAACATGCACTTTTTGCTTTTAAAAACATTTTTTTGTGCGTATTAAATGACTACAAGCAAAATACTTTCAATATTTCTTCTCACCAGCATCGCGATTGCGGCACATCTGATACAAAAAGCCAAAATATTCTCTTTCTCTGCAAAACATTCCTGCTGAACTTAATTCTTATTAAACTGACTGTTACACTGTTCTAATCAAATGTTTTAGTTTACTTTGTGTAATCATCTTTTAATTCTCAAGTGTTGCCACTCACTGGCAAACACCAAACACTGCCATCTTGTGAGCAAGGGGATGCAAAATAGCTGCGCTGTGATTGGTCAATGACATTGGCGTATAATAACTGCTTTTGGATTGGTTGGTACACTACAGCTGAGTATGCGTCTGCAGAAATCGAGTAATTGTCTATGGGTGAAACAAGGTGTTTCGACATCTGTTTGAGAGAGAAAATTGTGTACTTTTGTGAAAATATTGAAATTTCATTCATTAAAATTTAGCATAAATGACATTCTTGAGTTGTCTGAGAGTTAGATTTGGCAAAATTTGGGTGCGTGTTATCTTCGAGTACAGTGTTTTTCCAGGCAAAAAGCGAAAAAAAAATGGGGTGCATGTTATAATCGAGTGCTTGTACAAATCGAGAAACGGTAAAACATCAAAAAACGAACAGGACAAATAGACCAATTTATTTCAGTGTCCAATATTTATTTTTCTGTCCCTTGTGCAAAGGCAGATGATGAAGCCTGATGTAGATATTTTTTCCACTGATTTTGAAAAATGGAACAAAAGGAAGAGTTACAGTAACCATCAGGGTCACTCTAAAGCAAAGGTCATCCTAATACAGGATATCACCCCCCTCCTCTTCTCCTCCATTGATGAACTCATTGATTTCTGTGTTTTTTTTCCAGGGCAAAGGCAAAATGAGAACGTATTGGCTTCTCGGGGAGAAGACTGATGTGTATGTAATCTGAGAGGCCTGCTGATGAGCCGACAGCAGAGGAGACGACAGCAGGAGCTCCAGAGGCCGAGGCCATACTTTATTTGTTCTAGAATAAATCCTTATTGGTGATTTCCACACAGAAGGAAAACAGAACAACACCATGTGAGAAAAACTGAGGGGATATCCAGGTATTTTTATTACCTGCATACTGTTTCAGAAAAAAAAGACAGAAAATGTAAAAGTTGTTTTTGTATGAAGAAGCTTTCTGTCCTGAGAGTGAGTACTTTTCAAGGATAAATTCTTATTTTTGTGCTTTCTATATTAAGATTTGTATAATGTGTTTGGAAGTGTATTAATATTTCATCTATTGATGTTTGGAGGCACAGGATTACTATTGATGTCACTGCAGGGGTTCAGAGCGTTACACACAACAAGCTAATATGTATATATGTATATCCAAGATACTGTAAGATATTTTGTTCAATAAACTGAGTAAACACTCCTTTTCCATTTATAAATCTGACTGTGGTTCTTATTCCTCCAGACCTCTGGACTGTGGTTGATTATTGATGTTCAGATCCACATACAGTGTAACAGGAGAAAAGAAGCAAAGAGCACTGATGGGTTTGTTTTGTATATCAGGAAGGTTCAAGTTACATTTTCCTCATGGTTTCAGCATTTATCATCTTTTCCTTCTGAAACACCCTTTAAAGACGCCAAATGAAGTTACAAGAGTAAAAATGTAAAACTGAGACATACAGAAATCTCTCTGAACACTGACTCGCACCAAAAAAGTTGTTACTGGACCAATTTACACAACAGTTCATAAGCATGACTTCCTTCTTGATAGGATCAGTAAATAAGAGGCAAGACACACGGGCCTGCCTTGACTGTAGTCACTCTGGCTAGCCTGCAAGGCTTTTCCAGAGACACACTCATACCTGATTTTTTATTGCGATGCTAGCTTGGTAACAACAGCAAACATGAAGCATGTCATCAGATAGACATCAGCAACACACTGTAAAAAATCTGGAAAACTCCAAATTTCAAAGTCTGCACTAGATTTTTCAGCTATAGCTCAAAAACAAATTTTGAGTTGAGAGAACAACTTTTAAAATACAGACAATTCCAGGTGAAATTTGTACTTAAAGAGACTGTGAGGAGTTTCTAAGTAAATACAAAAAAGTCTCACTTTTAGATGTATGCCTGATAGAAATACACACTTTAGGATGAGTTTTATAGCATCAAAATTGGTTATCTATAAATGCTATACCTTAGCTTCGCGGTCGGGTCGGACAGGGCTGGACTGGCCTGGATACTCAACTTCAGGAACAAGACAATTAAAACTAGAGCAAATTTATATTATTCTGACACGTCTTAGAGCACCAGGCTGTAAGTAGATATATAGCCGGCTACAAAACTACGATACTAAGTTTTCCAAAAATTGCTTGTTGTCACACATCAAAACTACCGCTACGTAACTAGAAAGAAATACATTACCTTATCGCTTTGCATCCTGTAAGTTGTTGAAAAAGAAGTTGTAAAGCAGCAGAGTTCTGAGGAAGGTCCGAGCTGCATTTATTAGCATCACAACAAACGACGCTTTGGCTTGGGTCACGCCTCTTGGTGTGTTCCAGTTGTAGTCAGAAGTAGGAATTTCCAAGTTCCGAGAAGGAAACTGCAACTGAACATCTCCAGAAGTTGAATTTCCTACTGGGAACTCGTGAAACCTCGCCACCCCGAGTTGACAATGGAAGATGGATGCCCCAGTGTGAACAGTTATTTAGCTCCTGTAATAATCAATTTATTTGCACTTCTGTCTGGGGTGTGTCGCTCTAGATCAGCTGTATACATAGTATTGTTAGACTTATATTTATAAAAATGCTGCCATAGTGATAATCACATTCTTCATGTGATATTTGTGAACAACAACACAGGGCATGCTAACAACAGCTAACATTAGCCTGGTAGATCAGCATGTTTTTTTCCGACTTCAACTGGAACGCCGATAAGTCGGAAATGATGTCACTCCCAGTTCCGAGGTTACTAGAACGCAGCATTACGACAGTCGCAGCGCATGCTCATGGGTAGCAAAGTCTTAATGTTGCCAGTAATAGATTCTCCTCATAGCACCTTTAAACCAGTTGCAGCATTTGTTTTTTTTTTTTATCATGTTTGCTTGCCACTGCTCCAGTCTATCTCAATGATATACTATCTATAAATGAACCCTGTGGTCAGAACTTGGCCTGACCTTGCCTGACCACAACTGACCTTAAAGTAATTTAAATTAATGCCAGTGATTTTATGTTTTCATTATTACAGTGCAGATGACCAACTTGCTGATTTGAGGCAATAAGTGAGTGTAAATGCAATGTGTCCTGTAACAGAAGACAGAGATCCACCACCACCGGGCTACAGACTGGTACCAGACTGTAGAGAAACAAAGTAGTTAATATTTATTGCCCTTTCTGAAATAACTGAGATCTAAGGGTGTTTTATTTTGAAAGGATGATTGGATCTTTGCATATCCATCTGTGTAGCTTGACTGCACTAACTTCGCTCTCAGGCTCTCTGTCCCTGTAACCTGACACAACAGTCGGACAGTTCAAAATATCCATCAAGGAAATATTTCAGTAGTCCATCTGGAGAAGAGCCGATAGAATTTTTTTTCAGAGGGCAGAACCTTCAAAAAAAAAACTGCAGCTGGAGATTGGACAATCATTCTGCCAGTCACAATCATTACAGACCAAGACATACAGTATCAAGCCACAGTATGATGTAGCAGCTAGACCCTGTTAGCCATCAGCTTAAACTTCATTTTAGTCTTTAGACCTTGATCTTACAGGAAATTATACCACACAGACGTATCATCTACTACTTACAGTCCTGCTCAGTATTATTGGCACCCCTTCATTATTTTCATTACTTTAAAAGTATCTTCAGAAATAAATTGAAATGTACCAAATTTATGTGTTATGTGTCGACGTCTTTCATGCTCCTTTCCATTGTTTATGTGGTCGTGTCGCCAGAGGAAAAAAAACAGCCATGCAGCTCATCTGTGGCCAATTAGACATGGGTCTGCTGGCAGTGGGAAAGGAGTCGCTTGCTGAAAAACCAGCGTTGACCTGAAATTTGGGTATGAAAGCGGTATTAGAGTAGGTACGACAAGGAGGGGCCCTAAAGAAGGAAGGTTTGGAACCACTGCTGTAGTCATCACACACAATCTGGGCTTATCCATTCCGCTATCTGCTGAACTTGTCCTGCCATCATAGTTTTAACTTTGGACTAGTGTTGTGCAAGACAAGACCCAGACTTTTGGGAGTTGAGACCGAGTCGAGACCAAGACCGAGACAATCCGAGACCGAGACAAGACCAAGACCATCAAAATCAATTTTAAAAACCATGACAAGGTTGAACAGTTAAGGGGGGTCACAACACCAGGAAGGTTGCAGTCGTCACAGGGGGAAATAACACATGAATTGGTGCTTTTTGTTGTTTTACCAAGTTTTCCTCCTTGTTTACATTAATAAAGTTAAAGAACAGCAGATCAGTGCTGGTCTTGATCGGTCTTGATGGAAAATCCCAACTCATGTCAGGCCGAGATCAAGACAAGACCGAGTAAAAATGCTCTAGAGTCCAAGACCAGACCAAGTCCTTCAAAATGTGATCTTGAGACTGGTCTCGAGACCAAGACCGGTCTTGAGTAACACAACACTGCTTTGGACCTCACTCTAAGCAATACAAGAGCTTAACTGTTGAACTATCAATTATCAGGGTCCCTCACGGTTGCATAATCAGAGTTAAAGACAACAAAATACAGCCATGGCAACAACAAACACAAACTGAGATAGACAACATAGACACAACAGGAACCTTTCTTCAGATAAAGAATCTCATTTCGTAAAACCCTGGCACTTCTGAACATCTTAGAATTGATTAAATGACTTTGGGGTCCGGCAAGCTAAAAGGCATTTTCTTTATCACACCATGACGTGATAAAAACATGTCACATCATCATAAAAGTTCAGACTGATTGTCTAAGAAGATAAAAACTTAAAATGCTGAAGCTGTGAGTCACTCAGCTCCAAACTCTCAGAGAATATGTGGGTCACGTCCTCCACACAGCTCCATGTCTTCAGCAGAGTTTAACCCAGAAAGAGTTTATAAATGTCCTCTGATGCTCTCCAGACTGATGCATTGGGTGTCCAGTTGGAGTGGCACAGGTCAGCAGAGGGGCAGTGCAGATGAGGATCATCAGAGTCAGTGTAGTCAAAATATGAGACAGAAGAGTTTCTTTGCTTTGCACTTGTTGTAAATAACAACAGAGAGTAATAAGACAAAAAGCCCCAAAAATGATCAAATAGAAGATCTAAATATCTAAATTTAATTTCACTTACACCAACTCTTCTTCTGTGATATTTTAACTTTTTACAACATTTCACTGTTTTCTGAAGTCGTATTTTAACATTTCCTGTACACTGACATTCCTTCATATCTTTACATTTTTAAACATCTATGTTTTCTCTGCTGTCTTAAGGTTTGGAGCATTACATTAACTCTAACTTTCTTCAAGTTTGTGCCCTCATCCTTGAGAGTTCTCCTTTTTCTAAACATTTAAACTGTATTTTCAAGAATTATCCTCAAAAAGGTTCTCAAAAACAATCAAACTTTGTTGATATATTGGTACCACATTTTTTAAACTAACATTTCTACTTTTTCTCTGTGCTGTTACTTTATTCTTCTATACTGTTTTTGACATTTTGACTTTTTCTTAAGATTCACTTTTTACTCTATCCAGCCCAGGAAGGCTGCTGCCACACAACAAAAAGGTTGCTGGTTTAATTCCCTGGTTAGCAGGGCCTTTCTGTGAAGGGTTTGCATGTTCTCCCTGTGCATGGTTTACGTTTGGGTACTCTAGTTTTCTGCCACAGAACCAAAGAATACTTATTAGGTTATTCTGAGACTCTATTTAAGTGTTGTTGGGAATGGTTGTCTGTCTATATACTATGTCAGCCCTGAGTACCTCAAAATATCTGTTGATGTTGGCCTATGCCTTAAAATTATATAGCAGATTTTTTTCAGATTTTATCCACATATTCCCTTCTTTTCATTTTGATTTTGTTTTTTTATTTTTAACTTTTATTGTATTTCAGTATTTTGACATTGAGACACTTCTGACATTTTCTTAGTATTTCACCTTTTTCATTTGGTATTTTCAAGGCATTTTAATTTTACTCAAGGTGTTGTCCCCTAACTTGACTTTTTGTTTAAATTAAAACATTAAACATAATATCTAACATTTTATCTATTCACCTTTAAATGTTTAACAGAAATATTATTTTTCTTTTTGATCTTTCATTTTCATCTGTACATTTTAATTTTCATAAATATTTTTATTCTGGTTGACATTGTAATTCAATAAAATTCTGCTCATTTTGATGTTTTTTCTACATTTACTCAAATTTAAACTTTTTCCTAACATTTAGACTTTTCCTTGATTCCACTTTGAGCAGTAAAATTATGTAGTATTTTTAAGTAATTGTCTTCAATATTTGCATTTGAATATTATTTGAACTGTCTTGACATCTAACACGTTCACTTTAACATTTCCAACTCATTCAAAATTATAAGCCAACGTAGCTCTTACGTTTTATTTGATTATTTTAACTGAAGTCTCTATGTTGTTTTTACACCAAATGAGAAGATTGTGGTTCAATGGAAATACATTGAAAATGAAAGGGATAACATGAAACTGTGTGGGAAAATTGTGGCGTGAATGCTGTTTTGAATTTTTGGCCCTTTGGCCAAAGTTGTAAAATTTTTCTCTATAAGTGCACTCACTTCCTGCTGTCATCTCGCTCGTACCTCCCACTTCTTACTGCTCAAAAGGACTGTGATTGGACCATGCTGCTTAGGTCCAAGGACAAACATCGCAGATTGGACTTTGGCAGGACACTGAATCAGGCTGATCCAGCTGCTGCGCAACGATCTGACTGAGTCATAAAGAGAAGAAAAGAAAGTCACTGGAGAGTTTTGAGGATCAATCAACACTTTTTTATGGGCTGCAGTATGAACAAAGTCAGCCAGCACAAAACACAGCCACTGGTGTGTTTTTCTGGTTTACTAGCTGTGATTTAATGATTTTGTGTTTTGTTTTGGGGGTTTTTTTACCAGAGAAAACATGCCGAAACTCACAGAAAAAAATACTAGGACCTATGAGAGAACTAATAGACCAGTGAGAGAGAAGTGGATCTCCCAACTATCCAAGAAAAAATAACAACCAAGTTTTCATTTTTAATAACTCTTTCATCTAAACATCAGCCCATCCATGTCAACCAACATATCACCATTTATCATACATCCACGCGGGGGGGGGGATGATAAATCTTGTTACTTTTATTTTATTTTAGGTATAGCTCTGAAGTCAGCGGATGACATTTCTTTTCTGAAATGCGATGTACGTGTGATCTGTTGAAGTGGTGATGCCAAACCTGCCTTCAAATACTCACCGTCCAACCTGAGAAAGCATGTCGAGGTAAGCTAAGTTACACACATATTTGCCAGAGCTGTCAGAACACCGCCATGCTGTTTTGAGGGGTTGGGATGTCAAATAAAAAGATGAGAGCAGTAATTGTTGTCTTTTGCATATTTTACAAGCTTTGATTCTACAGGTTCTATAAGCAGGCCAATTCATTCAGTCGGTTGTTTCAGCAATTTCTGTGAATTCACTGTGGTAACAATATAATAAAGTGTTGACATTAGAACAAAAATGTACTATTAAAGGTGTAGTCAGCGATGTGGGAGAAAACCAGTGGAGAGGTCGTTGATAAACGAATTTAGACCCGCCTCTCCCTTCATATCTCACCCCTCGCTCCACGCCCGAAAGCTGATGGACGTGCATCGTCATGGAAACGGCCGTAGAAACTGCGTAGCTGACCAACGTAGCTAAGGTAACCCTGACTCGTCAGACAATAGTAGCCACAACTTGACCGTCATTATTGATAACATCACAACAACAGTACATTTTGGCAGATTAAACAATAAGATGAATGCCTGATGGCTGTTACTGTTATGTGAAGCACCACAAAGCTAATGTTGCTAACCTATCCAGTAGAAAGACGGCAACATCCGCGTCCATTTTCAGGTCTTTAAATTCGCGGAGTTCCCTCCACCATTGGAAAACAACACCAATGTTTACCCGGGTCTTCGCTCTTTCATGGTCATAGCCCTTCTTTTTCACTTTTCACTCCTCTGACTTTTTTCTTTTGGGCTGTTTTTCAGCGATTGTTACTGCACATATTGTATCTCTCTCTTACGCTAACTGCGCACGCGACGCAACCTACGACTCCCCTTCCCCCCCTCTGTCTGGTCTGCGCATGAGTATGATCGCCCCCTGGATGTGGGGGTGTACCCTGTTTTGGTGACTCAGCCCGAGCCACAATATTTACCTGCTGAAATTCAGAGCCAAGGCTGTGTATTGAAACCAGACTTTTTTTTCAACATGCTGTCAGTGGTGACATCTTGTGGATGGAGAGGAGAAATATGGTGAATTTGACAAATACTGCATTAGATTAGAAGATTAGAAGATCGCTGATTACATCTTTAATACTCCAGCGCTTTAACTTAAGTTAAAGTTTGACTAAACAACTTTCACTTGTATGGAGTATATTTGACCAAGAGTATCTACACTTTCACTCAAGTAATGGAGCTGACTACTTTGTCCACCACTGTGCACACAGCCATCTGTCTTTGTATCCATCCATTCAGTCATCAATTCCTTCTTAAAACCATTCCCATCCAACAAACCAGCCATCCATCTGTTCATCCTTTCTTTCACTTCAACATCCAACCATTTGTTTGTCAACTCTTTCATCTAACCATCCATCCACCAGTCAATCTTTCATCTCACCATAAATCCATCCAACTTCCATCGTTTTGTAAATAATTTTATCCATCCATTTCCTCTTTTTACAATGTATTTCAGCTTGTCATCAGCATTTTATCTTGTCTTGGAGTTGTGTACTCTCTAACTTGTACTTTGTCTCTTCATTAATCACATTGAGTTTTTTTCACTATACTTCTAGCTGTTTTTAACATTTTGACTGTATCCTTAACAAGCTCTTATTATTTCTGTGTCATTTGGATTTCATTCTCTGAAGGGTTTGATGACCAAGCGTACTGCTCCTTTTAGGAATAACTTCATCTTTGTGATTGCTCTCTACTGTTAGATACATCATCTGTTCAGGTCATGTACTAATCATTATCTGACATGTATTGCTCTGTATCTTTTTGTATTCCAGGAGGCTGTCTGGGTTGTTAGGATTTATATTTATTTATAAGACAAGCTCAGATACAGAGGAGTGTGTGCAGACTAATGAACTGCAGTCAGCGATGGATGGAGGTGAAAAAGTGTAAAAACAGTGAGTGTGAAACATGCAGCTGTGATAACGTCACCGCTCATTAGATGCTCATTATCAGTTTGTGGAACAGGGGCATGGGCTCTATCTCAGTGTGTGTGTGTGTTTGTGTTTGTGGGTTTTTCATCTCTGCAGGAGAACATCTTCTCCTCCTGCACAGCTGTAATTACCGCCCACTTTCTCGTAGCGACACCCACAGCCAGTGCCTGTTAGCAGCACGGCGAGCGGAGTGAAGGTCTCTGCTGAACCCCAGAGATGACCTGCAGACTCCTCACGGCCAAGCAAGCTGTCCGTCATCCCACCCCGGGTTATTTTCTGCTTTTTTTTCACATCATCAGGATCTTCAAGTAGATAGAGTGCGGGAGCAAATATAAATCCTTAAGTCAAATATTCCAACACAGCCAATTGTGTTTGGGAAATTTAGCTCCTGAGACATTTCAGAAGAGAGATATAAATTAGTAAATCAGAGGAAAAGCTGCAGGTTAGAAAACACAGTTAGCTCAGAAAACAGTTAGCTCTATGAAAGATGGCGTAAGCAACTGTTTACAGACAGTATGAGGTTGTTTTGGAGTAAAAAAAAAAAGACCCAGAATATGTGAGGTAATTTTCTTGCAACATCTTTGTCATGAAAAGTTGAAATATTTGCATATTTCAGCTATTCCTCACAAAAAAATAGGTATTATTTACAGAAAAAAAAGTGATATCACCAAATTTGATGTTTTCAATATACTCCTTTCATGGCTTTTGAAAGAAGAGTGTATTTTTAGTATGTATCATCAAATTAGTCCACTGTGTAGTTAGATAACACTAGCAAGCTAACTAAGCTAGGTAACCCACTGTGTGTATCATCTGTATGTGTGTCTGTGTGAATGTGGGTTTATGTGTCTGGGTTGAGAAGTGTGTGTGTGTGTGTGTGCATGTGTGTGGGTGGGTGTACATGTGTGCGTGCATCTGTGTGTGAGTGTAATTATTGATACATCTACATACTGCTACTACTTGTTCTATCTTAAGCCAGCGATACATGTTTTAAGGGCAAGCTACCTCTGTGCAACAGCTAGAAAGAGGTTGTTTGTCACATCTGCTTACAGTGAGCAGACAAGAAAATTGGAACAGTCCTGGCAACTGAGGAAAACACACATACATACATGCATTTGGAAGCTGTTCTGTTTAATGATCCTCTTTATTAACTATTAAAATGTTCAAAAGTGTTACAAAGACAAAAACAAACCTTTTTCAAACATTGAATCATTATTCTGTGAGTCCAATGTACTATAAATAAAAAATAAAAATAGTTATTCCTAACCAATAATGTTATAAAAACATATTCATTCTAATAAGGGTCATTTTTTACACCCTTGTGTTAAGAGTGTGGGGTCCAGTCACTTGTGAATCTAAGTGTGTGTTCACATTGAACACGAGTTGAGCAGACCTGGGCGAAAACTCTTCATGCAGAGTTAATGTACAACCACAATCATCTGCGAAGGACACAATCTGGACGACTTGGTCGCATATTGGGAGACATATCGCAGCGCCCCTGTTGCTTCAGATAGGAACTCTGGGAGCGCTTTCGATGTGCAACCAGGTCCCAGCGCTTAGGCCGCATTTACATGGCGCAGAACACGGTCAAATCTGATATACGCTCTCCATGCAGCTCCGTGTAAACCCTTATCAGAGTGTTTCAGGGTGAAACGCTGACGTCACCGCATGCGCAGTACTCTTTCAGATGAAGGCTGCGCGCGCATACTAGGAACAACAACAGCTTCGGCCATCCGCCGAGTAACGTGTGAGCCTCTTACCGTGTGAGCCTCTTACCGTGCTCGGTTTGTTATCCAGACAGATTTGTTGTCCAGAAAAGAAACTCCTGCTTCTCTGTGCGTCTATTCACCTTTGTTGATTGTGAAAGTTTTTCTTGTTTGTTCGTGTGTTGTAGCACCGCTGCCTCTCTGCGGACCTACACCGCCATCTATTGAATCGGCATGTATACTACAGTGGATTAACTCATCTCCGAGCGTCGTCGTCTGAACGCGGAAGAATTCTAAAAAGGGAAGGAAAAATCTTTGCATCTTTAAGTCAGGAGTTTCCATGTAAACGTAGCCTTAGTCGTAGCACTCGGTCACCAAAGTTATAAAATTTGAACTTTTCAGGAGACACAGTGCCACAACTGCCAGTCAGCGTCGTGTGGGCATGTGACAACACCTGCGACAGTCTGTTTTTATTCTGGTTCACAGAGTGACAATCCACGTCCGTGTGGGAACATTTGTTAATGAGTACATTAGTTCCACCTAGATGGGACAGAGAACTCACAGACGATGCTGCAGCAGGACCATCAGCCGCAGTGTTGAGTGGTTGGTAGTTGAGTGAAAAGGCTACAGTCAGCTTATACATCCTGTTAAATGATATATGATCATTCAACAAACTCGACATCACTGAGCAACAGTGACAAAATGAGCTATAGACAGGCAAAGCGACTTGGGTGGTTGATGCAATCTTGGTCGCACATGGTGTGAATGCATCTTTAGAGTTAAAAGTCACTGTTTTTGAACCCTCCTCCTTCATACTACGATCAAGTGCAGTATATACAGCATACTGGGTTGCTTCTACTGGCTTTGTCGATGCTTTTACTGCTACTTCGTGGTTTCTGGCAAGTGATAGCTAACTAAGATGCATGACTCACACCTACCATATTGGAATTTGTGCCAGATCAACCGTTTCTGTAAAACAATTAATGAACAGTTGTGCATCAGGAAGTGCCAATGCCTCACAGGAAAGAGAATGCTCGTTTGACTCCCCAAGTCAGTCAGGGTCTTTCTGTTTGAAGTTTGCATTTTTCTTACTGCCTATCTTTTTTACTGGTTTTTCCAGTTACCCAAAGACCAAAACCATGCTTGTCAGATTAAAGAGACTGCACAGGATAGTCGAAGTATGAGGAACCTGGCACACCAGATGGACCCTCCATAATAGTTAATCTGAGAAAGAGCCCAAAGAAAGTGTTTGGAGAGGGCTGAACTTTTCAGAAAGATATATGTGTGAATAGTAGTCTGTCTCCACAGTCAGTGATCAGATGATGACCGGTCGAGGGCAAACCCCGCCACCTGCCAGCTGATGGTTTGGATAGGTGATAGAAAATCAGTAATGGTAAAAAAAAAAATGATGAATGTTTTCTATGAATGCCTCTGTTTTGAGAAACTGTCTCTGAAACTGAAACTCAATTATAGTAAAATGTGGAGGTGATGAACGTAGCTGTTAGCTAAAGTTTTTAATCCCTGTCTCTTGCTGCTGTCACAGTCAGCAGACAACAGTAGATGGTGAGATACCGCTGCAGTTATGGTGAATACCAAAAGATGGCAGCACTAGGGATGTAAGATTCCTTTTTTATAGTTCAACACCTTGTCACTAGGAACTTGTTCAAGTTTTTCAACTCCATCCCCTACACACACTCACACGTTTCATGCAATTACAATTTTTGTTTTAAATTGCCTCCAGAGTCATTTGTTTTTCCGAATCGTTGTGAATAAAGAAAAGTTTGAAAAGAAAACCTGCATTATTATAAACTGAAATTACTCATCTCTATAGTTACTACCTACTTATCTCCACTGAAAGCTTTAAAAAAAAAGTGCCCGAAATTGTCCTTTTTTGCCAAAACAAATGTAAATCTGTTTCAACAATAATGTGATGATGATCTTGCTTTGAATCACATTATTCTGCTGTGAGTCTTTGTCAGGAAAGAAAAGACACCTTTCTGATATCTTCTGAGTCTTGGAAGAGGCTTTGGAGTGTAGGACAATGGGGAGATATTCACACCATGTCTGGCACCCTTAGATCATAATAATTACAGGATATGAGAGGTAGAAAAGATGAATGGTGCCTGAGAACAAACCCAGCTCCCTCTGTATGAAGAAACAGTCCAAACAAAAGCCCAGTCACACCAAGTATTAAACATGCTGGAAGGAAAATCAAAACTGTCAGCTCTCCAAAAAAAAAGTGAGAGTCGGATCACAAAGTTATGTGACAGTGAGGGAAGTGAGTCGATTTGATTAATTAAATTCTGAAGTGCTAACTGTTGCATCATTGTACCAAGCCAGGTCTGTGTTCCTTATATGTCTCTGGGACTGAACAGTGATGCCGGGAACATGTTGCACCAGTAGCAAGTAGTGCAGCGCGCTACTATTTCCAAACCAGTAATAAAATTTTTCTTAGTAAAAAGATATTTTTGTTTTCTTCGTGCATCTGAAGGAGTGCCGCAAGTCACATTTTCAGGATGAGGACAACCCACAAGTAATGCGTAACAGCCAGCAACACAAATACTGGAGGGAGGAGAGAGATGTTTATATTCTGGCTAGAAATACATGTCACTATTTTGAGTTTGTGTTAGCTAAAGATGACAATATTAAAGTTCCTTGTACACTCTGCGCTGGAGACAAAGTGTTGGCCAGTTTTAAAAACACCACATCAAATATGAAGAAACATTTGAAGTTGCAACACGGCACAGTCAAACTTACAACGTAAGTCCTACTGGGTCCACCCAACACAGCTGGACAGGGGGAGTGGAGGGTGAGGGGGGGGATGATTACGACCACTAGTGAATGATCGTTTTTCCTCTTTAAATGTCTCTATAAATGATTCTGAGTGCTAGGTGTGGATTTTCAGGGTCAATGAATCATATTATGATGGTAACTTTATCATGGATGACGAGTCACGTAAGTTACGGTGAAGGGGACGGGCACGATGTTATGCCATCGGCACGTTACGCTGACATCATGATGTAAATTAGCAGGTTTACCCAGGTGTCATGTTCTCACTGAAGCCGATCGGCCGATAAAAACCAGTGTCACTTGCAGGGTCAGTTGACCTGGGTCGAAATACAGATTAGACCCCTTCAAACTGCCAACAGGAGCTGATTGTTACTGCGTTTAAACAGGTTTTTGGGTCAGTCTGAAAGAGGTATAAGATGTTTTCATACGAAAAACAGCTCATTGTGTCAGGGCCGACCGCCAGGTACTGAACAACTTTCTTCTTCCAGTTTTGTGCAAAATGGACGAATATCTATCAGATGAAATGGACGAATATCTATCAGATGAAGATGTTGTGGAGGAGAACTTTGAATATGATGGGTGTCCTGACGGTTTCGAGCCAGAGTTTACAGATGAGGAGCTCATTGACAGGAGGAAGGCGTACTGCGCATGCGCGGCAGGCGTGAAGAAAGTTTCCAGTTCAGAGGTCACCACAGTAAGAAAAACATGGGTGGAGCAACCCCGGACTGTAATGGAGGAGTAGCGCGAGTGGAACATTATGGAATATTGAAGAAACAAATGAGTTTTTGGACGATTAATGCAGTTTTAGGAGCGGCGCTGTATGTCCTATGTGCTACCATTATACAGATGTCCGCCGCTCGATTTTGGATCTAAATATCTTCGAAGCACTGTTTGGATCAGGAAAGCCTTCTGGGTGAGTATATTGTTCTGCTTCATTCTATAAACAATGTGAAAGCTGTCTAAACTGAACTTATCCTTTAAGGAATCTTGAAGTTTTTCTTTGTAATGATTATGGTCTACATGTCAGAGTTTTGAGGCCTGTGTCTGAATGCTGTTTAGAAAATCAGACTGAAACTGTTGCCTCAGTCACCAATTTTACATATATATGTCACTTTATATGATTTTAATCAAATCTTATCCTTTTTAAATGTGTAACATTACAGAATTGATTTCCGTCCTAATGCTTTGCCCCTTTTCTTTTCTAAAACACTCTGAACTGTGTCTGAAGAGTCCTCAATATATTAGTGTTTTTTCAAACCTTTGCATACATTGCAATTATTGAGAATATTCAAAAGTATATTTGCCATTTGATTAATTTTACTGAAAGACTTACTAAGTTTTGTTTCTTTTATGTTCAACCATGCAAAACAGTTAAAAGAAATAAATATACACCCTTAGTTATATTTCAACTATAAGTTGCCATGAGGAAATAAGACAGCACTTTCTAAATCCCACAAATATGAATTGCATATTGTACTTGAAGAGATTGTGCAGGTTTTAGCCTTAATTGACAGAGAGGCCTAAGAGATGTCTTTGCTGCCATGGTTACAAAACAGGTGTGTCTATCAATTTTCACTAGAATCATAATGAAGTATACAAAAAATGGATATAGGAAACACTTCTACGCTATGAAAGAAGATCTTACATTTTTTTCAAGGTAAATCACAACATAAAAAGAGTCTGTATTTGCAGATATAATTCTTATTTTTATTGTTAATGACTGATGTGATGTAATGTGCCGCACCGTCTCAGTCATCAGGCAGAGGTTCGGGTTCATCCAGACGCTCACTGATGGGGGTGCTGAATTTGGCTGATTTTCTGAAAGGAGCTGCCAGGGAGTGAACAGTTGTAGCACCCTGTGACACACAAACACACACAAACACACACACACACACACACATAGACAAAAAACAAACAGTACATGAAAAATCTCAAACATCATGACTTATCTGTAATCTAACTGTGCTGCACATTTCATGAGCTACAGACATAAACAGTCAAAGAATCTGATGGAAAATAGTAATAAAACACCTTATCCACAGCCAGGAAGAAAACAGGGATAAGAGCTGTGGACATAGTCTGTAATTATCCTCTCCTGACAAGTAAATCTGTGAGCCTGTGGTGTGTTCCCTTGACATTATCAGGGGCCATTAGTGAATAAAAGGTTTATCTTAAAAGGGAATACTGAGCAAAGATAAACTACTAACATGTGAAATAGTTCACCAACAGAGAGAAAAATAAAATAGATAAAACAGACTAATATGCTCTAAAGATGCAGTATGTGAAATTGTTAAAATTTGGATACAGAGTACTATTTACTAAATTGATCTAAATATGTAAAAGATATATATATATATATATATATACATATATACATATATATTCATATATATACATATATATTCATATATATATATATATATATATATATATATATATATATATATATGTGTGTGTATATATATATATATACATACATACATATATACATATACATACATATATACATATACACACATATATATATATGTATATATATATATATATATATATATATATATATATATATATATATATATATACACATATATATATATGTATATATATATATATATATATATATATATATATATATATATATATATATATATATACATACATATATATAGGCCCTTTTTAAAACTGGCACATTTAATAAGTAATTTTGCTAAAGAATTAAAAAAATAAACTCACTTGTATTTGCTGGCGGTTTTCACTCCAAAATGTAATCGTAATCACATCCCTGTGAAATAGACAAGAACACCGTCAGATTTATTTCTGTTGTCCCTGTGAGAAAACTTTACTCAATGTTTTGGGACCACCATTATATGAAATCTGAAAAACAAGGTTCAGCCGAGGGCAAAAAACTGCAAATTGATTACACGTAGATTTGAAGTCTGTGTGAGCAGTTTTTACATATCTCTTCAGTGTAATAGAGTTGACCATGAAGTGGACCGGTCTGCCTAATTGGAGCACACTGGGCCCGGGGAGGGACAGGAGCCTTACAGCCTCAGGAGCCCAAACAGAGTGTTTCAGAAAGACAGAGAAAACAGCTGCAGGGGTACTTGGTTATGAAAACTGGAAGGTAATCTAAACATAGGTGACTGAAGCAGTCGCTGAAATCATGTACTGTTCTATCTCCTGTTTGATGAAAGTTTCACACCATTAACTGGTTACTAAAGGCTTTTTTTTACATTTGACATTTTAATTCTTCAATAACAGGCATAAAAGTGAGCTAAACGCAAATAATTGTTAAATTTGTTGATTTATTTGTTGGGTTGTTGGATTTTTTTTCATTGTTAATGTTGAAATACCAATTTTGTAAAGATTTTATCATGCCCAAAACTTCACTGCTCATCCAAATCCTTGAGCACAGTTTTTTGACCTGGGTTGAAAAAATTATTTTTGCTACAGATTTGTGAACTGTGTTGAATTAGCAGTTTTTCATTGCCAATTCATGCACAAATCCTATGAAACCCCAAGAAAGGTTTATAAATCCAGAATACAAACCCATGTGTTCGGAAACTGTGCACACAGGACCTTCTAGAAAATGAGATGCTGCACTATAAGGGTCTGCCTGCTTATTCATTTCAGTTCAACAGAGAAAAGTATAATGTATAATATAATACAATATAATGAAGGAAACGTATAATTACCGCAGACTTTAAATTGTCATCATCATGAAATCTTCATACATTTGTCTCTGCCCTCCTCTCTGTCTTTCTGCATCTCTTCCTACCCAATCACACCCTCACACTGCTTCACTGGATGGCTCAACATGAATCTGATTCTGCTCAAGATTTCCTGCCTGCATATAAGAGTTTTATTTTCCTGCCACTGCAACCCCTGCTAAATGTTACAGGTGCAGCCCTTGTGATGGATCATTTTGGGTCAGTGTTGCTTCAATAATGATCATAATTTTTTTAGGGTCTGGCTTTGCCCTATCCTGTTGTCTTGAGATATCATTTGTTTTCTCTATACAAAATAGGCAGATTGAAAAAAAGAATTGGTTGACTGAGAGCCGTGACTGTGAGATTTGTTAATGGCTCATTTTGTCTTGCCTGAAACCTAAGATCCTTTAAAATGTTGTTAAGAAGTATTCGTCTTAGGTGGCACAACAGGAAACATTTTCTTCCTGCTTTATGGTTGCTAAGGAAGTAGTCTGACAATAATATATAGTCCTCTGCAGTTCTGTGTGCATTCATTCTTCAAGGGCATCGTGTGTTTTATTTTTCACAGAAGCCGAGAAGCAGACTGTTTCGGAGCTCATCCATCTCTTCTGTATTGTTTTTGACACCTTTTACGAGCTTCTTCATGTGTTAGCGTGTCGTCTGTCACCCTCCTTATTCACGTTTCCTTCTGAGGAAACCTTTTAATCAGAGCTAGAGTAGGAATGAGTGGGAAGAAATGTGAAGCTACTGGAAAATAACAGAGACATGTTCCTCAGAGATATAAAAAAAAAAAAAAACATTCTGTACAGAGCACAGCTGAATCAGTATGGCTAAAGAGTCAAGGGTGAATAAACAAACCTTAACATTATGGCAAAGGTGGAAAGAGAGAATTTTTATACGATCAGTAGAAAAACTATATGTCATTCAAAAACATCTGGAACAATATTCTAATTGCTTTGTCTCTGTGGTGTTACCATATCATGACACTCTATGTGACCCTTGTCCATTTCTCTCAAAGAAAAGACCCTCCTTGATTATACCTGATCACACACTTTGCTATGACAGTTGATTTTCGTCCACGGATAAAGCTTTTGCTCCCAATCACTGCAGCTCAGAACATCATCAGGAGCATCATATCATGTTATACAAAACAAAAAGCACTCATATTTCTGATTATTTTGTCTGTGAATGGGTCGTAATTAAGAAGTCTGCCTCTTTGAGATGACTGTGTTTACAGCTGCAGCACAAGGCCTGTTCCATCAACAGTGAAATTATTCTGTGTGTTCTAGTGTCATTATCAATCCTCCTTCATTTTCTTTGTTTCTTTAACTTCAGATTGTTATATAAAGGAGGTATAGTCAGTAAAATACTGAATGAAAATACACTTCAATGTTTAGAGAATACCGTGAACAGCAGAGAACACAGTTATTTTAGTTGGATGTCTGCTTTTACAAAAAATCAAACCCTATAAAGTTTTCAAAATCTTTGATCTCCAGGGGACTAGCCTGGTTAAATAAAAGTTAAAGTATTTCAGTCTTTGCTATTTGATTTTCCCAAATGTTTTTGCATTTTATGCCATTAGGCAATCAACCGTCAGCTTTTAAACCTTTAAATCCACACCAAGAACATTTCTTTTTCTTGGTTTGTTTGTAGTGTTCTCTTTTCTCTGATGTGTCAATGGAATCAAACAATTATTTGATTAGTCTTGTTTATCAGACATTAAATATCTCTGAATTTATTGATGACCTCAGCCAAACCATTGAGCTGGTAGTTAAAGAGTTAAACAAGTCATTTTTTCTTTTGCTTTTGCTCTGGTTCATATATTCAGTTTTTAATGACTGTTAGAGTTAGATCAACATCAATTCAAAAGTCCTAGTTTTCATCGTCTGAGTCTGTTTGATCCACTTCTATAATCACTATCTCTGAGATGGTCTGTTGGCACTCACTTTTCACACAAGTGCACAGTTTGTTCTGATTGGCTGACTGATGTATTTTGTGTGAATTGGTCAGTTTAGCACAGTTCAGCACCATGTTTTCAACAGCTTTGGATTCTTTCTACAGTCTATGCAAGCACTGGGCTTGCCACTGCAAGCTAACGATAGCCAGTAATAGGTCTATAATAGACAGTAGAGTGGGACAGGAAGTCTAGCACCACAAGCTTGGTTGTCTTGCGCATAGAAGTACTCTGTCATGGACGAGAGAAAAGCAAAACACGCTGTCATCAGCACAGTCTGATAGTGCACTCAGGCTGCAGACTCAAACCCAGCTCCGACTGTCACATTACAATGTGTCCTTGGGCTAACACTTAACCCCAAGTTGCTTCCACTGCTGTGTCAGTGGTGTGTAAAATGGGCATGGAAGTGTAGCTGCTACTGATGGAAAACTGACAGAGAAAGTCCAATCATCAGTAAGTGTGTGACAGTAAATGGATGTGAATGGGTAAGTATATTTATAAAACAATTAAGGGGATTAAAACTACAACAAAAAACATAAACTCATTAAAATGCAAATGTCCTTCATTTGATGCATTCACAACAAATTATCCGAGCTCATAGTGATAGTAATCCTTGGCTTAACAATCTGTCTAACTTTGATTTTTGTAACCAAACTGACATAGTCAGGCTTTTATCTGTTTTATTTTGATCCTCCACAGCTGTATGGTGAAAACTGTAATAATTACATTAAAAATATTAACTCTAGCAATAAGCCTTTCTTTTTTTGTGAAAACATCATTTTACCTTCTTTTTATAGTAAAATTCCCATTTGCGTTAAGAAAGGGGAAAAATAGTTTGTGTAACTTGTGAACCGAGTTTATATTGGCCCGAATGGCCAGTTCTGAAAAAATATGCAACCTGTAACTGCTGATATTTAGGCATGTTTTGATGTCTGGATGCTTGCTGTGGTAGCTGCAATTTACAGGAGATTGACTGCATCTGTTACACATGTCATTTACCTGTGCCAGTTCAGGTAAAACAGGTACGAATCCTCCGGCGCAGAATGCACTCTGAGTCGTGGAGATGTAGCTGGTTTCCATTGGGGGTAAAACCTTTTCAGGTTGAATCTGCTCACTGTGGGAACAAGCTGATTTTAGCCCACTATGACCAAATATATCATGACACCTAATATCTCTCAACTTACTTCAGTGCATTGCATCTGTTGGTGAAATTAAGGATTCATTCATATGAGAAAGCAAAATAACCAGTGAGCACCTGCTCTGAGAGCTGATGTTTCAAATAGAAGTTAATCAAAGACACAGATATAGTACAGATATTAGGTGGGTGGCCTTAATAGATGCAAGAACACAACAGAGGGGGGCATAAATACTAGAAGAGTCTTTTCATACCCACACAGTCCAGAGAAAGGGTCTAATTAATGCAAACAACTGTGTGGGTGAAATGGATTGCCAGTGCAAAACACATGATCCTTGATTGCTGGTTAAATGTTCTGACGTGATTGTTACTCCTAACCTGCTGTCCAACAAGCTTCTGCTAATAAGTCTAGAAAATTTAGCATATGGGTAAAGATGGAGGACTGAGACATTGTCCACTGCAGCTCGAGCCGTTTTCACCAAAGACATGATGCTTTGTGTTCTTTCTGAGCAGTTAACTGGTGTGGGGACATAAATAACCACATCTGTGGGGCTAAACTCCATAAACCCCATTAGGATGACTGGCCTGTGTGTAAAATAACATCATAAAATAAGATTTAAAAGGTACTACAGCTGGGATTGAACACTAAAACAAACCCAGACATGTAAATATTACATCACTTTCCTCTGACATGTTTCCCTTTCGGCATGGTTGGGCCAGTGTTCTGTTTCCATAAACAAACGACTTCCAGCAATAATTCAGCAACAAAAAAAAAATGCCGGTTTCATAGCTGATTTACCTTCTCATCAGGGTAAGATGCTTCTCCAGGTACTCCCTTCTGAGGTCTGAACCAAGGAAGTAAAAAAGAGACAAGAATGAGCATTAATAGCAAGTTATTTGCAACAGAGTTGTCACAAAAAAGTGATGAGCAAAAAAGAAAAGCAAAAATTTGTGGAAACATGAACATTACTGAGCACTCTCCCCCTGATTAAAATATTTTCAGCTGCTCTGAAAGACACATCATCCATTCATTTATGTATTATCTACACCCTTGATCCCCTTCAGGGTTGCATGGAAGCTGGAGCCTTTTCTAGCTGACATTGGGCAAGAGGTGGGGTACACCATGAAACCAGAGCCAATTACAGGGCCACAAGAAGAGATGGACAACCGTTCACTCTCACACTCTGATAAAAGTGTAATTTGGAGTATTTAATAAAGTTAATAAGCATGTTTCTGGTCTAAAGGAGGAAGTTGAAGTGCATAGCAAGAACCTACACACAAAGAACATGCAAACTCCACACAGAAAGGCCCTGACCAACCCCGGGATCAAACCAGCAACCTTCAATCAATCAGTCAAACTTTACTTTTATAGCACTTTTCATACAACATATGGAGCTCAAAGTGCATCAAACCTTCTTGCTATGCGACACATGCTCTACCTGCTGCACCACCTTGCCACTTCAGACACATTATGTTCATGTTTTAGCTCATACAAAATTATAAGAAAAAGAAATTCTTAATGGTTGTAGGGTAGGCCCTAAACCAGGAGTGGGCAACTGGCGGCCTGGGGGCCACATGCAGCCCTCCACCTCCCTAAATGTGGCCTGCCAGTCATTTTAAAAAATCAGCAATGTAAATATGAAGAAAACTCAAATATCTATTCAAAACAATTCTATACAATCTTGACTGATGTTTTTATTGGCTTTAGTACGTTATTTACAACCTTACTTTGCTATAATATCGTCTCTAAATCTCTTTCATGAAGCACAGGAACATTATATCAAGTATTACTCAATACTATATTTAAACTATGGTAGTAGTAAAATCTTTGAGCTTTAAAAATATGGAAACACTCGTCATTTTATTGATTTGAAAATAGCTTCATTGGCTTTAATTCCATGTATATTAGCTTAATTTGCTTGAATTCTTTGTCAGGTTCATTTAATTATGTATAATAACTCGTATTTGTGTTGTAATATATGAATACTGGTATGCTAATTTTATGATGCATTTATTATCTCTTATGGTGTCCATCCAACATCCTTTTTCCCTTGCAGAGTTTCCAAAAATTTGTAACAATGCGGCCCCTAGGTTGGGAAAAACAGTTTTAAGTGGCCCTCTCGGTAAGTGAAGTTGCCCACCCTTGCCCTAAACAGTCAAATATTTGACAAATATTTAAGAAGAGCCTCCTCTGACTTCCACCTTCTTGTCAAACACCTGTATACAGAACAAGAATCATTCCATTCTGGTTATATGTGGCTGCTTATCATCTAATTTTACATTGATTTAGCTAATTTCTTAACAATCATAAATGACACAGGTGCAGCCCTCATGATGGTTTCATTCAGTTATGCTAATACAAAGTCTATCTTGGTTTTTAAAGCACATCTAAATCACATTTAATTAAATTATTAAACTCACTGCCCTCTGCTGACTGTATTGCAGAATATTGTTATACTGTAAGGTTCGATAATGAAGACATGAGGAGAAATCAGTTCCTGCAATGTAAATCAATCCGTAAATCATTGGTTCACGTAAATTTTAGATAAATACAACAATTAATAAATGTGAAAACAACTTGTTTTCCCAATATTTGTTTCTAAAATGAAATTGAAAACACTGATAACAAGTATTTTTTCTGATTTCAGTTGGTGCTCAAATGAAAATGGGAACAGTGAATAATAAGAGTTTTATTTGATTTGGACATTTTTCTCTGGCAGAAGTGAACTCAACCCAGACATCAAGAGAAAAAGAAACAGGCTAGAGTGTCATCGCTGGTCTGGAGAATTACTCAGAGCTCGTACAGCACTTTTTTCAGGATGGCAAAATCCATGCAGAGATTCCCACAATGCTGCAGGAGGTAGGAGTAGCAAGGTGCTCCAAAATTTCCGTGACATGGTTATGCGCCCAAAACAAGCTCAGAAAGGACATGTATGAGACGCACAGCTGGGGGCAGCAATTGTGTCTTCAATAGACAAGGTAACATCATGCGCTTCCATTTAAATAATGAAAAACAAGAAGGCCTGCGTTCTAGATTATTACATTGTGGACACAGGGAAATTTAGCTATTTAGAGTACAATGACAGTGGCGTCCTGGTCATGGGCAACAAAAATGATGCCAGAGCTTCACTGACAACTCACATAGTGACCGTTTAATGGCTGTTTCTCAGCTGACAGCCCACGTAAAAATATACCTTTACTCTAACAAGAAAAGTCAACAAACACACCTGGAAGATGGCGGCCATTTTATTTGTGGTCATGTTCCTGGCCTTAGTTTTGCTCTTTCTGCCACTGAAGATCAGTGTTTTCATTTTCATCTTAGAAACAATTATTGGGAAAGCAAAGTGTTTTTTCCCATTTTCATTTTTATTTTTCATTTTTACTTTTATTCTGAAAATTGAGTGAATGAATGATACAAAGGTTCAAATGCTTGATTGGTCAGTCCTTGACATCTAAAAGAAGAAGACAAAGACACATACTTCGGGGCATCACTCTTGCATCCTTTGGACGGTCATAATTTTCTTTGTATGTGGTCACAGACTCCAGGTTTGAGTCTTTATTCAGTGTGATGATTCCTTTGTGTCCTTGTTTGTGGATTTGGCCACTCTTCTCCTCTCCAAGAAGAGCAACAGCCCTCTGGGTAAACAAACACAACAAACAATGTTCGTCAATCCACTATTTTGCCTTTTCATAGGCAGGCATAAACAATTTGAAAATTAATTATTTCATATTTTAAATGTTTCATAGCTTAAACAGCCCATTGTCATGATTTTGTTTCAAACTGACAGTTATGCACGAATCTACAGTGTGAATATCTCAGGATAAAATATCAGTTATGTTACAAATTAAAAAAAAAAGACACACCAATCAAGAAAATCATAGCCAATATTAATATTGTTTATTTTTGCATTGATTCTTTTGGTGTCACATTAAACTGATGAAACACAACAGAAAAAAATCTACCTCTGGCATCGGCTCATGTTCTTTGATGTCAACAGGATGGATATTTGTCCAAAAAAATGTTAAACATTTGCACTAGTATGTCCATACTTATAGTTCTTACTCAAAATGTTCCCAACAGCTTTTGAGAACTTTTTCAGGTAATATTAGTCATGGCACAATGGAGAGGTGATTAAATTTTTATGGTGACCTGAATTTTCAATAATTTTTGAATAACAATGTCGGGAATACCTCTTTTGAGGTTTGTGCTCTCGGAGCTCTTTCAGTTATTTATTAAATATGTTGTAAAATTGGACATGATAGTTTGTAAATTGCTGGTAACAGCTAACCTACAGTTTACAACAAATTGTTACCATTTGCAAAATACAGGAAAACAAGACTTCCAAAAGCACTTTAACATCACAACTGATGTAAAAAATAACACAGTACTTTTTTTTTTAAGAGGAGCTTACTCCAGCTCTAAGAAAATATTGTATTACTAAATCTAGGTGTATAATAGTTGTAGCCAGTCAGTAGCCATATTTCTTTTTTTAATATACTTATTTTTATCTGCTAGAAATGGTGCTGAAATCTTTATTTCCCTGAGGTAGTCTTCCAAACAGATAAATACATTTCTATCTAATCTAATCTAAGTTAATAACCATAATATATTACCGTAATTATACAACTATTCATGATTGAGATGTCAATTTTCTCTAGAAATACTTAAAGATCATTCAAATCCACATGAAACTGAAATTTTTGTTGCTTTAAAAATGTCATAAAATCTCCACAAGAATCACTATCTTTAACTGGTGATTGAATTAATAGAGTATATCTCTTCGCAATCCCTCCAAATCACCAGATTTACACTTGTAAAAGAATGGCCTTTTAAGCTTTTATATGCTAAATTTATGACAGATAACAAAGTTCAAAATAAATTCTTATAGCTAAAGGTGAAATGATCAATGAATATGATGCTGTTATTAATTTTCCCTATGTGCAAAAATTACTTGAAGGTATGTAAACTGCAAAATGCAAGTGAAAAGGAGGATATTTAGCTTGTATTGCATAGATATAAATTATGTGTCTTCTGGCTTTGGCTTTATTACAGGTTTGCCTGGGCAAAAATAGTTTACCAAACAAAAAAAAAATAGTTTTGGCTTCCTGTTGTTTTAGAAGTTATTAACTGAAATTGAAACTTCTATGAAGTTTTATTTTTCAGTGTTAAGTATAATACAGTGATTTATGATAAACAAAACAAAGTTCCAACAATATTTAAGCAGACACTTGATGAGTGTCTTGTTTCGTGAGTCTGTTTCCTGACGTCAGCACCTGCAGCAGACCTTACTCACCTCCTCCACCCAGTTGTGTTTCATACACCTCCCGGTCTTCACTTCCTCTCCAGCTGGCTGTTGTTCGCTCATTGTAGCTCAGGGAGAAATACTGACGTTGGTAATACTTGACAAACCTGCTTGTGCAAACAAAATAGCATCTAAACTTAATTAGAACAACCTCTACGAGAGATCTCCAGTCATATTGAGGAGGAAACTGGCAGCGGGACTCTGTTGGCGGAAGTGTCGCCATGGCAACAGCGCTTTTTCCGGACGAACTGAACGGCAGACGTTTCTACATACAACTTGTAATTATTTATGTAATTTCATCTGCTCCATTGTTATCTTCCCATTCTTAACAGCAATACTTAATTGCAGTACTTGTAGCTGCTTTTTGACACCCAAAATATAAATATATTTTTTCTATCAATCAAAGTATTTTTTTACATATGGCTCATTCTACAGAAACATGCATTTTTCTGTCCCTAGCCTTAAGAGATATATTACTCCTGAAGAAAACAGTCTGTGTTACATTTTTAAAGTATTTTATTTAAAAAAAAACATATCATTTCAGCTATTACACTATTTGGAGCCATCAGCTTAGTCATATGCTTTTTAATTAAGAATCCCAACCACAACAAAAGTGCTTGTCCCCACAGTCATTGATGGAGAGAAAGTGCTGTACTTTGAGTTTAAAAATATGTTTTTCTAAAAAAAAAAAAATACAAAAATATATAAATAACTTTCAAATATATGATATAAATTACATTTTAAAACAAAATGCCAAATAAGTATTATAAAATATATTTAAAAGTAGTCACTGGTGTTACCATGTGACAAAAGTCTTTTGGAAAAAGAAATCACTCTGATGGCATCACTTGACTTCCTTGGACCTCTTTCTTGAAGATCTATGAAGAGGGACCCTGGTAAGAACATTGTCCTTTTTTAGTTTTTTAGAAATAGTAACATTTATCTCATGATTTCATATGAAGCTTTTAGTTGACGTCACTGGTGTAACCAACTTTATTGGCAGGGAATTGCAAACAAACAAATAAAAATGTATTTAGAAGACATCATTTAGTGAGTAGATCAAGATTAGTAACATGCTGTGTCATGCTCTGCAGCAGCCATTTTGTTAAAGGGCATTTTTTGTGAAACTGTCACTGGTGTTACCTTTCTTATGGGTAACAATAAGGAACACCAGTGACAATCAGATGTGTGGATACACTTTATTAAATGGTGTTTTATGATAAGTGTACCCAAAAAACAAAAAATCATTAAGCTTTCATTTATGTGTATTCATAAAGTCAGTGACATATATAACAATCTAGATGAAGTTTAAATGTTAAAAAAAGAAATAAAACAAAAGACATCTTGCCATCCCAAAAATCCTTGTTTCTGTAGAATTACCAGTATTTTGCCGCTACTTTTATGTCCGTCCATTTTAATCCACGTCCATTCTTACGTTGTGTATCAAATTACCTTTAATAGGTAAATTTACCTTGTTTTTCTCTTTTGGATGTCTCATAAATATGAATACACACCTTAGTTGTCTGATTCAATATTAAAATTTTCATTAATGAAAATGATCACGTATTAGGCCAACTTAATTCTTAATTCTTAAGTGTACAAAAAATCTCAGTTTTCCTGTCAGTCCTTGCAATATAGTACAGAAATGTAAAAAGAAGCCTTTGATGAAGTAAAAGAAGAAAAACATAAACCAAATAATTCCATAATGTAATGGTAAATATTTTTGAAATAATGCCTTAAAATGTAATGTGCAATGTGTGTGTTTCTTTCAAATCAAAATAGGACATTTAATATATATATTTTTAAAAGCAACCACTCATTGACATGTTACTGACATATTAATTAATCAAATAAAATGGATAGCGGAATTTTAAGAAACATTTCCTGGACTGATTTTATTGTATTTCATTTTACAGTATTTTTCCATGTGAATAACAATATCAAATTGCACAAAAACTAATATAACAAAATTCCTGTGCCGCTCTGGACAGTGTTTCTTTCTCTTGTCTAAGCTGACCCTCTCTCTCAAATTTCAGAACACACTTCAGTTTATGCACTCTCCAGTTTTTCACTCTGAATGTGAAATCATTTACCTTCAAACCAAACAACATCATCATCTGGACTAAAAGCTCTGTTAAAGGGAGCATTGTGTTCTCTAACCTTGTTGAATCACTTTTTCATTGAGAGCCACATCACATTTATTCATATCGAAGAAAACATGGCTATATTTAACTCATGCTTGTTACCGTGGATATGAGACACAGAGCACACCATTGCTGAGTCTGTTGCTGAGAAACAGCAGAGGATTTTTTTTAACTGTCAGGCAGCCAGTGTATCTGGATCAGTGTACCAGCTCGGCATGAAGCACCATCAGACGTCTAATTAATGCTTTATGGACGTTCAGCTGTCAAACAAACTGTGCCTCATCATGCCACGCACAGTAATGGGAGTCCAGACAATATTCTACAGTCAGCTGTTATTATGTTGGTGGTAAATACCACAGGGACTGTAATATGTGCTGAAACAAAAGGACAATGACTCACTGAGTTGTTTTCAATTGAGGGTTAGCCTTACAGCAATTTTTGCCTCAGAACAACTTTTTCCCTGTAATTGCCGTGAAATGTGATCACACAACACAAAACCCAGCATGACTGATGTTTTTGTTGTCCCATGTACCTCATATCAGGAAAAGAAATGAG